>CM051234.1:414370166-414970166 GCA_027917425.1 Gastrophryne carolinensis | reverse complement strand
CAATCGCAAACGGCCGAAATTCATGTCCCTGTCAAGGGACCCTCTGGCCATAGCAACGGACGCCCTGTCAGTCTCCTGCGCAAGGTTCAAGCTTCTGTACGTTTTTCCCCTGCTTCCGCTCCTGAGCCATGTACTAAGAAAGATAGCTCAGGAGGGGGTACCAACCATTCTAGTAGCTCCCTGTTGGCCAAGGAGAAGTTGGTTTTCAGAAATAACAAGGTTGTCGGTGGACCATTGGCGCCTACCAGTCGAGCCAGATCTTCTCACACAGGGGGCACTTTGGCACCCGAATTTACAGATGCTAGCTTTGACGGCCTGGCTATTGAGACCTCGATCTTAGCAGAGAAGGGTTTATCGGCTAAGGTTATTCATACCATGATTCAGGCCCGGAAGAAGTCTTCTTCCATAATTTATTACAGGGTCTGGCGATCATTCATATCTTGCTGTGAGGCTAGGAATTTTTCATGCAGAAGGTATTCGATTTTCTATAATTCTAGAATTTCTACAAGATGGCCTAGATATGGGCCTACAGTTAAGCACCCTAAAAGGGCATGTGTCGGCCTTATCTATTTTTTTCCAGAAGTCTATCGCTAGTAATAGGTTCATTAAGACTTTTTTTCAAGATGTCACTCATGTTCAACCACCGCGCAAGTCCATTTTACCGGTGTGGGACTTGAATCTGGTGTTGACGGCTCTACAGGGTGCTCCCTTTGAACCCATAATTGACGCTCCATTGAGCATTTTGACGCTTAAGGTGATATTTTTGGTGGCAATCACCTCTGTGCGGCGTGTTTCTGAGTTAGCCGCCTTATGTATGAAGTCTCCTTACTTTGAGTTACATAGAGACAAGGTAGTTTTTCGTTTCAAGCCTGATTTTTTACCTAAGGTCGTCTCTCCTTATCACCTTAATCAAGAGGTAATTCTAGCTTTCTTTATGCCCGGTTCCGGCTAATGCTAAGGAGAGGGCACTTCATTCTTTAGATGTAGTCAGGGCCATAAGATATTATTTGGCAGCTACAGATTTCTTCCGCAAGATGTTTTATCAGAAGGGCCGAGAAAGGGTCTTCCGCCAACTAAAGCCACTGTCAGTAAGTGGATTAGGCAGGCAGTAGGAAGAGCCTATTCGGCCAAGGGGAAGGAACCCCCTTTTTGGGTTACAGCCCATTCCACTAGGGCCATTGGTGCGTCCTGGGCTTTTCAGCATCAGGCTTCGGTGGAACAGGTTTGCAAAGCTGCCACCTGGTCTTCGGTTCATACATTCACCAAGTTTTACAAGGTGATGTTAGAGCCTCAGCTGACGCTGTTGTTGGTCGAAAGATTCTTCAGGCGGTAGTGAGATGAACTACCTGCTGTTCTGCGCTAGGGGATCCCGCCCATAGATGGCACTGCTTTGGGAGATCCCAAGTGTAAGGAGTGAATGGAATGGATTGGAAGAAAAAATCCAATTCTGTGAAGTACTCACCTGTAGAATTGTTTTTTCTGGGAATCCATTCCAGGCACTCCGGTTTTGGGTCATGATCTATCTTTTGATGCTTTTTTGGTGGTGGTGTTTAGTCCATTTATTACTTTCATTCGCTTTTAAAAAAGGGAAAAAGAAGAAAAAGTATAAGAGAAAGTGAAAAGAACAAAATTTAATTTCTGAGATTTTCCTGGCGGAGTTCGGTGTGAAGTAACATGGACTCCTATACAGGGCCTCCCGGCCTGCCTCTGATTTACGTTTTTAACTGCTTTTTAAGTAAACTGATCTTGGTTAGGAGGCAGCTGCTACTTTATGGGCCGGGAGGGGCCACACCTGTTTTCTTTCTTGCAGTTACGTGATCAGCAAGGAGGTAATCCCAAGTGTAAGGAGTGCCTGGAATGGATTCCCAGAAAAAACAATTCTACAGGTGAGTACTTCACAGAATTGTTTTTTTTTAATTTCACCCGAGCGATTTATTTTATTTTATTTTTTTTTTATCGTAATTCCAATTGAGTTAGCAGCTTGTATCTGTTCCATTTTTTTTTAGGCTTTGTTTTGACAGCTTGAACATTCCAATTCCTTAACAGATCAGGGAGGAAAACATTGCAGTTGTGCAACATTTTACATGCCTAGGTTTACCTTGGAAGCAGTGAACCATTGGCAGAGTCTATGCTGGTTATCTGGTGATGCTAAAGCTTTACTTGTAGATGGAATCTTCCTGCTTTGAATTTCTCTCGGTTGGTAGACAGATTCTACAACTACAAAGGTGTAAGTTAGGGACTTCAGGTTGACCATCAGATTTTTTTTTCTTTTTATTTGAATGTGGGTATTTTTAATTATTGGCGTAGGGAGATAAGACTACACACTCACACAGTTCAAGCAGTCAGCTACATCAGGGACCAGGGATCCCACACTTGTAACCATTTCTGCAGGATTCCATCTGCCTTATACATTAACCTTTAACTGAATTTGCAGATTCCGAGAAAGTTTGTTATGGTGGGTGGAACGCCTGGAAATCTACATAGCTGTGCTCCTTGTAAATAGTTGCGCCCCCCCCATAGATGCACATGCTCACCTCACCTGCAGATACACATGGTTTTGGGGGTATGCTCTTGTGGGCTTGGGGGTGCACGCATGTGAGTCTGCAGGGAGTGCGCACATGTGGGACTGCAGGGAGTGCGCGCATGTGGATCTGTAGGGGAAACACATGTATTTGGGAGTGCATGTGCATACATTGGCCTAATTCAGAGTTTCTGGTGCTGGATGGTCTGCTAGTTACAAAAGAAGTTGGAGGATTTCTGATCCTTTTAGAGTTCTTCTTTACAGCTCCTATAGACTTGAATGGTCAGGAGATTGACTTAAAGAGGAACATCGAGGGCCCTGGAGTATAAAAGACTCCCAGGCCATCCAAGTTCCACTTCTTGGGGGAGCATCATGAATTGGAGTGCCCCACTGTGTAAAACTTCACCGAATCCCCAGATCCACGCACCTTGTCCAGGAGCCCTCACCATGGCTGCATCCCGCCTCGCCTCTAGCCTTGCGCACACCCGCACTTGGGCTTTCTGAATGGGTAGCACGCGACCGCTCAGAGGTGAGCAGGGAATTATGGCCGGTGGCCCACTCTGCGGGCGAGCCGATTGTTTTGATTGGTTGTTCGAGTCTGCGTTGTGGGAGTGAGAGGAAGGTGAGTGACCTAGGGGCATATACACAGTAATTCTGGATGCCCCCACTGAGAGGAATTACTCTCTGAAAAGGTAAAATCGAGTGTGTTGCTCCTCGTTAATGAAGGAAATTGAATACATCTTTCTGGAATAGGTGACCTTATGTTTGCTACACCATCCATTTTCCAAGTCATCCTTCAGCTTGACCACGTGGAGATATTATGCTCCACCCCCTGGGGGGAAACACATAACAGGAACAGAGGTTAAAAGCCCCACCTCTTCCTCTCCTCCTCAGTTTTTTGTGTTTCCTTCCTGAGAAACCTTGGGACAGAGTTCCTGGTGTTAGACTTCGGCCGGTTTATTATTTTAGTTTATTATTTTGTACCCTCCAGAGTCTGGAGTTAGTCAGTTGTACCGGACATTTACCAAGGGAGTTCCTATAGGAGCCAGTTACATCTGCTATTTATACATATACATTTATACATATACTATTTCCCTCATAAATTATATTACTGCACTAGTTGTGCTACTTTCACTTTAAATGCTACGCCTTGCTGGGTGTAGTTGCGCTGTTTTTAAATGCTGTGATACTGTTTTTTTAATCTATAATATCCTTTTCTCATTACTTCAAAGTAATTCACCCACTTACCCACTCGTTAGAAATTTACAGTGTCTCTGCATAGGGCAGTCACTAGCACAGGTTGAAAAGGCCCCTCCTCCGATCCACATCTAGATACAGAATGTAAATGAACATGACCTGCATCTGACTGACGTACCACATACCCCTGATAAATTTTCCCCCGACTTCTTCTTCCTGTGTTTAATAATCACTGTGAGCACATTCTTGCACGCCATGCCTGCAACTTGCCATAAACATTAATTTGCCATTTGGGAATCTGGGTATGCTGAAAATGTATTTGAGCATCCTCTGGCATATTTGCGCTAAGAGTTGGGAGAAGCTTCTGACAGGCTGTGTTTTGTCTGAACCGGCGATGACAGGTGGAAATTCATCCGAAGCTGTCATCACTCATGCTAAAAAATGAGCCCAGCTGCCGACTCCTATCACTGTCTTGGAGAAGAAGCTGCCAATGCTTTTGTAAGTGACGGCATCCATTGTGCACAGGGATAATCTTTATTGGCCTTCATGAGCATCTCCAGCAGTTGTAAAGACGATGAGATCTCGTGTTAATTATAGTCATTAAACACACATTGCATCCCTGGCTGCATCTGCAAAGGATGCTTGTTATTTTTTTTTTTTTTTTTAATTCTTTATTTATTAAAGATTTTCAACAAATCAAGAAACCGTCTACACTTCCAAAATGTAACAGAAGAAAAACACAGTGTCAGATGAGTCATACACGTAATGCAAGACAATAAAGATCTTTGTAGATAGACAATTACCCCGTAGGGCTGTTTACATAAGGGTCATACTTTAATTCCTGTCAATCAGCTGTCAGCACTGTGTTAGCAGTAAACCTTATTGGGGGAACGTCAAGCGGAAGTGGAAATGAACATAAAACACCACAAAGGGAGGGGGAAGGGGAGGGGGAGCGAGTGTGAGGTGCAGAGGGAGGGAAGAGAGAGCCGGGGGGGGGGGGGACCCTAGTGTGGATCAAGTAATTCTTTTCCTGCAGGAGAGTCCGTGAACGCCATCCAGCCATACCATGTTTCCGCGAACCTTTCAAAGGTGCCATCCCGTGCGGACATGAGGTCCTCAAATCTCATGATGTCGTTCACGTACCGGCACCAGCTGCTTATGGACGGGGGATCCTTACTTTTCCACACCTGCGGAATGCAGGCCTTAGCTGCACTCAACAGGCGACACGTTATAGAATTTTGATAGCGCTTCAGGGGAATCTCAGAGACGTGGAGGAGACAAAAAGCAGGGTCCTCCGGAACCCTCGTGCCAGATATCTGTCCTGCAACCTGTCTGATCACACTCCAGTATTCTTGCAATTTGGGGCAGGACCAGAAAAGGTGCAGCAGATCGCCCCTCTCCCCACCGCACCTCCAGCAATTTGGGGGGACGTCCGGGAACCATCTATGTAGGTCAGTAGGGACTCGATACCATCTGGCTAATATTTTGTACCCACATTCCTGGAGACGGGTACATATTGAGGACTTGTGTGCCAATGTGTATATCCTCCGGCGCTGCTCAGGCGACCAGGTCAGGTTTAGGTCTCTTTCCCACCTACCCAGGAAGGGCGGGGCTTCTGCGTCTGGCGGGGCCACTAGGAGTCTATACAGCCTCGAGAGGACGTGTCTCTCTACATCCTTGCTTTGACACATCTCCTCGAAGACCGTGAGGGCTCGTCTGCTCTCCCCGTGCTCCCGCATGGAGGTCAGGAAGTGCCTCAGTTGCAAGCGCTGCCAGTGGGACCACCCAGGCAGCCCTCCCCTCCGAGCAAGCTCATCCAAGTCTGTCCATCCCTCCCCCGCGGCAAAGTGACCCACCCTAAAGACACCCGCCTCCAACCACGCCCTGGCCTGGCGGCCCCCGCACCCCGGGGTGAAGCGCGGGTTACCCAGGACCGGGTACATGGGGGAGGGAGAGGGGGAAATCTCCCCCCGTTGGAACATCGCGTCACACACCCTTAGCGTGGGACCTATGGTTGGGTGTTGTCTTCCCAGTTTTTCCTCCTCTTTTGCCAACCAAGAGACACCCTTAAGTGGAGCCCCCACAAAGCTCTGCTCGAGTCCCACCCACTGCTTGCTTTGGCCATGGACGCACCAGTCGACCACTCTACCGAGATGCACCGCTGAGTGGTAGAGCATGGGGTCCGGAAGACCAACACCACCCTGCTCCTTTACTCTGGACAGGACCTCTCTCCTCAATCTCGGTTTCTTTCCAGCCCATATAAATTTGGTAAAGACCGCACGAACCTTCTGGAGGAAGACACGTGGGATGAATATCGGCAAGGCCTGGAGCAGATATAGCAGGCGTGGCAGGAGGGTCATTTTGACCGCGCTACATCTTCCGAACCAGGATAGCTTCCCCTTACTCCACCTGGCCGTCTCCACTTCAAACTTTTTTAGCAGCGGGGGGAAGTTGAGGGAATACGTTTTTTGGAGGTCCCCACTAATGTTTGTCCCCAGGTATTTCACACTGACATCTGCCCAACGGAATGGGAAGGAGTTCTTAATTTTCTCGAATCTATGTGGGGGGATGTTAATATTTAGGGCCTCGGACTTCTGGAAGTTGATTTTATAGTCCGAAAGGCCTCCGTAGTCTCTGAGCTCTTTCATGAGGTTAGGTAGTGTCACGTCAGGGCAAGACAGACAGAAAATTAGGTCGTCGGCGTAGGCCGCGACCTTATAGTGCCCAGAGGCGTTCGCCACTCCCCCAACGTCTGGATTCCCCCGCACCCGGCACAGAAAGGGTTCAAGCGTCAGAATAAAGACCAGTGGCGAGAGGGGGCATCCTTGCCTGGTCCCATTCGAAATCTCAAAGGGTCTTGACAGGCAACCGTTTACTCTCACCGACGCCGAGGGGAAGCTATACAGGCTCTCAATCCAGCCCAACATGTTCGGGCCTAGGCCAACATGGCCGAGTACCGCTCTCATGAACTGCCAGTTCACCCTGTCAAAAGCTTTCTCGGCGTCGGTAGAGAGCAAAAGGGCGGGTATGTTCTGCCTCTGCGCCAAGTGGATCAGGTTCAGCACTTTGGTGGTGTTATCTCTGGCCTCCCGGAGAGGCATGAACCCCACCTGGTCAGTGCCTATTACTGAGTGCAGGTGCGGGGCAATCCTGGACGCAAGGATCTTCGCAAACAGCTTAATGTCTGCATTGAGCAATGAAATTGGTCTGTAGCTTGCACAGAGGTTTGGGTCCTTCCCCTCTTTAGGAATCACCACTACGTGCGCCCTAAGCGTGTCCGCTGGAGGAGAAGACCCTTCAATAATGGAGTTCATCATCTGGAGGAGCTTTGGGGCGAGTTGGGGGAAAAGTTTTTTGTAATATTGCAAATGCAGTCCATCGGGGCCCGGCGTCTTGCCATTGGCTGAGTCGGCCAGAGCCTTCTGCAGCTCCAGCATCGAGATCGGGTTTTCCAGTTCGGCAACCGCCTGTTCTGATAATTTAGTCATTCCCGAGCCCTCGATGTACTGCACGCATCTCTGTTTGAAGCCATCACCCCGCTGCGCCGGCAGATTATATAGCTCTTTGTAAAACTTATGAAATTCTTCAGCTATCTCCTCAACCTTGTGCACCAGGCCCCCCCCAGAGCCAAGGATTCTAGGCACATGGGTTGTGGTTCTCTCCTCCCTTAGTGCTCTGGCAAGCATTCTGCCACACTTATCCCCCGATTCGAAGAAAGCCTGACGGCATCTGACCATCTGGGCCTTTAATCTATCGCAACACAGCGTTTTCAATTTCTCCCTTAACGCAGTGAGGGTCGACAAATGGGCTGCTGCAAGTGATTTCTTGTGGAGGGCTTCCAGCCTCTTTATCTCCCCAAGGAGGCTCGTAATGCGCTCCATTTTCTCCTTCTTGAGTCGGGCTCCCTGACCTATCAAGACTCCCCTGATAAAGCATTTATGGGCCTCCCAAAGGATACCTGGCGCCACTTCCGGCCCTGAATTTAACTCGAAGTAGCTTTTGAGCTCCTTCCGAACAATGTCCAGGACTCTCTGGTCCTCCAACAGTGCGTTATTCAACTTCCAGGACCAGCTCCTAGGGACGGGGCTAGGATCCTTGATCGTGATAGTGACAGGGGCATGATCAGACAGGGTAATATTACCTATTGAGGTGCCATCGACTCTGGAAAGGACCGGGTGCGGAACAAGGAACATATCTATTCTGGAGTAGGAGCTGTGTGGGTGCGAAAAGAAAGAGTAGTCTCGTGTATCAGGGTGTTGGATCCTCCAGGGATCCACCAGCTGCAGTGCGCCCAAAGCGCTCCGGATGCGCTTTAGCTTAGAGTAAGCCAAGTGGGGGCCACCTCTGGACGTGTCCAGGAGCGGGTCAAGCACGGTGTTGAAGTCTCCCCCCATGATCAGCAGCCCCTCTCTGAAGTCCGCCAGGACCTCAAACAGGTTCTCTAAAAAAGTAATTTGTCCGACGTTCTGGGCATAGACATTAGCCAGAGTGAACAACTCAGACTGTATTTTCCCCTTTACTAATAACCATCTGCCATTCTCATCCGCCTTGAAATCTACGAGCTCCCACACAAGGGACTTTGAGATGACAATACTCACTCCACGGGATCTGGAGTCGGGCGAATGACTATGGTAGGCCCTGGGGAAGTGTCTATCCCCCAACGAAGGAGGGTTGGCCGTTCTAAAGTGCGTCTCCTGCAGGAAGCCTATCTGGGCTCCCAATCCCTTAAGGTTCCTGAGAATCAAGGATCTTTTCTCTGGGCTATTCATGCCCTTGGCGTTGAGGGATATGATTTTGATCCCCGCCATTCTGGGTCTCCTTTGGGAAAACCACCCGCCACTCCCTTGAGTGGTGGCGAGGCGGCCCCCCCAACGGCTAAGATTTGGGTCTCAGAGGGACAGAGAAGGGGGTTGGGAAGGGTGGGGGGGGGGTAAGCAAGGCAAGGTGGGGAAAACCTTAGGTTAACAACAACAAAAACAATACAAATTGAACTACTAAACTTATTCCTTTCGGAAGAATACCAAGTCTCACTAGGTCCGATAGACCTAAGAGCTGACCCTATTGGGGGTTAGGTGCCTGTCGACACGAAGTTGCAACCACAGTTACCCTTCCCCACACCAGGGCCCATGTTCATGTGGGAGTGCCATGGCACTCAACCGATCTAGAGAGGGGCAGCAAACCCAGCCATTCAGCAGGAGCCACATAATAGCAGTAGACCCTCCATTCAATTTAGCTTATGTCAAGCCTTCGAAAACAAAACCGGAACAAGAGTCCATTCCCCCGCGGGGAACGCCCGGGGCAGGGCGGCGAGTGTCAACAACTAAAGAGACCTGAGTCCCATCTCGGCCACATCGTAGCCAAGGAGCGAGGGCATGGTGCACACTCCCGGGCAGAAAGCGTCCGTCGGGGAGTCTCCCAGGGCGACCGGGGCGCCTACACAGGGGTCGGCTACAGGCTCAAGCCCAACGGCCTCTGGAGACTTCAGGCCTCTGTATCGTAAGGCCTGGCCTGTCCTCTTGCTCGGCGTTGGCTTCTAACTCCTCTGGGGCCTCTCCGATTGCCTCTGCCAGGGCGGAGGGGGGGGATCGTCAGCTGTGCCGCTAACCAATTCGGGACCTCAATTGGATCCACCCGGAGGAAGGAAAACAGACCCGCCAAGTCCCCGGGGGATCTGAGCAGGTAAGTATCGCGGGCTCTTCGGACGATTAGATGGAAGGGGAAGCCCCATCTATAGGACGCCCCACTGCGTGTTACTACATCCAGCAGCGGTTTCAAGGCTCTGCGCATCAATAGCGTCCTTCGAGAGAGGTCCTGCAGAATTTGTATTTTGGCTCCATCGAAGTCCACGTCCCCCTTCCTCCAAGCAGCACGGACAATGTCCTCCTTTAGGGTGTAGCGATGGACCCTGCATATCACGTCTCTCGGTCTGGAAGGGTCGGGGCCAGGTGGACCCAGAGATCTGTGTACTCTATCCAGCTCAATTGGGGTATCCGGGTCTCTCTCAAGGAGAGAGTTGAAAATCGCGGAGGTAATGCGCTTCAGATCTTCACTCTGGGAGGCCTCCGGAATGCCTCGCAAGCGGAGGTTATTCCTGCGGCTCCGATTTTCAATATCGTCCAGCTGCAGGATCTGGGTCTGAATCAATTCCTCTTGCCTGTCGCATCTCTCTTCAAGCAATTGAAGACGATTGGCGGAAGTGGGGCCTTCTGACTCCAAGACTGCAACCCTTGCCGTCACCGCCGAGATTTGTTGCTTGACCTCCCCCAACTCGCGCCTATGCGCTTCCTCATACTTCGCGATCAATCCTTCTATATCGGCCCGGGTGGGGAGGCCCTTTAGTAAAGAGATTGTTTCCAAGTGAATGTTCACACCCCTAGGGGTCTCGGGGTCGGCCGGGGCTCCAGGCAAAGTGGGAGCAAGGGAAGACCGAGGGGTCCCACCACTCGTGTTGTGCGCCCATGAGTCCCAAGCGCTGTCCACACGTTCTGGGGAGAAGCAGGGCTGCGGCGGGGACATCGGTGCCGGGCTGGAAGTGACGGCGGGCCAGGAGGCCTCCGGAGAAGGCATCAGGATCGGGGACGGCGGGCTCGGGTTGTTTTGGGCGTGCTGCCTGATCTCCACCACCGGTTCCAGGGGGGGAGGTGGTTTCTGCTTCATGGGCCTCTGGGGGAGTCCTATGCGGTCTGGCAGTGCTCCACTGGAGATCGCCCCGCTGTCCGACGCAGCCCCCTCCACAGCTCTATCCTGTCTTCCCCCAAATGCAAATCTATGGAGGTTCCGCTTCATGGCCATAGTTTGCTGTGTGTGGGTATGTGGGGCAGTAGACGCTCTCGCGGGGGGGATGGGTGAACCTGTGTGGTCGGGTGAGCTGGAGGCTTTAATTATTTGTTCCCTTGACGGGGGTGGGGGTCTGTCCAGCTGCCTTATATGTGGGGGCAGGCTGACAGTAGTGTTGTGCCAGCTTGTGTCACTGTCCACTTCCTCTCTCCTTTCATGCTGCCTCCCCTGTCCGCCCCCTGCTGCGTCTGACTCACGGCGCTGGGGCTCTCCCGCTCCTCTCAGCAGCTCCGGTGACTCGGGCGATCGCGTCATCGCCCCGCCTCCCTCCGTCACTGCCTCGTGTGTGCGATCCCTGGCGGCCGCCATCTTGGTACACCCAGAGGCTGCGGGTGTATCTTCGGCTTCGCTTAGCGCGCCCGGCAGCAGGGGAGCCAGAGCCCTCTTCTTCGTTTCGGCGTCCGCTGTCGCAGCATTCACCCGGCTCTCACCTGACAGGGGATCGCCGCCAGGTAGGGAATTCTCCACTCCGCCGTCGCTCCGCGCCGCCGCCATCTTGGTCCCAGGGGATACAGGACCGGCTCCCCCATGTCCCTCGCCCTCCTCTGCCGTCTCGATTGGGCGCACCCCGGGGTGGGTGCCCTCCTCACCGCTCCTCTCCCGCCGGGCGGGGACCCGCGCTTCCTCCTCCAGCCACTCCGCTTCGCCCGTGTCAAAAAGGCGCCTCGCCATCTTTTCCCGGCGGCACTCCGACCTGGCCTTCTTGGTGTCGCCGGTCTGGCGTTTTGTGGGTCCCTTCGCAGGTCCCCCTCCTCTCCTATGCGCGTTCCTCCTCCGTCCCATAGTCTCCAGATAGGGTCTGCTGCTCTAAAAAGTGTTTTACTGGGCACCTAGTGTGGGAGCTTCAGGCATGCACTTCCTCACTCCTCCATGTCTAGGACACGCCCCAGGATGCTTGTTATTAACGTCACAGCGGCAGATTTATCTGAGGAACTATTTATTATTAATGCTTGTCTTTGCTGCTTCTGTTTTTCTAAGGTTTATTATAAGGAGAATTGATCAAGTACTGAAATTTAGTGTCCATGAGGTACATCAAATCCTATAGATGGCATCCATTACCCTATATTTGTATTACCCCGCCACAGAAAAGCTGAATCTGGGGCTTTGAGTGATAGGTCAGTCACCCAATCCTGTGCAGTAGTGTGACCGTGCTGATCTGTCACTCAAGCTGTTTTATTGTTTTATGCCCAAATTGGGCTTATCACAGGGGGGGAGGAGGGTGGGCTGCCTGGGAAGCTGGTTAGAGCTCCTTGTATTAACCTATAACCTGTGTATATTCCAAGTATACAGCATGTCCTGCTCCAGAAGATTCCTTACACATGGTTAATACATCCACAAGATGGTGCTGGACTGCAGAAAACAGCTTGTGGCACCTCCCGGCCCTATATAAGTAGGGAACCTCCCACAAATTCCCCAGTTCTTATCTGCAGTCTGGGCTGCGAAGAATAGAAGATGCTACGCAGGTGAGTGGGGCTATTAGCCTGCGGCCCTGTAGGACTATTTCCACCTGTTCCGAACCCACTGCCTCCCAGCTTAGGCTGCACTGGTTCGAGTGAAGGTAGGCAGCACCGGGGTCTGGTGCTAAGGAGCGCTGCTCCAAGCGCAGTCCCTGCTTTAAAGGGTAGGCGGTATAGGCCCGTGGTGAGCCTTGTGGGATGCCCCTCCCGCTATCTGGGGTCCCCTTTTCCCTTGTCCCCTGGGATGGGCCCCTTCTCTTAGGTGCTCCCCTGCCTTGCTCTCCCTGGGGCCATCTCTGGGGGGGGGGTTTATGTGGCGGAGGTAGGCCAGGCAGGGTGTAGAAATGTTTTCTCCTCTATCCATTTCATTGCCTTGCATGGTTCTGCTTATTGCCGCCGACACCGCGCGCCTGTACTGCGCTCTGCGGACGGCGGCGACATCGCCTCAGGCGCTGTCGTGACATCATTGGCCTGTCCAATCACGTGGGTGCGTTTTCGCGCTCTTCGAGGGGGGCTTTGCGGATGACGTTTTTTCGCATCACTTCTCCGCGGCCTGCCCCTCGAGGTATATGACGGGCGCCATTTTACCTGCTGTGCTGCGTTGCTGGTCTACCTACCGCGGTCCGTAAGTGCCCCTGTGGGGCAGCGCTTTGTTATATTTCTGATTTACTTGGATTGTTTGCTTATGGGGATGTCTGTTTATGTCTTTCAGGCAGGTCATAACTTTTTGTGGTTTCTCCCGGTCCTCTCCCCTTGATTTAGCGCTAATCCTTTATTGGAGGGCTATTGTACTTATATCTCCTACTTCCCTAGCTGGCTCTTGGGGCATCCCGTGTAGCTATATTTAGCGTTAATCCTATATTGGCCTGCGGTGCCACATTAATCACCATATGGAGGCTTCTCAGGATAATGTGCTTGGGGTTCCTTCGGAACAAGCCCGGCTGTGTGTTGCGTGTGGGGTATCCCCTGTAAGTGATGACGTCAGGGTTTGTGTACCCTGCGCCCAGCAGGTACTTGCGCTACAGTCTGGGCTACCTGTGGCTGGGCCTAGTGCTGCACCCCCTCTGGCTTTGCCTACCCCCCACGCTTACATCTGACTCCTAGTGAGGTACATACCAGTGGGGAGTCTCAACCTGATTTGGCTGCACGGGTGGCCAGCATTGAAAAGCATATTGCTGAGTCTGCACCGCGTAAGGCTTCTGCTAAGAAGTGGCATTTATCACCCGCTGTTTCTCTCTTTCCAATGGAGGCCGAGGAAATTTTTGACATTACCGGTTATACTCCCCTGGAGTAGTAGGTTTATGGTGATACCGGGTCCTCAGGTGATACCATGGTCCTCAGATGACACCATGGTCCTCAGATGACACTGACAGGCTTTTGGCTCATATTTTTAAAGTGCTATGTATTTCCCCTCCTGCTGTGGCTCTGCAGCAGGGTGAGCTTTTTCATTCGGCTAGACCACGCTTGGAGTTTCCTGAACAAACTCACTTTAATAATCTGGTGCTCAAAGAATGGGAACGGCCTAGCATGCTTCCTGGGGTGCCAAAGAGTTGGGATAAGAGGTATCCCTTTCCTGCTGAGGTGGTTAAGCGTTGGTCATGTCCTCCCGAAGTGGATGCACCTGTTCTGGGGCTGTCCAATACTTCTGTCATGCATTCCCCTGACACTACTACTCTGAAGGATGGTGAGGAACCGGCGCATGGACCAGCTGGCTTGCCATGCTTTTGCTTGTGGGGTTTGTGCCTCTGCAATTACAGCTGTTGCTATTAAAGGTCTCTTAGATGGGGCCTCTGATGACGCGGGAGGAGAAGTGTACGGTTCTCTACTGCTTTGCTATGAATTTGTTGCAAATGTTCTGTCTGCTATGGATGATACCATTAGAATGTGTGGAAGGACATCTGCTCTGCTGGTGGCTATACGCCGCTCTGTCTGGCTGCGTCAGTGGGTAGCTGATAACGCTGCTAAGAAGGCTCTCACTGGCTTTCCTTTTAAGGGGCTGCGCCTCTTTGGTGAACGCTTGGACTTGTTTGCTAAGGGCGGCAAGTTACCTCAACATAGAAGGCAGTCCCGGTCCTTTCGGGGTACAGGTGCCTTTCTCCCTTCCTTCCGTGGTTCCAGAATTGGGCGAGGAGCCTCCCTTGCTGGGGCCCACGGAGATTATTGGGGAAGGGGCAGAGGACGTGGCCGCCCCGGCCCCTCCTGGGGTCCCAAGCCTAAGTCCTCCCCCAAGCCCCCTCAGGCATGAAGGGGCGCCCTCACCCATCCGGGGGCACAGCTTCGGCTCTTTACTCACGTCTGGAGGCTTCACGTCTCAGACCGGTGGATTCAGGAGGTAGTGTCCTCCGGTTACAAGATAGAGTTTGCAGCCTGGCCGCCCCCAAGATTTATCAAATCCCGGCTCAAAATGGCTCAAAACCCCCTGTCAGATCAGGGTCTGTGTCTTGCTGTTCAAAATCTTTTAGAGTTGGGAGTCATCTGCCCGGTGCCTTTCAGGGAAAGGGGCAGAGGCTTCTACTCCAATCTTTTCACTGTCTCCAAAAAGGACGGGTCCCTCAGACCCATCCTGGATTTAAAGCACCTCAACAAGTTTGTCAGATTCAGGCATTTTCGCATGGAAACCCTGCGCTCTGCAGTCAATTCACTGCGCCCGGGCAACTTCATGACATCTGTAGACATCAAGGATGCTTACCTTCATGTACCAATTTTTCCAGGTCATCAAACATTTCTCAGGTTCGCTCTGGGAGATCTGCCTATCATTTTTTAGCCTTGCCTTTCGGTCTCACCTCGGCTCCCAGAGTTTTCACCAAGGTAATGGCGGGAGTAATGGCTCTACTGAGATCTCAGGGCATTCGCATCCTTCCTTACTTGGACGACATTCTCATCACTTCTCAGTCCTTCCAGCAGGCAGAGCTGGATACCCAGAGGGTGGTGTCCACACTGGAGTCTTTCGGCTGAGTGATCAACCACCCCAAGTCTTCCCTGACTTCGTCCTTGGTGAGGTCATTTCTGGGCATGACTCTGGATACTCTCGGGTCAAGATCCTTCTCCCTCAGCAGAATGTGGAGTGTCTTCAAGCTCAGGCCCAGCTTCTTCTGTTTTGCCCTCATCCCTCCATTCGGCAGGGGATGCAGTTGATGGTGTCTTGCTTCGAGGCGGTTCCATTTGCTCAGTTTCATATGAGACCTCTTCAACTTCACCTCTTGTCAGTATGGGATCGGAACCCTGTGTCCCTGGATCAGGTGTTCTGTCCCCTCTGGCCAGGCGGTCTCTCTCGTGGTGGCTGGACTCAAGGAACCTGTTGGTGGGCAGATCCTTTCTGACTCCTTGCTGGGAGAAAGTCGCCATGGATGGTGACTGGGTTGGGGGGTTGGGTTGGGGGGGCTTCTGGAAGTCCCTGCAATTCCAGGGTCAGTGGGGTCCTCAGGAGGCCCACACTCCTATCAACAACTAAGGGCGATAAGGTTGGTTCTCGCTCAATTGACTCCCCACCTTCGGGGTCGGGCTGTTCAGGACCGCTCGAACAACCAGACAGCGGTTGCCTACATCAATCATCTGGGAGGGACCCGGAGCAAGAGGGCCCTCAAGGAAGTGCCCCTGATTCTGTCCTGGGCGGAGGAGAATGTCCCCTGTCTCTCAGCTGTGTACATCCCGGGGGTGGAGAATCTGGAGGCAGATTCCCTCAGCAGGGGGATGTCTCCCTCAGCAGCAGGGTGTTTCACCCCCTGTGCCACCGTTGGGGTTGGCGGGATGTGGATCTGTTTGCGTCCCATCACAATCACAAGCTTCCAGTCTTTGTCTCTCTGTCCCAGGACCCTCTGGCCTTGGGCATGGATGCGCTAGCAATGTCTTGGAAGAGCTTTCAGCTCCTTTATGTGTTTCCTCCGTTCCCTCTACTGGGCAGGGTGTTGTGTAAGATCTCCCAGGAGGGGGTGCCAACCATTCTGGTGGCCCCCCGTTGGCCAAGAAGAGTGTGGTTCGCAGACATTGTGCACTTGGCAGTGGATCAGTATGCCCTGCCCAAGGTTCCAGATCTGCTCACTTAAGGACCGCTACGCCATCCCAATTTACAAACGCTGTCTTTAACGGCCTGGCTGCTAAAACCTCCATCTTGATGGAGAAAGGGCTGCCTGCCTCTGTTGTTAGTACCATGATTCAGGCTAGGAAGAAGTCTTCGTCCTCTATCTACTATAGGGTATGGCATGCTTACATTGACTGGTGTGAGTCCAGGTCGCTTCCCTATCGGGTGTTTTCTATTCCCAGGATTCTGGAATTCCTGCAACATGGTTTGGATTTGGGTCTTTAGCTTAGTACCCTCAAAGGTCATGTCTCAGCCTTGGCTATTTTCTTCCAAAGATCTTTTGCCAATCATTGTCTGGTTAAGACCTTTTTTCAGGGGGTTACTCACGTGCGTCGTCCTCGTAAGCCTATGTTACCAGTCTGGAATTTGAACTTGCAGGGGTTTCCCTTTGAGCCCTTGCGTACGGCCCCCTTGTCTATTTTGACGGTCTTTTTGGTGGCTATCACTTCTCTTAGGCGTGTTTCGGAGTTGGCGGCGCTTTCTATCAAACATCCTTACTTTGAGAGACAACAGGACAAGGTGGTGTTTAGTTTTAAGCCAGATTTTCTGCCTAAGGTGGTGTCTGCTTTTCATCTCAATCAGGACATTCTCTTGCCTTCTCTGTGCCCTAATCCTAGTAACTCTAAGGAGCAGGTTTTGCATTCTCTGGATGTGGTTAGAACCTTGAAGTTCTATTTGGTGGCTACTGAGCCTTTCAGGAAGACTGATGCTCTTTTTGTTCTCCCTTCTGGACCTAGGAAGGGTCTGCCTCCGGCTAAGTCCACTATCAGTAAGTGGATCCGTCAGGCTGTGGTACGAGCCTATTCTGCTAAGGGGAAGGAACCTCCTTTCCGCCTTACTGCTCATTCTACTCATGCTATTGGTGCCTCTTGGGCTTTTCAGCACCTAGCTTCTGTTGAACAAGTTTGCAAGGCCGCTACTTGGTCTTCTGTTCATACTTTTTCTAAGTTTTACAAGGTTGATGTTAGGGCCTCAGCTGATGCTGCTTTTGGCTGCAAAGTTCTGCAGACGGCAGTGGTTTAAACTGCCCGCTGTTGCTTTTGGGGATCCCACCCTACCTTACGGACACTGCTATTGGATGTCCCATGTGTAAAGAATCTTCTGGAGCAGGACGTGCTGTATACTTGGAATAATACAATTCTTATAAGTGCTGTATACTTATAATACCAATTCTACTGGTGAGTAATCACAGAATTGTATTTTTGGCTTTCCTTGTAGCAATTTGTATAGTAGTCATATGATGTCTGTTAGCTTGGAAAGTTTTTTTTTATGTTTTATTGTGAATCTAATTCGATCTTTTGTAATAACCAAACGTAGCTGAGCCTGTGCACATATCTCTAGCCAAAATCTGCCTGTTCTACTGGTGGGCTGCAAAATAAATGGCTTCATCCTGCAAGTTTCCAAGGCAAACCTGGGCCCCTTGAAAAAGTCTATCCCAAACCAGCAACTACAGACTTTTAGGCAGAACAAAACCCACCAACGGCCGGGATTCCACAGCTAGGCGCTGATGTCCCCCCAGGGCATCGCTGTGTGAAACCCCCTAGGCCGCCCATACATACTCGCCTGTCCCAACGGCGCATGCACCAGCTCTTGTCCAATGAGTCGCCCTCTGAATTGGCATAATTGCGGCTCTCATTGTTGTCAATAGGGAGCGTGTGCTGCCACATCCCCAGCGTTGTGCACACGCTCCCTCCCAAGCCATTTACATAGTTCCACATTAGTCAATGAGAGCCGTTTGCCAAAAGATGTATACATAGCAAACTGCTCTCATTGGCTGAGCGCCTCCGCAACACGTTTGTTGGACCGATGAGAGGCGAGTTTAATTGGGCGAATTGGAGGGTTTCACGCAGAGGGACATCCCCAATCGGCATGCCCCCCGGGGGAATAGAACAGAACCTGGGAAATGTCATTCAAATGCTCCAGTAGAAAGCAGCTCAAATGGCGAACTTTAAATTGTTAGCTTTATATGTGCATGAGCCATAATATACTGCAGGGGTGCGCAACCTTTGGAAGAGCACGGGCCACAATTTGGTTGCAGGTCATATAGGCTCAGACCCAGATAGGTTCAGAATTTCACATTTTTCATTTTGAAAGGCATAACGAAGATTTTCTACAACTATCGGGATACCCATTAGATTTGATTTATTCCAAGTATACAGCACGTCCTGTTCCAGGATATTCCTTTCACATGGGGTAATACATCCACAAGATGGCGCTGGACTGCAGAAAAAGAATTGTGGCCACTCCTGGCCCCTTAAATAGCCAGGAACCTCCCACTAATTCCCAGAGTCTTTCTGCAGTCTGGACTGTGAAGATGAAGATGGCTCTCTTCTGCGCAGGGAGTGGGCTTTGCCTAGGGCGGCTTATTTCCACCCGTTCTGGACCCATTGCCTCCCAGCCACGGCTGACGGTTCGGGTGAAGGTAGGACAGCACTAGGGTCAGGTGCTGAAGGAGCGCTGCTCCGGGCCGCAAGACCCTGTACCAAAGGGTAGCCGGCGACAGGCTTTTTATGGTGAGCCTCATTGGGATGCCCCCAGCCCTTTATCTCGGGATATTTATCCCTCCTTTCTCCCCCTCCCTCCCTTTTCATGCTGATGGTTGTGCGGGACCCCCTCATTGCATTCCGCATGATCGGCAGGGGACTCCCGGGGAGTACGCTATTGTGTTATTCTTAGTATACAGTACGTCCTGCTCCAGTTATAATACTTACACTTGGGTTATCCTCCGCCAGATGGCGCTGCACTGCAGAGACATGCAAAACAGGCTCCTCCCAGCCCCTCAAATACCCGGGGACCTCCCACAAATCCCCAGATTTCTCTGCAGTGCCGACTGCGAAGACATGAAGTATCACTCTCTCGCAGGTGAGCGGGGCTATTACAGCCTGCGGCCCTGTTGGACTATTCCCACCCGTTCTCCCTGAGATGTCGCCATCCTCCCTCGTTCCCCCCGTAGCTCGGGGGGGGAAAGAAAGGGGGTGTGTGTGTGTGTGGCGGTCTCAGTGTACTGTGATTACACGCTTATGGCCTTAGTATTGCACTTGACTTGTAACTTGGTGTCTGAGGCGCGCTGTTTGCTTTTTATTGTGTATCTGCCGCGCTCGTCTCTTTCCTTTATTGGATGTGCTGCGCCGGGCGGCGGCGTCGCCCCAGACGCTGCGGCGTGTCTATTGGCAAAATCATCTATGCTATGTGTGTCATTCACTTTGCTTCTTTCTACTGTCTTAGAGCTTCGCGCTCTTCGGGGGGGCAGGGACCTGGTTTGGCGTGCTCCGCGCCACGGCCCGCCCTTCGAGGTCCGCTTGGCGCCATTTTGATGCTAGGCGCGCGCGGTAATGGTCCTCCTCCTCCCTTGGTCTGTAAGTGCCCTCGCGGGCGATTTTTCATGATTCTTTTTTTTTTATATATATTCTTTATTTATTGAAAGATTTTTATACAAGTATAATAAACATAAAACAAGAGAAATACAGATAATGTATCCAGCGACACAGCAGCTTAATAATACATACCATAATCACTCAATGGAACTACGTAACATGTCAAGCATAACGGATCACTAAAGAAGCTCTAACACCGACGGATCTCTTCTCTGGTCTTATTTCAATACTTTCCAAGTATCTGTGACATGGATCACTGAGCATGGCAATAAAACAACGTCTAATGTGCCGCAAAGCTCTCAGAAAAGGAAGGGTACAGAAAAAAAAGAGAGGTGGGGGGGGGGGAAGGGGAGAGAAGAAGCTCCAGGATGGGTCAGGGATCACCTAGGTTAGGCCCAAAAGGCTCTTCCCCTCAGCCGACTCAGAAAAGGCCATCCATCCGCGCCATGTGGTAGCGAACTTCTCGTAGGTACCATCCCGAGAAGCCATCATATTCTCGAACCTCATCACATCGTTCACCCGTTGAAACCATGTAAGTATGCTTGGGGGCTCTTTTTTTCCTCCACATCTGGGGGATGCAGGCCTTTGCGGCATTCAACAGATGACATGTAATTGACTTGCGATACCTTTCAATTGGAACCTCTGACCTATGAAGGAGACACAAAGCGGGGTCGTCGGGAACCTCCGAGCCCGAGACCTTTTCTGCCTCTCCACCTCCTTACTCTGGCACAGTTCCTCAAATGCCGTGAGAGCACGCCTACCCTCTCCATAGTCCCGCAGGGAGGCCAAGAAGTGACCAATCTGCAAGCCTTGCCAACGAGACCACTCGGGGACCCCATATCTCTGTGCCAGCTCCGCTAATGGGGCCCACCCATCCTGCGACCTGAAGTGACCTGCCCTGTATGCTCCCGCTTCGGTCCATGCCGCGGCTGTTGACCCACTGCATCCCGGCGTGAAACTCGGGTTTCCTAAAACAGGATACATGGGGGAAGGGGAGGGTGAAATCCCCTCCCATTGCAACGCAACCCTGCACACGTTCAACGTCGGGCCAATAGTAGGGTGTTGTTTTGCCTGCATCATTCCCTCTCCCGTTAGCCAAGGGGTTCCCCCAATCGGATACGTCAGGAAGCTCTGTTCTAAGCCAGCCCATTGTTTGTGGCGTCCATGGATGCACCAATCAACCACCCTATTTAGGTGGACTGATGCATGATACAACGCCGGGTCTGGGATACCTACGCCACCTCTTTCCTTCGTTCTCATCAGAAGGCTCCCTCTCACTCTCGGCCTCCTTCCATCCCTAATAAATTTAATAAATACAGCCCGCACCTTCTGAAGATAGGCACGTGGGATCGCTACTGGCAGTGCCTGCATAAGATAAAGCAGGCGGGGTAAAAGAGTCATCTTGATCGCATTGCATTTTCCAAACCACGAGAGTTTCCCCTTGGCCCACCTAGAGGTTTCTTCTTCAAAATGCTTCAGCCGCGGGGGGAAGTTTAGGACAAATATTTTAGAGAGGTCGCTACTGATCTTTGTACCCAGATAGTTAACGCTGCCCTCTTCCCATCTAAACATGAAGGAACCCTGTAGTTTCTCAAATCTCTTTTCATGATTCTTTATTACTGCGCATGGCTCTGACACCCTCTATTCATTATGTCTTTCAGACGGTTGAATCCAGTGGCTTCTCCCGGCCCAGTTTAAATATAGCGGCATTGTAAAAATTCTCCCAACTTCCTAGCGGGTCTTTGGGGCATCCAGGGTTGCCTATAGCGTAAATCCCTGCTGGCATATTGTGCCTAGATAATCACCATATGGAGGCATTTCAGAATTATGTGACCGGGGTCCCTCTGGGACAAGACCGGCTGTGTATAGCGTGTGGACAACCCCATGCTGATGCTGACAGGGCACGGGTCTGCGCACCATGTGCCGAGCAAGCACTGGCCCTGCAATCAGGCTTGCCAGTGGCCGCACTTAGTTTCAATACACCTATTTCCCCATGCTTAAATCTCACTCCTGCTGAGTCGCATACAAGTGGGGATTTGCAGCCTGCTGTGTCTTCCAGGCTGCCTACGGCTGATCAAATTATTGCGAGGTTGTCGGAGCGCATGGGCCCTGGTAAGAAGCGGCCCTTGACACCTCTTGTTTCTGTTTTTGATATGGGAACTGAGGAGTTCGCTACTCCGCGTGACTATACTCCTTCCGATGAAGGAGAGCTGTTCTCGGACTCAGGCTCAGCTGATGAGAGGCCGAGGAGTCCTGACGATTCTGGCCCTGACGATTCTGGCCCTGAATACTGGGGCCAGTGTGACACTGACGACTTGTTGATTAAGGTATTTAAGGTTCTGTCCATCTCTCTCCCTGGTGAGGCTTCCAAGCCGAGAGGGGAGTGTTTCCATACAGCGACATCGCGCTTGGAATTTCTAGAGCAGGCTCATTTCCATGCTCTTGTACTCAAGGAATGTGAATGCCCCAGTAAACTTCCCGGGGGACTGGGATAGGAAATACCCTTTTCCCCCTGACGTGGTTAATTGTTGGTGATCACCCCCCGTGGTGGATGCACCGATCATAGGGGTTCCTAACCCCCCCTTTATCACAGCCCCTGCTTATAGTACCCTTCGGGATGCTGAGGACCGGCGCATTGATAGGCTGGCCTCCCACGCCTTTTCTTGTGCAGGAACGGCGCTGCGCCCGGTCTGTGCCGCGGCCATCACCGCAGTGGCCGCTAGAACCCTCATCAGAAAGATGCTTGATCATCACCCTGAGGATCTCCCCTGGGAGGTGTTTAATGCACTCTCCAGTTGTGATGTATTTGTAAAATTTATCCTTTTAGCGCTGGATGACACCATTAGAATGTGTGCAAGGACTTCTGCCCTCGTGGTGGCTATACATCGCTTGGTCTGGCTGCGACAGTGGGGTGCTGATGATGCTGCTAAAAGGACTCTGACTGGGCTTCCCTTTAGAGGGCAACGCCTGTTTGGGGCCCATCTGGACCTGTTTGGTAAAAAGGGCAAATCACCCCAACGCAGGCGGCCGTCTCGGCCCCCTCGGGGCAGGGGCACCCCTCCCCCTTCCTACCACAGTGTTAAACAAGAACCAGGGGTGCCCTTCCTGGGGACTCGTGCAGACTCCTGCCCCAGGAGTGGCAGACAACGTCCTGGCCCCTCCGGCGGGGCTAAGCCTAAATCTTCCACCAAACCCCCTCAAGCATGATGGGGTGCCCTCGCCCGTCTCGGTGAGGGGATGGCTGCAGCACTTTGCTCTTGTCAGGAGGCATCACGCCTCATTCTGGTGGTTTTAGGGGGTAGTGTCCCCCGGATACAATTAAGGATAGTTTGCTGCGCGGCCTCCCCCAAGTTTATCAGGGTACTCCGGGTCCCTGCCTCTGTTCAGGTGTTGGTGCAGGCCATGCAAGGCCTGTGGGGTCTGGGGGTCACTTGCAGTTTGCCCTTCACAGGCAGAGGCAGGGGCCACTACACCAACCTTTCCACAGTTCCCCAAAGGGATGGGTCAGTCTGGCCCATTCTGGATTCACAGAATTCGGCAACTCGTCAATTGCAGGCGGTTCCTGCATGGAGGCGCTTAGCGGGGCCATTGGCTCCCTACGCCATGGGGGCTTCTTGCCGTCTGTGGAGATCAAAGATGCTTATTTTCGCATCTCTGTGTCTTCTGGACACAGAGGATTCAGGTTCGCGTTGGAAGTCCAACACTGATGATTTGTGGCCTTGTTGTCTGGCCTCTCTTCAGCTCCCAGAGTGCTCGCCAAGGTGTTGACGGGGGTGATGTCTCTGATGAGACCAAGGAGCGTCCGCGCGTTGACCTACCTGGACTTCCTTCTCCCCTTCTAGGCTCTACGTCAGGCTAAATTGGATACTAGACTGGTGGTGTCCATTGGGAGTCACTTGGATGGGTGATTAATCACCCCATGTCCTCATTGTCCTCCTGATTGGTAACTCCATTCCTAGGAATGAATTTGAATAAGGTTCAGGCGCCAACCTTACTTCCTCAGCAACAAATTGGACAATCTGGTTGCATGGGCTCAGTCCCTCATAGCTGTCCCTTCACCAGGCAGGGATGCAGCTGGTAGGCCCGTTGGTGGCTTGCTCAGAAGAGGTCCCTTATGCTTAGTCCCCCTCGGGCCCTTCAGCAACTTCTATTGTTAGTACAGGACAGGGATTCAGCATCCCTGGAGCAGGTTCTGTGTGCCTTCCCCCCCTGGAGCGGTTGAACTCAAGGAACCTGTCTGGGGGCAGCCCCCTTCTTGCCCCTTCTCGTAGACGGTCACCATGGATGCCAATCTATCAGGTTGACGGGGGGGGGGGGTTTCTTCTGAAACCCCCTGCGGTTTCGGGGGAGGTGGGGCCCTTAGGAGGTCCATACACCTATCGATTTTTGACACAGTGAGCTTTCAGGTTGGTTCTATCTCGCTTGACTACTCCTCTTCAGGACCAGTCTGTTTGGGGGCGCTCGGTCTGTCTGACGGCAGTGGCCTACATTAATCATCTGTGTGGGACCTGGAGCAGGATGGTCCTCCAGGAAGGTATCTGACCCTGATCTGGGTGGAGGACAATGTTCCCTGCATATCGGTGGTATTCGCTCCGGTGGATGTCTCTCTAGGAGCATGCTTCTTCTTCTTCCATCTATTATAGGGTATGGCGTAACCATATTGATTGGTGTGAGTCTAGGTCTCTTCCCTGTCGGGCGTTCTCTGTTCCCAGGGTTTTTGAGTTATTACAGCATGGGTTGGAGTTGCTTCTCCAACTCAGTACTCTGAAGGGTCAGGTTCTGCCCTGTCCGCCTTCCTGTAGAAGTCTTTTGCTCAGTTTTCCTTGGTTAAGACTTTCTTTCGGGGGTTGCTCTTGTGCGTTCCCCACGTAATCATATGGTCCCTGTTGGGATATGAATTTGTTTCTGTCTGCCTTGTGGGGTGTTCCCTTTGGGCCTATTCAGGATGCTGTGTGGCTGTTCTTACCCTCAAAGTTGTCCTTCTGGTGGCCGTTACTTCAGTCAGACGTGTGTCTGAGCGGGCGGCTCTGTCTATCTAGCCCTCGTTCTTTGAGATACACCAGGATAAGGTGGTGTTCCGCTTTTAAGCCGGACCTTCTGCCTAGGGTTGTGTCTTATGTTCATTGATTCAAGATATTTTTCTTCCTTCTGTGCCTTATTCCTAGCAACGCTGAGGAAAGGGTTCTACATTCCTTCAACAGGTGTTGGAAGTGTTTCCTTGGTAGTCACTGTGCCCCTTAGGAGAACTGATGCTCCTTTGGGTCTACGGACAACTCCATCCTGTATGTGCCTGATCTCGTCTGATCTCGGGGGGGTTAGGCGGCCTTGGGCCTGGTCATTACTTGGATGGGATGGTTCCTTCTGGTCCTAGGAAAGGTTTTCGGGTTCTGCCAAGGCTACTGTTAGCGTTTGGAATTGTCAGGCTGTTAGTCAGGCCTATTCCTCTAAGGGGAAGAATATTCTTCTCGCTTTACTTCTTATTCTACTCGTGCTTTGATGCCTTTTGGGCTTTTCAGCACCAGGTTTTCTGTTGAACAAGTTTGCTAGAGCGCTACTTGGTCTTCTGTTCATACCTTTTCAAAGGTTTTACAAGGTTGACGTTAGAGCCTTAGCTCATGTTGCTCTTGGTCGCAAGGTTTGCAGGTGACAGTGCTTTAAACTGTCTGCTGTTGCCTTTTTTGTTGGGGATCCCACCCTACCTTATGGATGCTGCTATTGGATGTCCCAAGTGTAAGTATTATATCTGGAGCAGGACGTACTGTATACTAAGAATAATATAATTCTGTGAAATACTCACCTGTAGAATTGGTATTATAAGTATACAGTACGTCCTGCTCCACCCCACCCTGGTTTTTGCATTATTCTGGATCCCCTGTATGGTGATTGTTATCATTGTTATAGTTACCAGTTTTGGTGGTTAAATTCTCCCGGCTTCTTGTTCACTGCTTTTCAATGCTGGGGATTTGTGGGAGGTCCCCGGGTATTTGAGGGGCCGGGAGGAGCCTGTTTTGCATGTCTCTGCAGTGCAGCACCATCTGGCAGAGGATAACCCAAGTGTAAGTATTATATCTGGAGCAGGACGTACTGTATACTTATAATACCGATTCTACAGGTGAGTATTTCACAGAATTGTATTTTTACTACTGTGTTTTTTTGTCACTTTGTGTTTGGTGTGCGTGGAGGCCATGTATTACTGTCATGGCGGCGTGTCACGTGATCTTGTTTTCGCGCTCTTCGGGCGGGGGTGGGTACCGCGGGTTGACGCATTTCGCGTCATGCGCCAGCGGCCCGCCCCTCTAGGTAGTGCTGTCAGCGCCATTTTGTGGCCCTTCCATTGCGGTGCTGCGACATGGTTTGGTGATCTGCTTATCTGTGCGCTTGTCGGCTTGGTCCGTGAGTCCCTTACGGGGATTTTTATCTTTGGTTTATTATTGTATGGCTAGGGATGCTTATGGTGTACATTATTGTGTCTTGCAGGCGGGTTCCTTGACTGTGGTTCTCTCGGCCCTGCCTATTGCCAATCTCCCACTTTCCCTAGCGGGTTTCGGGGGGCATCCCAAATAGGGTGGCTGTTTAGCTGTGTCCCTGTTCTGACTATTGTGCATATTTTTTGTAAAATCACCATATGGAGGCTTCTGGGGATAATGTGCTTGGGGTTCCTTCGGGACATGCCCGGCTGTGTGTTGCGTGTGGGGTTTCCCCTATAAGTGACGATGTCAGGGTATGTGTAACATGCGCCCAGCAGGTACTTGCGCTGCAGTCTGGGTCGTCTGCTACGGGCCCTGGTGCGGCGCCCCCTCTGGCTTCACCTACCCCCCCCCCCCCCACGCTTGCATTTGACCCCCAGCGAGGGGCATACTATAGCGGTGAGTCTCAGTCGGATTTGGCTGCACGGGTGGCCAGCATTAAAAAGCATATTGCTGGGTCGGGCCCGCATAAGGCTTCTGCCAAGAAGCGGCATCTATCCCCCGCTGTTTCCCTCTTCCCTGTTGCGGCTGAGGAATTTTTTGACTTTTTTTGGTTATTGTCCCCTTGAGGAGGGGGAACTATTCTCTGATTCAGAATCATCTGAGGAACAACCTAGGGTTTATGGTGGTACCGGGTCTCCCTCTGGAGAAGACCCATGGTCCTCAGATGACACTGACAGGTTGTTGTCTCATATTTTTGAAGTGCTTTGTAGTTCCCCTCCTGCAGTGGCTCCGCAGAAGCAGGGTGAGCTTTTTCATACAGTGAAACCACGCTTGGAGTTCCCTGCTTAAGAGTCTCTTAGACTGGGCCTCTGATGATGCGGGAGGAGAAGAGTATAGATCTCTCCTGCTTTGCTATGAATTTGTTGCATATGTTCTATCTGCTATGGATGATGCCATTAGAATGTGTGGGAGGACTTCTGCCCCTGTTGGTGGCTATACGCCGCTCGGTCTGGCTGCGTCAGTGGGTAGCTTATAACGCTGCTAAGAAGGCTCTCACTGGGTTTCCCTTTAAGGGGCTGCGCCTCTTTGGTGATTGCTTGGACCTGTTTGCCAGGGGCGGTAGGTTACCTCAACGTAGGAGGCCGTCTTGTCCCTTTCGGGGGACTGGTGCCTCTCTCCTCCTTCCGCGCTTCCAGGGCTGGTCGAGGTGCTTTCTTTGCTGGAGCACGTGGAGACTATTGGGGCAGAGGACGTGGCCGCCCTGGCCTCTCCTGGGGTCCCAAGCCCAAATCCTCCCCATCAGGCATGAGGAGGCGCCCTCACCCATCCGGGTGGGGGGACGGCTTCGGGTCTTTGCTCACGTCTGGAGGCGACGTGTAACAGACAGATGGATCCAGGAGGTGGTTTCCTCCGGTTACAAGATAGTTTGCTGCCTGGACGCCCCAAAGATTCATCAGATCCCGGATGGCTCAGAACCCCCTGTCAGCTCAGGGCTTGTGTCTTGCGGTCCAAAACCTTCTGGAGTTGGAGGTCATCTGCCCTGTACCTTTCAGGGAAAGGGGCAGAGGCTTCTATTCCAATCTATTCACGGTCCCCAAAAAGGATGGGTCCCGCAGGCCCATCTTGGATTTAAAGTGGACCAACACCCAGGATTTTGACTATCCTGAGTTTTGGTCCACTGCCGCGGGGCACCCCGATCGTGAAACCCCCCCAGATCGCCCTAAAAAACCCACCTCACCCCGCTCCTACGAGAACGCTCGTCCAATCAGAGCACTCAGAGCCGCTGTGGTATGCACGTACAAGCGACGGACAACCACAGCAGCTCTGAGCGCACTGTAGGCCGCATCTCGCGCTTCCCTCTAACAGGGAGCGCGCTCGCGCCGGCCATTCACAAAAGGTAAGGTTTCTGGGTGTCCTGCGGGGTTTCACACAGTGGGGCATCCCGATTTCGGATGCCCCGTGGGGAGGGGTATCAGTGGATCTGTCAGGCTGTGGTACAAGCCTATTCTGCTATGGGGAAGGCTTCCAACCTGCTCATTCCACTCATGCTATTGGTGCCTCTTGGGCTTTTCAGCACCAAGCTTCTGTTGAACAAGTTTGCAAGGCCGCTACTTGGTCTTCTGTTCATACTTTTTCCAAGTTTTACAAAGTTGATGTTAGGGCCTCAGCTGATGCTGCTTTTGGCCGCAGAGTTCTACAGGCGGCAGTGGTTTGAACTGCTCGTGGTTGCTCTTTGGGGATTTCGCCCTACCTTACGGACACTGCTATTGGATGTCCCATGTGTAAGGAATATATTCTGGAACAGGACGTGCTGTATACTTGGAATAATACAATTCTGTGAGTACTCACCTGTAGAATTGGTATTATAAGTATACAGCACGTCCTGTTCCATCCTGCCCTTATCATTATTCTTGGTTACCTCTGTATGGTGATTGTTCAGTTTGTTTATTGATTCTCCCGGCTTCTTGTATAACTGCTTGTCAACTCTGGGAATTAGTGGGAGGTTCCTGGCTATTTAAGGGGCACAAGTCTTTTTCTGCAGTCCAGCGCCATCTTGTGGATGTATTACCCCATGTGTAAGGAATATTCTGGAACAGGACGTGCTGTATACTATATATTTTTTTTTTTTTACACTGGTATGTCCTTTCACCACATCAACCTATTACCACATTTATACATAACAATCCCCATATGCTACACATACTGATTGCCTTGCCTCAATAAATATACAGGCCTCATATTTATAGCCCACATCAGTCCCAAATTGTACCAATACTCAAGTCAGCTGAATGCATACCAATGCTAAACAGACAATTAAATATAGAAACCTTATATTGTTATGGTGCCAGAGATGTCACCCAGGGGTGGTGTTGCGTTATCAAGGTCACCTGTGCCTCCAAGCCATCGCTACCACCTCTATTTGGCAATGGGCCCCTCCCATGTCCCTCTGCTTGCAACCTCTCGCCCTCTCCGTGCCTCTATTTAAAGTGAACTAACCATGTCCTTTGGAAGGTTAGATTTAAAAAAAGCAAAAAGAAAAAAGTTAAATCTATTGTGGACCTTACCCTCTTTTAGCACTATTTTTAATTGGCTTGAATTGCTCCCATCATGAGATTGCGAAGAGGTGGCCTTAAACAGCAAGTTTAGAACAATGGGGAGCAAAATAGATTGAGTTGTTTTTTTTTTTTTGGGGTGAGGGGGTTGTTTCACTTTAGCTACCGTTACATGCCAGTTCTATTTACCTTTCCCACTTCCCCTAAAGCAGGTCAGGGGCCACATCAGATGGAGTTGTAATATAGAGCCTAGTAGCGCTGAATACCATATTTTTCGCCCTATAAGACGCACTTATTTTCCCCCCAAAAGTGGGGGGGAAATGCCAGTGCGCCTTAAAAAATTTTAACTCACCCGTTCCCGGCACTCCCGCACTGCAGGAGGCCAGAAGAAGACAGAAGAGCGGTGGGCTCTGTCCCCATCCCCGCCACTGCTATTGCTGAGGCAGTGATAGCAGCGACAGGGACGGAGGCAGCTCCGACGCGGCGCAGACCACGGCCACCCGTTTCAAGGGGCCGGGTGTCTGCGCGGCCGGCCAGTAAGGAGCAGCGGCGGGGATGCGCCTCCATCTTCAACGCGGGAGCGCCATGGACATGTGAGTTTATTTTTGTTTTCTTTGTTGTTGTGTGCCTATGGTGAACGGGGGGCCACACTGCTTTTATGGGGAATAGGAGGGGGGTGCCACACTGCCTATATGGGGAATAGGAGGGGGGTGCCACACTGCCTATATGGGGAATTGGAGGGGGGGGTGCCACACTGCCTATATGGGGATTTGGAGGGGGGGTGCCACATTGCCTATTTAGGGAATAGGAGGGGGGTGCCACTTTGCCTATATGGGGAATAGAAGGGGGGTGCCACATTGCCTATATGGGGAATGGGAGGGGGTGCCACATTGCCTATATGGGGAATAGGAGGGGGTATCACATTGCCTATATGGGGAGTAGGATGGGTGGAATGCCACTCTGCCTATGGGAATGGGATGGGGGGAATTCCACTCTGCCTATGGGAAGGGGGAATGACACACTGGCTATTGGGAATGGGAGGGAGATTACTGTAATTGGAGGATACTGCACTTTGCCTATATTTTGGTAAAAAATATTATTTTTCTTATTTTCCTCCCCAAAATCCTAGGTGCGTCTTATAAGCCGGTGCGTCTTATAGGGCGAAAAATACGATACTTGCATATCCTTAGTTGTACTGCTTTAATATGTTTAGTGCCAGATTCACTCACGTGAAGCATGCTGATAAGCTCTTGACTTTAATATTTTGCTCATTATTTTCCAATTATCTTCTAGGGTGACCAGGGAGGTCTGAGAACATTACAAAAAAAATGGACTACATTTCTGAAAGCCAGGCTGATATGTCACTCTGCAGAGAATAATCTCATTTTCAATGATGTCAATGACGTTTTCATCCTAGAGTCACCAGATTTACCAGAACCAGTGATCTATGGCGTATTTACATCCCATCTGTAAGTAGCATTTGAAGTTGGTGTGTATACCTATATGATAAATTTTTATTAGCAGTGTGTGTGAGAGGGAGATGATGAAGGGAGAGAGAGGGAGATGATGAAGGGAGAGAGAGGGAGATGAAGGGAGAGAGAGGGAGATGATGAAGGGAGAGAGAGGGAGATGATGAAGGGAGAGAGAGGGAGATGATGAAGGGAGAGGGGGAGAGGGAGATGGGGGGGGGGGGAGAGAGAGAGGGAGATGGGGGGAGGGAGTGAGATGGGGGGAGGGAGAGAGGGAGAGTGCACGGGGTGGGTTATAGCTTTACATTGCACAGACAGAGCAGAGCTGGGGTCAGGGAAAGGACAGCAATCCCAGAATGCATAGTGTCACAGTCAGAAGACACTTCCTGTTTGCAGGCTTTCTGATGCTCCATGAGCCGTCATTTTGGATGTTCAAAGGCTCAGAAAATAGTTACAGGTAGGATGATTTTTTCATGTGAGCAATCTGTATATACAGGGGTGGAAAACATATAACATAGGTGAAGGTCTGGTTTAAGATTCCAGGTTTTGTTCTTTAAGGGTTTCCCCACTGTCCTTCCACGTTTTAATTATGCGCTGAAAACAATTTTTAGTTTCTGCATTCTCCTTTTGTGTTAATAACTTGCCAGCTGAAACCTAATCGCCCTGCAATGCTGCCTGGGGGGGAGGCAGGTTATATTTTAAGGATGCAGGATTTCTTCCAAAATCCTTTGCAGTAGACGGAGCCATGCAGATGATCTCTTTACATCTCTAGAGGTCCAAATAATCATTTAAAATGTTCAATGCCTGTATAGAAACTGTAAAGCCATCTGGATCATGTCACAGTATGGTATGTAGCTATGTGCTGAAGACGATGTCACCACCATACCACCATCACTGTAGATCTCTTCTATGTGGGCCATGTTATCCATGAATGTCTCTGAAGGACATTTATCACTACGCAGCGCTGAGGTTTGAATCGAAGAAATCCACTTCAACTACTGTAATAGCTGCTCGGGAGATGCTGATAAACCACAGGTCCTTTTGCAGCTTCTTTTAGGTTTTGCCTGGTTGTTATGAGACCAGCCTGTCACTAGAATAGGATAGATAAAGCAAAGAAGCTATGGCTACAAGCATTGCATTTCTTGGGGTCAGGCAGACTTGCCGCACCATCTTTTACCTTTAGACAAAAGCAGATCTCTACCATATCCAGTTTTTCTTTCTGTTTGGCAGTCAGGACTAGTGATTAGGTAGTTAAAGCGGCACAAAAGTCACTTAGTGGAATCTAAGACTCCAGGGCCAGCCTCTAACGTGCTCAGTGTGTGAAACTTCAGGTTCTCCTTTCCTGGAAACTCCCACAGCGATGTCTCTGCCAATGGCCGCATCCCCAGCTTCGCCCAGCCATTCAGATAGGCTGGGGACGGGAGTGGTTCACCGTCTACGGGGAAGCCAAGGTTGAGGGCAGTGCTTCTGGATCACATCAGTCAGCATTCTTAAAGCATGGTAAACACAGTGGGATTTGGACTATCCCGGGTTTTTGTCCTTGTCCCAGGGAATCCAGATTTGGCCGCGCATATATATTGCTCAACAAACTACTCTATTTATGGCAATCTGGATCATGAGCATTATCAACAGCGGGAGTGCACCAGCTTATATGAATGATTTGGATGGGGTGCACACGCACAGCCCAAAGAATGCTGGTGATGCCGAAGCCGATATTTACATCGGCGAGTGAGCCAGGGAAGAGGTGAGCTAAACTGGACCTTCAGCATGATTTAATTCAATAAATTTTTATTGAATAGATCAATCCAAAAATTGCAGTACAGGCAATAAACTCCAACGTGGAGAAACATTATTGCAGTGAATTATATAAAATATAAAACTTTGTACGAAGGACGAATCGTTGTCCTGTAGTTCCTTCCGGAGGCCACGATCCTAGCCATAAAGATCTCACATCGATGATCCAAGACAGGCCGATCAACTAAAATTCTCCTTCAGCATGATTTAATGAAAAGCCAAAAACTATTCCCCAGCATTTCAAATTAATATATTTTACGTTTTTAGTCACTTATTCTTTCCCCCACTGGGCTGAAACCCTGTTCAGGACTCTAGGATACGGGCGCCGCCATCTTGCCTCAGAAGCAGCACATACTGAGGAGAGCGGCATAAAGTGCAGGGGGCGGGTTATGGCTGTGCTTTGCACAGATAGAGCAGAGCTGCAGTCAGGGAAAGGACCGCAATCCCAGAATGCAGAGCGACAGTCAGAAGACACTTCCTGTTTTCAGGCAGCCTGATGCTCCATCTTGGATGTTTAAAGGCTCATAACATGCAGTAGATGCAGTTTGGATGATTTTTAATGTGAGCAATTGGTATGTACAGGGTGTGGGAAACAAGATATGCTCTTATTCAGGGTGAAGGTCCAATTCAAGCTGGGACCTGTAAATCTGTTGATTGACATGATTATTGGGGACGGAGTTAGCGAATTACTGCATCTAGCTGTACTCCTGCCTCCAGGGATCAATAAGGTCACATAAAAGAAAATGTTCATAATGTGCTTCCACTTTAACTTTTCCCCACTATAAAACTAGCACAGGTTTGCCTTGATTGGTCTTCAGGTTAGATCTTAGTTACTCTGTGCGCGTTACTCTGTACACATTACTCTGTACACGTTACTCTGTACACGTTACTCTGTACACGTTACTCTGTACACGTTACTCTGTACGCGTTACTCTGTACGCGTTACTCTGTACGCGTTACTCTGTGCGCGTTACTCTGTGCGCGTTACTCTGTACACATTACTCTGTACACGTTACTCTGTACACATTACTCTGTGCGCGTTACTCTGTGCGCGTTACTCTGTGCGCGTTACTCTGTACGCATTACTCTGTACACGTTACTCTGTACGCATTACTCTGTACACATTACTCTGTGCGCGTTACTCTGTACACGTTACTCTGTGCGCGTTACTCTGTACACGTTACTCTGTACGCGTTACTCTGTACGCGTTACTCTGTGCGCGTTACTCTGTACACATTACTCTGTGCGCGTTACTCTGTGCGCGTTACTCTGTACACGTTACTCTGTACACATTACTCTGTGCGCGTTACTCTGTACACGTTACTCTGTGCGCGTTACTCTGTACACGTTACTCTGTACGCGTTACTCTGTACACATTACTCTGTGCGCGTTACTCTGTACACATTACTCTGTGCGCGTTACTCTGTACACATTACTCTGTGCGCGTTACTCTGTACGCATTACTCTGTACACATTACTCTGTACACGTTACTCTGTACACGTTACTCTGTACACATTACTCTGTGCGCGTTACTCTGTACACGTTACTCTGTACACGTTACTCTGTACGCATTACTCTGTACACATTACTCTGTACACGTTACTCTGTATACATTACTCTGTACACATTACTCTGTACACGTTACTCTGTACGCATTACTCTGTACACATTACTCTGTGCGCGTTACTCTGTACACGTTACTCTGTACGCGTTACTCTGTGCGCGTTACTCTGTGCGCGTTACTCTGTACGCGTTACTCTGTACACATTACTCTGTGCGCGTTACTCTGTACACATTACTCTGTGCGCGTTACTCTGTACGCGTTACTCTGTACGCGTTACTCTGTGCGCGTTACTCTGTACGCGTTACTCTGTATACATTACTCTGTACGCGTTACTCTGTGCGCGTTACTCTGTATACATTACTCTGTGCGCGTTACTCTGTATACATTACTCTGTGCGCGTTACTCTGTACGCGTTACTCTGTACGCGTTACTCTGTGCGCGTTACTCTGTACACATTACTCTGTGCGCGTTACTCTGTACACATTACTCTGTGCGCGTTACTCTGTACGCATTACTCTGTACACATTACTCTGTACACGTTACTCTGTACGCATTACTCTGTACACATTACTCTGTGCGCGTTACTCTGTACGCGTTACTCTGTACGCGTTACTCTGTGCGCGTTACTCTGTGCGCGTTACTCTGTGCGCGTTACTCTGTACGCGTTACTCTGTACACATTACTCTGTGCGCGTTACTCTGTACACATTACTCTGTGCGCGTTACTCTGTGCGCGTTACTCTGTACGCGTTACTCTGTGCGCGTTACTCTGTGCGCGTTACTCTGTACGCGTTACTCTGTATACATTACTCTGTACGCGTTACTCTGTGCGCGTTACTCTGTATACATTACTCTGTGCGCGTTACTCTGTACACATTACTCTGTGCGCGTTACTCTGTACGCGTTACTCTGTACGCGTTACTCTGTGCGCGTTACTCTGTGCGCGTTACTCTGTACGCGTTACTCTGTATACATTACTCTGTACGCGTTACTCTGTGCGCGTTACTCTGTATACATTACTCTGTGCGCGTTACTCTGTGCGCGTTACTCTGTGCGCGTTACTCTGTACGCATTACTCTGTACGCATTACTCTGTACGCATTACTCTGTACACGCTGATAAAAGTGGGGGGGTGTACATTTATGGTGAAGGCAAAGATTATACTCAGGTTTAAACAGTTCATAGTTCAGCTCCTTAGAGTTTGTCCAGTTAGAAAGTGGGGGGAGCTGAATGTAAATGATCACCAGGGATAGTGCACACGTTGCATCACTTATTAATAAAAGCTGTGCTGTGAGGAGGATGTTATCAGACGTGACATTGGCTAAATGGCATTCTGGAGTGGTTAGCTGTCAGCATTTATGTGTGGTAGCTGCCAGCCCAAGATATCTTGAGGAGGTGGCAGGCAATTTAAAAATCCATGCCTGTATAGAACTGGAAAGAGCGTGGGATCAACCTATTTCACAGTGACCCCCAATCCCCCGAATTACCTAGCTTTCCAAAGATTGTATTGACCTGGTGTTTAAAAAAAAATAAAATAAATGAAGCAGTGGGGAATGCATTTTTTAATGTGTGTGTAGGTGGTTTTGGGGTGAGTAAAGTATTTTCTCCCTCTGATCCCTCCTCAGAGGTTCTTCGATCCATAAGCAATGTAAAATTACCATATAAACGTGCAATGCTTATTTTATTTATAATTCTAATGAATGTTTTTTTTTTTTTTTTAAGAAACAATGTTGGCATGTCAGCAGTATGTGCATATAGCGTATCTGCCATAGAAGATGTGTTTTCCAAGGGAAAATATATGCAGAGTGCCACTGTAGAGGCACATACTAAATGGGTGCAGTTTAATGGAGAAGTACCAAAGCCTCGCCCAGGAGCTGTAAGTTTCTACTAGTTTTTCTGTTGATGTGTGTGGTGTGGCCTTTATTGTATTGTGTACTGTCCCCTCTCCCCTTTAAATCAAAGTGGAAGACCAGTCACTGGTAACCCCCCTCGCCCTGCCATCTTCCCCTGATGCTGAAGCAGGGCGGGTACAATAAAAAAAAATTCCTTTCCTCACCGAGGATACAGCAATGTCCCTGGTGCTCCTGTGACTGGACACAGTGCGACTTGCCCTGCTCTGTGCACATGCCAGCCCAGCTATGGCTGTGCATAAGTGGGGGAAGCCACTCTGTGCAGCAGATCAATGATGGTGTCACCATGTGATTGCATCATCGCAGGATCCTGGGTGAGGTAAGCTGTGTTTTCTCCCACTTGCTCAGGACTCCTGTCCTCAACCAAGAATTCAGGTCAGGGGATCTGATTCTAATATATATATATATATATATATTAAAGCGGACCTTCACTCTGAATAAGAGTCTATCTTATATGTTTCCCACACCCTGTACATACAGATTTCTCACACAAAAATCATCCTACCTGCATCTACTGCATGTTATGAGCCTTTAAACATCCAAGATGGCGGCTCATGGAACATCAGGCAGCCTGCAAACAGGAAGTGCCTTCTGACTGTGCTGCTCTGCATTCTGGGACTGCTGACCTTTTCCTGACCCTAGCTCTGCTCTGTCTGAGCAAAGCACAGCTATAACCCCACCTCCTGCACTTTATCACATTCTCCTCTTCTCAGTAAGCATGATGCTTCTGAGTAAAGATGGCAGCGCCCGTATCCTAAAGTCCTTAACAGAGTTGCAGCCCAGTGGGGGAAAGAATAATAAGTGACTAAAAACTTAAAATATATTATTTTAGATGCTGGGAAATAGTTTAAGGGTTTGGGCTTTTCAATAAATCATGGTGAAGGTCCGCTTTAATATTCCTTTTAGAATTCATTTTAGGCTACAGCTACCTTGTAAGGCAGGGCATCTAGTAGAATAATAGAAACCGGCAGACAGGTAGAACTTGACATACTAAATATATATATATATTTCTGCAAAATCTAAATTATTTTGAATCCGTAGTCCAGTCTACCTGCTCCCTGGGGCCAGCCGCTCCCATGCCCTCCCACCCAGAGCTTAATTTGGGGATTTGAAATGAAAAAAAGACCTTAACTGACCAGGCACGGCTGCCCATACCCGTCCTGAGAGCAACACTTTAAAGTAGACCAAAACCCAGGATTTTGACTATCCTTGGTATCGGTCCTTTCCCCGCGGGCACGCTCCTTGTTAGACGGAAGCAGAGGATGCGGCTGTCAGAGACGCTGCTCTTAGACACGCCGTGGCACCGGGAAGAGGTGAGCTGGGCTCGGCGTCCTGGGGGGGTTCACACAGTCCGGGGAAAGAACCAAAACCCAGGATAGCTGCAGCAGGGGATCAGACTCCTTGCGGCTGCACGGTGGTGGAATGGGTGTTTGTCCGGGTTAAGTAATGCTTTTTTTTTTATGTATTTTAAATGGTCAAATCAGGCTCAGTCCTGTGGGTCAGCAGCAATGGGGTCACCTCACCCACACATTCATCGACGCTCTGCTTTTGTGTGTGCGCATGTCAAGGTCCCTGTTCAATGGATTTATCTGAATATCTGAAAGCAGCGGTGAATAAAAGATTTGGCCAGCACAGTGCAAGCAAAAATAATGCTTTATCTGGTGTATCTGCTGGTCAGTGTGCCCATTGTGTTGAACAGACTCAATGATTTTTATTGGATTGCAAGATAGTACAGCGCACCAAGTACATATAGTCTAGTCTTCTAGTACATATCTTGAAGCACTGTAACCTCCTTACAAATTGTATTCTTTCTTCACTTTTCCTAGTGCATCAATAATGAAGCTAAAGCCATGAATTACACCAGCTCTCTGAACCTGCCTGACAAGACATTACAATTTGTTAAAGATCACCCTCTTATGGATGACTCTGTGATGCCGATAGGAAAAAAGCCCAGGCTGGTGCTTCAAAATGTGACTTACACTCAGATTGTTGTGGACCAGGTCCGAGCCCTGGATGGCAACACCTATGAAGTCATGTTTTTAAGCACAGGTAAATAAATGTAAATGCTGAAAAGAGTCGTTGCATATCCTATCTGCTTTGTAATATTTCATGCCATGACCATTGCTACCTGGATGATAAAATGACCAGCTACAAATATATTGACTAGACAGTTCTATACTATTCACAATTCCTCTTAGCTGCTGTCGTTAAATATAAAAAGCCTTGTCAAAACAAAACCTAACAATGCAAACAGTGCACCTTGCACAGTAGCTCTGTAGTCCAGTGTGGTGGCCACAATCCTCTGGAAGGATTTGTTCTAAGCATACAGCACGTCCTGCTCCAGACATATTCATAACGTATGGGTATACCTCCGCCTTCAGCGCCGTGCACTGCAGATCATGAAGAAAACAAGCTCCTCCCGGCCCTACATATACCGGAGGACTTCCCACAATCCCCAGATTTCTCTGCAGTGCTGAAACTGCGAAGACATGAAGTATCACGCTCTCGCAGGCGAGCGGGGCTTGACAGCCCGAGGCCATGCGGGACTATTCCCACCCGTCCTTTTTGAATTCACAATGCCTCCCAGCCTGGGCTGCGTGGGTCGGGTGAAGGTAGGCAGCACCTGGTGTGCTTACGGAGCTAGACTCCACCGCAATTCCCCAACCATAGGGTAGGCGGTTTAGGCTGATGGTGAGCCTCCAAGGGATGCCCCTCCCGCATTATTGTCCCGTACCCCGCTTAGTGCTGGTCCCTTTTATCGGGTCGCCGTTCTCCTTCTTTTCCCCGTACACTTAGGGGGAAAAGAAGGGGGGGGGTACGCGTGTGGCGGTCCCTGTGTACCGGTGTGTCACGCTCGTGGCTTCTATTCTGCCCTTTATTAGAACAGAGATGTCAGAGCCGCGCTGTTTGCTCCTTATTTCGACTGCCGCTGTGTGTTTTTTACTTGATTGCCACATATTGTTGCCGCGGTGCCCGCGCTTTTGTCGGTGTCCGCTCTATGGTACGTTAGGCCTGCTGGTTGCATCCTTGCCTTATTTTTTACCTCAGAGCTTCGCGCTCTTTAGAATGGGCGGGGCCTTAGTTCGGCGCGCTTCGCGTCACGGCGGAGTATTTATTCGCCGGGCGCCATTTTGGTTAGCTGCACGCGTCGTGGCGGTCTCCTCCTCCACTTGAGCTGTAAGTGCCCTTGCGGGCGAATCCCTCTCATTATTGTCTGTCCATCTGCGCATGTTCCTGACATCTCTTTCCCATTGTGTCTTTCAGACGCTGAGTTCCCGGTGGCCTCTCCCGGCCTCATATCCATATATATCTATATACCTATTCATATATTTACAATATACGTATACATTGCTATACTCGTACGTATAAGGAGCGGGCCTTCCCAAAATCTCCCACATTGATCAGCGGGTAGTTGGGGCATCCAGGGGTGCTTACTGCATAAATCCCTATTGACATCCTATCTTTAAACAATCACCATATGGAGGCATCTCAGGATTGTGTTACCGGGGTCCCCCTGGGACAGGACCGGCTGTGTATATCGTGCGGTCTCCCCCATGCTGAGGCGGACGGGGCACGGGTCTGCGCGTCATGTTCTGAACAGACGCTGGAATTGCGAGTGACGCTTGCGGTTGTACCTCGCTCCTTCTCTCCCCTTTCCTCTTCCCTAAACCTCGCTCCTGTTGAGTCTTGTACAAGTGACAAGTTACAAATAGATACCTCTCCTAGACGGCCCACGCTTGTCCAGATTGTTGAAGGTTTGTCCGGCCGGATGGGTCCAGATAGACAACGGGCTTGGACTCCCGCGGCTTCGACCTGTGCTATGGACTCTGAGGAGTCCTTTTCTACACGTGCTAGTGCCACGTCGGAAGGAGGGGACCTCTCCTCTGACCTAGGTTCCTCTGATGAGAGACCGAGGGGTCAGGCTGAAGCTGGTCAGGACGACTGGGACCAGCTTGATATTGGCGGGATGTTACTCAGGATTTTTAATGTATTGTCCATTTCGCCTCCCGGTGCGGTCTCCAGGCCGAGAGGGGGGCGCTTTCATACTGCGCCTGCGCGCTTGGAATTTCTCGAGTAGGCTCACTTCCATGCTCTTGTACTTAAAGAGTGGGAATGTCCCGCTGCTCTTCAAAAGCCCCCGGAGGACTGGGTTTGGAAATACCCTTTCCCCCCCGAGATGGTAGATATTTGGTCCTCGCCCCCATTAGTGGACGCTCCGATTATTGGGGTTCCTAAACCCCCCTTCCTTACAGCTCCGGCTTACAGCTCCCTGCGGGACGCCGAGGATCGGCGCATTGATAGGCTTGCTTCCCATGCCTTTGCATGTGCTGGCACGGTGCTGCGCCCTGTCTGTGCCGGGGCTATCACGGCAGTCGCCGCTAAGACTCTTATAAGAAAGATGCTGGAGCATCAGCCTGAAGATTTACCCTGGGAGGTGTTTTACACTCTAGCTGCAATATTTTTGTTAAATTTATCCTTTTGGCTTTGGCTCTGGATGACACCATCAAAATGTATGCGAGGACTTCTGCCCAAGTGGTAGCTATACGTCGCCTGCTCTGGCTTCGTCAGTGGGGGGCAGACTATGACGCTAAAAGGACCTTGACGGGGCTTCCCTTTAGAGGGCATCGCCTGTTTAGGGCCCGTCTGGACTTATTTGAGAAACAGGACAGTACACCCAGTCAGAGGCGGCCGTTGCGCCCCCCGCGGAGCAGGGATACCCCTCCTCCTCCATATCATACTGTTAAGCAGGAACCGGGGATGCCCCCTGCAGGGTCTGGTTCGGTATCCTGTCCCAGGAGTGACATTCAATGCCCGGGGCCCTCCGGTCGGGCTAAGCCCTTTTCCTTCCCTGAAAACCCTCATGCATGATGGGACGCCCTCACCCACTTGGGTGAGGGGATGGCCACAGCACCTTACTCCTATCAGGAGGCATACTGCCTCGTTCTAGTGGCTTTAGGAGATAGATCCTCCAGATATGGAATAGTGTTTGCTGGGCGGTCCTTCCCTGAATCGGTCAGGAGGACTATGGTTCCATGCCTTTCTTCAGGTATGGGTGCAGGCTTAACTGGGCCTGTCAGTTATGGCTTCCTTGCAGAACGCCATTATCATATAGAAACTGGGGCCCCTGAGCAGGTCTGTCCCTTCCTCCCTTCAAGGATGAGGGAGTCTTATCTGCCTAGCCCCTAGGGGGCGTGGCATCTGTATCCATAAGCATTCAGCCTGGCGCCCTTGACAAGGCTGTCTGTGCCCCATGCTCCAGGGGTCCTCCGGCCGCTGGTGGCGTGTTCTGAGTTATTTCTAGACTCCAAGGAGTCTTCTGGATATTGAGCCCACTACTGCTGAGTATTGGTGATCACTGACTCCGTTGGAGCTTAGGCGGAGCCCCCTGTTGCGCCCTTGTACGTGCTAGACTCTAGAAGGGTGTGATGTCTCACACGGCACCAGGGGGCATCTACCAGGGGACCTATCCCTCCTGTTCCTTCACGAAAGCAGTTGTGGGATGGAACTTGGCAAACCTGGGCTCTACTCTGCTCCATCCTCCTAGTTCCTGGGTGTGCCTGGATTAGGCTTCACCTAGTGTCTTTTTTCCTTGGCTATAAGAATTTTACCGGTGTGAGGCCTCTGGTCCTCCGTCCTGTATAGTTATTTCTCCAGACAGAATTGCTTCTGGTGCGCTAGTTGGCGGCTGGTCCTTTGACATCACTTGCCTCTGTGATCTTTGGGCTCTGAGGCGCTTTAGCCGTTAGATCTGGATGAGGGGTTTGCACCCTGGGTCTAGGTCTGCTTACCTTACTCCTAGTGGAGGCGGTTATTCTTCTAATGGTTACTCGAGAGTACCGTGGGGGAGCATTCCATACCTTTTTGTTTTTACCTGTTTGGTTACCATAGTACCTAATCTGGCAGGATGACCAAGGGGGCTTTTTCTTCTGAAACCCCAAGGGGTTTCCTAGGAAGGGAACTCGAAGGTTCTGGTTCCTAGGTGAATTTTTGGTCATAATGAGCATTTAGTGGGTCCTAGTTGGGGACTACTCCTTCTTAGTACCTGTCCATTGGGAGACATTTTGTCTGTGGTAGGACAGTGATTCTCCTTGTTCCTGTGGAATTCTTGGGCCTGGATCTATTCCAGGGGAACCCTGATTCCTTGGGGGACTTAATATTCCTTGTCCTTCCTGTAGTATCCCTCCAGTGGGAGGTTCTCTGTTGTGCCTCTGTGCTCACACTGGCAGGGTTCGGTGGGACTCCGTCTCTATCGCAGGGGTCTACCCCTGTTATTGGCCAGATTGGTCTGCCCTGGTTGGGGTTAGTGGTTCTGGCTGGATAGTGTACTTGATAGACGTTATACCCGTGCCCTACCGGGCGTGGGGAGAGCTTGCACTAGTCTCTGATGGCAAGCAGCACCTTATGCTAGGGGCCTGGGTGGCCCAGTGGGGTGTTGTTTCTCAGGGAGTTCTGCTGAGAACAGTAGGACTGTATGTTCCCTCATGAGGACTATTTTCTAAAGTAGTAAGGTGCCTTTACTTTAGGCCTACTTTAGCGTTGGCAGGATCTTGTGCTTACCCTGTTGGAAATTACAGATCTCGGGGTGTCTTGTTCCTTGGAGGCTCTGGACTTGTTCTTCCTCTTTATTTTCTTCCTTCTGCCACGCTATGTTGTACCCATGCTTTTTCGCTGGGTCTAAGCTCCTTCCCTTGCGGGACGATATCTGCTCCTGGGATTAGGGTCCTATAAGCAGTGTTTGGTATTGGCTCACGACTTGACTCGGTCTAGGGTTGGGGCCTGCCCTGTTCTTCTATTGCAAGACCTGATCCAATCTTTTGTTTGCATTCTTCAGGGCCTGCTCAGGTGCATTCCTGGGGGATTCCTAGTTCCCCTTTTTAGGGGATGACTTATTCTGATGCCCTACTAAGGGTTCCCATGGGTCTTAATCAGTCAGAGGTGTGCCATAAGGAACGGCACTATTGGCGGTCCTAGTCATTATATATATTTTTATATATATAATATACATACCTTGGGTATAGCTGTATACCATGAGGTGAGGGTACCCGCCTTACACCAAGTTGGATCCAGGCGATATTTCGTTCCCTTCTACCTTGGCCGGATCCTCTGGTCTCTGGGCTATTGTCTAATTACTACGAGATAAAAGGGATCTGTGCCCCTCTACTGGGGGCATAGGGATCTTATCTTTTGGGGCCTACCGGTGTCCCCTTCTTGAAGTACCGGATTGATTGCTTCCATGGGCTAAGGGCCCTCTGGTTTGGTCCTACTTTGTTGGTCGTCCTTCCGGACCTGTAGTACTCTTTCGGCTTCTGTTGAGTATTGTTAGCACTACTGCTGGTTCTGTCTGCAACCTGGACATGTATTCCCCGTTGGGAAAAGTTTTGAGTTGCCATGGCTATCCTCTTGTAGTTGCATGGTTAGGCAGTTACTTTGGCCTATTCTTTTAGGGGAAGATTCTTCCACTATGTTCTGGTGAACAAGCTGGCTAGTCCGCTGCTTGTGTTCAGTTCTGCCTTTGCAAGGTTCAAAGGTTGAGGTTAGAGCATCGCTCTCGTTGTTAATAGCATGGTCAGGGGTGACAGCGCTTTACTGTTGGCTGTGCCTTCTCACGGGGATCCCACCCTATTTATGGACACTGCTATTGGATGTCCCATACGTTATGAATATGTCTGGAGCAGGACGTGCTGTATGCTTAGAATAATACAATTCTGTCAGAATCTCACCTGTAGAATTGGTATTATATGCATACAGCACGTCCTGCTCCACCCCACCCTGGTTTCACTTGTTCTGGATCCCCTGTGTGGTGATTGTAATCACTTGGTGTTATTGCCAGATATTCTGGGTGGTTTGTTTCTCCTGGCTTCTCTTCTCACTGCTTTTCAATGCTGGGGATTGTGGGAGGTCCTCCGGTATATGTAGGGCCGGGAGGAGCTTGTTTTCTTCATGATCTGCAGTGCACGGCGCTGAAGGCGGAGGTATACCCATACATTATGAATATGTCTGGAGCAGGACGTGCTGTATGCATATAATACCAATTCTACAGGTGAGATTCTCACAGAATTGTATTTTTCCTAGTCATTCTTCAGCTTGACTTTATTAATCCACGTGGTCAAGCTGAAGGATGACTTGGGAAAAAACAAATCCTAAGGTCAAGCTGAAGGCTTCCTGAAAAGGCCGTTATCGTAAGTCTAACGGTGGTTTTTCCAAGTCATCCTTCAGCTTGGCCATGTGGATTAATAAGAGGCCAAGCTGAAGGATTCCTGAAAAGGCTGTTACCTCTGACGGTGGGTTTTATTCCAAGTATATCTCACACCCTGCTTCGGAATAACTAGTGGGTAATGACCTGTAGAGGGCAAACTTCTGCAGAGATGAGTAGAAAAAAAGAAAGCCCCTCCCAGTCCATAAATACCTGGGACCTCCCACACATTCCCCAGTTTTCGTCTCTGCAGGACGGCGAGCAAGTCAGAAGATGGCTGTCTCTTTCCTTGCAGGTAAGCCGGGTTAACACCCGGCCATTTTATTGCCCTATTTCTGCCCGGACCTTGTATTATTTAGTTTCCTATGCCTCCCAGCCTCGGCTGCAGGTCCGGACAAGGGTAGGCGACACCCTAGTGGTGTACTATTTAGGAGCTATGCTCTTCCGTGAGACCCCACCGCGGGGTAGGCGGATACCAGGTTCGGGATCCTGGTTTGGGATGCCCTGTTCGTATTGTCCCTGCACTACATTAGGTGGCCTGTCCCTCCTTTTTATTCCGCTCTTAGTTTTAGTCAGAGTCTATGTAGTGTGCGTGTGTGTTCACTTGCCAGGCCGCACTGTTACTTCAGGTGGCCTGGTGTCTGGGCGGGCTCCGCAGTTGTTGGGAGCACGGCCATTGATGGGGGGTCGTTTCTCTCTCCCCTCGGGTTGGGGGGGGCGGGAGCGCTGCACACTGCTGCGGCCCGCGATCCACGCTGGCCTGCCCCCTTCTCCTTCTCCGTCTTTACTAGATGCTGCTGTTCCTGGTTGCCATCTTGCCTTCTTTCTGTGAGTGCCCTGCAGGGCCCGTTTTTATTAACTATTTCATAGCGCGTTGCTGCTTTATCTACTATGGTCGTTCAGGCCTGTGCTGTAAATCACATGGCTGTTTTGACAATATAAGCCTTGCAGAATTTGCCCTGGCTATGTCTTTTATATATATAAAAAGATTAAACCGGACCTTCAGCGTGATTTAATGAAAAGCCCAAACTCTTAAAAAACGGTTCCCCAGCATCTAAAATTAATATATTTTACGTTTTTAGTCACCAACTTATTATTCTTTCCCCCGCTGGGCTGCAACTCTGTTCAGGAATTTAGGATACGGGCGCCGCCATCTTGACTCAGAAGCATCACACTTACTGAGGAGAGGAGAGTGGGATAAGGTACAGGGGGTGGGTTATAGCTGTGCTTTGCTCAGACAGAGCAGAGCTGGGGTCAGGTAAAGGTCAGCAGTCCCAGAATGCAGAGCAGCACAGTCAGGAGGCACTTCCTGTTTGCAGGCTGCCTGATAAGATGGCGGCTTCCATAAGCCGCCATCTTGGATGTTTAAAGGCTCATAACATGCAGTAGATGCAGGTAGGATGATTTTTAATGTGGCCAATCTGTATGTACAGGGTGTGGGAAACATATAAGATAGACTCTTATTCAGAGTGAAGGACCGCTTTAATAAGCCATCTATTACTGTGCAACTAACTGCCGTGTAACTGTATTTTACTACAAAGCAGTTTAACTTCCTATATTGAGGCATTTTCATTGATATTGTATGTATGTTGAGTGTTATTGCTGTTAAGGTTTGTGACTTATGGTGCGCTTTCCCTCACTCAAATTGGGGTTTTCACAAATCCTCCCACTAACGGACGTTAAGGGGCATCCCGGGTAGCTTACTAGCGTAATTCCCTCTGGTCATTGCGGCTACAATAAAAAATCGCCATATGGAGGCTTCCCAGGATTCTGGATTCGGGCTCCCTTCGGGGCAATCCCGGCAGTGTGTGGGTTGTGGGGCATCCCTTGCGGGGGATAAATGTGCTGGTTTGCATCCCATGTGCACAGCAGGCCGTCACGCGGCAGTCTTGGTCCCAGGCGTCTGGGTTAGCGCCGCCGGCCTAATCACCTACTCCCCCACGCCTGATCCATACCCTAAGTGACACTGTCATTAGTGGGGAGTCGCAATCTGATGTCTGTGCTAGATTGGCCAACATTGAGAAATTGATTGCTAGCTCTGCGGTCAGAAAGGCCCCGGCTAGGAGAGGGCATTTGTCACCGGCTGCGCCGGGCTGGGATTTTGAGGAATATGATGCCTCTGACTGGTCTGACGTTTCTCTTCTGGAAGAAGGGGAATTTTTTCGGAAATTGTTTGCGAATGATTGTGCCAATGGGCAGCTCACATGGCGGCTAAGAAGGCGCTTACAGGGCTACCCTTCTTGGGTATGCGTCTGTTTGGAGATGATTTGGGCTTGGTGGTGTAAGGAGGTAAGCTGCCACAACGCAAGTAACAGCGCCACTCCCTTCGGGGTGCAGGCCCCTTTAATCCTTCCTTTCATGGCTCTCGAGCAAGCATGCTTACTCTGCGTTCAGAGGTGATGACGTGCCCGTCCCGGAATTGCCTGGGGTTCCATAGCCAAGACTGCTGCCAAGGCCTCTCAGCTTTGAGGGGGCGCCCTCACCCTAGCGGTTGGGGGGATGGCTATGACACTTCGCTCAGGTCTGGACCCGGGAGGTCACAAACAACTGGATCCTGGTAGTGGTCTCTTCCGGGTACAAACTGGAGTTCGAGTACCGGCCTCCTCCCAGGTTCTTCAGGTCTTGGGTGCCTTCGGACCCCCGGGCCGCGCAGGGTTTTTTTTATTGGTTATACAAAATCTTATGGGCTTGGAGGTCATCTGCCCGGTGCCCATCTCGGAGAGAGGCCGGGGCTGTTACTCCAACTTTTTTTTTTTTTTTTTTTTTTTTACAGTGCCCAAAAAAGGATGGCTCCATGAGACCCATTCTGGATCTAAAGGTTCTCAACAGATTCATTAGAACCAAGAAATTCCGCATGGAGACTCTGCCATCAACTCTTTTCGTCCAGGGGATTTTATGACGTCCATAGACATCAAGGACGCTTAGCTTCATGTGCCGATCTTCCCAGGACACCAGCGGTTTCTTAGGTTTGTGGTGGGAGATCAGCACTATCAGTTTGTGGCCCTTCCTTTCGGGCTGACCTTGGCACCAGGGGTGTTCACCAAGGTGTTGGCGGGTGTAATGGCTCTTCTCGGAGCCCAGGGCATTCGCATTATGCCGTATCTGGACGACCTTCTCTTCACGACATCCTCTCTGTCAAGCGGAGCTGGACACCTGGTTGGTGGTGACGACGCTGGAGAGGTTCGGTTGGGTGTTCAACTATCACAAGTCTTCCCTCTTCCCGTCGAGGGAGGTTTCCTTTCTGGGTTTGAATCTGGATTCCATTCAGACCAGGTTGTTCCTACCCCAGTCAAAGGTGCTGATGGTTCAAGATTTGATACGTCTTCTTCTGTCCAACCATCGCCCGTCCATGCGGCAAGGGATGAGACTGGTGGGATTGATGGTGGCCTTCTTCGAGGCAGTTCCTTTTGTTCAGTTTCACATGAGGCATCTTCAACTCCTTCTGTTATCGGCTTGGGACAGATGCCCTCTGTCCTTGTAATGTCTCCCCTGGTCCGGCAGTCTCTTCGGTGGTGGCCGGAACCGAGGAATCTTCTGCGGGGCAGTTCTTTCTGGCTCCTTGCTGGGAGACAGTCACCACAGACGCCAGCCTGTCGGGCTGGGGGGGGGGCTTCTGGAAGGAACCTGGGGATCTGTTTGTGTGCTGCAATGTACTTTTTTTGCGGTTAATTGTCTGTCACTGTTTGCTGTGCCGCCTTGTACGACGCTCCGCGGCGGGCGGGCTGCTCAAGTCTCTTCTGGATAATGCCACGGCTGCCAATAGGGGAGAAGATTATAGATCCCTCCTGCTTTGCTATGATTTTGTTGCATTTATTCTTTCCGCTATGGATGATGTGGGGTCAGGATGTGTGGTAGGACCTCTGCCATTTTGGTGGCTATACGCCGCTCTGTCTGGCTGCGTCAGTGGGCGGCTGATAATGCCGCTAAGAAAGTGCTCACTGGTTGCGGCTCTTTGCTCATGTCTGGAGGCTGCGCGTCTCAGACCGGTGGATTCAGGAGGTGGTGTCCTCCGGGTACAAGATAGAGTTTGCAGCCTGGCCACCCCCAAGATTTATCAGATCCCGGATGGCTCAAAACCCCCTGTCAGCTCAGGGCTCATGGTCCCCAAAAAGGATGGGTCCCTGAGGCCCATCTTGGATTTGAAACTCAACAAATTTGTCAGGTTCAAGCAATTTCGCATGGAGACTCTGCGCTCTGTGGTCAGTACCTGCGCCCGGGCGACTTTGACCTCTGTGGACATCAAAGATGCTTACATTCACGTTCCAATCTTTCCAGGTCATCAGGGATTTCTAAGGTTCGCTCTGGAGGATCAGCACTACCAATTTGTGGCCTTACCTTTCGGTATCACCTCGGCTCCCAGGGTATTCACCAAGGTGCTGGCGAGGGTAATGGCTCTGTTGAGATCTCAGGGCATGAGCATCCTTCCTTATTTGGACGACATTCTGATTGTGTCTCAGTCCTTCCATCAAGCCGAGCTGGATACCCAGATGGTGGTCTCCACACTCGAGTCCTTCGGCTGGGTGATCAACCATCCCAAGTCTTCACTGTATCCGTCCTTGGTGAGGTCCTTTCTGGGCATGACTCTGGATACATCTCAGGTCAAGGTTTTCCTGCCTCAGCAGAAGGTGGAGAGCCTGCAGGTGCAGGCACGGTTTCTACTTTCTTGTCCTCATCCCTCCATTCGGCAGGGGATGCAGTTGGTGGGCCTGATGGTGTCATGCTTCGAGGCGGTCCCCTATGCTCAGTTTCACATGAGACCTCTTCATCTACACCTCTTGTCAGTGTGGGATCGGGACCCTGTGTCCCTGGATCAGGAATTTACTCTGTCCCCTCTGGCCAGACAGTCCCTTTCAGGGTGGCTGGCCTCGAGGAACCTTCTAGTGGGCAGGACCTTTCTGCCCCCGTGCTGGGAGACTGTCACCACAGATGCCAGTCTGACAGGTTGCTGGCATATTGCTTTGATAAATCACCATATGGAGGCATCTCAGAATTGTGTGTCCGGGGTCCCTCGGGGACAAGACCGGCTGTGTACAGTGTGTGGACAGCCCCATGCTGATGCTGACAGAGCAGGGGTCTGCGGACCGTGTGCTGAACAAGTACTGGCCCTTCAATCAGGCTTGCCAGTGGCTGCACCTCGGTTTAATACACCTGTTTCCCCGTGTCTAAATCTCACGCCCGATGAGTCGCACTCGAGTGGGGATGACCAGCAAGTCGTGCCGCGCAGCCTGCCCACGGCTGATCAGGTTATTTCGAGGTTGGCAGAGCGCTTGGGCTCTGGGAAGAAGCGGTTCCTGACGCCCCCGGGTTCTCTCTTTCCTACTGAAACTGAGGAATTCGCTGCTCCCCAGGGCCTCGACCCTTCTGATGAAGGTGAGCTGTTCTCCGACTTGGGCTCCTCTGATGAGATGCTGGGGAGTCGTGATGATTCTGGCCTTGGTTCCTGGGGCTTGTGTGACACGGATGAATTACTGATAAAGATATTTGAGGTCTTGTCTATCTCTCCCTGGTGAGGCTCCCAAGCCTAGAAGGGAGAGCTTCCACACAGCGACACAGTGCTTGGAATTTCTGGAGCAGGATCATTTCCAGGCTCTTATATCCAAAGAATGGGAATCACCTTGTAAACTTCTAGGGGTTCCAGGGGACTGGGATTGGAAATACCCTTTTCCCCCTGATGTGGTTAACTGTTGGTCAGCACCTCCCGTGGTGGTTGCACCGATCATAGGGGTTGCTAACCCCCCCTTCATGACAGCTCCTACTTATCGTACCCTTCGGGACGCTGAGGACCGGCGCATTGATAGACTGGCTTCCCACGCCTTTTCTTGTGCAGAGACAGCGCTGCGCCCGGTCTGTGCCGCGGCCATCACTGCGGTGGCCACCAGGACCCTCATCAGAAAGATACTTGATCGCCAGCCTGAGGATCTCTCCTGGGAGGTCTTTAATGCACTCTCCAATTGTGATGTGTTTGTGAGGTTTATCCTCTTAGCGCTGGACGACACCATTAAGATGTGTGCGAGAACTTCTGCCCTTGTGGTAGCTATTCGCCGCCTGGTCTGGCTGCGACAGTGGGGTGCTGACGATGATACAAAAAAGGCTCTCACTGGCCTTCCCTTTAGAGGGCGACATCTATTTGGGTCCCGTTTGGACCTTTTTGGTAAAAAGGGCAATACACCCCTACGCAGAAAGCCGTCTCGGCCTCCTCGGGCCAGGGACACCCCTCCCTCTTCCTATGTTAGTGTCAAACACGAGCCAAGGGTGTGCTTCCAGCTATTCGGCGTAGATTCTCGCCCCAGGATTGGCAGACAACGCCCTGGCCCCTCCGGCCGGACTAAACCCAAATCTGCCAAAACCTCCCAAGCATGAAGGGACGCCCTCGCCCTTCTGGGTGAGGGGACTGCCGCAGCACCTTGCTCCTATCAGGGGGCGTCATGCCTCCTTCTGGTGGATCCAGGAGGTAGTTTCCCCTGGATGTGGGATAGAGTTTGCTGGGCAGTCCCTTTCCGAGGTTGTCAGGGTGCTTCTAGTCCCTGTCTCTCTTCAGGAGTTGGTGCAGGCCATGCTCGGCCTGCAGGGTCTGAGCTCTCTTGCAGGTTACCCTTAACAGGCAGGGGCGAGGGCTTCTACATTAACCTTTCCTTTTTCCCTAAAGGGATGAGGCAGTTTGGCCCATGCTGGCATTTTGTAGGCTCGGCAATTCTACATTCACAGGTAGTTCCTGCATGGTATCTCTGTGTTGGGCCGCCGGCACTCTGCGCCCAGTGGGCCTCTTGCCGCCTGTGGAGATTTAAGATCCTTTTTTAGTCAGTGTTGAAGGGCCAACACTGCGGATTGTGGCCTTGTTTTTGGTCTCTCCTCTGCTCCCAGACTGCTCGCCAAGGCGCGGACGGGGGTGATGTCTCTGACGTGACTGTGGGGCGTCCGCACTAGGACCTACTTGATTGTCCTTCTTTACTTCCCAATCTCTACGTCAGGCCGAGTGGGTTATTCGGCTGGTGGTGTCCTTTTGGGAGTCATTTGGATGGGTGCTTAGTCACCTCAATTCCTCATTGTCCCCTTATTCGATATCTCCATTCCTAGGGTTGCATTTGGATTCGGTTCAGGCTAGAACCTTCTTCCTTGGCAATAAGTGGACTTTCTGGTTACACGGGCTCTGTCCCTCATGGCGGTCACCTTACTTTCACCAGGCAGGATTGCTGCTGGTGGGCCCGTTGGTGGCTGCTCAGATGATGTCCCTTATACTCAGTGCCCCTGGGCTCTTCTGCAACTTATATTGTTAATTCTGGACAGGGTTCTAGCACCCCTGGAGCTGGGTCTGTGCACATTCCCCCTTGGTACGGTGGTTCCTCTTGAGATGGTTAAATTCAAGGAACCTGTCAGGGGGCGCCCCCCCCCCCCTTTCTTGCATCTTCCTGTAGATGGTCACCATGGGTACCAAGTCTAGCAGGTTGACGGGGGGGGGGGGGGTTTCTTCTAAAATCCCCCGTGGTTCCTAGGTGGGGCCCTTAGGGGGTCCATTTACCTACTGATTTTGTTGAAACAGTGAGCCTTCAGTTTGGCTCTATCTTGCTGGACTACTCTTCATCAGGACCTGTCTATTTGGGGACTCTTGGTCTGTCTGATGACAGTGGCCTGTATTATTTATCTGTGTGGGACTCGGAGCAGAATGATCCTCCAGGAAGGTATCTGATCCTGATTTGGGTGGAGGTCATCGTTCCCTGCATTTCAGTGGTATTCGCTCCGGTGGATGTCCTTCAGTGTCAGGATGTGCTAATCCTGGTGTCCCTCTGAGATCCAACTGGTGTGGCTCTGTTTGGGCCTGTCACTATCACAGGGGCTCTGCCTTTGTTTTTCCTGTTCCAGAACATTCTGACTGTGGTCATGGGGCTTAGTAACGTTATGGCTGGACATTCTATTCTATATGTCTTATCTTCATTCACCCTGCTAGGCGGGGGTCTGCGCAAGATTGCTCTGGTAGGGGGGACCAGTGATACTGGTGGCCCCTGGGTGGCCTAGTGGAGTGTGGTTAGCAGACGTGTTGCTGAAGACAGTGGACCTGTACGTTCTATCAGGAGTGCTGTTCTGTCCACTCAGGCCCCCTTCTTATGTCACCCCAATCTACAGGCTCTAGTCTGGACGGCCTGACGGTTGATTCATCTACCCTGATGGAGACGGGTTTATCTTCCGGGTGACTGTGTCTATTGGAAGTCTAGGAGCAAGTTTCTTCTTCTTCTTCTGTCTATTATAGGGTATGGCGTACCCATATTTATTGGTGTGAGCCTAGGTCTCTCCCCTGTTGGACGTTCTCTGTTCCCAGGGTTCTAGAATTATTACAGCATGGGTTGGAGTTGGCTCCCCAACTCGGTACTCTGAAGGTTCAGGTTCTGCCCTGTCCTCCTTCCTGTAGAAGTCTTGTTCAGTCTTTCCTTTAAGCATTCTTTCGGGGATTGCTCAGGTGCATTCCCCACGTAATTCTATGGTCCCTGTTGGGATTAATTTTTATTCTGTTTGCCTTGCGGGGTGTTCCCTTTGGACCTATTCCGGATGCTGTCTGAACTGTTCTTACCCTCAAGTTGCTTCAGTCAGACGTGTGCCTGAGCGGGCGGCTCTGTTTAGCTAGCCCTCGTCCATTGCTATATACACCATGATGTGGTGGTGTTCCGCTTTACGCCGGACCTTATGCCTAAGGTGGTGTCTTTAGCTCATGTATTCAAGACCTTTGTCTTTCTTCTGGGCCTTATTCCTAGTAACGCTTAGGAAAGGGGGTCTACATTCCCTCAACAGGTGTTGGAGGTTTTTTTCCTGGATTGTCTCTTGTCCCTTAGGGGGACTGATGCCCCTTGGGTTTTGCGGGCGTCTCCATCTGTATGTGCCTGATCTCGTCTGCTTCCAGGGGTTATGCGCCCTTTGGCCTGGTCTTGGCCTGGTTCAATTCCCCGATGGCATTTGGACTGGTCAGGCTGTTATTCTGGCCTATTCTTTTAAGGGGAAGAATCTTCTTCTCAATTTTTCTGATTCTACTTGTGCTTTGGTACCTTTGGGCTTTTCAGCACAAGGTTTTCTGTTGAACAAGTTTGCTCGGCCGCTACTTGTTTTCTGTTCATACCTTTTCAAAGGTTTTTATGAGGTTGACGTTGGAGCTCCTGCTCATGTCGCTTTTGGTAGCAAGGTTGCAGGTGACAGTGCTTTCAACTGTCTGCTGTGCCTGTTTTGTTGGGGATCCCACCCTACTTTATGGACACTGCTATTGGATGTCCCACTTGTAAGTATTATATATGGAGCAGGACGTACTTTATGCTTAGAATAATACAATTCTGTGAAATACTCACCTGTAGAATTGGTATTATATGCATACAGTACGTCTTGCTCCACCCCACCCTGGTTTTCATTATTCTGGATCCCCTGTATGGTGATTGTTATCATTGTTATTATTACCAGTTTTTGGTGGTTGGTTTCTCCCGGCTTCTTTTTCTCACTGCTTTTCAATGCTGGGGATTTGTGGGAGGTCCCTGGGTATATGAAGGGCCGGGAGGAGCCCGTTTTTGCATGTCTGCAGTGCACAGCGCCATCTGGCGGAGGATTACCCACGTGTAAGTATTATATATGGAGCAGGACGTACTGTATGCGTATAATACCAATTCTACAGGTGAGTATTTCACAGAATTGTATTTTTAATGTACCACAATCATGGATCACATTCTGGTGCAGTGTGTAGTATCTAATGTATTTCCGGTAAGACACTAGACCTGGGCACGCAGGGGTCGGACTAAACACCGGTACAAGAGCCTTACTTTTTCACCCTAGTTTGTGCTGTCATTATACTCCTATCAGCATTGATGCACAGATGTTTGGGACTACATAGCAATCACTAGCACAAGTGACCTTTGCCATAGAAGAGCCCTTTTCCCTCCTCCTGCAGTGGCCACGTCTAACTGCAGCTCCTATTCTCTTAAATAGGTCACATTTTTATATTACATACAGCCATTATATACAGCCCACCTTCTGTCTGTAACACAGACCTGTGCAGAGTTGCTTTCTGGCAGTGGCCTGGATTGAGCCTGATCAGTGATAACCCAGACTGGAGGTGAAAAGAATCCATGTGGGCTCTATAAATATTTACATAAGTACCGGAATAGTGTTGATCTAGGAAGAACAACACTAAGATTAAATGTGACCCCCCCCCCAAAAAAAAAGGAGATGGAGCCAGGAGAAGGAAAGAAAAAAAAAGTGGGAGGCAATAGGAAAAAGGCTGGTACAAGTTCCAGGCTGTATGAACAGCTACTAGAATTTCTTTAAGGCCTGTGAGCTTGACCTCGCTTGCTATAGTAATTTAAGGAATGCAACTATAGTCCTATCTAATGAATAATAACTTTTGGACATTTATTAGGTTCATCATATGGATTATTATACACAAGATATGACTATAGTTGTATTCCTTAAATTACTATAGCAAGCGAGGTCAAGCTCACAGGCCTTAAAGAAAGTCTAGTTGGGAAAGGTCTAATTCCTAACAAAACCCTAGATGTATAAACTGTCTGTAATAAAAGTGTTATAATATAGTTTCTTTGTGGTTTGTAGATAAAGGTTTGCTGCACAAAGCCATCAGTCATGACAATGAAATGCGTATTATTGAAGAGACTGTGTTGTTCTCTGATCATCAATCAGTGCAGACATTGCTTCTTTCAAACAAGCAGGTAAGCCTTGTGTTTTGAAGTTGTCAGGATACTTCCTCCTCTACTTGAGGAACCATCTTGTCTTCTCCTGCTTTTAACTACACACTGACTGCTAATTTTCTTTTTTCTAAATCTCCACTGCTGAGCAGAGTGGCATTCATGGCCCAGTCAGCGGAGAGCTAATGGACTTTGAGTCTCCAGAAAGGCTTTTTACACAATGAGTGACTGGCAGTGAATACAGTGTGTTCTCTTTGTAAGGGGCTCTTGCCATATAAAATGTCCTGGGGCATGCACATTCCTCTGTTTGTTCACCGTGCCATGAATGGTGTACAGCAACCGCAGTGTTCAGATTGAGGTAAACTCGGGGAACTGCCTAAATACCACGTAGAGTCATTTTAAAGGAGGGCTTTCCGCAGACTAGGGAAGGTGTGTTTGTTGTGCATATGTATATGGCTACAACAAAATTATTCCTGACACACCTTTTAAAACACACTAGTGTGACTTGGGAAGTGTAGAAATCTGTCTCTAATTATTTCAAACTGTATATGGCTCTGGTTTCCTTATATACATCAGTGGCGTGTGTTGGAACTATCCCTGGCTGTGCCAATTACAATATAAATAATGGACCTTGATGGTCCACATATGGAAAATTGTGTTTCTGATTCTTATAGGCTTTATTGTACCAATTTTACCTCACAGTGGAACTTTTTAACGCCGTATTAGGAAAGTTTTCTTCTAAACCGTCAGAAGCTGTGGTGCAGGTTTATTAAAGAGGAATTTCGGAGGCCCTAAAAGACTCCAGGGCATCCTTTATGAAATCCCCTGAATACGTACCCTCTCCTGGAGCCCTCGCCACGCCTGTGCGCTCCGGCCGCTCACCCGTAGCCGTGCCCGTGTCCCCGCTCACCCGTAGCCGTGCCCGTGTCCCCGCTCACCCGTAGCCGTGCCCGTGTCCCCGCTCACCCGTAGCCGTGCCCGTGTCCCCGCTCACCCGTAGCCGTGCCCCCGCTCGCCCGTAGCCGTGCCCGTGCCCCCGCTCGCCCGTAGCCGTGCCCGTGCCCCCGCTCGCCCGTAGCCGTGCCCGTGTCCCCGCTCACCCGTAGCCGTGCCCGTGTCCCCGCTCACCCGTAGCCGTGCCCGTGTCCCCGCTCACCCGTAGCCGTGTCCCCGCTCACCCGTAGCCGTGCCCGTGTCCCCGCTCACCCGTAGCCGTGCCCGTGTCCCCGCTCACCCGTAGCCGTGCCCGTGTCCCCGCTCACCCGTAGCCGTGCCCGTGTCCCCGCTCACCCGTAGCCGTGCCCGTGTCCCCGCTCACCCGTAGCCGTGCCCGTGTCTCTGCTCACCCGTAGCCGTGCCCGTGTCTCTGCTCACCCGTAGCCGTGCCCGTGTCTCTGCTCACCCGTAGCCGTGCCCGTGTCTCTGCTCACCCGTAGCCGTGCCCGTGTCTCTGCTCACCCGTAGCCGTGCCCGTGTCTCTGCTCACCCGTAGCCGTGCCCGTGTCTCTGCTCACCCGTAGCCGTGCCCGTGTCTCTGCTCACCCGTAGCCGTGCCCGTGTCTCTGCTCACCCGTAGCCGTGCCCGTGTCTCTGCTCACCCGTAGCCGTGCCCGTGTCTCTGCTCACCCGTAGCCGTGCCCGTGTCTCTGCTCACCCGTAGCCGTGCCCGTGTCTCTGCTCACCCGTAGCCGTGCCCGTGTCCCCGCTCACCCGTAGCCGTAGCCGTGTCCCCGCGCGCCCGTAGCCGCGCCCGTGTCCCCGCGCGCCCGTAGCCTTCCTGGGTGGGCGGCTGAAGAGAGGCAAGTGACAGCAAGCGCTCAGCCAATCGGCGCATTCACTCTTGCCCGAGTCTGCGCCGTGGGAGCGGAAGGAAGGTGAGTGAAACAGGGCGTCCTGGGGGGGGGGTACACACAGAGGGGCATCCATCCCAATTGGGGATGCCACCTCAGAGAGGAACACACAGGAAAGTCAAATTCATGTGTGTTGTTCCTCTTTAAGTGCATTAAAAAGTGAAGCTCGCCTGGAGCAGTTTCCAGGAGAAGATGCCAGAATTGTGGTTCTATCTGAACAATTGCATCTCCGCTTTTGCCCCACATTCCTGTTTCTTGATGCTCTTCTGTGTTTATGGCTACTGTTACTGAATTACTGCATTCACTGTGCCCCTCCCATGCTACTCTGCTTCATCTTCTCTTTTCAACAATGGTTAATGTAATGGTTTCTGCAGAACAAAAGATCCATCTACGCCGGCTCCAATTCTGAAGTGGTTCAGTCTCCCATGGCTTTCTGTGAGAAGTTTGCCTCTTGTGCAGAATGTGTCCTGACCAGGGATCCCTATTGTGCTTGGCACCCAGTCAAGAATTCCTGTGTTGAAATCCTTCTGGAGACTGATACTGACAGGTATATAATTAATCAGACTCCTTCAGCTTACATTTCCCCAAATAAAATCCAAATTATAAATAGCGAAGTCATAAATCTAATGGCTGAACTGTGTTGAGTAATTGTATTAGTAGAATGATAGACTGCTGCTGGTGTGCTGCATACTCACAGCTTTTCTATAGTCAAATACTTGAGGATCACTGAAACTCTCCCACAGGCATCTCTATATTGTATCCTCCCCTAAATATCTACACCTAGGAATCCCAAAAAGGAGCTGAGGAACTCACCTGGTCCACATCCATGGCCCAAGTGGCCAGTGTGGGGAGCGGCAGGCCGGCATGCTTGGCACAAACACTGTTGCTGGTGAAGAAAGGGATGCCCCGGAGGTGGAGGTGTTATCAGACCTAATGCCTGTCTTGTGTTTAGGGAAACATTCTTCGCTCCCCCTAGCCCATGAGTGAGGAGGTACTCGCCTATTACCTGTGCAATTTTCGCTCATCTGTTGACTGAAATCTGCACCTTCTTGACCCCAGTCCGATGAAAACCCAACAGGGAACAGGCGAGGATCACCTCACTTGAAATATAGGTGTTTAGGGTAGGTAGACTTCCTTTTTAGCCTGCAGGTCTGGAATATATGTGTAATCTGCTCTAAACAAACACAAAATTTTAAAAAGGTGAGGGAAATCCTTCACTTTGCCCCTTTTAGACTCTAGGGCCTGGTGGAATGGGTTTTGGTTCTCTTTAATAAGTCTTAAATGAGCAGTAAATTACTTACTCCCCGCACCAGTCTCAGTGCCAAATTTTCCTGTGTGCTACTGTTTCCTGTTTCAGGGCTATATGCTCCAAAGCTGCCTGTGCGCTCCTGAGGGCGCACATATAAGCATCCCTCACTGATGGCCGCCTTCCTCATGACAAGCAGCAGGGAAGCGCACTAAGGCCTGTTAGGGAGTGTCCACAGCACTTAAAGTGCTGACAGCACTTAAACCAGGACAAATGCGTATGCTATGTGACTGAATTTGTGTTTGGACTTTTTTTTGTAGTCAATTGTCTTGTTTCATTGCAGGCTTTTAATCCAGTCTTTAAGTGGGGATGCTTCTCAGTGTCCAGGTAAGTTTTGTTTTTATCAGGACTGCTTCTAGTAATGTGCGTTGGTGAACAGTTATATTCATTAAGGTGGTCACTCATGAAAGGGCAAATGAAAGGGCCCGGTGCTGAAAATGTACATTGTATGTAGACTCAGATCAGGTCCCCTATAAGATATTTCAGTCAAATGTGGAGTGTAAAGTGTTTTGAAGTTCTCCATAAATACATTTACAGTGCCTTGAAAGGGTATTAATACCTCTTGAACTTTTCCACATTTTCTCCCTTTAGCCAATACTTTGAACCACTTTGATCAGCAGTTACAGTTGCAAGTCTGTTAGCAGTGTATCTACAAGCTTTGCACATCTAACCAGAGCACCTTCTTTCACATGCTTGCTTTGCCCCCTTCATAGCTTGAGGCCAACTGCAAACAGGACATTACAGGGTTTGCCCCTTATCCAAAAAGACCAGATTTGTGAAGTTCATGGCTAATAGTTGTCCTGTGGATATATTCTCCTACTTTAGCTGTGGATCTCCACAACGCCTCCAAAGTGACCCTGGGATTCCTGGCTGCTTGTCTAGTGCTCATTTTGGGAGGGCTGACAGATTAGGTGGGCTTCCATCCATTTGCAGATTGGGCTATTTATTTATAACCTAGCCCTGCAATGCTCTTAAACACAACTGTATCCCTAAACTGTCTGGTGTGTTCCTTGGTTTTCATGTTGCTGTTGGTTTACTAATGTTCTCTGACAAACTTCTGAGGCCTTCACAGAACATTTGTAGTTATACTGAGAATACATTACGAACATGAAAAAAAAGACTTTAGTCCATCCATTTTAGTCTGTTAATTAAAAAAAATCCTTCCAGTGGTTTAGTAGCCATAGCTGGCAATGTAATTACATGCAAGGAAGGTATTTGGGCCATTTCTGAACTCTTTTAGTGTATATGTCATGACTACCTTCTCTAAAAGAGTTCCATAGACTCACTGCTCTCACAGTAAAGAATTTCCTCCTATGCAGGTGCAAGAAGTGTCTTTCCTCTAACCTTAGTGGATGCCCTGAGTATAAATAGATTGTGGAACAGATCTTTGTATTGCCCTGGATACATTTATACATAGTAATTAGGTCACCCCTCAGGCATCTTTTCCAAACTAAATAAACCTATTTTGTCAGGGTACTCTAGGTCCTGCCATGCCATTTATTGAGTTGCCCATGCTCCAGCTCATGTCCCTAAGCACTGGTACCCAAACTTGTACACAATATTACATATGGGGTCTCACCAGTGACTAATCGAGGGGTAAAATGATACAGATGAACTATTTACGAATTATGCCAAGAAAAGAAGGTTATGGTGTCACCTTCTATCCCCAGCCCAGTGCCCCAAAACAGCCTGTGTTTTGTTTTTTTTTTACTAAATCCCTTGCCCAATATTCATAAAAACACCACCAGAAAGTAGTATGATGATGAATGGCAGGAAGTTGCTAATTAGTTTATTTACAACTAAACTGTTACACAAAGGCAGTTAGGTTGAAGTGCTCCCCAATGCTGAGCTGTGTGTACTCTGAATGTATCATTGCTGGAAAGCACCAGGGGACAGGCAGCAATATGGATGACTGCATCCAGTTTTTGGTGTTATGAATATTGGGAAAGGCTTTAGTATCAAAAAGAAAACACAGGCTGTTTTGGGGCACTGGGTTTGGGATAGAAGGTCATGACGTAAACCTCCTTTCTGGATTTAGAATCTCTTTAAAGGCAGTTGGTCACACCGGATTTATGTAGAGTATCGGAGTAGAAGGGATTGAATTCACATGCACACCACACTAAGTATTTGGAAAAGCATGTATCATTTTTTTGCTACTTTGTGTTGCTCAATTACAAAAAAACTCTATAAAATCTATTTATGTTAAGAATGTGGAAAAGCCCAAGGGGTGTGAGTACTTTTTAAGTCACTGTACTTGTGCTCCTTATTTTTGTGTTAGACACAGATTATTAGAACAGTTGTTGACCTATGCCCACTTTTTTAGATTCTGCTGGGAAAGGGATCCAGGAAAGTGTGAGGTACACTGTCAAGGCAGGAAGCACATTAGAACTGCAATGTTCTTACAAGTCTAATCTGGCATCAGTGGTTTGGACATTCAATAATGAACCCTTGATATTGGCTCCTCCTAAATATATTGTGAAGAGCGCTCTAATTATACTGCATGTGAGCGAATCCGATGCAGGCATTTATCAATGCTGGTCACAAGAGAATGTCATGAACAAAGTGTTTTCCCAGCTGGTCATTGAACATACGTTGGAAATAGAAAAGCCACCACCAGCTCCTTTGACTACTACTGCATCACCAGCACTCGCTGCACAAACGGAAAAACTACCTGAACCCACTCGTTTTTTTACAATCCAAAGAGAGAAGACTACCAAAACCACTATCGCTCCAATCGCAACAACATCTATGGGTGCTGTCACCTCCCTCAGCGATAAAATAGCCACACCCACAGTTTCTCTAGTCGAGATATTCAGCTCCATTTCTGAAGTTGAAGTGGGAAAGGCTTTATACTTATCCAACAACAATGACTGTTCTCTCCTCATTATTTTGGTCCTAGTTTTCTTCCTATTGTTCGTCATGTTGTTGACCTACAACTGCTACAAAGGGTTTCTTCCAGACACTTGTCTGAAATATCGCAATGCGGTCTTTTCTGGAAGAAAGAAGGCTCCTCCAAGCCTGAAAGACTGCGAGCAAGGGCTGAAGGAGACATTGGTGGAAAAAGTTTGTCCTGGGAACCAGTGTAGCGGGACACCTAAAGCACCCCATGACACTGGCTATGAGACAGACGCAGACTGTGGTAATGGAAATATCACTCACAAAGAAGATCAGATGCCAGAAGAAATGGAGAAGGACCAACCATTTGACGTTAAATGTGAAATAAAATACGCTGACTCCGATGGCGATTAAAGTTGATGCATTTAATTTTCACCTGTTAAGTATACTGAGCCGCAAATAACAGGGCTACTTAGCGCTCCGCAGCTTCACACAGATTTCGCTAAAAAGGATATATGGCTGTTGGGATCATTTTTTTTCTTCTTAACTTAATGAGTTGTGAATATTTTTCATATTGTATATTACATTCCTCTTCACTTTGTGTTTTTGTTTCTTGCACAAGACTGACCAAGTGTATTCACTATGTAAACAGTCGTGACAGAAAACCGAATTATAAAGTTAATTCCAAATTGGAAATTATTTTTTTATCAGATTGGTAAGTATCTGGTTAACGTTGCCCACATAGGGGTATAGCTATTTTCTTTAGTACTTGAACTTTTTAAGGGACTGTCCAGGCTATGGCAATAATAAGGCAGCAAAGAGCTCACCTGAAGCCTGTGCCATTTTATTCAGTATGCTGTAGCAGGCCTCTCCTTTCAGATTCATGCTCCAAATGTGGTCGCATGGCTGCCCCGTCCCCAGCATGAGTGAGCAAGCATGACCACTGGGCTTATAAATACGAGGAGTGCCAAGGGACATGGGCAGGGATGCAGCCACATTTGCGTGCTGGTGGTGGAGAGATGGAAAGGGCGGCAAACATTAAGAGACTTGCTAAAGAATCTGCTGCACGCTGCAGGAAATGGAAGAGGCGCACATGGGACAGGCTTTCAGGTGATCTTTCTTCTGCCTCACTGCTGTTGCCTGGACTGTCCCTTTTAACTTCCAGAGGATATATAAATATATATATATATATATATATATATATATATATATATATATATTCTTCAGTTGAAATTGCTTTCTCAGGGAACACAGTCTTTGGTGTCCTTTTCACGCTGGAAAACGTTGTCCTTGCAAACTGGGAGAATTTAAAAGATTGCGGTGATGCGCCTGAACTGTTTAATACACATCACTGTAACAACTGGATTGTGGACTACTACTGATACTGGGGAAGATGCACAGGAATCCTATTTGCTGCATCAGAAGATTGCGCTTTGTGGAAATGGATGGGATTCTAGCTATTAGAAAATCTTTGTAGCAGCCATGAACTGCTTGATGCCTAAATGACTTTATTAGTAGACCCATCTATGGACCATAAGGGAAAATAGTATTTCATTGATGATTTGTTCTATTTGGTGGTAAACACTGGAAGAAACCTGCAGAATCTGTACATTTTTTCTATGAGGAATCGGAGCTTCTCGAGGACATTTTCGCAGTGTATTCTATAGCAGATTGTTTTAGCTGTAAACAAATGACAAAACCAACTGTGATTCTAGCTGTTTATACTTTGAAAAAAGTCTATTTTTCTATAAGGTTCCTGTAAAAATGTAAATCCACAGTGCTCTAATATTAAAGTATTATTTTATTGTTTTAAGAGATGGAATTAGTGGTGGTGTGGTTCTTGGGCGCATATACATATAGCTGCCTCCTTTCTTTACTTTGCATAGTGTTTTCTCTGCATGTTCCCTTTGATTACGTTTCTTTCTTAGTAGCCTTTTTTCTTTCTCTTGTGTCCTTGTCTGTCACACAGCCTCATCTTCCATACCTTTTCCTCCTCCTGCCACTTCCTTTTTATCCTCTGTGGCTTCTGAATTACATCCTTCACTATCCAGCATGCTGCCTGAAGTTCTGTCTAGTGCTGACACAGATGTAGTCACATTGCTCCCTCCTTTCCTACATGATCAGGGGCAACTTGTCCATGTCCATGGGACCTTACATCTCTTCTGTCACGCCACTGGTGAGTAGTCAACTGGAGTGAAACTGAATGCGAAAATGGTGTGGTGTGATGTTTCATGTCTACATATTTGGCCAGTTTGGTTTTTTTGTGTCTGTGACCCCATTGTCAAATTTGACATGAACTTTGACATTTATATTGCAAACATAAAAGCCTTGGTTGCTATTGGTAGCAACAGGAGCAAAGTGCAGATCTGATTCACCGGATCTTGGATGGGAGCTGGCAGTTTCCATGTCAACAATCACACAACTTGTTTGTTACAACCACCTTTTAATCTAACAAATGCTAGTAAATTGGGCCATTATGGCAATTTTCTGAGCAGGGCAGAGGCAGGCAAGACAAATAGGCTTCATATGAATATATTCAGCTGTACAGTAGAGGCTGCTACATCACCATCAGAAGGTTAAGACCTCTAGCGAGATACCTTACCTGATTTTCCCTGAAAAGAAGACGGGGCCTATGCAGAGTTTTGAAAGCATCTACATTTACCATAAGCAAATAATGTGCTCATTTGGGGGTATGGATCAGCCTTTTCTAGTAACATGTCCACAAAGAATAAGATTGTTCAAGGTCCCAGATGCACCTTCCCACAAACCATTCCTGTTCTTTAACCCCAGAGCCGCGACCCTAATCTCAAATCGCTAAATCACCTTTCTAATTTAGTAGCAAATCGGTGCTGAACAGAAACCAGAGAATAATCGGTGTACCACAACTGCAAAAATACCACAGATCCAAGAGTATGCAAAAATAGATTTTATTTTACAAATATTAAAATAACAAAAAGACACAAACATTTTAAAACCACCTAAAATGGCACATGTGGACCCAGTGGCCTGATAATATAAAGACAGGTTTTAAATGAGCCACAGCACTCAACCCTGTTAGCTTGCAAACCAACCTATAATCTGTCTCTAAATCTGGTTAAAAACAGAGGACTCGGTCTACGCACATCTGCAGAAGTATGCTAAAGCTGCATAACCAAATGCCAAGTTGCCTCTGTGAGGTGCAGTCCTAACTCTAATCTCTGAGAGCCCCATTTGGGACATACAATGCAATAGATAAATTGGGAGCAAGCATACCCGAGGTTGCCCTATAACCTTGAGTGCAGCCCATGAGGTGGAAGGGTCGAAGACCTCACAGTACAGCCTAGACCCCACACTCCATGTGCTTGCACAAATTCAGAAGAAACGAGAGGGATGGCAGCCGCTCAGACCATTTTATAACTAACCTGGGAGGTGCACGTGAGCAGGGCAATTAGGATACACAAGTCTTAAAGGAGCCACAGCACTCCACCCTGTTAGTTTGCAAACCAACCTAAAATCTGTCTCTAAATCTGGTTAAAAACTCGGTCTACACACATCTGCAGAAGTATGCTTAAGCTGCACCACCAAGCGCCAAGGTGCCTCTGTGAGGTGCAGTCCTGACTCTAATCTCTGAGAGCCCCATTTGGGACTTGTGTATCCTAATTGCCCTACTCGCGTGCACCTCCCAGGTTAGTTATAAAATGGTTTGAGCTGCTTCCACCCCTCTTGTTTCCCGATAATGGAAAGAACCAGGCAAAAATATACAGAAGTGAGTGGTGGGGGAAAGCTGGATGCTTGCTGCTGAAATGTTTATCTCCAATATTATATACTAAATTAATATGCAGGTAACCCCCACAACTATGGTATCATATAAGCATATACCCACCCCAACATGACATGCATGAACAGTAGAATGTAAGACAATGTAATTGCCCAAGCAGTCAATACTCACACTGGAAAACAAGGTGAAAACATGCTGTGGGCTATGTATTGACTGTATAGATTGACAGTCGGGCCGCCACCACTCCCGGGGCCTGCCGCAACCCAACACCTGCTTCAGGGGACTTGGGTTTGCAAAGCGGTTTGCAAAAAGGTATCGCCTTATTTCTCCACTCTTCTACTGTTCTCAATGGCCAAACATGGTTCAACACAATACTGCTCATCCTTTAAAAAATAACTTTAGCTAGCTTCCTTGGATACACTGAATAACAAGCTCTGAACCCAAGCCTGATCTGGAGCTGAAATCTAAATAAGCTTAAGATACCAGAACGAAAGACAGGTCTATTTTTAACATACCTGCAATTTGATTTTGCTTCCTAGATGTACCTGGAACCTGACCAGCAGAGCTTGTACACCCCAACCTGCTTTTACCACCATAATGTCAATGCAGACCAATATCACAGACGAATGTAAGGCTTACCTTACATTCAGTCCCTCCAGCATTCTCCTTCCTGCTACAATCATGGCTGTGAATGTTGGCACCCCTGGAATTTTGTGTTTTGTGTTTTGCTATACACGTTTATTCATTTTGTGTGTATTGGAACTAAACCAAAAAAGAAGGAAACAAAAGCAAATTAGACATAATGTCACACCAAACTCCAAAGATGGGCTGAACAAATTTATTGGCATCCTTAACTTAATATTTCGTTGCACACTCTTTCAGTTGCTTCCTATAACCAAACTTCTTACACCTCTCGGCCGGAATGTTGGACCACTCTTCCCTTGCAAACTGCTCCAGGTCTCTCATATTGGAAGGGAAAAGCCTTTTCCCAAAAGCAATTTTAAGATCTCTCCATGGGTGTTCAATGGGATGTAGATCTGGACTCATTGCTGGCCACTTCAGAACTCTCCAGCACTTGGTTGTCATCCATTTATGGGTGCTTTTTGACGTATGTTTGGGGTCATTATCCTGCTGGAAGACCAAAGATCTCGGACGCAAACCCAGCTTTCTGACACTGGGCTGTACAGTGCAACCCAAAATCCGTTGGTAATCCTCAAATTTCGTTAAAGAAAAAAATTGTTTAAATGTCGATTGATAGTTGACTCTGACACTGATGCTCCCTGAGCCTGCAGGACAGCTTGAATATCTTTTGGAGCTTGTTTGGGGCTGCTTATCCACCATCCGGACTATCCTGTGTTGACACCTTTCATCAATTTTTCTCACCCACGGCCAGGGAGATTAGCTACAGTGCCATGGGTTGCAAACCTCTTGATAATGTTGCGCACTGTGGACAAAGGCAAATCTAGATCTCTTGAGATTGTTATTTTTCCACAATTTCGGGTTCTCAAGTCCTCAGACAGTTCTCTTCTCCTCCTTCTGTTGTCCATTCTCAGTGTGGCACACACACACAATGCAAAGACTTAAGTAAACATATCTCCTTTTTATCTGCTTTCAGGTGTGATTTTTATATTGCCCCCACCTGTTACTTGCCCTAGGTGAGTTTAAAGGAGCATCACATGCTTGAAACAATCTTATTTATCCACAGTTTTGAAAAGGTGCCAATCATTTTGTCCAGCCAATTTCTGGAGTTTGGTCTAATTTCTTCCTTTTTTTTGTTTAGTTCCAATACACACAAAGGGAATAAACACACAGCAAAACGAGTGTTACTGCAATCCTTTTTTGTGAGAAATACTTCATTTTCTTGAAAAATTCCAGGGGTGCCAACATTTACGGTCATGACTGTATGTCTGTCTACTTAGTGAAGATATCACTTCCTCATTCAGGTTTCAGTCTCCACCCTGTTGACCTGGTCCTTCAATCAACCTTCAGTGGACTGAGAACGGAAACACCCTCCACTCTCTCCCCAGACATTCTGATTGGCTGCCTCTTTCTGCAGCTATAAAACCCCGCCCTCCTCCCTGGTCACACTATGTACAGTAATATGTACAGTAATAACTAGAGGCACAACAAAGCACTACTATGATGTATGTAAAGCACACAGTGTGCTTACAGCATGATTTTGTTGCCACAGCTCACTGTTCATACTCATTTTGTTCTCCAATACAAATAATACTATTACAAATAACTTTGGAACTACAGGGTATTTTTGGAAATGGATTGAAGTTTGATTCATTGCAATGTGTAGCCCCAGACAATGGGACAACAATTGAGCGCTCGCCTTTAGTTTAGTAACAGGAGATCCTGGCAACTTACACTTTGCCCTAAACCTTATTACTGAATTTGAAAAAATAACTATAATATCTCCCAGACCTTAACTGTTACTTGAACTACTGCAGGAGATAAAATTCTGCAAAATTCCAGCTACAGCCCCCCCCCCAAACTAAACAACTGCTTTAACGCCATATCCGCTACAAACTTTAACCCTAATCTTAGAAATCCTTTCTAGTGATTTCACCACACTGCTAAACTAATAATTTGACATTAAAGGAGCACTATTATGAAATTGTGTAATATTAAAAACCCATTTAAACTTGTTGGCTAATGAGAGGAGGGGTCACTTATACACCCCAACTAAATAAAACTCCTGCAAAGCTTGTAGTTTTCTTCTTCTGGTAGGAGTACAATCCAGGGGTGACAGGTTTAGTCTGGGGGTGACAGAGCCTATCACCCGATTTCCTCTTCCTTCCAATAAAAAAAAAAAAAGCCTGGCTGGATATTTCTTGATCAAAAGTTGCAGGTAACCAGCTCACCCTTTGAAAAAAGGCCCTCCAGCACGGACTTAGGAAAACTCTTGAAATGTTTCCAAAATAGCAAACAGAAGATGTGTCCAGCTCCTGAGGTAAAGCGTAACTTTTACTCCAATGTATCATAAAAAATAGCATCCAAATGAAATCCATGCAGAGTGTCAAAAATCAGCGGTGTCACCCCTAATCCTCACCGAACACGTGACGCGTTTCAGGCTTCACAGAGCCCTTAATCATACCAACATCATGATTAAGGGCTCTGTGAAGCCTGAAACGCGTCACGTGTTCGGTGAGGATTAGGGGTGACACCGCTGATTTTTGACACTCTGCATGGATTTAATTTGGATGCTATTTTTTGATACATTGAGTAAAAGTTACGTTTTACCTCAGGAGCTGGACACATCTTCTGTTGGATATTGTAGCGATAACCCTTATCGCCGGAGGGCTTCACCGCCCGAGACGTCCTTTTCCCAATTGTAAGAGGTGCTGCTGGAATTCCAGAGTCGTCCGTGAAGAAACAGGAACAGCCCTTACAATGGCTAGTGAATTGTAATATAGCGTTTCCCCCAATAAGAGACAGAACTTCAGTATTGAGGGTGAAGGTGAAGTAGACTTTATTAGTGCCACACTGGGCCTTATATGCAAGGCTCCATGCAAGGGGACCTCCCCCATGGACCTGATGGAGGACTGCATGACAAATACACAGACCAATGGGAGCGGGGCACACAATCCCTCAACTCTGCCGGTGACGCAATCAGGAACACAATAGACGTCTGTAACACAATCAATCAGAACAATGCCATTGTCTGTGACGTAATCAATCAATACAATGGCAGTCAGAACAATGAATAACGTAATCAATCAACACAATGTCTGTAACATGCTTAAGAAAAGGAAAGTAATGAACCTGTGTAAAGTCCAAAGGGCAGAGAGTCTGTCACAGATATATTCTAAGTATGTCACACACCCCGCTTCAAGATATCCATAACATGTGGGTAATACCGACCTGTAGAGGGCGATCTGCAGAGATGATAGGAAAAAGAAAGCCCCTCCCGGTCCATAAATACCTGGGACCTCCCACTCATTCCCCAGTCTTTCATCTCTGCAGACGGCGAGCAAGTCAGAAGATGATGCCTCCTCCTTGCACAGGGGGATTTCAGGTAGCCGGGATGACTCCCGGCCCGCTTTTTTCTCTATTTCCGCCCGGATCCCTTGATGATTCCCTGCCTCCCAGCCTAGGCTGCGGTCCGGGTGAGGGTAGAAGGGCACCTTAGGTGCTCAGGAGCTAATGCTCCACCGTGAGACCCTGTACCAGAGGGTAGGCGGTTATCCGGGCTGGTGACCCCGGTTTGGGATGCCCTGTCCCTCGGCCATTTCACCCTAGGTGGTGTTCCCCTCTCCGGATGCCCTTCTCCTCGGGGGGGGGGGGGGGGGGGAGTCGGGGGCCTTTATTCATGTGTTAGGCTTTACTCTTGTTAGTGTGTGTGTTTGGTGCATTTCACTTTAATTACTGGTGGAGGACAGCAGCCGCCGCGGCGCCGGCTTCTTCCGGCGGCATGGCTGAGGAGAACTTTCCCCTCAGATATTGTTAGTAGGGGGCCGGGCGTTGGCGCGTCGCCCCCCTGTCTTTGCTTCTCCTTTACCGTCGCCGCGGCCGCCGCTATTGCCGCGGCGCCGGTCCGTGTCACGGCGGTGGTGAGGGGAGATTTCCCCTCACACGCTGGGAACGGGGGGCGCGGCCGGGTGTTGGCGCGTCGCCGCGGCCCGCCCCCCTGACTTTGCTTCTACTTTAGGCGATAGCGGCGCCGGTCTCTGTCATGGGCAGTGCGGTTGTGAGGGGAGATCTCCCCTCATGCGTTGGGAACAGGGGGCGGGGCTTTTGGCGGGACGCCACGGCGGAGCTACGGACATTGCGCGCTCCGCGCTGGCCACGCCCCCTTCTCCTCTCTGCCTCCGTGCTGCTGCTAATGCGCTGCGTGTGGTGTGGACGCCATTTCCCCTGCTGAGGAAGACACAGTGAGTGGCCCTATGGGCCCCCTCTATATTTTTTACTTATTATGCCTGTCAGTTTCCTTAATGCTTATACTGTGTTTCTGTTATGTCTTCCAGGTAGACCTACATTAGGTTTTAGGGGGTTTCTCCCGGTCCTAGGGTCCCTGGGTTAAAATTTACTGATTACAAATCCTCCCACTTGGGACATTAAAGGGGCATCCCGGGTTGCTTATATGTGTAATTCCCTTGGTCATAGCGACTACATATAAGTTCACCGTATGGAGGCATCCCCGGATACTGGGCTCGGGCTCCCCTCGGGGCAATCCCGGAAGTGTATGGTGTGTGGGCCATCCCTTACTGGGGATGATGTACTTCTGTGTATACCATGTGCACAGCAGACTATTACGCGGCAGTCCGGACCCCAGGCGTCTGGGTCAGCACCGCCGGTCGCTTCCCCTCTCCCTCCCAGCTTGATACGTACCCCGTGTGACGTTGTCATGGGTGGGGAGCTGCAATCTGAGATGTGCGCCAGATTGGCCAACCTTGAAAAATTATTCTCCAGCGCGGTCGCCCGCAAGGCTCCGGCTAAGAGAAAGCACTTGTCACCGGCCTCGCCAGTGGATGACTTTGATGATGTTGATAACCTGGATTGGTCCGATTACTCCCCGCTGGAGGAAGGGGAGGTATATGAGGAATCGGATAATTCAGACGATCAGCAGTTTGTTGGCGCTGATACCGAGCGGGACTTGGGGAGATCCTCGGATACTCCTAACGCTCTGGCTCAGATGTTTGAGATTTTGGCTATTTCTCCTCCTGAGGCGGTTCCACAGCAAAAGGGGGAGTTTTTCGAGGAATCCAGGCCGCGCTTGGAATTTCCTAATCCAAAAGCATTTTGATGGAATTATTGCTAAGGAATGGGAGAGGCCTGCTCGGCTCCCAGGTATTCCTCAGGGGTGGGACAAAAAATATCCCTTCTCTTCGGATACGGTTAAGCGTTGGGCGTCCCCTCCCGAGGTGGATGCACCGATTCTGGGGTTGTCCAACACTGCTGTTTTAAATACCCCTGATTGTTCCACTCTTAAAGATGGTGAGGATAAACGCATTGACCAGATGGCTTGTCATGGTTTTGCCAGTGTTGGGTCAGCCATGCGGCCCGTTTGTGCTTCGGCGCTGATGGTGGTGGCTACCAGGTCGGTGGTCAGGGACCTGTTGACTTCTTCCGGGCTTGATCCGGGTAGTGACGAGTTCCTTGGCCTTAAAAGGTGTGAATTGTTTTTGTCATTTGTACTAGCCGCCTTGGATGACACTCTGTGTGGCAGGACGTCGGCTCTGCTAGTGACTATTCGGCGTTCGGTTTGGTTGCGCCAGTGGGCGGCCGATTTTGTGTCAAAAAAGTCGCTGACGGCTCTCCCTTTTGTAGGATTACGGCTCTTTGGAGAGAAATTAGATTCCGTCGCCAAAGGCGGTAAGTTACCTCAACGCAAGAAACAATGCCGTCCCTTTCGGGGGGCGGTTTCCTTTGCTCCTTCCTTTCGTGGGGCCAGAGCTGGCAGGGGATTTGTCTTCCCCTCATCCAGAGGAGATTCCGGGAACAGGGGCAGAGGACGTGCCCGTCCAGGATACAGTTGGGGCTCTAAGCCCAAACCCGCTGCTAAGCCAGCTCAGCAATGAGGGGGCGCCCTCACCCATGTGGGTGGGGGGACGGCTGCAACACTTCTCCCAGGTCTGGGATCGGGAGGTCTCGGACAGATGGATCCGGGAAGTGGTGACTTCCGGCTACAAGCTGGAGTTCGAGCTCCGGCCCCCTCCCAGATTCTTCAGGTCTCGGGTGCCTTCGGACCCTCTGGCCACACAGGGGCTCCAGGCGGCAGTAAAGAGTCATTTGCCCAGTGCCCTCCTCAGACCAGGGCCGGGGCTTTTATTCCAATCTGTTCACGGTACCCAAGAAGGACTGCTCGGTTCCACCCATCTTGGATCTGAGGATACTCAACAGGTTCATCCGGCCGCGGAAATTCCGCATGGAAACGCTGCGTTCAGCTATCTACTCTCTTCGTCAGGGGGACTTTCTGACGTCCATAGACATCAAGGACGCTTACCTGCATGTTCCGATTTTTCCAGCACACCAGAGGTTCCTCAGGTTCGTGGTGGAGGATCGGCATTTTCAGTTTGTGGCACTCCCTTTCGGTCTTACCTCGGCTCCACGGGTTTTCACCAAAGTGCTGGCTGGGGTGATGGCTCTACTCAGAGCCCAGGGTATCCGCATCGTGCCTTATCTGGACGATCTTCTCATTATGGCGTCTTCCTTCAGCCAAGCAGAGTTGGACACCAGGACGGTGGTATCCACTCTGGAGAGATTCGGTTGGGTAATCAACTACCCCAAGTCCTCCCTTTCTCCGTCCAGGGTAGTGACCTTTCTGGGAATGTCTCTGGATACTTCCCAGGCCAAGGTGTTCCTTCCTCAGTCCAAGGTTCTTTTGATTCAGGAGTTGGTTCGGCTTCTCTTGTCCATCCGGCTAGGGATGAGACTGGTGGGATTGATGGTGGCCTCATTCGAGGCAGTTCCCTTTGCTCAGTTTCACACAAGGACGCTCCAGCTCCATCTGTTGGCGGTTTGGGACAGGTCTCCACTGTCGTTGGATCAGTCCTTCCTGATGACCCCCCGGGTTCGGCGCTCCCTTCACTGGTGGCTGAATTCAGTCAATCTGTTGAAGGGCAGATCCTTTCTGGCCCCTTGTTGGGAGACGGTCACCACGGATGCCAGTCTATCAGGATGGGGGGGTTTCTGGAAGGATCTTCAGTTTCAGGGTCTGTGGGGGCCTCAGGAGGCTCACGAGCCCATCAATGTTCTGGAATTGAGAGCCATCAGGTTGGTTCTGTTTGGCTTGACTCATCAGTTGCAGGGCTTGCCAGTTCAGGTTCGGTCGGACAATCGGACGGCAGTTGCATACATCAATCACCAGGGAGGGACTCGCAGCAGGAGTGCCCTCAAGGAAGTGTCTTTGATTCTGGACTGGGCGGAGAGCCACGTCCCGTGCATCTCGGCAGTTTACATTCCGGGAGTGGAGAACACGGGGCTGACTCTCTGAGCAGGTCCTCATCTCGCCAGGGGGAGTGGTCTCTCAATCCCAAGGTGTTTCGCTTGATTTGTCTCAGGTGGGGGTTTCCGGTGGTGGACCTCTTTGCCTCTCGTCACAATCACAAACTTCCGGTATTTGTGTCTCTCTCGAAGGACCCTCTGGCTCTAGCAGTGGATGCCATGTCCCTGAACTGGAGGGATCTGGGGTTTCTGTACCTGTTCCCTCCGTTTCCAATGGTAGCCAGAGTGGTGCGCAAGCTGGCCCTGGAGGGCGCGTCAGCAATTCTGGTGGCTCCAAGGTGGCCAAGACAGGTTTGGTTCGCAGACGTGGTACAATTGGCAGAGGATCAGTTCGTACTGCCCCTGCTGCCGGACCTGCTCACCCAGGGTCGACTACGTTATCCCAATTTACCATCGCTGGCTTTGACGGCGTGGCTGCTGAAACCTCCATCTTGAAGGAGGAAGGTCTTTCTGATGCGGTGATTCGAACTCTTATTAGCACTAGGAAGCGGTCTTCCTCTACCGTTTACTATAGGACCTGGAGGTCCTATATTGACTGGTGTGAGGTCAGGCCTTTCCCCTGTAGGGAATTTTCTATTTCCAGGATCCTGGAGTTTCTACAACATGGTCTGGATCTGGGGCTCCAGCTTAGTACTCTGAAGGGGCAGGTTTCTGCCCTGGCGGTGTTCTTTCAAAGGTCCTTTGCGCTTCATCCTTTGGTCAAGACTTTTTTCCAGGGGGTTACGCATGTTCGGCCTAGGAAGCCTTTGGTTCCAGTTTGGGATTTGAACTTGGTTCTTTCTGCTCTTCAGGGTCCTCCGTTTGAGCCCTTGCATGATGTTGCCTTGTCTTCGCTTACGCAGAAGGTGGCTTTTTTGGTAGCTATCACTTCTGTTCGGCGTGTCTCTGAGTTGGCGGCTTTGTCCATTCAAGCTCCGTACTTCGAGAGGCATCAGGACAAGGTGGTTTTTCGTTTTAAGCCGGATTTTCTTCCTAAGGTGGTTTCTGCTTTTCATCTAAATCAGGACATTGTTCTGCCCTCTCTGTGTCCTAATCTCAGCAACGACAAGGAGAGGGCTCTACATTCTTTGGATGTGGTTCGCGTTGTGAAGTACTATTTGGTGGTAACGTCTTCCTTTCGTAAGACTGATGCCTTTTTTGTGGTGCCCTCTGGGCCTAGGAAGGGTTTGGCGCCCGCCAAGTCTTCCATTAGTAAATGGATTCGTCAGGCCATTGTTGGGGCCTATTCTGCTAAGGGGAGGAGTCCCCCTTTTCGTGTTACTGCTTATTCTACTCGTGCGGTTGGAGCGTCCTGGGCCTTCCAGCACCAGGCCTCTGTTGAGCAAGTTTGTAAGGCCGCTACTTGGTCTTCTGTTCACACTTTTTCCAAGTTTTACAAGGTTGATGTTCGGGCCTCAGCGGATGCTGTTTTTGGCCGCAAAGTTCTGCAGGCTGCAGTGGTTTAAGTTGTGCTTTATTGCCTTGTTTTGGATCCCCGCCCTTTATGGACACTGCTATTGGATGTCCCACATGTTATGGATATCTTGAAGCGGGGTGTGTGACATACTTAGAATAATACCATTTTGTGAATACTCACCTGTAAAATGGGTATGTCACACACCCCGCTTCACCCCGCCCTTTTCGTATTCTGGATCCTTCATATTGTGAACTTTGCGTTGTTATGACTTATATTTGGCTCTTCCTGGTCCCTTTCCTTACTGCTATCTTTATACTGGGGAATGAGTGGGAGGTCCCAGGTATTTATGGACCGGGAGGGGCTTTCTTTTTCCTATCATCTCTGCAGATCGCCCTCTACAGGTCGGTATTACCCACATGTTATGGATATCTTGAAGCGGGGTGTGTGACATACTTATAATACCCATTTTACAGGGAGTATTCACAAAATGATATTTTCTTGATGCTGGGTGTATAAGTGACCCCTCCCTCCCGCTACCCAGCATATTTATATGAATTTCTATTATTGGGTCATTTTTCCAAGTGTACAGCACGGCCTGTTTCATTTCATTCATTACTTCTGGGTATTCCGCCACAAGGTGGAGCAGTTGACTGCAGAAGATTTGTGGCTCCTCCTGGCCCTATAAAAAGCCAGGAATCGCCCATAGACCCTGTCAGGGATATCTCAAGGGAGATATCCATTAATAAAGAGTGACCAATAATTAGAGTACTGCAAGGCAGAGAGACTGGAATTGTGCAGCAAACACAATGTGTTTATTGTGAGAAACATGCAAACAAACACTCTGATTGCTATACATACGGTGCAGTGAGGAAAAACATACAGACACGAAGTCTAGTCCAAAGTAGTCCAAAAAGCAAACAGAAGTGAACCCAATGGTTCACAAGGAAGTTCAGGATTCAGGGTTCAGAAATCAGATTCAGGAGCTCTGCTTGAGCGTTCAGGTTCCAGATGACAGAGTAAAAATGCTGAGCCCTGACTACATGCCAGACTCGGCATATAAAGGCCAGCAGCTAATTATCCCAGGTGCTGGCTGATCTCCAGGAGCTCTGCAGGACAGCACCACCTGGTGGTCAAGCTGCATACTACAGAGAAACAGGCAAAGACTAAGGAGGAACTCCAGGCATGACTGACCCCCAGTGTTTCTCTGCAGTCATACTGCGAAGACCAGGAGATGGCTCTCTATTTTTTTCGCAGCGAGCAGGGCAACCAAGCCTGCGGCCCTGCAAACCTATTCCCACCCGCTTCCGGACCCTCCTGCCTCCCAGCCTTGGCTGTCAGATCGGGTGATGGTAGGGGAGCATCTGGGTCAGGTGCTCGGTGAGCCTTGCTCCAGGCCGCAGACCCTGTATACTGAAGGGTAGCCGGCCATAGGCATATGGTGGGGAGGAAGGGAGAACCACTGCTGCCTGTGTGCTGTGTCTTTCACTGGGGTGAGTCTTTATTGTGGGGTGTCTTGGGATTTCTTCCTCCCCCCCCCCCCTTCTCCCGTCCCTGGTCCGTTCCCGCGCTCCACGCGTGTCCCCCTCCCCGTCGTGGCTTTGCGGGGGGGGGGCGGGTGCGTGCGCGCCGCCGCTCGTATGCGGCCTCTCACTGCGGCGCTTCACTGCGCTCCGCGGCGGGAGTTGATGCAGGGATCTGACCTTTTCCGGATGCCTTTTTGGCCCGCCCCTCGAGGTTCCTTCAGCGGCACCATTTTCCAGGGCTCCGCGCTGCGACTGCCTTTCTGGGCATGACGCTGGATACTTCTCAGGTCAAGGTATTTCTCACTCAGCAGAAAGTGGAGGGCCTTCAGACGCAGGCGCGCTCTGTGCTGGCGTGCCCTCCGTCAGGGGATGCAGTTGGTAGGTCTCATGGTGTCCTGCTTCGAGGCGGTTCCTTTTGCTCAGTTCCACATGAGACCTCTTCAGTTATTCCTCTTGTCGGTTTGGGATCGGAATCAGGAGTCCCTGGATCAGGAGTTTGCTCTGTCCCCTCCGGTCAGGTAGTGCCTTTCCTGGTGGCTGAACTCGAGGAATCTTCTAGTGGGCAGGTCCTTTCTGCCTCTGCGCTGGGAGATTGTCACCACGGATGCCAGTCTGACCGACTGGGGGGGGGGCAATCTCTGAAGTTCCAGGGTCAGTGGGGTCCCCTGGAGGCCCACGCGCCCATTAACATCCTAGAACTGCGGGCAATCAGGTTGGTTCTCTTCCAGTTGACCCCCACCTTCGGGGTCATGCTGTACAAGTCCTCTCGGACAATCAGACGGCTGTTGCCTACATCAGTCATTGGGGGGGGGGGACTCGGAGCAAGAGAGCCCTCAAGGAAGTGTCCCTGATCTTGTCTTGGGCGGAGGAGACTGTTCCCTGCATCTCAGCGGTCTACATTCCGGGGACGGAGAACCAGGAGGCTGATTCCCTGAGCAGGGGGACGTCTCGTCTGGGGGAATGGTCTCTCAGCAACAAGGTATTTCACGCCCTGTGTCGCCGCTGGGGTCAGCCGGATGGGGACCTGTTTGCGTCCTGGCACAATCACAAACTTCCAAGATTTGTTTCCCTGTCAAAGGATCCGCTGGCCTTCGCCACGGACGCGCTAGCAATTCCCTGGACGGAGTTTCGGCTCCTCTATGTATTTCCTCCCTTTCCTCTGCTGGGTCGGGTGTTGCGTAGGAGGGTTTGGTTCGCGGACGTCGTTCAGATGGCAGTGGATCGATACGTCTTGCCCAGTGATCCAGGGCTTCTCACACAGGGACAGCTGCGCCATCCCAATTTACAAACGCTGGCTTTAACGGCTTGGCTGCTGAAACCTCCATCTTGATGGGTAAGGGTTTGCCGGCCTCTGTGGTCGATACCTTGATTCAGGCTCGGAAGAAATCTTCATCTACTATTTACTGGCATGCTTATATTGCTTGGTGTGAGTCCAAGTCTCTATCTTGTCGTGACTTTTCCATTCCCAGGATTCTGGAGTTTTTACAGCATGGTCTGGATGGATTCGGGCCTTCAAGTTAGCACTCTCAAGAGACAGGTTTCGGCTCTGGCAATTTTTTTCCAAAGATCTTTTGCCAATCATAGGCTTGTCAAAACCTTTTTCCAGGGAGTTACTCATGGGCGTCCGCCGCGTAAGCCTCTGTTACTGGTTTGGGATTTAAACTTGGTGCTGTCGGCTCTTCAGGGTCCTCCCTTCGAACCTATGCGTGAGGCCGCTTTGCCCATTCTGACTCTTAAGGTAGCTTGTTTGGTCGCTATTACTTCGGTGCATCGAGTCTCTGAGCTGGCGGCGCTTTCCATAAAACCTCCTTATTTTGAGCGACATCAGGATAAGGTAGTGTTCCGGCTTAAGCCGGATTTCTTGCCCAAGATTGTGTCTGCTTTTCATCTCAATCAGGACATTCTTACCTTCCTATTGTCCTGCCCCTCCTAATTCCAAGGAACAAAACCTTCATTCTCTGGATGTGGTCAGGGCGCTCAAATTTTATTTGGTCGCCACTGAGTCATTTAGGAAGTCTTGATGCCCTGTTTGTTCTTCCGGCTGGACCTAGGAAGGGTTTGCCACCAGCCAAATCCACTATTAGTAAGTGGATTCGACAGGCGGTGGTGCAAGCTTACTCTGCTAAAGGGAAGGAACCTCCCTTCCGTGTTACTGCTCACTCTACTAGGGCTATTGGTGCTTCTTGGGCTTTTCAGCACCAGGCTTCTGTTGAACAGGTTTGTAAGGCCGCTACTTGGTCTTCAGTTCATACTTTTTCTAAGTTTTACAAGGTTGATGTTAGGGCGTCGGCTGATGCTGTTTTTGGCCGCAAGGTGCTTCAGGTGGTAGTGGCTTGAACTGCCTTCCGTTATTCATTGGGGATCCCACCCTACTTTTACGGACACTGCTATTGGATGTCCCAGAAGTAATGAATGAAATGAAACGGGCCGTGCTGTACACTTGGAAAAATACAATTCTGTGATTACTCACCTGTAGAATTGATTTTCCTGTGTACAGCACGGCCTGTTTCATCCCTCCCTTGTTATCGTTTTCCTTGGTTGCCTCTTTATGGTGATTTGTTCACCATAAATGGTCTGCGCCTGAGGGGGGCCTTCCTGTCACCATACTAACAGTAAGCACTTGTTTGTTGTGTGTTGTCTGTGTGCCCTTGCTCTCTGTGAATGGGCTTAAATATTTTGCACAAGGTTCTATTTGTGATGGAAGCACTGGCACTTTATTAGGGTGAGGATATTAATTGTGAATTGTATATTAAGTTTTAGTATAGTTGTATATATATGAATTTATTGATAGATTAGCACAGAATCACTTTGAAATTACTTATATGTATATGAGATTATATTGTTGATGAGGGAGTGCGCCCCCTGGTGGCTTACCATGCATATGGTTCAGTAAAATTGTTTTTAAATTGGTTTTAAACAATATGCTACAATAGAATGGATTTATAAATTGATTGTTTGAGTGCAATAGTGAGTCTCTGTTGGGCTTTTTGGCAGGGGGTGTAGAGGTTACCCCAAACTAATACATGTGATTTGTTCAAAAGTTATTTTTTGTGAGGCTGTGTATTTTTTATTATGGTTTATCTCCCGGCTTCTTGCATAACTGCTTTTCAACACTGGGGGTCTATGGGTGATTCCTGGCTTTTTATAGGGCCGGGAGGAGCCACAAGTCTTCTGCAGTCAACTGCGCCACCTTGTGGCGGAATACCCTGAAGTAATGAATGAAATGAAACAGGCCGTGCTGTACATGGTAAAATCAATTCTACAGGTGAGTAATCACAAAATTGTATTTTTTCGCGATAGTGCTCCTTTTAAAGACGACCAACACCCAGGATTTTCACTATCCTGGGTGTTGGTCCACTTCAGCAGGGCATCCGAGATCAGGATGCCCCGCTGTGTGAAACCCCACCAAAAGCCCCAAAAAACGTACCTTTTCGGCGACGGACAAACCGCCGCCTCCCGCGCGTCCCATTCCCAAACGGCCGGCGGCTGATCCGTCGCCGATAAGGTAAGGTTTTTTTTGCGGCTTTTGGGGGGGGTTTCACCCCGCGGGACATCCCGATCTCGGATGCCCCGCGGTGAGGGAGGTGATCGGCCCGGGAATCTTATAGATTCCCGGGCCGAACACCCCTGGGTGTTGGTCCACTTTAAGGTACCTGCTGCGCTTAAAGTGGACCAACACCCAGGATTTTGACTATCCTGGGTTTTGGTCCACTTCGGTGGGACACCCCGAACGGGGGTGCCCCGCTGTGTGAAACCTCCCAGAACGCCCGTAAACACTCACCTCGCGCCTACGCGGGCGCTCGTCCAATCAGAGCACTCAGAGCCGCTGTGGTATGCACGAACAAGCGGCTCTGAGCGCTGGAGGCCGCGTCTCGTGCTTCCTCCTAACAGGGTGCGCGCCCTGCTATAGGGAAGCGCGAGACGCGGCCCACGCATGCGCCGTTGGAACAGGGTTAAGGTAAGGTTTCTGGGCTTCCTGGGGGGTTTCACCCCACGGGATATCCCGATTTCGGATGCCCCGTGGGACATCCCGATTTTCAGATGCCCGGCGGGGAGGGATCTGATCTGCCCAGGAATCTTATAGATTCCCGGGCCGATCCCCCCTGGGTGTTGGTCCACTTTAAGGCAAAATTATTTAGCTTATTTTTTAAGCATCAATGATTTTTAAAAGGATCAACCTTTTTTTCAGTAGGTATTTTTCTGATTCCACCTGCAATATTGCAGGCCAGACCTGAATGGGATTGGTGGGTGTGATAAAACATTGGTCATATAGGCTCTTTCTTGTTTTTTGAACTTTCAAGCTAAAATGTATGTTGAGAGTTTACAAGTCATTGTCTGATTTATTAATCTGAATATTTTTTTCACACCTCGTTATGCTTTCGCACCCAGGAATAGTGTATCAGGTAAGTCCCGGATTCACCTGGACATGCAATTCTCCTTACATCTTGCATATGAAAGTACAAAGGCTTTTTGTGTGTACAGAGCAGACAAAGGATTTTCTTGAGGTGTCTGATAGCTAAGGTCTATTTGTACAAGTGCACAGGACCTTGCAAACTCATGACAAATCTGTCAGCAGCCTGTAGCCTTCAGATGTCTTTTGAACAGTCAAATAGCACGCCTAAAGCTATGCTAAGTCACTGAATGAAAACCTGCCCTGGCGGCATGCTTAATCCCCCTCATTATCTGTACACTGAAGGTACAGAGCTCTAGTTTGCCTGTTTTTACTGTATCCTGCTGCACCATATAGGAGAACACCTCTAGCAGAGCTTTTAAGACTGGGTCATAAATAGACTAGATGTAAAGAGGGGGGTTTACGGATACACCCTGCATCAAACATCAGGTTTGTTTTTTTACTGAAATGAATGAGTCGGGTGACCTGTCCTCTGATCCTGCTGAATTACTGATGCAATTCTGGTGTTTGTAGATTGTTTCACCCTTTCGGCAGATGTTGAATTGGTTAGTGTTAGCCCCCTTCCAGTAGAATATACTCAAAAACCTGGATTTTAGTCTTATTCTACATATTTTTTTAATTTGGATATTTTTTTAGGTTCAACAAATTCTAGATTGAGCTCCTTTACTGTCTTTGTAAATGTCAATTCAACAGAAATCTCAGATGGGTAGAGCAGGTAACTTGTTGCACGGCTCTATCCTCTCTTGAAGTTCAGATCGCCATAGCTCCCAGAGGTGCTCTGTATGCTTTGTCAGCTTCTACTTCCTGCTTTAGAGCTTGACATCTGCCTTAGTGTTCCCCAACCCTCTCCTCAGGTGTGGCCAACAACTCCTGCTGTGTGGATCTCTGCATAGCTGCCTCTGTAGCTCTGCTGCTGCACTCATTACAGCACATGTGCCTCTGCGTGGAGATCTAGAAAACATGATTTGTTGGTGGTTCTCTAGGAGACACTTGGGGAACTCTGATGTTCAGTTTTAAGTGGACCATAACCCAGGATTTTGGCTATCCTGGATTTTGGTTCTTGCCCCTTTGGCCCCCTCCCCCCCGATTGGGGATTCCTCACTATGAGAAGCTCCCCAGGTCTCCTGAACGAATTAATCTTTCCCTGGTCCTACGACGCAAGCATGGCCTCCCATCCAATCAGTGCACTCGTCTAGGATCCTATTGAAATACCCCACTGTGTGTATCTTCGGATTCACTCGCTTTCCTGTCATTCCCACGACACAGGCTCGGCAGAAACAAATAAACATGGAGTGGAACTCGGATGGCCCTGGGGTCTTTTGGACTTCAAGGCCTCCAAAGTTCCTCTTTAAAGTGGACCAAAGCCCCAGTTGGGGGTGCCCCGCTGTGTGAAACACCCCAGCAGGGCACCCGGAAGGGGCACCCACTGACGGGGCTGGCCTTTGGGGTGTGCAATGGCACTTGACCGGCTGCTGACTGGGAGGGCACCGCCACAGCTGGCGCTTACATCTCCTCGAATGGCAGGGTTCCACACAGTGGGGCATTCTGCTTTTAAGTTGCCCACCCCCAGCTGATTTCCTATCTCTGGAGCATCCCAATCTCTGATACCCTACTGTGTGAAACCCCCTGGGATCGCTGGCATACCCACTATGCAAGCAGTATCACCCCTGGGTTTTGGTCTGCTTTACAGAGGCATCTCAATTTGGGATGCCCCTGTTTGTGAAAGAACCCCCCCCCCCCTGGTTTGGCCGTTTACTCAAACTGGTGATACCACAGTGCATTCATCAGTTCAAGGAAAGTAATGAACAAAGGGGGGGGGGGGGTCACACACAGGGGCATCCAAAATCAGGAGAATCTAGATTCATTTAATCTCCGAGGTCAGGTTCAAAGGGGTTTGGTGCACTTCAAAGTAGACCAAAACTAGAGATTTGGGAAGTCCCTCAGTGATGTGACGCGACTCTTTACCACAATGGGGCCCACTGAGGCCATGCTGCTAGAGGGCTCACATAAACCTGGCCCTGCCCCCCCCAGATCGCCCGATCTGATTTACCTTTCCCTAGTCCTACGGCTCCTGCGCGGTGTTCTTGGATCTGCTCCTGTCCCCTTCATCTAAGCTACATCCCCTGCTTTCCTCCAACACATTCACAAATGCCTGGTGTAGTCATGCGCCGTGCTAAAGGAATAGTGGGGATGCGGCTGCTGCTCGCACATGTGCGCAACTGGGGAAGGTGAGTTTCCGGGTGACCTGGGTGGTTTAACACAGTGGGGCGGGAATCAGTTGGCCCTGGAATGTTATAGATTCCAGGGCCGTTGGACCATGGGTTTTGGTCTACTTTAAGGATATATAGATGTGATTGTATTACAATATATATTACAATAACTTGTCTTGCTATTCCCAGTATGTCACACACCCCGCTTCCGAATATTCATGACACTTGGGTAACTGTCTTGTAGAGGGCGATCTTGCAGAGATGACATGAAAAAAAGGAGCTCCTCCTGGCCCATAAATACCTGGGACCTCCCAACATTCCCCAGTCTTTCGTCTCTGCAGTCGGCGAACAAGTCAGAAGATGGTTGTCTCCTCCTTGCAGGTAGCCGGGGTAACCCCCCTGGCCTTTTGTTTCTATTGCTGCCTGAACCTTTTTTAATTTAAACTATAGCAGTATGCCTCCCAGCCTAGCCTGAAGGTCCAGGCAATGGTAGGCTGCACCTTATGGTGTATATGGGAGCTTGCTCCCCCGTGAGACCCCATACAAAGGGGTAGGTGGTGTCCGGGTTGGTGATCCCGGCTTGGGATGCCCCGTCCCTCTTACCCTTTCACCTATTGGTGTGGGTTCTCCCCCCCTACCGTGTCTCTCTGTGCCCCTTGGAGGGGGGGGGTCGGGGGCTAGGCCTTTTCTCCTGTGGGTTGTTTTACTTTATTTGGGGGAAAAGGTGTGTGGATTGTGTGTGTGTTTGTATGTGTTTTTGCGGCCGTTGTTGCTGGGCCGGTTTCACTTTCAACAGGTGCAGTTAAACCGGACCTTCAGCGTGATTTAATGAAAACCCCAAACTCTTAAAAAAACGGTTCCCCAGCATCTAAAATTAATATATTTTACGTTTTTAGTCACTAACTTATTATTCTTTCCCCCACTGGGCTGCAACTCTGTTCAGGAATTTAGGATACGGTCGCCGCCATCTTGACTCAGAAGCATCACATTTACTGAGGAGAGGAGAGTGGGATAAAGTATAGGGGGTGGGTTTTAGCTGTGCTTTTCTCAAACAGAGCAGAGCTGGGGTCAGGAAAAGGTCAGCAGTCCCAGAATGCAGAGCAGCACAGTCAGGAGGCACTTCCTGTTTGCAGGCTGCCTGATAAGATGGCGGATTCCATAAGCCGCCATCTTGGATGTTTAAAGGCTCATAACATACAGTAGATGCAGGTAGGATGATTTTTAATGTGAGCAATCTGTATGTACAGGATGTGGGAAACATATAAGATAGACTCTTATCCAGAGTGAAAGTCCGCTTTAAGGAGGAGGCGGGGCCGGGCACTCGGCGTGCTCGTTGTGGCCCGTCCACCCCCAGCCCCCCCTCGAGGCCGGCTTTTCTCAAGCACTCTTTCCGGCCTCGCTGCCTGCTTTGCTGCTCTCCCTCTCATTCCCTTGCTGCTGTGAGGGTTGACGGTCTCTGCTTTGCTGCGGTGAGTGGATTTTATTTATTTCACCATTTTTAACTGTCTTATATGGTGGGTGATGTGCATGTTGACACTTATGTCTGTTCTCATGTCTTCTAGGTGGGATCCCTTCCTAGGGTCCCTTAGAGTTTAATTTAGGGTTTCCAAAAAAAAAAAAAAAATCCTCCCACTTGGGACCTGAAGGGGCATCCCGGATAGCTTAATAGCGTAAATCCCTCTGGTCATTGCGACTACATTAAAATCACCATATGGAGGCTTCTCAGGATACCGGGCTTGGGCTCCCCTCGGGGCAACCCCGGCAGTGTGTGGGTTGTGAGGCATCCCTTGCGGGGGATAATGTACTTGTTTGCATACCTTGTGCTCAGCGGGCCATAACGCAGCAGTCGGGGGCCCAGGCGTCTGGGTCCGGGGTCCCGGCCTCATCTCCTTCCCTTCCCTACCCTGCCTTATCCGTACCCCTAGTGATGTCACAGGTGGGGAGTCGCAATCTGATGTATGTGCCAGACTGGCTAATATTGAGAAAATTATTTCTGGCTCTGTTGCCAGAAAGGCCTCGGCTAAGTGAAAGCATTTGTCTCCAGCCGCGCCGGCCTTTGAGATTGATGATTATGATTTTCTTGACTAGTCTGATTATTCCCCGCTAGAAGAGGGGGAATTATTTGAGGATTCTGAGGGTTCTGACAATCAGCAGTTTGTTGGTGCTGATACTGAGCAAGGGCAGGGGGATGCTGTGGATACCCCGAAGGTCTTGGCTCACCTTTTTGAGGTTCTGGCAATTTCTCCTCCTGAGGAGGCCGCTCCTCAAAAAGGGGAATTCTTTGGGACTTCCAAGCCACGCCTAGAGTTCCCAAATCAAAAGCATTTTGATGGCATTATTCTTAAGGAATGGGAGAAGCCTACTCGGCTTCCAGGTATTCCTCAAGGTTGGGATAAAAAGTATCCCTTTCCGGTGGATGTGGTAAAACGATGGTCGTCCCCTCCCGAGGTGGATGCCCCGGTGCTCGGGTTATCCAATACTTCTATTTTGCATTCTTCTGACTCCAACACTCTCAAAGATGGTGAGGATAAACGCATTGATCAGATGGTTTGCTAGTGTCGGTTCAGCCTTGCGGCCTGTTTGTGCTTCGGCGCTTTTGGCAGTGGCTACCAGGTCTGTGGTTAGAGACCTGTTGAGTACCTCCAGGCTTGACCCGGCAAGTGATGAGTTTGCCGCCCTTAAGTGGTGTGAATTGTTCATGTCCTTTGTGCTTGCCGCCTTGGATGACACCATGGTCATGTGTGGTAGAACCTCGGCCTTGCTTGTAGCTATTCGGCGGTCGGCGTGGTTGCGCTAGTGGGCGGATGATTTTGTGGCCAAAAAGTCGTTTACAGCACTTCCCTTTGTGGGATTGCAGCTCTTTGGAGAAAGATTAGATTCTGTCACGAAAGGAGGGACGTTACCTCAGCGTAAGAGGCAACGTCGTCCCTTTCGGGTGCCAGAACTGGCAGAGTTTTGGCCTTCTCTACCCTCAGAGGTGATTCCTGGAGTAGAGGCAGAGGTCGTACCCGTCCAGGTCACAATTGGAGTTCCAAACCCAAGCCCGCTGCTAAGCCAGCTCAGCAATGAGGGGGCGCTCTCACCCTTGCGGGTGGGGGGACGGCTGCGGCACTTCTTCCAGGTCTGGGACCAGGAGGTCTCAGACAAATGGATTCTGGAGGTGGTGTCTTCCGGTTACAAGCTGGAATCCGGCCTCCTCCCAGATTCTTCAGGTCTCGAGTGCCTTCGGATCCACTGGCCGCACAGGGGCTCCGGGCGGCAGTAAGTTATCTGCTGGACATGGCTGTCATTTGCCCAGTGCCTTTCGTGGAAAGGGGCTTGGGATTCTATTCCAATCTATTCACAGTGCCCAAGAAGGACGGCTCCGTTCGACCCATTTTGGATCTGAAGCTCCTCAATCGGTTTATCCTCTTCAGGAAGTTTCGCATGGAAACCTTGCGGTCAGCCTTCGATTCTCTTCGTCAGGGGGACTTCATGACGTCCATAGACATCAGGGATGCTTATCTGCATGTACCTGTCTTCCTGGCACACCAGAGATTCCTCAGGTTCGTGGTGGAAGATCAGCATTTTCAGTTTGTGGCCCTTCCATTCGGGCTTACCTCGGCTCCGAGGGTGTTCACCAAGGTATTGCCGGGGGTGATGGCCCTCCTCAGGGTCCAGGGCATTCGCATTGTACCATACCTGGACGACCTTCTCATTTTGGCTTCCTCTCTCAGCCAAGCGGAGCTAGACACCAGAGTGGTGGTATCCACGCTGGAAAAGTTTGGTTGGGTGATCAATTATTCCAAGTCCTCCCTCTCCCCGTCCAGGGAGGTTTCGTTTCTGGGTATGACTCTGGATGCCTGTCAGGCCAGGGTGTTCCTTCCTCAGCCCAAGATTCTTCTGATCCAAGATTTGGTTCGGCTTCTGCTTTCCAATCCTCGCCCGTCAATCCGGCTAGGGATGAGATTGGTAGGTCTGATGGTGGCTTCCTTTGAGGCAGTTCCTTTTGCCCAGTTTCACATGAGGACGCTTCAACTCCATCTTCTAGCGACTTGGGACAAGTGTCCGCTGTCATTGGATCAGTCTTGTCTGCTGTCTCCCCGGACTCAGCAGTCCCTTCAGTGGTAGCTAGTGTCAAACAATCTGTTGAAGGGCAGATCCTTTCTGACCCCTTGTTGGGAAACGGTCACGACGGACGACAGCCTGTCGGGCTGGGGGGGCTTATAGAGAGAACATCAGTTCCAGGGTTTATGGGGGCCTCGGAAGGCTCATACCCAGCTCAACGTTTTGGAGCTACGGACCATTTGGTTGGTTCTGTCTCGATTGACTCTTCTATTGCAGGGATTGCCAGTTCAAGTCCGATCGGACAATCGGATGGCGGTCGCTTACATCAATCACCAAGGAGGGACTTGCAGCAGGAGTGCCCTCAGGGAGGTATCTCTGATCCTTGTTTGGGCAGAGAGCAATGTCCCATGCATCTCAGCCATTTACATCCCGGGAGTGGAGAACACAAAGGCGGATTCCCTGAGCAGGAAATCCTCTCACCGAGAAGAATGGTCTCTGAGTTCCAAGGTATTCCAGTCCCTTTGTCACAAGTGCGGGACTCCGGAGGTGGATCTTTTTGCCTCTCGTCACAATCACAAGCTTCCTGCCTTTGTGTCTCTGTCTCAGGATCCTCTGGCCCTGGCAGTGGATGCCATGTCCCTGGCTTGGAGGGAACTGGGGTTTCTATACCTGTCCCCCCCCCCCCCCCCCTTCTCCATGGTGGGCAAGGTGGTGCGCAAGCTAACTCTAGAAGGGGCACCAGCAATTCTGGTGGCTCCAAGGTGGCCAAGACGAGTGTGGTTCGCAGACGTCGTGCGGCTGGCAGTAGATCAGTTTTATCTGTGTCTTCTTCCGGATCTTATCACCCAGGGTCAGCTACGCTACCCCAATTTACCAACGCTGGCTTTGACGGCGTGGCTGCTGAAACCTCCATCTTAAAGGAGGAAGGTCTTTCTGATGCGGTGGTTCAGACTCTTGTTAGAGCTAGGAAGAGATCTTCCTCTAACATCTACTATAGGACTTGGAGGTCTTATATTAACTGGTGCGAGGCTAAGGCCTTGCCTTGTAGGGTGTTTTCTATTCCCAGAATTCTGGAGTTTCTTCAACATGGTCTGGACTCGGGGTTCCAGCTTAGTACTTTGAAAGGGCAGATTTCCGCCCTGGCGGTTTTCTTTCAAAGGTCTTTTGCCCGTCATCCCCTGGTTAAGACATTTTTCCAGGGGGTTACTCATGTGCAGCCTCCTAGAAAGCCCTTGCTGCCGGTTTGGGATTTAAACTTGGTTCTGTCGGCTCTCCAGGGGCCCCCTTTTGAGTCGGTGCATGATATTGCTCTTTCTCTGCTCACAGTTACCTTTTTGGTGGCTATTACCTCTGTTCGGCAAGTCTCTGAGTTGGCGGCCTTGTCTATTCCGGCCCCTTACTTTGAGAGGCACCTGGACAAGGTAGTTTTCCACTTTAAGACGGATTTCCTTCCTAAGGTGGTTTCGGCCTTCCACCTTAATCAGGATGTAGTTCTCCCTTCCTTGTGTCCTAAGCCTAGTAATGACAAGGAGAGGACCTTACATTCTTTGGATGTGGTTCGATGTGTGAAATATTTTTGGTGGCTACTTCTCCTTTTCGTAAGAGGGACGCCTTTTTCGTGGTGCCTTCCGGACCCAGGAAAGGTCTGGCGCCCGCTAAGTCTTCCATTAGTAAATGGATTCGACAGGCCATTGTTGGGGCCTATTCTGCCAAGGGGAGGGTTCCCCCTTTTCAGATCACTGCTCATTCTACTCGTGCTGTTGGGGCTTCCTGGGCCTTTCAGCATCAGGCTTCTGTTGAACAAGTTTGTAAGGCTGCTACTTGGTCTTTTGTTCATACTTTTTCCAAGTTTTATAAGGTTGATGTGCGGGCCTCAGCGGATGCTGTTTTGGGCCGCAAAGTTCTGCAAGCTGCAGTAGTTTAAGTTTGCATTATTGCCTTTTTGGGATCCCCCTCCATTATGGGCACTGCTATTGGATGTCCCTAGTGTCATGAATATTCGGAAGCGGGGTGTGTGACATACTGGGAATAATACCATTTTGTGATTACTCACCTGTAAAATGGTTATTACAAGTATGTCACACACCCCGCTTCATCCCGCCCTTTTTTGGTTTTCTGGGATCCTTTATATGGTGAACCTTTTTCTTTGCTGTTTACATTTGGCTCTTCCTGGACCCTTTACTGCTGTCTTATACTGGGGAATGGTGGGAGGTCCCAGGTATTTATGGACCAGGAGGGGCTCCTTTTTTTCATGTCATCTCTGCAAGATCGCCCTCTACAGGACAGTTACCCAAGTGTCATGAATATTCGGAAGCGGGGTGTGTGACATACTTGTAATAACGATTTTACAGGTGAGAAATCACAAAATGGTATTTTCCTCCAGGGCCAAGAGGCACACATTTTACGTGGGAGAAGGAGGGAGTGAAATTGGAGAGTTGTGCAAAGGAATCCTTGTATGTGCTACCTGATGGCAATGTTCATGTCCTGAGCTGGGTGAGGGATATCGCCACCATGGATGCAGAATATCATTGTACTGTCCAGTCAGCTGCTGGAGCAAAATCTTCAAAAGTCTTCATCAGAGTTACAGGTAAAGACTTGGTAAACGTTCTCTGTAACTTACCTTAAAAGGGAACTACTTTCCTAAATCCTAAAATAACATTTGTATTGGACTATATCAGTATTAGCATTTTGTTATTTTTCTTTGTTATATTTGAAGATCTAGATTAGCAGATGAAATGTAGGGGCCCATGTGTAATATTGTGATGAAAGGTGTTTATACTTTCAATCAGGTTAACCACCAGTTGTGGAATGGGGTAAAATTCTACATCATATTTCTACACCAAATTTGAAACTAGCAATGGGACACGGCGCAAAATCGGCTATAAAAAAATATAAAGAGTCTTTATTATATACAAACAATCATACAATAGAACACCAGGACAACTGTTAAAATCAAACACCAATCAACCTTAGATCAGATGATAAATCATCTAAAATCTACTAGGATCAATATGTAGGAAGTGCAGGGCAAGTATAAAATACTATCCAGATATACCTAGAACCAGTGCAACAATTGTCTCTAAAACACCATATATATCCAACCAGCACAGTGACTTCTTCCCCTGGGACTGGAGTCAGTCCATTGGAGGATATAGGAGGAGGTAGGGGATGGCGGCCACGGGACGTTAGTTCAGACGCTTTGAACATATACACGATTGGCTTACTTGCTGATTGCACGGAATCAAGGAAAGAAAGGACTCCCTCCTGGATTGTAATTCCTACATGCCTTTGTATCTTCAAAAATGCATGGATCCTATATACGATTGTGAGGAGTGATTTTCAAACTTATGATTGAAGCATTGGAAATCACGGAATTCTCCACCAGATGAATCTGTTTTAAGGCTTTTTGATTTCGTAGATCTAGTAAGCGCATACACGTTAAGGTGGTGGGCACGTGTGTCAAGATAATTCTGTCGATGTGCATGCACCGTGGGATACTTCAAAAAATTATTCTTATTGTTTGAATAAGCTTTGCTCTGTGCTTTATAACTGTCCATTGGAGGATATGCTCTCTGACATTTCCACCACAGCTGTCAAAGGTGTCTGATTGGTCCAATATCAATCATCATTGGTCTGTGTGCTCGGGCCAGCTTCCTGTTCTCGGCGAGTGATGCGGTGGGGTAATTTCCTTCCTTGTTGTTACTTCTGTGGCAGCACCGATGGAAAATGGGGGTGGGGGTGGATTATACTTTTATTCAGGTAAGGGGCGGAAACATGAACCGTTATTTGCACTTCATTTGGGGCACTTGTTTGGATGCTTGTACTAATAGAACTTTGGATTTTATAGGATACTACGCTGTGCTGGACTATCCATTTTCCACTGTGCGCAAAATATATCGCACTGAGTCACCTTGGGCAGGTTGGATATATGGCGTTTTAGAGGCAAATGATGCATTTGTCTGATGATTGGTGTTTGATTTTAACAGTTGTCCTGGTGTTTTGTTAAATTTTTGTATATAATAAAGACTCTTTATATTTTTATAACTAATTTTGAGCTATGCCCTATTTCTAGTTTATTTATTTTTTTGGTTTAGTTGTTATGGTCTCTTGGCTCTAGGGGAGCATGCCAGCTCAATGTTATTGGGAGCAGTATCCACCATTTTGGTGTAAATTAACTTTAAAATTCAGTTGGGGGTGGGATGGGAGATCTGTCTTCTGACTCATTGGTGTCATGTCTCCATGGTTCGCCATACAGCAGAGAAAACCACAAGCCCAGGGACAGACTGATTCAAATTAACCTGCATACTGTCTGTCTCACAAATACTACATGCTGCAAGAAATTTGGAAGTGCTCCTTGCAGGAGTAGCGAATATAAATGAGGTTTACTAGGCAGAAATAAGTTCCAGGCCTCTGATACAGGGGGTGTTTAGAAGCATATGCAGCAGGTGCAGTTTTTTGGATTCAGGAGCTTTAACATCAAACCACAACAGGAAATAAATTCTTCATGTGTCTATCGCCTCTCCACTACCTCATAAGATAATCTCAGAAGAAGTCCTGACTTCTCTGGTATCTCCAAACTTGCCAAGGGGGTGAAATAGTAAGGAGGATGGCAGGGGTCTCCTTGGCATCTGCCATAATGTTCTTGCTCCGTCTAGCAACCCAGCTGAGTCCCGCTCATTGGATTTGATGGCCTGTATGTAGAATCCAGTATGTTTGAGGACAGATCTTATTTGCACTATGCTTAGAGAAATAAACATGTTTGTAAATCTTTAGCTCCTCCTCCAGAGCCCAGTAGTTTAAAAGATCTGAGGAAGAAAGACAAACAAAGCACCAACTGGTAAATCAGTAAGATAACCTATAAAATAATATAGCCTGAGGTAGGGAAGCCTGTATGCTGCCCTTTCAGATGTTTAGAAAAGAAGTTACCAGGTAACTAACTCAAGTTTTCTCACACTTAGAGCAGCATACCACTAAGAGGATAAGCGAGATACTACCTCTACTGGGTGGGAAAGGCTGCCTGTAACACACTCCTGCCAAAGGATTGATCTTGCAAGGTGAGCAGATTGAGGTGAAAATGATTAACAAAACAAGTTGAAGACCAGGTTGTCTACAGATCTGCTGATAGAGGCACCAGCTTGCTCTGCCAAAGATGTAGAAATACTTCTTGTTGAATGAGCTGTAATCGGCCCTAGAGAAGGAGATATGTTGTAAGCAAAACTGATAGTGCTCTTCATTCATCGGGTCAATGTTGAAACACGCTGACCCTTCCTGTGACTCGAGAAGGATACAAGCTGTCGCCCTCCTCCAATTCTTTGTTTGTCGAAGGTATTCCACCAAACAGGCCCTGACATCCAAAGACTTATTTACAGAACCCATGAAGGGATCGCTATCCCCAGCGGATGGAAGGATAATCTCTTGGGTCCGATGAAAGTTGGAAGAGATCTTTTGCGATATATTTTGCGATCCTGGAATACTTGAAAAAAGGGGTGATGGCAAGATAGAGTCTGGATATCACGGATTCTGCGGGCTGAAGTTATTCCCACCAAAAAAAGTGCCTTTCATGTAAGAAATGTAATATGGGAGCTTGACAGAGGTTCAAAGGCTGCTGCGACCAGAGCTCTAAGGACCCAAGCGAGATCCCATTGTGGAGCTAACTTAAAACAGACTGGTCTGGACCGCCTGACAGCTAGCAAAAAACACCTGACCAACGTGTAAGATGAAAGTCTCTTTAAAAAAGCTGAAAGGGCTGCTAAATGGACATTCAGGGTACTGATACTGAGAACCAGGTTGACTCCTTCCTGCAGGAAATCCAATATGACTGGGAGACCAGAAGGGGATCTTTGATTATGAACCTCGCAATCTCAGGGTCCATAGTGTCAGATGCCACTTCTGCGGATCCTGACAGAGCACTGGTCCCTGGGATAGAAGATCTGGTCTCACTGGGAGTTCCCAAGGTTCTTGGACCGAGAGCATCTTCAGAGTTGAAAACCATGGTCTCTTCAGACACACTGGGGCTAGCAGTAGAACCATGGCTGATTCACAGGATATTTTGTTTAGAACCTGAGGGAGGATTCGAATTGGAGGAAAAGCAGAAAAGCCAAACTGAAACACCATTGGTGAGCCAAGGCGTCTATTCCTAGAGCTTGATCAGAGGGATCGAGGGAGAAGAACTTCCTCTGATTGTTGTTTTGACTGGAGGCGAAAAGGTCCACCTCCAGAGTTCCTCTCAGCACACAAATCTGATTGAACACTTCCTGGTTCAGTGACCATTCTGCTTCCGACAGCGGAGAGCGACTCCAAAAATCTGCCATTTTAAGTGAACGGCTAACAAGGATCAAAGGTTCAGTTATGCCCAGACCAGAATTTCCTCTGCTGCTTGTTGCAGGATGGATGACCTTGTCCCTTCCTGACGATTCGGATACGCTATTGTAATCGCATTGTCTGTTCTGATTTGTACATGACGATCCTTCAGGTGGGGAGAGAAGGCTAGCAATGCCTCCTTCACAACTATCAATGCTCTGAGATTCGATGAGGATAGGCTCAGTCTTCTGGACCATTTCCCTTGAGTGTTCAAGGAGTCTAAATGGCCCCCCATCCCCATGAAGTGGCGTCTGTCGTCATTATCATGTCTTTGGGGCCTGACCAAGATCGGCCACTGACAAACCTGTGCTTGTCCTGCCACCAATTCTTTCACTAAATCTGGGACTTCGATTATCTTGTCTATGAACTCCTGAGATTTGTCCCAAGAGCTTAGAATATGTAGCTGTAGAGTCCTTGAATGTAGCTGACCCCATCTTACAGTGGGGAAGGATGAGGTCATTAACACCAAGACCCTCATAGGTTGACGGACAGAAATTGACCGACTGGAGTACAGGGACTGAATGGCTTCCTGAAGGATAGTGATCTTCGACTGAAGCAGACATTTTTTTGGAAGGATCGTATTGATCTTGAACTCCAGATAAGTTGCGACCTGTGACCGGACTAGACTGGACTTCTGGTAGTTCAGGATCCAACCCAATTGTAGCAAAAAATCCTTTGGCGATTCCAGATCATGGAGCAGCTTCTCCTGATCTAGGGCAAAAATGAGAAGGTTGTCTAAGTATGCCAATAATTAAGATTCCTGGCAACACAAGTAGAGGCTAGAATCCATCAGTTTGAGAGTACAAGATTCCTTCTGCCAGTCTTTCTTCAAGAGAGAATCCATCTTCTTGTCTAAAGGATCTTTGAGGATACCAAAGTCCTCAAAGGCTAAATCCACCCCTTGGGAGACCTTAGAAAAGGAGTCAACCAATTTGGCATTTATCCCAAATATGAGTGTCTTCCTCAATGAACGGATAAAGCCACTCATTAAAGATAGCCCCCTAAACTGAGTTATGAATGGGGAAGGTCACAGGGAAATCAGGAACAAAATCGGGATAGAACCCATCATGTTTAGACTTAGGGGTGCAACTCCAATCCTCAATGCCCATAGAAAGATGAACCATATGCAGGAGATCTTCTGGAGGGCAAAGAAATGTCACTGTTGAAACTGAATCAGAACCTGAACAAGGGTCCTCCTCACAGGAAGAGGAGGAAGGGCCCTCATCCCACTCAGAATGGGAGGTATCAGAGTCTTCTGACCCCTGCCCTCTAGAAAAAAAGGAGGGGGCTAGGGGATGCCCAACAAATTCCTTAGTTTCAGCCGAGTCCCGTAGGGTCCACAGAGTCTCTCATGGCAGATGAAAGAGGGGCAGGGACTTGCGAGGATTCCCCTTCCTGAACTGCCATTCTGAAGTCTGGTGTGGGGTAAGGGCGCCCCTCCCCAAGGCTCATTAAATAATAAGCAGGGAGGTTCCTATTTGCTGAATTAAATGAGAGGGAAAAAAAAACAAGTCTAGGAGCAGTTTAATGCTTCCCCAATAAGCTGGGAGAACATGCATCAGATTGGGCCTCCAGCTGCGCCTATTGCTGACACCAGCAGGTGCCGCTGGCCAGAATCGCCCCTTGCAGCTCAGACCCCCCCCCCCCCCCTCCACCAGGCTGGGTTCAAAAAGCGGTAGCAGAAACCTGAGCTCTAGCAGTCCCTCTCAGTGCCAGACAGTGCTGCATAGGTACTGGAGGAGGGAGGGGGTGGTGGGAAGGGAGGGGACCCAGCAATCCCCCTGACGATTTCACATTGCCTCAGATTAACTGATCGGAGGACAGCACTAACCCCACCCGCTAACCTTAAGAGACAGGGGAATCTGGCCTATCCAGGGGTTGCCTATCATTTGCTGAGAAACGCTCCCGCTAAGCCAAGCCAATATTTACTTGGGACCATTTTTAATAGTTGAATTCTTGACACTGGAATCAACATGGGCAAAACCAATGTACCTGCTGGTGAGAAGAACATTTATTAGCACACCCCATTGCACTGGCATCAGTGCCTACTCATTTTTCCAGTTAGTCATATGCAATGGAACAGATAGCCACCATTATGGCGTCTCACTTATTTTGGGGCTGTTTTAGAACATTATATAAATGTAATTGGCCTTTGATTAAAAGACAAAGCAAGATCTTGGTGTATTTACCCTGAAATATATTGCTGACACAGCACGTTGGCATCCTTGGCATTTCTGAGTTGTTTAATGTTCACAGTACATTTCTTATAGTAGCCACTTACTCTCTTTCTTCATTGCTTGTTACAGGAGGGAAACCTGAGCTTAAAGTCATATTGTACTACACTCCCCTTTATTCCCCGCATGTGATCGCTGCTATTCCAGAGTGCAGACACTTCCTGGGATTGCCCGATCCAAGTCCCACATCGCTCGCACAGCTGCCACCACGGTTCACGTCTCGCTTCCATTCAGGGGACCCCGAACAACCCATTGTCACAGGTACTATGGCATATACCCCCTCCATTGCCGTGAATAGAGGGGGGCGTGCCATAGTTCATCTTACAATGGTGCGGGGCGATCCACCAGGTATTGATAGACACGATGTGAAGATGGCGGCTGTGCAAGTGCTAAGTGACTTGATTTGAGCATTCCAGAAATTGTCAGCGTGGCGGATTAGCGGAGATCACCTGCGGGGGAGTGCAGTGTATCAAGCGAAAAAGATGTGATGGAGGGTGCTAAATGAAGGGTTTTTTTTTATAATTTTTTCTCTTTCTTTTATATAGGCTCCTTAAATCATGGATGGTCCAATGAGCTTGCAAGTTGGAAGAGTGCTGTTAATGAACACAACAACATCATGGAGGGCTGGAAGAAGACATGGGTAAAGTTTCTGATATTGTCACATCAATTTTATTAGTGTAACTTACAGGGGCATATCTATAGGGGGTGCAAGCTCACCTGGAGTCCAGAAGGTCAGGGGGGCTCCACCGTTGTTGCTCCTCCACCTTGTATTTGTACTCACATCATTTAGAAAAAAGAAGCACTGTTTGTTTCTGCCATTTGCCTTTAGCTGCATCCAGTTGAGTTAAAAAACAGAAAAGAGCACGAGCCTTGACAGGGTCCAATTTGATGTTTGCACCTGGGCTCCATCGAATTTAGTTACGCCACTGGACTAATTCGGCTAGCCGGGTCCTGTTCCTTTTAGATCTGATCCAATAATGAAAGGTGGCAATCAAAAATACATTTGATATCTATTAATTTGTTGGTAAAGTAACATGCATAATGGCTTCCCTTTCTAGCCATAAAACCACAGTTTACAATAGAGAAAGATTGCCAGGAATAAAGATTCATGGGTTCTGGTCCCAGTGTTTTAATTCAAGTTGCAAAAAAATGACAAGCTTTCAGGTTCTCCCTGCTGAGCAGAGGAAGGGATAACCCAAAAATGTGTAATGTTTGCAACTCGGATTAAAACACTGGGCCCAGTGTTGGGGGGGTCCGAGCTACCCCCTAACAGAATTCCCCCCTCCCCAATACCCAGCACCCTTGAAACTTTATTCCTAGTATGTGCATTTCCCCCCTATTGTATACTATGGTTAAAGCGGAGCAAGCACCTCATTGATTCTACAAGACTGATGTCAGGGGTGTCCAAGGAAATCTTGAATGTCAGTGATGACCAGATTTGCTTAGCAAATATGGAGCAAATATGTAAAAAAATAAAGGGTCTAAAGGGGAACCTGGAAACTACAGACTGGTAAGTTCTTAGCATCTGTGATGGGCAAGCTGTTTTCTAAGAGATTCAATCATGGAGTATCAAGAGTATGAGGTTACGCAAATGGGCATAAGCAATGTGTGCCGAAATGCTTAGTAAATCTACAATGGAAAATGACCTAGGGGGTTTTAGTTAATAAAAAAACTCAATAGTAGGGATCAATGTCAGGCAGCAGCTCCCAAAGCCAACAGGATCATGGGGTGCATCAAGAGGGGCATAGGTGCTCATGACCAGAGCATCATTTTACCCCTGTACAAGTCACTGGTCAGACCCCATATGGAATATTGTTTACAGTTCTGGCCACCAGTGCATAAGAAGGACATCTTGAGTGCGGTCAACTAAGTTAATAAATGGAATGCAGGAACTTGAGTTTGTCAAAGTTAGTTATTAGATCAGTCCTTGGGTGTCTCTTATCCAAGCCCAATACATCTATGTATAAATATATCCGGGGTCAATACAAAGATCTGTCCCACAATCTATTTATAACCCGAGGGCATCCACTAAGGTTAGAATGAAGGTGCTTTCTCCACCGACATAGGAGGGGATTCTTCTCTGTAAGAGCAGTGAGATTATGGAACTCACTGCCAGAGGAGGTAGTTATGTATGATACACTTAAAGACAAAAAAGAAATGTAACCCTCTGGACACTCATACTAACCTAGATTGCAATGAATGTAAAAGCGAGGAAGCCACGACAAGGCCGTCCAATTGATACCCCGCCCCTAACATTACTAAGCCCACAAGAGTTTGTGCAGACATTGCTACTTCTTTACCTGTGTATGCACAAGCCATTGCACAGTCTATGCCTTTTAACAAGTGATAGCTAGCTTTTTTGTCTATGGAGTGTGGTCACACCCCTCCAGCACCTCCTTGACAGAATACACTAAAAGACTTCAAAAAGGCCTTGATGCCTTCCTGGCATGTAATAACATTTCCAGATATGGCTACTAGACCACTGGAAGGAGATAAACAGGCTGAACTGGATGGAATGAAGTAATTATTTAGCCTTATATACAAGTTTACTATGAGCCTCGCTGATTGATGAGCACAGGGCCGGATTATAAGGGGGGCGCGCACTCCGGGGCCTCCACCACTTGCCCTGCAAAGGGGGGCTCCACCAATCTTTGGGTTATGGTCTGGTCCAGGAGGCTTTCCAGTCTTTGGTCTGACGGGCCATCAACTAAGCTATCAGCATTAGCCCCCCCCCCCCCCCCCCACCTGGGTAAGCCTTTCTTTGTTTCTGCAAACCCGCAGCCAAAGCCACCACTGGGCAGGACAGAGAATCTAGAGCAGCAAAGCTGCCGCCAGCAATGATAGAATGATGGGTGGGTGCAGAGCTGTCAGTGGCTGCTCACTGCACATAAGCCCCCAAGCACAGCCACTGGCAACTCAATGCAGGGCACTGTTTTCTGCTGGGCCACTACATCCCCCACCCAGAATGGCAAATCAGGCGTGCCCGAGCAGCACACACCCGCACAAGGGACTCGATCTGACGTTGCAGTAAGCAGGCGGGTACAAGACAACCACCAATCAGTTACTTGGCTGGACTATTATTTTAAAGTAAGAAAAATACTGTATCTGGGGCCTCCACCAGATTTTGTGCCCAGGGGCCTCCATTACTCTTAATTCGTCCCTGGACGAGTAACCTACGTGGAACCAGGACGAGGTGATTCTTTTGGCGATTTCGGAAGATACACACAGCAGAGCATCCCAAATCGGGATGCCCTGCCGGGGAGGAACAAACCCCAAGAAATTCTTGGGTTGTGTTCCTCAAGTAATTCAGGAAAGCTTTGTTACAATCTTGCGTGTATAAGGAAATGGAAGCGGCTTTGCTTGTCTCCTTCTAAATAATAATAATCAAACACATCACTGCTTCTTATGTTTCAGTCTTGCCTGGTGTTAGTCCCCATGGTGAGGTATGTTGGCTGGTCATTTCCAGAAGATATTCAGCAATGTCTCCATCCTAAGCTTGGCTTGTTGAATGGTAGATATGTGCATTGGGTAGAAGTTTGGGGAAATGATGTTGGCTGTGGGCTACTGTGTGCACCATCACATGGCCATTTGCTAGATTGGTAAAAGCCCATGACCAATGGCAACTTGTATGGGTTCCATGTTGCTATGATGTCATCCCGATCCTAAAGGGGAGAAAAAATGGAGCGCTAGAGTGAACATGAAGACGTAACTGAAGCGTAATGGAGTTATCAGCTACAGTACATATAGGGGAGAAGTGCAGAAACTGTGGCTGATCCTAAAGATTAGCTACTTAAAATAGCAGGGCCCCATCATCATCATCACCTCCCCCACCTCTGGACACTAACCGACTGGTCTCCGCGGGAGAGAGAATCGAGGGCTGTCGGAAGAAACACGCCACACTGGAGGAATGAGGCACGCACACAGCACCATCTGAGAAGTTGGGGCTGCACAGCGCCAGCACAGAGGCAGGCCCTGCGTGTGGCGTTGACGTAAAGGCAGGGCCCACATCAGCGACCGCATGGCTAGGTAAGTATGGGGGTGTACATACTGCAGAGGCGGTGGAGGCAGCGTGCACAGGGCCCCCCCTTGTTCCACAGGTCTGGGGGCACGTGCCTGCACTGCCCCTATGGTATGTACTCCCCAGCCTGTACCAGCGTGCTGAATGAAAAGCAGGCACCACACTCCTACATGTAGCACCAATGTGGTCAGTTTTTGGCCTGGAGAGAAGGCTGTGTAGGCCTTATTGGTCAGAGAAGCTACATTTGGTCAGCAAGGCACAATGGATCTCCAGGACTTACCATAACTAGAGCAGCCAATAGATTGTTGTGGCTGGGGGAAAAGGAATATTTTAGCTTGAACAGCCTCTTTACATTATGAGGGGCTCAAATGTGCTTTAATGTAGAAACTCACGCAGGAGGGAGAGTAAGATCCCTCACATATGTATTGAATGTGACATTTGCTGACACTATTTTCCATTACTTTAGGAAAGCTGCAAGAAGAAAGATGCTGACTAGAGCAAATACAGGAGAAATGATGGGCGCCCATGAACACTGGTGTATTATGGGCTGGAATGATGCTGACTAAAGCTCCCACAGTAGCGTGACCTGGGGAGGGCCCCAGTAAGCCCACAGACTGCTGTGCTGCTTTGTGCATTGTGTGATGGTGAAGATCCAGTCTGATCTCTGTATGTCTTTAAATATGCAAGGCTTGTCCACACCACGTCAAGACAAACAATCAAGCCATTTAGCTTCTAGAACACTCAAGAGAACAGTGGCTGGTTTCAAAATTTGCTTGCCATGTTGCTTTATTAGGTTTGTCCTTGTTTTCCCAAAATGTGAAAAATGTACTTGTAATGCAATTAAACTGATGCATAAAGGACACGGTCAGAGGGCAGATCCATGTAGATTAGAACTGCTGCTCAAAGTTGGGGTTATATGGGGCTTGCCTGGTTATTTAACAGAAGAGCAGCGCCGAATGACCCTATGACCTCTTAGGAGGCCACTTAATATGTGCACTTGGAATTGTTCCCATTGCAGGGCCTTTTATAAGGGTGGCAATGCACTGAGGTGCTGTTATTATATCTAATGATTGCAATTGTTTCATGTTAGCTGTTCTGTGGGTGTAAAGCATGTTCCATGTTTCCCATAATGGTGGCTATAGGCCTTTAGTGTTTGTAAATCAGCCATAGTGTGTTCTCCTTGGACAGACACCCCGCACCGATCTGCTGAGCTGGGAGATTTAACTAAACCCAATCCTATGGTATGTTTACCTGAGCTTTCATCTAATACTCCTTCTAAAGACCTCTGAATAATTTGTCCCTGTACTCGGTATGTCTGTGCGGCAGCTTCCATCTGGCTGGATGTGCATAGCGTAGCATAGAGCAGGGCTCCTCAACCCTCCTCCTCAAGGGCCACCAACATGTCAAGCTTTGCAGATCTCCACACAGAGACACAGGTTGGGTCATTAGTGGAGACCCACACAACATGACCTGTTGGTGGCCTTGCGGAGAATAATGGGTCTAGGGCTCATAATTCACACATGCTGCCCCCCTGGAGGCCAGATTTTGGAACTGTAGGAAGCTCACAGACAGAGTGCACTCGGTACAGTGACTGGCTCTGCAGGAGCAATGACCTATAAGAAGGTTCGTCTTAGGCCACAAATGGCACTCTGATTCTTTTAAATGGGATTGAGGAGGTTGGCTATGTAAAAAATTATCATAGGCACATTTTAACCCCTGGAGAGTCCTCATTTTGGATGTCTCTCCACCTGGGGCTCCAGATGACGCACGAAAGCTGTGCAGAATACTCGCCCATTTATGGTGGTGTAACAATGTCCATCAGTGTTCTCCAGGCAGACGTGCATGCACCAAATCTGGATGCCCAGGTTGGATAGTGGGGAATACAGTAGGTTACTGCTGCGTTTAGATTGGTGGTCTCCATCTTTGTGTGGCATATCGATTTGGGATGCCTTGAAGCGTGAAACTCCTGGGAATGCTGTAAAAACCCTTTATCAGGATGTCCTCTGGACAAGAAGCAAAACCCAGGGGAGTGAAAATGTTGTTTCTCTTTAAGCAGGAGGCGAGATCCACTAAAGTAAGACGTAAGGTAAGTAAACCAGAAGTGTACCACAAATGCTCCTGAAAATAAAACTTGCCTTCCATATGCAAATTGCTGTACAGCTGGTGTCTGTTCTAAGATCCTTGCTGTAAATTAATTCTTCTGATATTGGCCATATTGGAATTGATGGGAGATCAAGGCAATCTGCTCAGCCTAAATTCTATTTATATAGAGAGAGCCCACAGGCACACCAGCAAATACTGCTTCATTTATTCTATGATGTGGGACAGCAGACATTAATGTCTTTTTCGCTTGACTAGTGGGATCTGCGAGACCCTGAAATGTTACTTTTTCTCATCTTGAAATAAGCAAATCAGTTTTTGTAAATTTCTCGAGTTCCTATGGATGCTCTGTATATTGGACATTGCTGACAATGCCCCTGGCCTTCCATGTGAGCACCTGGGAATGGGTATGTGGCCACCAAAATGCATCATCTACTTAAGGAGAAACTGGGAGAGCTGCCTGCATGAGACCATGTGACCGATACCAAGGCTTAGTGAAAAAAGACAAAAATAATACTGCGCATATAGCAATAATACAACCAAACAAGGTATAAGCTCAACGTGTTACAAATGGATCCAACTCTGGATCCCAAGTCCAAATTACAATAAAAAAAATACACAGAGCTACTGAGAAAGTCCATTTGAAATTGGTCATAAACATGATCCCACAGTGCTTCATCTTTACACACAACTGTGCCCTCCACCTCTAATTAATTCTTACCAGAAATTGGCAAGAGGTAATGCCATGACTAGTTTAAGTCGTGGAGAGGTGACGAAACGCGCTGTTTTTTTGACGGTTTATGCTCTGGGGTTTTTCTGTGGTTTTTTGGCGGTTTATGCTCTGGGGGACTGGACCTTGCCTGCTAAAGGGGGATGCCATCCAGGAGAGTATCTATGGCATGACACTACGATGAGAGCCGTCTATCTATGGCTGCTTTGTCTGATATGCAGTTTTAATTGTTTCTCTTGCGAGAGCTTTTATTGACTTCATTACTATTATTATTATCTTGGTAGCTCCCAAACTGTGCTGCACTAGATTTCTTTTATATTTTTATTCACATGCAGCCATTTGGAGAATATGTGGAGCATTTATGAGTGGAAGTTGGATATTTACAGTGATAGATGTCTCTATAATGATCTGTATAGAGCCCTATGAAATTTGGGTTCATCCAAGATCTCTTGGCATTACCTCTTGCCAATTTCTGGTTAGAATTCACGTCTAGCGGTGGAGGCCACAGTTTTGTGTGAAGATGAAGCACAGTGGGATCACGTTTTTGACTAATCTCAATAGCTCTGTTGCTTGTCATTTATACCTAGGCTTAGCCTAGGACCCGTTAGTCTTATTTCACTTACATGCAGCTGGTAGGGTTTATTTCTGAATCTCTTTTTTATTCTTATATAACTGTTAACTGTTTGGCGTGATGTTTACAGAACAAATAAAATGTTAATCATTCCCATAAATAAACATTTATAATTCATGCAAGTGATTTGTGGTGTCTTTTACTGTAAAGATTTTTGGGGCATATTCATTTTATAACTTTGTTGGAACATGGAGCTTTGCCAAAGTCACATGGGTCAGGGTAGCGGTGCACAGTTTAGATGGGGGAGGACTTTTCATATCTATGTCACAATTTAGGTCACATGTGTAACCTATTTATTTGTGGTTAGCGGTGTCCTGAGTGTCACTTTGCTCGTTCTTTCTCTCTCATTCAGGGGCAGAACTTTAGGGGGTGTGACTGCACCAGGGCCCAGGATGTCAGGGGGCCCAATCACTGTTGCTCCTCCACCTTATTTATCATATTTGTGCTTATTTATATCTAGCTGCATCCTGTTGAGTTAAAAGACAGAAAGCACTGTATGAGCCTTGAAAGTGTAATGTTCACCCCCAGGGCCCTGTCACATTTAGTTATGCCCCTGTCTATTCTTTTCTGCTGTTTGTTGCTGTGATTTGTTTTTTTACAGTGCTTTTCTTTCACTTGCCGGGTGTGCCCTGTGTTACTATGTAAAGCCGTCACCTATCCCCGGATAAATCAGTCATCTGTGTTGGCTTTTTGCCACCTACATGTCTGTGAAGTTTCTGTTAAGCCATGTCTGTGCCCTGGTTCCTTCTGGTAATTCCAGACTGCTATAAATCCTGACTGTTGGTATCGTCTGTGGCTGAATAGTTCCTGCTAGATCAGGAATTCAACTTTAAAGTGGACCAAACCCAGAATTTTGACTATCCTGGGTTTTGATCTATGCCCCGCTGTGTGAAACCCCTCAGGTCGCCCAAATAAACTCGCCTCTTCCTGGTCCTACAACACATGCCTTGCCGCTCGTCCAATCAGCGCGCTTGGATCCACTCAAGCCCCGTCGTCCAGGAGCTTGTTTAATATGAGAGCTGGTGGCCGCATCCACCGCTACCCTCTAACAGGGAGCGTGCACGCGCCGGCCATTCACAAATGCCTGGTGTGGGCATGCTTCCTTCTAGAGTGATATCGGGGATGTAGCCCGCTGCTCCCGCATGCGCTGTTGGACCGGGAAAGAAGGTGAGTATATGGGCAATCAGGGGGGTTTTACACAGCGGGGCATCCCCATTATGGATGCTCCAGGGGGGGAATCAATCTAAAAAACTATAAGATTCCCAGGCCGATCTCTGTGGGCTTTGGTCCACATTAACTTCAATATACAGCAATGTATCCACATTATAGAAGGACTCAAATCAATCCAGCTTGGTTAACTTTATTTGAAGCTTCATGTAGGTTAAAAGACATCTACAGACAAATCATCCATAAATATTGAATCCCCCCCCCCCCATCCCACCATGTCTGCAGAGTCCCAAACAGTTGCAGGCTTTGTAGTGTAACCGAGCAGTGTTTCTGACTATACTATGGGCTCCCAACCAATGGTACGAGTACTACTGATGGTACTCAAGAGCCTTTCAGGTGGTACACAAAGACACTGACCTGTACCCCTAACTCCATCTCAAGTCTGATTTGCTCAATAAGTTCAAGACTGCTCCAAATGGGGATATAAACTATTTATGTGCATTAGATGCACTGATTTGTACATTTTTAATATGGTTTTAGATGGCTGATAATCCCCATCGTACCACCCCATTTGAAAGTGGTTACTAAGAAAAAGGTTGGGAACCCCTGGACAGGTTAGTGATTAGTGGCACACTTTCATCATATCCCAATATACACAGATAATTCGAAGTATCAAGTGCACACCAAATTAAGCTTATAAAAATTCATTTGATTTAATTTTTACTTTTTACTAAGGCCCATATTTTTTCATATAAGCAGAAAATAGTAAAACATCACCAAGAATATTTACATGTATAGCTAGTTACAAAAGTGCATCCAGATAAAGATAATGCCAGCAGTCTTTCTGTTGTGAGCTGACACTGTGGTTTAAAGTGGACCATCACCCTCGGGTGATCGGCCCGGGAATCTATAAGATTCCCGGGCCGATCACCTCCCTCCCCGCGGGACATCCGAGATCGGGATGTCCCGCGGGGTGAAAACCCCCCAAAACCCCTTACCTTAGTTTCGGCGGCCGCCGCCGCCTCCCTCGCGCCCCTCTAGGCGTGCGCGCCCCCGCGCCGGCCGTCTGTGATTGGCCGGCGCGGGGGCGCGCGCGTCAAGAGGGACGCGCGGGAGGCGGCGGCGGAGGAGCCACGGACAAGCGGCTGTCAGATCGCTTGTCCGTCGGCGCTGGGAGCGGGGAGAGGTGAGTTTTCCTGGTGTTTGGGGGGGTTTCACACAGCGGGGCACCCCGATCGGGGGTGCCCCACCGAAGTGGACCAAGACCCAGGATAGTCAAAATCCTGGGTGTTGGTCCACTTTAAAAAATCAAAATCAACCACAGTGATAGCTTCCTAACATTACGAGAATGAGCTACCTGGACAGGACTGGCTCTAGGTTTATGTGGGCCCTTGGGCGGCATGGTCTCAGTGGGCCTCTTTGTGGTCAAGAGTCACATCACTGAGGGACGTCCCAAATCTGGATTCCCCCTAAGGATTAGTCTTTATTTGGGCCAAATAACTCTAGTTTTGGTCTACTTTGAAGCACACCAAACCCCTTTAAACCTGACCTCGAAGTCTAAATGAATCTAGATTCTCCTGATTTTGGATACCCCTGTGTGCGACCCCCCCCCCCCCCCCGTTCATTACGTTCCTGGAACTGGTGAATGCACTGTGGGATTGCAAGTTTGTAAAAGAACCCCCCCTGGTTTGGCCGTTAACTCAAACTGGGGCATCCGAAATTGTGATGCTCCTGTAAAGTGGACCAAAATACAGTGGTGGAATTGCTTGCATAGTGGGTATGCCAGCGATCCCAGGGGGTTTCACACAGTAGGGTATGATAGATAGGGATGCTCCAGGGATAGGAAATCAGCGGGGGGTGGGCAAATTAAAAGCAGAACAAAACCCAGCACTTCCTCTCCTGGAATCTAAATCGATATGCCCGTTGTGTGGAACCCCGCCATTTGAGGAGATGTTGGCACCAGCTGTGGTTCCCTCCCAGTCCGCTGCCGGTCAAGCACCGTTGCACACCCCAAAGGCTGCCCTGTCAGTGGGTCCCTCCGGAGGGTGCTGATGCCGTCCCTGGACTATACCAATACCAGGATGCCAGCTGGAGGCCTCCGATTTAAAAGTGACTGGAGTGTGAACCCTCATTTTGAAACAAAATATTGAAATACTGACTGTGCATTAGGTGGCTTATATTAGTGCTGTTTTCTTCAGAAGATGAGATTTGGGTGTCTGAGGTACTTTAATGTATTACAGGACACCAGAGACGACAGGGTGGTAAATAGAAGTATAAATATAATGAAGATTTATATAAACCTGCATCCAGAGCTAGGAGTGGGTGGTGACATATTTTCTTATGCTTTACCAGAGCCCTGCTCACACTGGCTGAACAAAGCCCAGGGCGACTGGCCTTTCCCCCAGATCGCCAGTACCTGCTTACCTTTCCTTGGTCCAATGTCCAATCAAAGCCGTGCTTATGCAATTCGGCAAATGGGATAGAGAGTGGCCGCATCCCCTGCATCTTGTGGTGGGAGTGTGCGCGCACCTCTGGGGTTACGCCTGCTTTCCCTCCCCATTGCAGACTATCAGAGCCGTTAAAATGTCATGGCAAACTACCCTGATCTGCCAAGAGCCCATGCATGCACCATTTGACCGGGAAGTGGTGAATTTTACAGGTCGTTATGGGGGGTTTAACACAGCAAGGCATCTAAATACAGGATCTTGGGTTCTGCCCCACTTTAGGAGGCATACATTTGCATGGGCCCACCTACTGTAAGGGATTCTTGAGAGAAATTTCATTGGCTAGTATGCAAGTACTTTCTATTTAAGGAAAGCACCCTTAATAAAGAGCGTTTACATCCCTTTAATCCCCCTATACTGCCTAACATGGGTTCTCTTTCTCACCAGGCTTATGACAATATTTTGCATCCTGTTGTTCTTTAACACTTTAAATGCCAGCCTAATTATCTGCATCCCCAAAGTCCAGGAGCCTGCGGGTCATATGGCCTATACGGGCCTTCAGGCCCAGCCTCCACGCCCTGGTCTACCAGCCCCTATAGCTGGTGCCCAGACTGGCCTACTAGGAAGGCGGACCCCATGCTGTTTTTTCTTATAATTTTGATGAAAATGAAAAAAAGGCACGAGGCACGCATGTTTTTTTCATTTCTAAGGGTAGTGCACATGTGAAAATTAGTTTTCTGGGTTTGGGGACAGGAAAGGGTGTCTACTGCTACATATGTGGTATCGTAACTAGGAAAAATTGGGCTTTTACACACTTTTTGTTTTATAAAACAAAGTTTTTGTACCCAAAAATATTATGAAAGCACTGAAAAAATTACAAACAAGACAACTCATGTTAGCTGAAAAAAACAATATATCATTTTTCTAGGAAAGTCCTTGTAATGTAAAACATGGGGAAAAATGGCCGGGCAACAGAGGGTGACAAAATCTCCAGGTAGGCTGGCAGCGAAAGGGTTAATCCCTTGTTTGCTTAGATTTCTCTTTGGTTCCTGGCTTTATCCTACACTGCAAAAACAGATGGCTTCATTGGCTTTCACCTGAATCTGGGCTAACCGAGTCATGCACACCACTGCCATAGATGGCATTATTCCTAGTATGTCACACATCCCACTTCCAAATATTCATCACACTTGGGAACCCTGTCTGTAGAGGGCAATCTTGCAGAGATGACATGGAAAAAAGGTCCATAAGTCCTGGTCCATAAGTACTGGGTTCCTCCCACTATTCCTCAGTCTTTTCGTCTCTGCAGTTGGCGAAGCATTCAGAAGATGACTCTCCTTCAAGCTGCAGGTAGCCGAGTTTGCTCCCGGCCCCTTTTTTTCTCTATTTCTGTCTGAAACTCTTTAAGCCTGTTTGGTTATATTGTATGCCTCCCAGCCCTGGCTGTATGGTTCAGGCAAAGGTGGAACACACCTTCTGGTGTATACAGGAGTTTTACTCCTCCGTGAGACCCAAATGTGGGTAGGCGGTTTCCGGGTTGGTGTTCCCGGCATGGGATGCCCCTGTCCCTTTATAATCCCCTTGTGCCTTACGGGTGCATTTCTATCCTCTCCCCTTTAGTTCTCCTTTACCCTGCTGGGGTAAAAAGGAGGGGGGGGGGGGCGTTATCTGGGCTTATTTGTCACCATACGCACAAATAAAAAAATAAAAAGATATATAAAATAGATCTTCATTACATATATATTATTATGTATGTTTACTATACTATTAATAGGATATGTTTTATTTAGATTTTCCTAGGCAGCATTCTTTTTTGCTTACCTTTTAAAGCTCTTTGTTTCTGGCTGTGTTCAGATTTGAATTTCCCTCCATTCTTGGTCATGTGATTCTGGGGGTGGGCAGGGCTTAGGCACACAGCATCATTTCATTCCCAGAGCACCCTGGTGTGCTCTCTTTGTCTGCCTGGCTCCTGCTGCTTCCCTATGGTCTTCCCTCATGGTGCGAGCTGATTTCCTGGTGCTGTGAGTACCCCTCAGCTTGCTGAAGGGACTTTCTGCCATTTTTTTCATGCTTTGTCATTTATTGTATTGTGTGCATTGGTGACTGTTTGTTTTCTTTGTAGGTGGAAACTCTTTATTTTAAAAGGGGTTTCTCCTGGTCTTTAGCCCTTAAAGCCTTATTTGGGGGTCCATTTGTGTTAATATCCTCCCACTTGGGACTATTTAAAGGGGCATCCCGGGTAGCAATTGCGTAAATCCCATATATACTTGGCGACTATAATCAATTATAGTATAATACTAAACACCATATGGAGGCATCTCAGGACAACGGGCATGCAGGTCCCTCTGCACAGACTCGGCTATGTTTTGGATGTGGGGCATCCCTTGTTGGGGATAACGCAATTCTTTGCGTCCCTTGTGCTCAATTAACTATTATGCAGCAAACTGGGGCCCTGGCTTCGGCGTCTGCCTTATCTCCTACTCTGCCATGTCTTGTCCATACCCCCAGTGATATTGTCATGGGTGGTGAGTCGCATTCTGATTTATGTGCCAGATTGGCTCATCTTGAAAAATTAATGTCTAGCTCTGTGGCCAAGAAGGCCTCAGCTAAAAGGAAACATTTGACTCAGGCCGATCCGGTAAGTGAGCCGGATAATTGTGAAATGCTTTATTAGTCTGATCCTTCTCAGTTAGAAGAAGGAGAATTATATGAGGAATCAGATGTTTCTGATGAACAGCAATTTGTTGGTACTGTGATTGAGCAGGGTGAAGCTAGTGTTGTGGATACCCCAAAGGCTCTTGCTCAGTTATTTGAGGTTTTGGTTATCACTCCTCCTGAAGTAGTCCCTCCTCAAAAAGGGGAATTCTTTGGAGTCTCTAAACCTCGTTTAGAATTTCCAAATCAAAAGCATTTTGATGAAATTACTCTTAAAGAATGGCAGAAGCCTGTGCGGCTTCCTGGCATTCCCTTGGGCTGGGACAAGAAATATCCCTTCCCAGCTGATACTGTTAAGCGTTGGTCATCACCACCTGTGGTGGATGCCCCTGTGCTTAATTTATCCAATTCTTCTGTGTTGCATTCTCCTGACTCCACTACACTTAAAGATGGAGAGGATAAGCGTATTGATCAAATGGCGTGCCACGCTTTTTCCAGTGTGGGCTCGGCCTTGCTGCCTGTTGGTGCTTCAGCACTCATGACAGTGGCTATTAGGTCTGTTGTGAGAGACCTAATGAATTACTCAGGGCTTGATCCAGCCTCTGATGAGTACGCCGCTCTTAAGCGATGTGAGATGTTTGCATCTTTTGTACTTTCTGCCTTAGATGATACTCTGCTCATGTGCAGCAGAACCTCTGCCTTGTTAATCGCCATTTGGCGGTCAGTATGGTTGCGGCAGTGGGCAGCTGATATTGTAGCCAAGAAATCGCATACAGCGCTCCCTTTTGTGGGATTGCGCCTCTTTGGAGAAAAATTGGATTCTGTCACTAAAGGAGGTAAATTACCTCAGCGTAAGAAACAACGTCGTTCCTTTCGTGGAGTGGCCTCTTTTAACCCTTCTTTTCGGGGGTCTAGATCCGGTAGAGGATCGGCCTTTTCAGCCCCTAGAGGGAATGCATGGAATAGAGGAAAGGGACGTGGCCGTCCAAGTCAGAATTGGGGGTCCAAAACCAAATCTGCCACTAAGCCTGCTCAACAATGAGAGGATGCCCTCACCCTTACGGGTGGGGGGGGGGGCAGCTGCGGTTCTTCTTCCAGGTCTGGGGTCAGGAGAATCAAACAATTGGGTTCTGGAAGTAGTCTCTTCCGGTTACAAACTGGAATTCGAGTCCTGGCCTCCTCCCAGATTTTTCATGTCCCCGATGCGTCAGATCCGGCAATTGCGCAGGGACTGCGGGCAGCAGTAGCGAATCTGTTAAACATGGCTGTCATCTGCCTAGTGCCTCCAGCGGAAAGGGGATTGGGGTTTTACTCCAACCTATTCACGGTACCAAAAAGGACGGCTCTCTGTTCGGCCTGTCCTAGACCTAAGGAGAAAAAAATTCCGCATGGAGTCTCTGCGATCAACGATCGATGCTCTCCGTCAGGGGGACTTCATGACATCCATAGACATCAAGGATGCTTATTTGCACATTCCTATTTTTCCGGGTCACCAGAGATTTCTCAGGTTCTCGATAGAAGACCAGCATTATCAATTTGTGGCCCTGCCATTCGGCCTTACTTTGGCCCCAAGAGTCTTTACCAAGATGCTGGCAGGAGTGATGGCTATATTCAGGGTCCAGGGCATCCGCATTGTGCCTTTTCTGGACGATCTTCTTATCGCGGCCTCCTCCCTCGAACAATCAGAGTTGGACACCAGGATGGTGGTCTCTACGCTAGAGAGGTTCGGATGGGTAATACGTTACCCCAAATCCTCTCTCTGTCCGTCCAGGGAAATTCCCTTCCTGGGCCTGATTCTGGATACATTTCAGGCCAAGGTATTTCTTCCTCAGTCCAAAATGGTTCTGATTCAGGACTTGATTCGTCTATTCTTGTCCAACCCTCGTCAGTCTATCCATCTAGGGATGAGACTAGTGGGATTGATGGTAGCTGCATTCGAGACAGTCCCGTTTGTCCAGTTTCACATAAGGACGCTTCAGCTCTTCCTCTTGGCAAAGTGGGACAGGTGCCCACTATCATTGAATCAGACTTGTCTATTGTATCCCCACGTTTTGCAGTCCCTTCAGTGGTGGTTAATATCGCTCAACCTCCAGAAGTAATTTCTGACTCCGCGTTGGGAACTGGTTACCACGGATGCCAGCCTGGTGGGCTGGGGAGGCTTCTGGAAGAAGCATCAGTTCCAAGGATTGTGTGGGGGCCTCAGGAGGCTCATTCTCCAATCAATGTATTAGAGCTTCGGGCCATACGTCTTGTTCTACTTCGACTGACCCATTTCTTACAGGGTCTGCCAGTTCAGATTCGGTCAGACAACCGAACAGCTGTTGCATACATCAATCACCAGGGAGGGACTCGCAGTTGGGGTGCCCTCCGGGAAGTGTCTCTGATCCTTCAGTGGGCAGAGATCAATGTTCCCTGCATATCAGCAGTTTACATTCCGGGGATAGAGAATGTGGAGGCAGACTCCCTGAGCAGGGGATGTTCTCGCCAGGGAGAATGGTCTCTCAATCCAAGGGTCTTTCAGTTCCTCTGTCACAAGTGGGGGACTCCACAGTTGGACCTGTTTGCTTCTCGCCACAATCACAAGCTGCCAGCTTTTCTGTCTCTATCCCAGGATCCTCTGGCAGTGGCAGCGGATGCCATGTCTCTGGCCTGGAAGGATCTGGGGTTCCTATTGCTGTTTCCCCCATTCTCCATGATCAGCAGGGTGGTGCGTAAGTTAGCACTGGAGGAGGCGCCAGCAATTCTGGTGGCGCCAAGGTGGCCAAGACGTCTGTGGTACGCAGACGTCGTAAGGCTGGCAGTGGATCGTGTCCATCTGCCTCCTCTTCCAGATCTCATCACTCAGGGTCAACTTTGTTACCCCAATTTACAACTGCTGGCTTTGACGGCATGGCTGCTGAAGTCTCCATCTTGAAAGAAGAAGGTCTTTCTGATGCGGTTATTCAGACTCTTATTAGAGCTAGGAAGAAGTCTTCCTCTGTCATTTATTACAGGACTTGGAGGTCCTATATTGATTGGTGTGAATCCAGGGCTTTGCCCTGTAGAGTATTTTCTATTCCTAGAATTCTGTAATATCTGCAACGAGGTCTGGATATGGGATTCCAGGTTAGTACTTTGAAAGGGCAAGTCTCTGCCTTGGCTATTTTCTTTCAAAGGTCGTTTGCTCTTCATCCTTTGGTTAAGACCTTTTTCCAAGGAGTCGCACATGTGCGGCCTCCCCAGAAAGCCTTTACTTCCTATTTGGGACCTTAACCTGGTGCTTTCAGCTATGCAGGCTGCTCCCTTTGAGCCTTTGCAGGATATTCCTCTTCCTATTCTTACTCAGAAGGTTGCCTTTTTGGTTGCTATTACTTCTGTCCGCCGAGTTTCTGAACTGGCGGCTTTGTCTATTCTAGCCCCTTATTTTGAGAGGCATCAAGATAAGGTTGTTTTCCGTTTTAAACCGGATTTCCTTCCTAAGGTGGTGTCTGCTTAAATCAGGATATAGTTCTTCCTTCCTTGTGTCCTAAACCTAGTAACGACAAGGAAAGGGTCTTACATTCTTTGGATGTAGTTCGTTGTGTTAAGTATTATTTAGTTACTACTTCGGCCTTCCGCAAGACGGATGCCTTTTTTGTTGTGCCTTCTGGGCCCAAGAAGGGTTTTGCTCCTGCCAAATCTTCCCTTAGTAAGTGGATACGTCAGGCCATCATTGGGGCCTATATGGCTAAGGGGAAGGTTCCCCCTTTTCGTGTCACTGCTCATTCTACTCGTGCTATTGGAGTTTCCTGGGCTTTTCAGCACCAGGCTTCTATTGAACAAGTTTGCAAGGCTGCGACTTGGTCTTCTGTGCATACTTTTTCTAAGTTTTACAAGGTTGATGTGCGGGCCTCAGCGGATGCTGCTTTTGGCCGCAAAATTCTGCAAGCTGCAGTAATTTAAGTTATGCATTATTCCTTGGGGATCCCCACCCATTATAGACACTGCTATTGGATGTCCCAAGTGTCATGAATATTTGGAAGTGGGGTGTGTGACATACTAGGAATAATACCATTTTGTGAGTACTCACCTGTAAAATGGTTATTACGAGTATGTCACACACCCCACTTCCCCCGCCCTTTTTTGTTCTAGGGATCCTTTATATGGTGATTTTTATTTTCTAATTATTTTTCATTTATTGAATATAATTGCCTCTTCCTGGTTCTTCACTGCTTTTTAAAAAGACTGAGGAATAGTGGGAGGAACCCAGTACTTATGGACCAGGAGGGGCTCCTTTTTCCATGTCATCTCTGCAAGATCGCTCTCCACAGCCCGGGTTCCCAAGTGTCATGAATATTTGGAAGTGGGGTGTGTGACATACTCGTAATAACCATTTTACAGGTGAGTACTCACAAAATGGTATCTTTGTGTCAACTAATTTAAATGTCTTTTCTACACAACCAATATTCAAACCTAGGACAGTTTCTAGGCAAAATAGAGCTCAGTGAGGGAGTGAAACCTTTCTGCCCCCTCCTCATCCATCCTATGGTGCTGCTGCTGTCCCATACCAGTATGTGCCATGCTGTGCCTCATCATAGCAGCACCTACCTATGACTGAGCCTAATAAGGGGGGGATAAGGCTGACTCATCTGAGGAAAACAGGATGGCTTGGATAAAAGCGCCCCCCAATGGCCTTGGTGCCCAGGGCGATCGCCCACCCCTAGAAACAGCCCTGTTCACACACTACTGTCACTGAATACTAATGGCTTCCATGGAAAACTCCTGTGGGGCCATTACTGGAATGCCTTCTATCTAGAACAATATTTCCTTAAGCTGTTTACCTTCCAGGATGGAAGACAAGAAATAACAGCAAGATAATGTGTTTTAATTTGGCTTGTAAAAAGGCTTTTATGAATGTTTTCTTCTGAGAAGCTAAAAGATAATGGATGCAACCTCTATAATGTCATTATCGTGTGACCTCCATTTATCGAACTGGCTTCATATTTCACCAAAGCAAATGATGGGGCATTTGAGAAATCCATTTGAAACCTTCTAGCAAAGTCTTCACAAAAGGGTCTGCATCTCAAATTTTGGGAAGAACATTTTACTCACCTGCTATATGTAGGAGGCCTCTCAAAGGTATAGAGTAAGTAGCTCTTGATGTATTTATAGGTAAGTCAGGGCTTCTCCTTTGGCCTTAAACAATGGCCCTCTGCTTCCACCCACAAAGATGCCACATTCTAGCCCTCATCTTTACTAACCTCTGCTCAGTATCTAGCTTCTCTCTGCTGACCATCTCCTCCATCCACCCTCCCTCCTCCTCTCCTGCCACATACTACATATTACGGAGGCAATCCTATGCAGAAATTTATGTACACTCAACCTTCAGTGCCTTTCTGATTCCCTGCTACCTCTTCACACCTTGTGTGCAATCACCAACACTTATTCTGCACTACCACAACACCCTAAACTATCACCCATCTTACCTACAGCCACCCTCGCCATGCAAACCAAAAACCCTGGCTTAACACGGCCATTGCCAGACTGAAACAGCACTCCCGTGGTCAATATGTCAATGGCAGAAGACCAAAACAATGGTGACTTCCTCGTCTATAAACAAGCCCTTCAGAATCTCAGGAAAGACACTTACCTGCACCCCAAATCCACCACCCACAAGGTGAGGTATCATATGGAACTGCAGGTAGCCCGCAAATGGGAAGTTCTGCTGGGTTTCCAGCAACATGTCTGGAATGATGGGAAAGGAAGAAGCCTCCTGGGTGCCCCAAGATGGATGTGAACAGGAGATAATCCGTGAGGAGGTGTTTCAGCTTTTAGTAGATGCAGGAGAAAATGTAAGTGCTGACATTGACTCACTATCCTACATGGGGAAAGATTTTCTTTAATCTGTGAGCGGCTGTTTAAAGAAGAAAAGAAAATCAACAGATGACCTCCTAAATATTGTTGAGGCCTGTTTTCAATTCTGCTAAATAGTTTTTATATGGCATCCTAAGCCCTCACATCAGCGATACCATAGAGCATGATTATAGTATTGTGGTTAGCAACAGTTTGCAAACCTCATCATTCAGTATGTGGTTGGGGAGTAGAGCCTGTTACTGGGGAGGTTCCATTTGACTTGCAAATATTCATCTGACACATTTTTAGGGTGGAATCTATCAGTAAACCGGCTGACAGCACAGGCATGTGCATCTACACCTGGAATAGCTGGGGGGGGGGGGGGTACCCCAGTGTCCTCAACCATTACCATGAGCGTTTAAACTGAACCTTCACCCTGGTTCATAGTCAAGTCAGCCCCCATTCATTATATGGCTGCCAGCCACTGCTGATTAACTAATTGGTTTTTACCAAATAGGCTTGCACATCGAACCTGAATGGTTGCTGGTGATCACGATTGACAGCCAAACCTATAAACATGGAAGTGAAGATTTAATTTAATGAAAAGCCCAACCCCTTAAAATCTATTAATTTTAGATGCTGTGGAATAGTTTTATTAAGTTTATAGTCACTTCACTTTTATTATTTCCCACACTGGGCTGCAACTTTGTGCAGGACTCTAGGATATGGGCGCCGACATCTTGCCTCAGAAGAATCACATACTGAGGAGAGGGGACAAAAGTACAGGGGGGTAGGGCTATAGCTGTGCTTTGCACAGACAAAGCAGAGCTGGGGTCAGAAAAAATACAATTCTGTGAAATACCTGTAGAATTGGTATTATATGCATACAGCACGTCCTGCTCCAGATGTAGTAATTACATATGGGTAATCCTCCGCCTGAGGGCGCTGTTCACTGCAGACATGTAGAAAACAGGCTCCTCCCGGCCCTACATATACCAAGGAACCTCCCACAAATCCCCAGCATTGAAAAGCAGCGAAAGGAGAAGCCAGGAGAAACCAACCACCCAAAAACTGGCAATGATAACAATCACCAAACAGGGGATCCAGAACAACGTGAAACCAAGGTGGGTTGGAGCAGGACGTGCTGTATGCATATAATACCAATTCTACAGGTGAGTATTTCACAGAATTGTATTATTCTAAGCATACAGCACGTCCTGCTCCAGATGTAGTAATTACATGTGGGACATCCAATAGCAGTGTCTGTAAAGTAGGGTGGGATCCCCAACAGAAAAGGCAACAGCAAGCAGTTTAAACTACTGCCGCCTGCAAAACCTTGCGGCCAAACACAGCATCAGCTGAGGCCCTAACATCAAACCGTAAAACTTAGCAAAGGTATGAACAGAAGACCAAGTAACGGCCTTGCAAACTTGTTCCACAGAGGCCTGGTGCTGAAAAGCCCAAGAAGCCCCAACAGCTCGAGTAGAATGAGCAGTAAGACGGAAGGGGGGAGACTTCCCCTTAGTAGAATAGGCTTGAACCACAGCCTCACAAATCCATTTACTGATGGTAGACTTGGCGGGAGCCAAACCCTTCCTAGGCCCGTGAGGCACAATGAAGAGAGCATCAGTCTTCCTGAAAGCCTTAGTGATAACTAGGTAATTGACGCACCTAACCACATCCAAGGAATGCAAAACCCTCTCCTTAGGGTTACTAGGATTAGGGCACAGAGAAGGAAGTACAATATCTTGATTCAAATGAAAAGCAGACACCACTTTAGGTAGAAAGTCTGGCTTGAAGCGGAACACCACCTTATCCTGGTGTCTCTCATAGTAGGGAGGCTGAATAGATAAAGCAGCCAACTCAGACACACGCCTAACAGAAGTGATAGCTACTAAGAAGACAACCTTGAGCGTGAGAACAGCGAGAGCAGCCTCCTGAATAGGCTCAAAAGGAGCACCCTGCAGGGCCGATAAAACCAAGTTTAAATCCCAAACAGGTACCATCAGCTGTCGAGGGGGACACACATGAGTGACCCCCTGAAAGAAGGTCTTGATAAGGGGATGCTGGGCAAAGGTCTTCTGAAAGAAGATAGACAGGGCCGAAATCTGGCCCTTCAGAGTACTAAGCTTAAGACCTAAGTCTAGACCATGTTGTAAAAACTCCAGCACCCTAGAGACTAAAAATTCCCGGCAGGGAAGAGACCTGGACTCACACCAGTCAATGTAAGAACACCAGACTCTATAATAGATAGCAGAAGAAGTCTTTTTCCTGGCTTGCACCATAGTAGCCACTACAGATGCAGACAAACCCTTTTCCATCAGGATGGAGGTTTCAACAGCCAAGCCGTCAAAGCCAGAGTTAGTAAATTGGGATGGCGTAGAGACCCCTGAGTTAGTAGAAGATCTGGCAACCTTGGCAGATCGTACTGATCTAGTGCCATTTGAACCACGTCTGCGAACCACACTCTTCTTGGCCACCTTGGGGCCACCAGAATCGCGGGTACCCCTTGCAGAGCAATCTTGCGCAGAACTCTGCCCAGAAGGGGAATTGGTGGAAACACATACAGGAGCTGAAACTCGCTCCAAGACATGGACAGAGCATCCGTGGCCAGAGCCAGAGGATCCTGAGACAGGGATACAAAGCTCGGGAGCTTGTGATTGTGACGGGACGCAAACAGATCCACATCTGGCACTCCCCAACAGTGACACAGGGACTGAAATACCCTGTTGCAGAGGGACCATTCCCCCTGACGGGACGACCCCCTGCTCAAAGCATCTGTCAGCAGGTTCTCCGCCCCCGGAATGTAGACAACCGAGATGCATTGGACATTGGCCTCCGCCCATGTTAGAATCAGAGAAACTTCCTGAAGAGCCCCCTTGCTCCGGGTCCCTCCCTGATGGTTGATGTAGGCAACCGCCGTCCTGTTGTCTGAGTGTACCTGAACCGCCAGACCCCTCAGGTGATGGGTCAATTGTTCCAGCACCAATCTGACCGCCCTGAGTTCCAAGACATTGATAGGTAGATGGGCCTCCTGAGGGCCCCACCTCCCCTGGAAGCGCAGGGACTTCCAGAATCCCCCCCAACCCGCCAGACTGGCATCCGTTGTGACCAGGAGGGAGCCAGGAAGGATCTGCCCCTTGTCAAGTTCCTGTGGTCCAGCCACCACGCAAGGGATTGTCTGACCGAGAGGGGAACCACCCATATCCCGTCCAAGGACGCTGGGTTCTTGTTCCATCACTGACAGAAGGTGAAGCTGCAAGATTCTCAAATGAAACTGGGCAAAGGGCACCGCCTCGAAGCTTGCCACCATCGAGCCCACCAACTGCATTCCCTGCCGGATGGAGGGATGAGGGCTCGAAAGCAGGGACATCGCCTGCGTTGTCAGAGCTTCCACCTTCTGCTGAGGAAGGAATATCCTTGACTGAACTGTATCCAGAATCATCCCCAGGAACGGGGTCACTGAGGAGGGGGACAGAGAGGACTTGGGGTAATTGATCACCCAGCCGAAGGACTCCAGGGTGGACACTACTGAGTGTCCAGCTCTGCCTGCCGCAGAGACCGAGAGGTGATGAGTATATCGTCCAGGTAGGGCAACACGCGTATGCCCTTTAGTCTTAACAGGGACATCACCCCTGCCAGCACCTTGGTGAACACCCTGGGAGCCGATGTGAGGCCGAATGGCAGGGCCACGGACTGGTAATGCTGATCCAGCAGCGCAAATCTGAGAAACCTTTGGTGTCCTGGAAACACCAGAACGTGCAGGTAAGCATCCTTGATGTCCACAGATGTCATGAAGTCCCCTGGGCGCAGCGAGGCAATAGCCGAGCGCAAAGTTTCCAAACGAAAGTGCTTGTTTCTGACAAATCTGTTGAGGATTTTTAAATCCAGAATGGGTCTGACTGACCCGTCCTTTTTGGGTACCGTGAAAAGGTTGGAATAAAACCCCCGGCCCCTGTCCCTTGGGACCTTGCAAATGACCCCTAGATCCAGAAGGTCCTGCACAGCCAGCATCAAGACCCGAGCTGAGGCAGGGTCCTGAGGGATCCGGGACCCAACGAACCTGGTAGGGGGCCGTACAGCCCCTTCATGCTTGAGGGGTCTTGGGAGGGGCCTTGGGCTTGGGCCCCCAGGAGGAACCGGGACGGCGTCCTTTATTCTTGTTCCAGGGATCTGCGCGAGACCCAGCGAAGGACACTCCTCAGCCTTGCTTAGCCCCACGGTAGGGGGGTCAATTGGGAGCTTGGGCCACGAAAGGGCCGAATCTGACGTTTGCGCTGGGGTAACTTGCCACCCTTGGCAAAGATATCTAACCTTTCTCCAAACAGGCGCAATCCCTTAAATGGAAGCCCCGTAAGGGCCTTCTTGGCGGCGTTATCAGCGGCCCACTGGCGCAACCAGACCGCTCGGCGTATGGCTACCACCAGAGCAGAAGATCTAGCGCTCAACTTAATAGCATCGTCCGATGCAGATAGGATATAGTTCACAAAAGCTTCACAGGTGGCCAGAGCATTGGCAGCATCAGAGGGCAAGTCATCCGCCCTTCAAGAGCAGACTTAACCACGGTCCTGAGCGCCACCGCCGTGATGGCTAAGGCGCACACTGGGCGGAGCGACGCTCCCCCAAATGCAAAGGCATGACATGCCAGTTGGTCAACACGCCGATCCTCCGAATCCCGCAGCGTAGTAGTGTCGGGGGAGTGCATAATAGAGGTGTTGGACAGACTCAGAATTGGGGTATCGACCTCGGGTGGCGATGTCCAACACTTGACCAGGTCAGCAGGAAAGGGATATTTCTTATCCACACTCTTAGGAACCCCATGAAGTTTGCAGGGGGGTTCTCATTCTTTCAGCACGAGGCTATTAAAATGGGTTTGTTCGGGAAATTCCAACCGCGCCCTAGCGGTGTGAAACAGATCACCCCTTTGCCGGGGAGCCGCGGCAGGGGGAGAGAGGGACAATACGTCAAAGATCTGGGTCAACAGTCTATCAATGTCATCCGAGGACCAATGATCAGAACCAGACTCTTCCTGTCCCCTGGACTCGTCGTCGTATGACCCTGAGTCAGAGAACAGTTCCCCTTCGTCTGAGGGGGGATGTGCGTAAGAAAGAAGTAAATCATCAGATTCTATAGGAAAGATAGTCGATTCAGGATTCAAATGTCGCATCTTGGCAGTGGCCTTGCGCGCCAAGGAGCCAGCAATTAAGTTTTCCACACTAGCCAGTCTAGTGGCCAAATCAGAATGAGAATCCCCACTGGTATTGGGGGTTAGGCTCACACTTGGGGGAGTAGGTGAAGCGAGGCGAGGTGCGGGCCCAGCCTCGGAAGAGGCGGGAAGACCGGCTAACGCCTGCTGTGCACAAGGGACGCAGACCCGTGCATTGTCACCGCTGCTAGGTAAGACCCCACAAGCTACACACAGACGGGCTTGTCCCGAGGGAACCCCGTTCAAAAATTTCCTGAGATGCCTCCATATGGTGATTATTATGTACAATATGCCAGTAGGGATTGACGCTATAAAGCAACCCTGGATGCCCCAATGACCCGCTGGGAAGTGGGAGTGATTTTTTAATGGTCTGGACCGGGCGCTACACCGGGCCGGGAGAAGCCACCGAAGTTCACGGTCTGAAAGACACAAGGGGAACAGGGATGTCAGAGCCAAGCGAGGAGAAGCAAAAGCTAAAGAAAGGTCGCCCATGAGGGCACTTACAGAACAGCGAGGGGAGGACAATCTTCACCACGCACACGTGAGAAGGAAATGGCGCCAGCGAACCTCGAAGGGCGGGCCAGAGCTGAAGATGACGCGGAACGCACCACACCAGACCACGCCCCCCCCCCCCCCCCCCCAGAGAGCGCGAAGCTCGAAGCGTGTAGCCAATCAGAAAAGAGTAGTTAATAACTGAACCCAGACCGAGTGAATTACCTCAGGGACTAAACATGACAGGATAGAATACAGAAATAAACCCGCAGTGTCCGCGATCAGAGCCGCCGTACGCGCCAAGTAAAATACATTAAAGGCGCTGCGGCTAAAGTTACCATCAATGTGAAATGCGGCTCTGACACCCGGTAACCGTCAAGGGCTATAAGCTTACTAGTGTAATAGGGCAAGGTTAGGCCGTCATACACACAACCCCCCTCTTTTCCCCCCCAATAACAGGGGGAACTAGGGAGGAAGGTGACCCAATACTCGGGGTTCACCGCTACACAGGGTGTGGGCGCAGATGCAGGAGGGGCATCCTCTGAAGGCTCACCATTAGCCTAAACCGCCTACCCTATGGTGGGGGATTGCGGTGGAGCCTAGCTCCGTAAGCACACAAGGTGCTGCCTACCTTCACCCGACCAACGCAGCCCAGGCTGGGAGGCATTACTTCACAATGAGGACGGGTGGAAATAGTCCCGCAGGGCCTCGGGCTGTAAAGCTCCCGCTCGCCTGCGAGAGCGTGATACTTCATGTCTTCGCAGTGAGCACTGCAGAGAAATCTGGGGATTTGTGGGAGATCCCTTGGTATATGTAGGGCCGGGAGGAGCCTGTTTTCTACATGTCTGCAGTGAACAGCGCCCTCAGGCGGAGGATTACCCACATGTAATTACTACATCTGGAGCAGGACGTGCTGTATGCTTAGAATAGGACAGCAATCCCAGAATGCAGAGTGGCACAGTCAGAAGACTGAAACTCCATGGGCCACCATTTTGGATGTTTAAAGGCTCAGGAAAAGCACTAGCTGCAGGTAGGATGATTTTTAATGGGAGCAATCTATATGTACAGAGGGTGTGGGAAACATATAAGATAGGCTCATATTCAGGGTGAAGGTCCAGTTTAAATGCGGCAACGTTTCTAGCTCCCCTCTAATCTATTCTGATGGTCGCCTTATCCACCTGTCCTTTCACTCCTTCAGCGCCGTCCCTCCACAGGTTGCTAGAGTTGGGGATAGTTTACTTAGACTTAAATCGGATGGAAACCCGTTTCCGTATCCTCTATTCATCCTTCGCCCTCCCCCGCCCGATCAAGGAGCCAGGTACTGCTGTTGGCTTAGCAGCCAAACCAGATCTTTCCACCACCGAAGACTCGAACAGCAGCACTTTTGAGATCACCATTTGGCTGGCCAGCTTAACCATTCTGATAGACTGGCCACCTGCCCCCGGGGGATTCGGTGAAGAATGCCCAGGGGAAGACTAGCACCCGGGCTGGAATCTTTTAGATTCCAGGGTCTCTCCAGACAAACCCCTTCCTATATTTCATGACTAATCTAAAGACAATCATGATACATCCTTCCCTCTGCTGCTTGATCTTGTTTTATTTGATTGTCTCCAGGGCTTTTCTGCCTCCAAGTAAAATCTGGCCTTCCCTAATGCTCCAAGCCACCAAAAAAGTAGAAACAATTCACCCATGAGAAAAGAAAAATCTCAGTCAAATGGTACTTTTTACACTACCAAGTAAAGTAGGGAACTTTTTCTTTTTACACTGTATTAAAAAGTACCATTGACTTTCATGGTCTTCCTGGCTGGTGCTTGGACAACAGTACATTTCTTAGGCTTTTTTTTCTTTACAAAGTACATTTTTTTTACTACCATGAGGATTTTTTTTAACTCTTATTAAATCAAGGCCAATATCGAGGCCTTATGGCTTAAGCAAAACCATTCAGTGTCTGCCCTTAACAGCCTACAGAGCACATGCTTGGCACATACAGTACTTCTTCTAAACCCAACTCAACTCCTTTGATTGTAAGCCAACAAGAGCAGAGTCCTCACTCCTGCTGTCTATTGTTTTTAATTCAGTCTGTAAATTCTGACATGTACAATGCCGCGGAAACTGTTTAGAAAGTTCCTGAGTGAAAGTTCAACCTTTGGGTTTCCTTTAAAGTAAAGTAATCTCCCTGTGGTTCCAAATACTAAAGACCAGGGACTGAACAACTTGACCTGCATAAGAAAATATTGTGTTGGTCTAGGACATTTGTATATGAGACGCCCCTGCCCACCTGTATATCACTGTGAAACCAACAATGTATTCAAAACCATAAAATACATGTCATGTATTTTAATTAGTAATTTCACCAAGAACAGAGATGAGTGCGGTTCTTAACCAAATTAACCACAAGAATGATCAAATTTACTCTGAACAACTTACCTGGCAGACATGTGCTTTGCATCTGGGCAAGTAAAATGACCATTCAGATTTATGCAGTTACTGCTTGTGACAACTGACCATGTCAATGATGCCTTCAAAAAGCTTGTGTGGGTCTGGGAAGGAGCTGGCGTACGACTTTGCCTTGCTCCAAGGTGTATTTGTATGTGTAGCCAAGATATTTAGGATCAGACTGATCATTACCTGGACACTCAGATTCACTGATAAGTGCATGTTGACATAGCTCTTGCTAGCCACTAATGGGGTATTATTGGTGCCAAGAGCAATACCATTTTCTTTGCAGTCCTCAGCAGACACCAAAAATGACTGGCTGTTTGTATGTCATCATCTATCTCCAGGCCAGTATGTCGTCATCTATCTCCATCTCCCAGCCTTTGCCCAATATTCAGATCAACACAAACTGAAAACAGTATGATGTCCTAATGGCAGCCATATGCCAATTCATTCAGTTACGAGGTCAGCTGTCACATAATGGAAGTTGAGCTTATAGTGGTTTCAGATGTATTGCAGTTATTAGAACTGATAAGGCTGACCCCTAATGTGTGTGAATGTGTAATGTAACTGAATGTGCCGGGAGTTGGAGCTGCTCGGCCAGGGAGCAATATGGCCAACTACATCTAGTTTGTGGCGTTATGAATATTGGGCAATTACTTTAGTAAGACAGGCCAATACAGGCTGTTTTGGGGCACTGGGGTGGTGATAGAAGGTGACAACATAAACTTTCTTTCTGGGTATTTTTACAATTCAGAAGCTATATTAAAGTGATCCTATACCCAAACTAGGGGGAAAATGATATCTAACCGATAACAGCAAATTAATTCCTGTCACATATGCTGCATTCTGATAAAATGCCAAGCATGCCCTCTGCAGGTTAGAAACAGGTACTGCAAGAGACAAATACATGAAACATACAAAAGCTGAAAAAAGTCTTATCAACATAAACGGTTTACATTTTACAATGGAACAAAGTCTCTTGATGCTTGATATCACTAATAGTTTGAAAACATGTTCTCTAAAATTAATCAGTTACAGTATATAAAGTGGACCAAAACCCAGGATTTTGACTATTTTGGGTCTTGGTCCTTGCCACCAAGGGCACCCTGATCATGAATGCCCCGCTGTGTGAAACCCCTCAGGTCGCACAATCTGACACCACCACCCCGGTCCTACCACAGATGTGCAACCTCTGATCCAATCCGTCCGCTCAGATCCACTCTCGCCCCTTCGTCTTCAAGGGCTCTTCTAAGGCGAGCGCACTGGCAGCCACACCCTCCTCTACCATCTAACAGGTTGCATGCCCGCACCATTAGGGTGTGGGTTGGTTCCACTTTAAGATCACTTTTTAGCTTTCTTATTTACCTGAGCTCAAGGTGCATCTGTGGGCCAATATAAAAGCTAAGGCCCACTTCTCTTACAGGAGCATTATCACAAAAAAAATGTCCCAAACAGAAAAAATACATATAAATATGCTGGATGGTGGGAAGAGGGGTCACTTATACACCCAACATCAAGAAATATCTAGCCAGGCTTGTTTTTTTTTGTTGTTAATGGAAGAAAGAGGAACCAGGGGACAGACTCCGTCTCCCCTGGATTGTATTACTACCAAGAGAAGAAAACCACAAGCCTTACAGTTAGTTTAGTTGGGGTCTATAAGTGACTCCTCCTCCCATTAGCCATCATGTTTTTATGGATTTTGTGATACACCTCCTTCAGTGACACTTCTCTTTATGCACCACCTCCTCAGATGAGTGCCCAGCTCCCATAAAGCTGAGTCACACAATGTTGGGGACCATGAAGGATGTGCATTTGACGAAACTGGGCCGAAGGAGACACTTGATCGGTGAGGTGGGGGGAGGGTCTTAATCATGACAGGCCATGCCTTGGCGAGCGGCAAATGGCCGCTATCATGTCAGGAAACGTCACCCGTGTACTGCTGGTATGCATAACGACCTGGGTCCGATGTGAATGTTGTGTGTATGGTTGTTGATGTTGTCTTATAGAATGCCATTTTGAAATTGGGGGGCCTATAGCACCCTAAATGCAGAATATGACATGTCTTATATGTTGTGTTAAACTGCAAATAAAAACTTTTTAAGGATGTGCGTGATGCGAGAGGACACCGAGTTGTAAGCACTGGTCTATTGGGACTGAAGTGGATGGACCCCAGCAGAGCCAAGGACCACATCATAGCTGAAATCTCCTAATCTAACCCTTTATTTCAGTCCACTTCTATGGAGCAGTTGTGGTGGAGAAAAGAAAATAGGATTTTAAAGTGGACCAACACCCAGGATCCTGGTTTTTGGTCCACTTCGGCGGGGTGCCCCGCTGTGTGAAACGGCCCCAGAAAGCCCCAAAAACTCCCCGCTCCCACGTGACCGCTGCCGCCAATCCCCGTCGGCGGACAAGCGGGAGGCAGCGAAGGACAAGAGAGCACGCCCGCCGCCGCCTCCCACGCGTCACTCTTACAGGGCGCGCGCCCGTGCTGGCCATTCACAAACGGCCGGTGCGGGTGCACTTCCTGCTAGAGGGACGCGCGGGAGTGCCCCGCAGTCAGGGAGCTGAACGGTCCGGGAATCTTATAGATTCCCAGGCCGATCAGTGGAGGGTGTTGGTCCACTTTAAGTCATATTCCACAGATGTCCTTATAGGAAAAGTATTTTGGTGCAGACCTCAGATAACTGACACAAGGCAAAGGTCTATTGTTTTGCATTGTAGTAGGTTAAAACCCTTTGTTCATGAGGTCATTCTGCTTGGAATCTGAAACACGCAGCCACCATTTATGTACAGTTTGCACAGCAACATATTCCACTGATGCCACCGACTGTCCGGCTCCACTTCCTCATTAGAGCTTGACACATTTCCCAAAGGGTGTCTTGACAAATACAGCTTTCTAAATTAAGAAAGGTCACAGGAAACTGCTAGAAGGCCCAGCACCTCAATGTTTCCAGAACATATGCCACACCAGTGTGACTGTTACACCAGCATTTTCCGTGTGTAAAAAAGGTTTCTATATTAAAACTATGAGGAGGGGGAAAACTGGCCACTTCCTCTTTGTCCTTAACACAGGAAGGAGTCAGCTAGTCGATCTTTGCTTTTCTTTGAGGCCATCGTCATGATATATGGAAATTTAACAGGTCATTGGCAACAGATTCTTCAAAGTTCAGGGAGTAAGGCGTATACTGCTCTTCTAGCATCCTCTTCCACACTTTAACTGCAGGGAAAACAAGATGCACTAATATGAATGCCATGCAAAGACCACACACCAACAGAACTTCATGCAACAAAGTTTGGTCTGCCCATCCAGCTTGGTAGGAGAAATAATGGTGGAGAATCAGTGTCTTCCCTCATCTAACATCACCAAACAGCTGGTGCATACTCTGGTCATATCCTGACTAAACTACTGCTACACCCTTTATGGTGCTGGGGCAGCATGTGCTTGGCAGTCAGAGAGTAGATGGTATAGGATCACTATTATAAAGTATATATCTTAAAGAAATGACCAGAGTCCAGCTTAAAGCAGACCAAAACTCACCAAACTTATGAAGTACAATTGGCCATAGCTCCTGCTGACATTCCCTTCTTAGGGCATAAAACTCGAAATTGAGATTTTCATTTTTCGAATTTTCCTGGAACACCCATTTTTTTTTCTGTCCCTCTATGTAAGATGGCAGGTAATCGGTCATTGCACTGGTGTGGCAATGGCATCATTGCCACACACAACAATGGTAATGAATGGAGGAGGCGGAGCTTTACAGCTAAAATAGGTGCCATTATCTGGGCATTAGAGTGAAGCAGGAGCAATAAAAATTGAAAAGGGTCCTTCGCCAGGAGCTTGTCTAATATGAGCGGATCCGAGCGCACTGGCAGCCACATCCCCTGCTAACAGGGAGAGTGCCTGCGCCTGCCATTCACAAATGTCTGGCGATAGCGGGGATGCAGCTTGCGCATGTGCTGTTGAACCAGAAAATAAAGTTATTGGCGACCCTGGGGGGGGGGGGGTTTGGGTCACACTGTGGGGCATCCCAATTTCAGAATCAGTTTCCTGGGCCAATCTCAGTGGGTTTTGGGCCACTTTAAAGAGGGAGAACGATTATTTCTGACCAGAGCTCCTTAATAACAAGAATACAATGCCATGATGTATCTTGTCCAAGAGAACAAAACACTAGTAGAGCATTTCCCAAGTTACTATGTAAGCAATGAGTTTTCTTAAAAGGATGCTGGCACTACTTACTGTAGCTTGGCTCATCGGCCTCATCTGTGGTGGACTCTGGGGTCACCTCCACAGGTCTTTGCTGACGGTTTTCTAAGTCAGTCTCTGTGGCAGAAGCATCTTCATTATCTTCCATCTCAGGATTTTGAAGAGAAGCCACCATATCCTTATAGGCTTGTCTAGCCTGCATGGTAAGCTCATACAGTTTGTGAAACTGATCCTATGGAAAGACAATACATAATAGAAGGAATAGACACTAGATTTACAGCTGCCTGCAGTTCTGGAGACCTTGCCTACAAAAAGAACGGGTCCAACGGCAGCCAACAACAATGGTGGAAGCAATTACACTTAAAGTGGACCAACAATCAGGGTTTTGACTATCCTGGGTCTTGGTCCACTTCCCCGGGGCACCCCGATCGGGGGTACCCCCATATCGCGAGTAAAAACTCAACGCACCCCGCTCCTACGGCGCATGCGCTCGGAGCCGCTGTGGTATGTGCGTCAATGAGACGTCTTACCACAGCGGCTCTGAGCATGCTGGCGGGCACATCTCACGCTTCCCTCTAACAGGGAGTGCGCCCGCGCAGGCCATTTACAAGTGGCCGGCGCCGTTGGATCGTGATCCAGGAAAGGTTTCTGGGCGTCCTGGGGGGGTTCACACAGCTAGGCATCCCGATTTTAGATGCCCCACGGGGAGGGATCGGATCAGCCCAGGAATCTTAGAGATTCCCAGGCCGATCCGCCTGGGTGTTGGTCCACTTTTAACACTTATCAAAAGAGACTACAAGAACTTATTTTGAACAGTCTGGGGGCAAGAAGGGAGAGAGGGGACATGACTGAGACCTTTACACATGTGAAAGGATTGAATAAGTTTCAGAAGGAAAGTGTATTTATGAAGAACGTTAATATGAAAGTTCACATTTGATGGAATTTTGCATATTTATGGAAGTGCATATTTATGTCCTCAACAGGCTGAGCTTATCTAGGATTTTATTCCTTAGGTTAACAAACTAGTCTGTCATGGAATCACCTGCCACTACCTCCACCTCCTCCTACCTATCTGCAGCTATTGGCAACTCTACACCAAGATCTAAGAGATAAGTGAGCCCTGCACACACAGAACACTGCTGCTATGGCCTCTGCTGAGGTGAGGGATCCCACTTAACCTTACACATGCCCAGCAGCAGTGTTCTGTGTGTACAGGACTCGCATCTCTGTTCTTGTAGATCTTGATGTAAAGACTTTGTGTACTGTCGCCAACAGCAACAGATTGCAGGTGACGAAAACTGCTTCAATAATACACCTTTTGTGATCAGCACAGCACCTTGAGGACATCATTTTGTCAGCAAAAAAAAAAATATTATATATATATATAAATTTTTTTTTTTTTTTCCAAAAATCGCCATGGAAAGATGATTTTGAATTCATTCAACAGCCCAAAAAACCCAAACAACAAAAAAGTACTCACCTGTGTCCTGCACAGCTGATCGCTGCCAGTTTGTCAATCTGAAACTCACCTGATCGCTCTCTCCCAGCCCCCAGCGCTGCCCTCGCTTGGCGCACCCCCCCCCCTCCATTCACTATAATAGAGTGGATGTGTCAGGCCTCGGCACCCTCACTCCAGTGCAATACACAGAGAGCATGTGGCAGGTCGAGAGCCTGACATTCCCATCAGTTACAACCCCATGTTCAGACCTGGGGAGACGCGCAAATTGTGGGCTTGGTGAGTTACTGATCGCCACACTAGCACTGACCAGCTGCGGAGGACAAAAGGAGAGTACCTTTGTGTTTTATTTGGCTGTTGAATTACTTTAATAAAAAAACAAGGGGCACAAAAGTCTAGTCTGAGGACAGAACAGAAGCCACATTAGATTTTTTTTTTTACTGAAAGAGTAGTAGATTCTTGGAACAAACTTCCAGCAGAGGTTGTTGAAAAATCAGCAGTAAGTGTATGTAAACATGCCCAAGATAAGCATCCCTCCATCCTAAGATCAAGAGAACCTACACAAATAAGGGCAGACTAGATGGTCTCCTTCTGCTGTCAACCTTCTAAGTTTCTAATCATCAAATGTGTCATAACCAGACTGCCAAATGTAGGGCATGAAAAGTGATTGGTTGCCACCACTAGAGGACATATTCGTTTACCCACTTGATACACAGCATAGCAGCCATTTTTCTAGGTAAAGGTTAGATGTCTCACCTGGGCACCGTCATAGCTGAATATTCCCACCACACTAACAGGAACAGCTTTGTTCACACAGCGGCCCAGCGCCTTGCGATTCAGAGCAAATACAAAGGGGACGTTCTGTTCACAGGCACAGCTAATTATGGTCTGTAGAGTGTCATCCAGTCCACCTGAAGCCACATAGACACAGTCACCACACAGCAGTGGCCATTTCCACATTTATCTCTATATAGATAGAGCCTGGTAAGCGATTCACTTCTACTGACTGGCTTATGGGAGATCTTCAGGAAACCGCCAGGCTCGCCTGGCTGCCCACACCGCCCGGCTCGCCCCGGCTGCCCACATCGCCCGGCTCGCCCCGGCTGCCCACATCGCCCGGCTCGCCCCGGCTGCCCACATCGCCCGGCTCGCCCCGGCTGCCCACATTGCCCGGCTCGCCCCGGCTGCCCACATTGCCCGGCTCGCCCCGGCTGCCCACATTGCCCGGCTCGCCCACACCACACCACCCGGCTCGCCCGTCCGCCCACACCACCTGGCTCGCCCGTCCGCCCACACCACCCGGCTCGCCCGTCCGCCCACACCACCCGGCTCGCCCGTCCGCCCACACCACCCGGCTCGCCCGTCCGCCCACACCACCCGGCTCGCCCGTCCGCCCACACCACCCGGCTCGCCCGTCTGCCCACACCACCCGGCTCGCCCGTCTGCTTGTCTGCTCACACCACCCAGCTTGCCCACATGTCTGCTTACACCACCCAGCTTGCCCACATGTCTGCTCACACCACCCAGCTTGCCCACATGTCTGCTCACACCACCCAGCTTGCCCACATGTCTGCTCACACCACCCAGCTTTCCCGCCTCTATTGTATGTACGTTTTAAATATATGACTTTTTGTTAAGTTTGAGTGTAATCTTTTCTAGCAAAAACTATGAAGGTGATTACTAGATTTGTTCTTGCCCACTTTTTCTACTACTGATCTAAAACAGTTGCATCAAAAAGCACCAACCCATTTTGTTTAATATTTCATTCCACGCTACCTTTAGATTGGATCTTTTCACAGTTGGGAGAAATTATAACACACTTTAGTTTCTTCAGTTTCAGATGCTTAAGCACTTCCCGCAAACCCATCACTAGACGTCTCTTTGTTTTTGCTTTAATTGGATCTTTAAGGTACAAGCGGTCTTGGAAACGCACAAGTTCTTTAAGAAGATCTGTTGTGCAGGCATCCACTTCTTTACTTAGAACCTGGCTACAGTACCTGAGAAAAACACAAGAACTGTTGGTTTGTAATGACAAGGACAAAATGTTGGACACAACCAATAACCGCTATAAAAAGACAAATAAACAACTGTAGGGGAAATCATTTTTAGCCACATAAACTGTTCTGGAGCTCTCCCCAATCAAAAATTCTGGAATCTGCCATCCACAATCTCCATCGAAGGTTAGGAACATAAAGCAGTAAGCTGTTGTCTTTCCAGGCCAAAATAATGCAAAGCCTACACTCACTTTTTGTCCCCCACAGCTCCTCTGTCCAGCGCTGGCATCTGCATACTTACCGAGGGCAGGGATCCAGCAATTCAATCTCCTAGCAGGCTGGCCTCTCATGGCGGAAACATGGGGGCCTCATTCTGGCCCCACATGCAGTCTCTATTATAGTAAATGGAATAGACATGTAAGTGGGCATGAAGCCAGCCTGATGGACACCTCCATGTTTGCCTGACACCAGAGAAAGTGAATCGCCTCAAGACCAGTCTGAATGAAACTCCAACTGGAAAGGTAGTTCCCACATCATCCTCAAACTTCTGTTACATTACAGCTGCAGAACCTTAGACACTTACTCTTGTCCAGCAGGGCATTCCAAAATTTGACACAAGACAGGTTTTTACTTTGGTTACAGCTATAATGATGCTTTAGCCTCGCAGAAATTATTAACAATCCACATTTGTGGATATTCCTCCACAATATCAAGATCTCAAACTAGATGTGCCAACAGGCACCAGATGACCTGCTTCCCTGCCAGCTGTGTTACATAGCACTGTGCCAGTTTGGGAAGCCAGCCTAGTGGGAGGTTATGGTCTCAGTCCAGAGCACTCCTATAGACTTCAATGGGCGCCTCTGTACACAAGGAACTTCTGTGTATAGAGGCTATGAAAATCGATGGGACGCACCATTCTGAGTCTGTGCTGGCTTTTCATACCGGCGTGGCAGTTAAGTGGGTTGCCTCTTACCTGTTGACACATCTGGACCGAGATCTTTGGGAAACAAGAAATACAGAATGCACACAAATTACTTTTAGCTTCTGATATATTGTACTTAATATTCTCACAGGTCTAAGTCTATCACACAAAAAAAGGAAATCCACTATGTTCTAGAGGCGAATATTGATGATTAAAAATCAAAGATAGTTAGAGGGCCTGCAATCAAAATAAAATGGAGTTCCGCTCTCTCTCCAACCACAGGGGCATCCTGATTTGGAAGCACCATAATTATCACTTCCAAGCTCCCTACCCTCCCTCGCCATTGAGGTGAGGGTCATGTATTGGGGCAGTGGGGATGCACAGCAGGGCAATCCCCATACTTAGAGATGAGTGGATCCTGGACTGTAGATCCTCTTTAAATACAAAATAAATTAATATAAAGGTGAGCATGAACTACATTTAGCTTTTTTTTTTTTACTTTTTAAGAACTTACTCTCGAAATCGCCTGCTATGAATTTTAGGGACATTGGTATTCGGTTGCTGGATGGGACCACCACACCCATTACCATCAAGAAGATCCTTTGGGGATTCAGTCATTTCACTAGTGTAGCCCTCAACGAATTCGATATTCTTCTCTGAAACTAAACAGACATTAAAAGGGCAACATTGTTATTTTAGTTTTAATACAATTAGATTCCAATAATGATTTGAGAAGATAGTTTTGGCTGGCCTTTGTCTAGTCCCCCTTGATAAAATCCCGGCATCAGCAGCGTTCTTTAGTGTCACTGTGCCCTGACACCATTTTATTGTCAGACTCTTGACCGAGTCTATGAAAGGAGACAGCCAGCTAATCTCAGCAAAGGACAGAATGACTTTATTTCAGCTGTGGCAAGTCAAAAAAAGAGAACAATGTGTGCGCTTCTCTCTGCGTGTGACACCCTAAATGAATCACCACGAGTACCATAAAACACATTCAGGAATATGTAGGCCAATATAGTTCTACTTTATTTATTTTTTATGCTTTTTGGATGGCAGTGTCGACTAAACAAATAAAATACGGTAGTACTGTTTGTATACCATCAATAGGCACTAACTGCCAACTTGGCTCTTGAAAAAGGGGATATATGATTTAAAATTAATCTCAAATATTTATACTAGAGATAAATACTATAAATATTGCAAATACTAATAATCATATCAGCCCAGCAGCCAATAATCTGATAAATACCAATGGTCGCTGAGGCTGTCCCCATACATCCAGCGGAATGTCCCAAAGAGAAATATATTCCTAATACCTTAAATACTTTGCACATACAATCTATTGTGTGAGAAATTATCCACCACACACACACAGTAAGATGTATAAATTAAAACGGGTTTAATTACCAGCACAGTAAATAACCTTCACTAACCCAATATGTTCCTGAAGCTTCCCCAGATAACCTTATATAGGCAGTTGTTACATAATGTCAGTAAGTTTAGAGTGCAGTACAAAAAAATGTTATAATGGTAAGAGAGATATAGTGGAGATAAAGATAGATATACTTAGCACTTCATCCAGGTAAGGCGTCCATCAATTGCCTGCCTCCAGCTGCACACAGCTTCCTAATGTATTGAACAACAGGGGGCGTGGCCAGCATTCCCCACCCCATGGGAGTGACTGCCAAGGTCGGCCCACATCAGGTCTCTATGAAATTAGATATCTATTTCATAAAAGGTATAACTCCCACAATATGCACGTTATATTGTAACCAAGAAATTAATGATCCCCATTAATTTCTTAGTTAAATGAACCCAAACACCAAAATATATATCATCCAGGGTCTGATACTATGTGGATTATCAAGTCCTGGACAACATATACATGCCATGTTTGATATCAAATGAAAGGTCTCATAGTCCTCTCATTAATATAGTCATAACGGTCATATCTCAAGATTTCCAATGCTTCCCAGAAATATCATCCAATGCCCAACATGTATTGGAATGTCTGGGTCCGGGGACCCAATTAGGAATTCAAGGATTCATTTTCAAGTACAGCTTGTTGCCAGCTAGATGTGAATATGTGCCTAGGTGTGAATATTGTATATTGTCTTCCGTGGGGCATGGTATGTTTTCTTATAGACATGGCAGGATGTGGGACTACTATTTGAATGTTAATTTGAGGGACAGCTCTCTTGGCAATTTCCCTATAGGACACACCTACAGTTTTATAGTCCATTCACCAGGTAACCTCGGGTCCTGGTCACAACCACCTTGAACAGAATGCAGGTCAGTCACCCAATCCCGTGCAGCAGTGTTACTCTACTGGTCATCCACTAGTCCAACTGTCACTCAAGTTTACAGCTGCCATTCAGGAGTCCCCCCCCACCGAAATCCAGGTTGGATTGCAGGGGTCAGGTCACAGGAGCTTGACTATTTTAATGCCCACAAATTAGGCTTAACATGGGGGGGGGGGGGGGGGGTCTGCAGGGATACAAAAATACAAAAATCTTGGAATATCAAGATTTTTTCTGTCTGTCTTTGTGAATTGCCTTTTTATTGCCATTATGATAGCAATGTGCTCTGCCCTGAAAAGCAAAACCATTCAATACCCGTGCAAGTGGGTATTATTTTGCAGTCTGTCCCAGCACAGGTTAAATAAAACTAGAAGGTTTGCAAGCAAATCGCTAAAAGTTGAAACGTCTGTAAGAATAGTTTGCATCCAATCCATAATTTGCATATTAGTTTTATGTTAAATTGACTTTGGAACCATTTCACTATATATTACTAGAACTGTGGTAAACTGTCACTATAGATAAATCAGCCAACTTCCTAATTCTTGTATGGCTGCCAATCACTTCATTGCCAATGACCAATTGGCTTTGCCCAGTGGGCTTGCACATCAAAGATGAATGGTTGTCACATGATTGGCTGCCATCTGCTTTAAAAATATGTAAATGAAGAAGAGAAGTGATGACTTGACTAAAGTGTCCATTTCCTATAAAAACTGGAAAAATTGAGGTGTCTTAAAACTTTGACCAGTAGAGGAATTCTATAGAGCATGTTTTAGGATATCCAGGCAAGACTTGAATTTGTAATCCAATACATTTACCAATCTCCTCAGGATTCGGGGACTGTTCAGTAACTGCTTCACACTCCACAGTAACCTCTAAGTCATTAGCGCAAACTTCCACTGCTTGTTGGGTTGCATTCTGGGAAAGATCAGTATGGAGCTGTTTCCTCTGCTCTCTCTCCTTCAAAATAATCTGAAATGGTGAAAAGAAATAAGATACCCTCAAAAACAAAGCATGCAGTAAATTGATTAAGGTGCTTAAAGGGGACGTATACCTTGCAATGGCCCTGGGTGGCCTCTGTGTTATCTGGCAGCACAAGAACTTGTGAAATGCATTTGGCAGAAGCCCCTGCTATTTCCTTCTTAGGGTGTAGAACCAGAAATGGATATTTTTGCTTTTCAACACTGGAACACTTTTTTTTTTTTTTTTGCTGTCCCTTGGTGTGAGATGACAAATGATCAGTAATTGCTTATGTATAGCAATGACATTATTGCCACGCACAGCAATGGCAATGAATGGAGGAGGCGGAGCTTAACAGCTAAAACAAGGACCACTATCTGGGATTCGAGTGATACAGGAGCACTAAACATTGGCAAAATGTGCTCTTTATGGGGGGGAGCAACTCAGGGGAAAATGTGGGTTTTGGTCCGCTTTAAATTGAAGCAAAACCCAGCGTGATCGACCCGGGAATCTAGACTGAGCCTTCGATGGCTAGACGTCAGCGGTTCCAAACGTGCTGATTGGCTGAGCAGCAGCGAATGAGACATAGGACTGTGAAGAGGCGAGTTGCCTTAGGAGATCTGGGGGGTTTCACGCAGCGGGGCACCCCCGATCGGGGGGGAAAGGACCAAAACCCAGGATAGTCAAAATCAACCAACAAAGTGCTGTACACACAGCTAATTCCACTAAACTAATATGTATGGGAACAATCATCTCCCTCCTGATCCCACTAAACTAATCTGGAGGGCACCCATCATCTCCTTAAATAAGACAGCAGCACAGACCAATAGCACCATCTCTTCCTCTCTTGCCCGGTAGGCACACCCTACGTGCATTTCTCATTTGCCCTATATCCTATCCCCAGGATAATAAAAGCATGTGATAATATAAGCCATTAAAGACAGATGATTTGCACCTACCCCTTTAAATGAGCTCACACCAATCTGTGTGACCTCACGCTTCTTTCTCAGAACTACCCAACAGCTATAGATATAATGCTAGAGCATCTTAATGGAACTAGACGTTTTCTTTAAAAAAAATGGTGAAAATTCTACTATAGTGTCGAAAATGACCACTACAGTCAAACAATACTACTAATGTTCATCTCAGTGATACTCCTTTAGATAAATTGGCTGTATAGCACTCGCTAATGTATAGTGTGTATGTAGAGGGAATAGGATTTGTATGTGCTTTTGTTTACAACTGAAAAAAGGGAGGATAGGAGTACTTGACTTGCTGTAAAAAACGTGCAACTGTTCCAATTAGTTAATTTCAAAACATTTTATTTTGTGCATTTCCGGTGTATAATAAGAGAAACTGAATAGTGTATTCAAATAATCACCTCCCACGCATCTTCCATCCTCAGTGGCACACCAGGGCAGCGTTTATAAAGCACTTGTGGAGCTGCAGTCTTTCTGGGTAAGACTTTTATTTGTTTATCCTGGGGGGCAGTGGGGGGGGGGGGGGGGGAGGGGTTAAAGTGGACCAAAACTGTATATCTGGGGACGTGGGGAAGAATTCAAAGTGGGCCAAAACACCATCTCTGCACGAGGAGGTTTTAAAGTGCCCCAAAACTGTATTTCCCAGGGGGGTTTGTGATAAAGCAGGACCAGAACCCAGGATAGGCCACAGTGTAAGACCCCATAGGTCACCGGTATTTACCCACCCTTCCCCAGTCCAATGGCGCATGCGCAAGCTCTCGTCCAATCAGCCATTTGCTGTGCCTATATCATCAGAAAATGGCTCTAATTGTTTACAAACAGGAGCGAGAGCGGCCATAATAATAATAACAAATAATAAGTCAAAACATATTCTTTAATGGGTCACTCCAGCCCAAGTTGCTTTTTTAAATACCCCCCACCCTGCCACCCTCCCCTAGCACTGAAGCAGGGTGGGGGGTAACATAATAAGAGACACTTACCTGCACCCAGAATCCAGTGGGGAAGTCGGGGAGTGCCGCAGATTTCACCCGAGGCTTGTCGCCATCTTTCTGAAGTCCATGGCGGCTGCTAGCCCCCCACGTCGCACATGCTCCTGCCCATTCAAGTGAATAGAGGGGCAGGGAGTGCTCACAGCTGGCGGCCGTCCTGGACTTCAAAAATGTAGAGGCGAGCATAGGGCGACACTGCCCGACTTTGCCCGCTGGATTCGTGGTGCAGGTCTTTCCTTTTTTTACCCCAGCTCTGCTTCAGCACTAGGGGATGGTGGTATTTTAAAAATTGTTTACCTGGGGCTGGAGTGGCCCATTAAGGCCAACTGTTTGCCCAGTTATCACCTGGTAAGCCTGTGCAAACCTCTTATCAACCTTTGTCTTCAAAAACAAACACTGACAGACTGTTAACACCTCCCAGTACATGACAAGTAAACTATCAACAGAAAGGTGAGGTTTGTGATCAGTATAGCAGGAAAGTGCCTGGTTTGCATTGCCTGCAAGTAACACACACACGTGCATGTAATCATCGCATCTCATGCAACGATGTTCTTGCACCAGCAAGTTCTAGAAACCCTTTAGCACAGTGATGTGAATACTTTGGGTACATAGAGGCATAAGAGTGAAAATAATGACAAGCAAACTGGAAAAATAAAAAAGTAGAGTTGCCTAGTTGTTTAAGGGCAGTCTGACTCTAAAAACTCTAAAGCATATACCCTCTCTCCAATGCCTGCAAACCCCCCTCCACACATACCCACAACTCAACGCAGGAACTTAAGAAACCTAGACCTTCAGTCCTTTTCTGCCTCACTTCAACCTCTGCAGACCTTGACCTCATTCACGGACATAGACGCTGCATCATCACACTACCATAATACTCTCTCCTCAGCTCTGGACTCTTGTCGCCCCCCTCACCTATAGCCGTCCCCGCACCAAAACCCCCCAACCCTGGCTAAATGCAAGCACAACCAGATTGAAACAGCTGTCTTGAGCTGCTGAACGGCGATGGAGGAAAACCAAAGCCAATCATGACTTTCTATTCTATAAACAAGCCATCCAGGAACTCAGGACGGCCCTTTCATCTGCTAAGCAAGCTTATTTCTCTTCACTGATTTCTGCACAAGCCCGGAATCCCAAACAACTCTTCAACACTTTCAGTTCAGTTTCACCACCTCCTCCTCCAACCTCCCAAATAACAGCAGAAGAATTTTCTACATTCTTCAAAAGAAAAATTGACAACATTCGACTTGGCTTTGCCCCTCAGAATCCCTCACCACTTCAAACATTCCCCCTGCCTAACTCTCTTACTTTCTTCACTCCAATAACTGAGCTTGGACTAACCGCTCTCATATCTAGGGCCCACCTGACTACCTGCTCCCTCGATCCTATTCCATCCCACCTTATTCCTCAACTGTCTCCATCCCTCACTCCAGCCTTAACCTTTCTCTCTCCACTGGCACCTTTCCTTCTTCCTACAAACATGCAGTTATTACTCCGATAATCAAGAAAGCCTCTCTCGACCCCTCTGCCCAATCAAGCTACCGCTCTATCTCACTACTCCCTTTCTCCTCCAAACTTCTTGAACAACATGTCCACTCAGAACTGTCACAATACTTATCCACTAACAACTTATTTGACCCCTTACAATCAGGATTCCGCCGTAACCACTCCACTGAAACTGCCCTCCCCAAAGTCACCAACGATCTGCTCACTGCCAAAAGCAAAGGTCACTACTCCATCCTCATCCTTCTTGACCTCTCCTGAGCCTTTGCTACTGTCGACCACTCTCTGCTTCTTGATATTCTCTCCTCTCTTGGAGTTCAAGGTCTTGCACTCTCTTGGCTCACCTCTTACCTCTCTGACAGATCATTCAGTGTATTCTATTCTAACACAGTCTCATCCTCATGTTCCCTTTCTGTTGGTGTGCCGCAAGGTTCTGTCCTGGGCCCCCTACTTTTCTACACCCATGGCCTTGGCAAACGTATAACTTCACTAGGCTTCCAATACCACTTCTATGCGGATGACACTCAGATATAGCTCTCAAGCCCCAATCTCTCCGCTCTCCTATTTCGCCTCCCCAACTGCCTCTCAGCTATTTCTTCATTCATGTCATCTCGCTACCTCAAGCTAAACATGGACAAGACAGAACTGGTCATTTTCCCACCATCTAACTCCCCTCCCCTCTCTAACACATCTATTTCTGTCAACAATTACACAATAACAGCAACTCCCCAAGCTCGGTGCCTGGGAGTCATTCAGGACTCTGCCCTCTCTTTCAAACCACATATTCACTCCCTGGCCACCTGCTGTCGCCTCCAACTTAAAAACATCTCCCGCATCCGTCCTTTCCTCTCACCTGACACCACTAAAATGCTAGTGCATGCCCTGGTCATATCCCGTCTGGATTACTGCAACATCCTTCTTTGTGGCCTACCAACTAACAGACTGGCACCCCTCCAATCTATCCTGAACTCTGCTGCTCGCCTCATCCATCTCTCCTCTCGCTCCTCCAGTTCTGCACCTCTCTGCCAATCCCTACACTGGCTGTCAGTCCCACAGCGAATCCTATTCAAAACTCTAACTCTCGCATACAAAGCTCTTTCCAACCAGGCCCCTCCCTACATCTCATCTCTAATCCAACAGTATCAACCTAGACGCAGCCTCCGCTCTTCTGCCGACCTTCTCCTGTCCTCCACCCTGGTCACCTCCTCTCACGCCCGCCTCCAGGACTTCTCACGTGCAACTTCAATCTTCTGGAATGCCCTCCCACACCCAATCCACCACACCACAACCCTCATAACCTTCAAAGGTGCACTTAAAACTCACTTATTCAGACAAGCATATAATCTGGCCTAACCAATCTTCTAAAGGCCACAAAGCTCAACACTGACTGTGATCCTTCCCCCTCGTCTTCACCCCTCATCCTTTAGACTGTAAGCTCGCAAGGGCCGGGCTCTCTCCCCTATTGTATCTTGTACTCAGAATATCCATTGTCAACTCTGTAAAACTGCATTTGAAATAGTATATGTACCGTATGTTTCTACCCGGTCTGTAATTACTTTTTATTATTACTATTATTATTATTACTATTACTATTATTTTTACTATTACACACACAGCTTGGGTACTGCTCTACTGGGATCATTCTATGGCTGCCATGAAGCAACGTATCAGCTTGCACATCCATCACTGCTCACAGTAACATAGGAGCGCAACCCAGAGGAGGAGAGTATTTTTTGTCCATCTGATTGCCTGATTGATCAACTGGACCGTTGTCCACTCGATCGCCTGTCCGATCAACCAAACCCCCACCAACTTGCCCACCTATTGATCTGGGAGTGCACGGCCGGAGGCTGCTCGCATGCGCCTTTGGGAGTGCGCACACTAGCAAACGGGGTTATGGCCACGTGCATCTGGGAAATATGGTCTAGGCTCCGCCTAGCAACGGGGGGGGGGGGGGGGGGGGGAGGAAGGAGCACAGCCCGGGTTGCCTGTCGCAAGTTCTGGAAATCTTACAGACCCCACCCATTATGCTGATTATTATGCAGCATCACAGATCCACTTGCTTCAGAATAGAAATCATGAAGTGACCCTGTAAACCTTAATGTTTAGGCTAGTTCTTCAGTTTAAGACAGTGACAAATGTAGCCCAACACAATGGTGTAACAGTTGCCTTTGCCTGCTGTAGCACTTTGAGTAAGGGTCAAGCTTGAAAGGGAAATGCATTATGGCCATAACATTTTTATGATTTTGGATATCGTTGGTGAACTCCACATTTTATAGGAACAGAAGCTGGATTTACAGTCAAGTTCGGAAAATATATCCACCTGAGGACAGCCAGTGGTATGAACCACGGCAGATCATTTTGGACACGTATTCATTTTAAATTTGAAATACCAATTTACACACCAATTTTTGGTGCAGTCGGCGGCTTTCATTGAGTAACCAACTGAACTGAAAACTTATTTAATTGGAAACCATAAAAAAAAAAAATTATAAACATTTAAAGTGGACCAAAACCCACTGAACTTTGGCCATAACCTCTGCCGATATTTTCTTTCTTAGGCTGTAGAACTAGAAATGGATCATTCCGTTTTTCGAATCGTCCTGAAACACAGTTTTTTTGCGGTCACTCTCTCTAAGATGGCAGACAATCAGTCATTGCATTGGTGTGGTTATGACATCATTGCCACACACAACAATGGCAATGAATGGAGGAGGCGGAGCTTTACAGCTAAAACAGGCGCCATTATCTGGGATTAGAGTGAAGCAGAAGCACCAAAAATTGGCAAAAGGTGCTCTTCATGGGGGGAGCAATTCAGGGGATGCTAGTTAAAAATGTGGGTTTTGGTCCACTTTAAAGTGAGGGGTTTTTAAATAAAATAATAAAAAAACATAATTAACATCAGATAATTACCCAGTGGCTACTGAGTGCTATTTCATATAAGTCAAGGTTGGTCTCTGATAAGTCAGCGTCTAGGACTATGCATTTCGTAAAAGTTCGTTATGGATCTGTATTTCAGGTTAGTTGTTCATCATTGGTGAGGTCCAATATGCATATTTTATATAAATTCTCCCCCCCTATACATAGGCAAGTTGTATAGTCTAGGTGTCCTTTTATTCAAATGGTTTGAACACAAAGAAACGTTACTCATCACTAAATACTAACCTTTTTCAGGGACGTTGGTTTCTTTGCTTTGGGTACCTCTCGCTGCTTTCCTTTCTTCACCAGAGGGCCACTAGAATCAAGGGGGTTGTGCGGTGCCTGCGACTGCTTTGTTGGTGGGCGCTTGCTTACACTGGCTGGTTCTCTAGATAGCACAGGAATTCCACCACCGACTAAAACACAAATCTCATGTTAGAATGTTTGCATTTGGGTTACAAACTAATAGAAAACAGAAAATTTATAATAAACAGCATTTATCACTTTATGTTAAAAGTTTATCCACCCAGCCCAGCAACAAATACAAAAGGCGGGTCCCAAGCAAAACCTATAAGAAAGCAAAAGAGCTCGGCCTTTATCTGTTAAAAATCTACAATTAAATGCCGGGCTACATGCCATTCAGCCTGTTCATCTGTGACCTTTATGCTTTTTTAAGGCATTCCTATAGTGAATACACCTATGCATTTCCCAACCCAGGATAAGGCTATATTCTTACTGGTGCTGCTGCTACACACAAAATAAAATGCTCATTTTCTTTCAACAGACAGGCTCAAATCTATGAGCTGCCTTGTGGTAAGACTCCAAAAACTTAACCTAGCACAAAGTAGGCAAATATGCAGTACAAATACTGGCACGACAGCACAAAAAATACTCGGTTGCCAGTAAAGTACAAGCACAGCACCTGTTCTCCTGATCTGACTGAGCTGGCTCTTATTGCCAGCAACACGACCTCCTGTGACCTGTGAAATTTTGAGGACATTTTAGGTAAATATAAAGGATCTGGTCTTTAAAGAAGTCTGTCTGGTAACTTTCTGACGTAGGGTTCTTTAATAGACAGGCCATGCAGGTAACTAACCTGCCTGGCTGAAGTAATTGCTAGGATGAAAGGAATCTTTAAGGATAGCATCTTTAATGTTTCGTCCTTAATGGGTTCAAAATCAGGTAATCAGTTTCCTAGTAACATCTATGAAAAATCTATCCAACGTCTCTAAGACGTTCCTTCAAAAAGACTCAAAGGGCCAAAAGTCTGAACCTTAAGGGTGCTTACTGCTAGGCCTAATTCATAACCTCCCTGTGGAAATAGATAAAGGTCGGTATCTTTTCCATACCTTACAGTAGATCTTTCGTGTCACTAACTTTCGGCTTTCCAACAGGGTGGATATAACTATGCGATAACCCCTTTTTCTTTGTAAGCCCCATTCAGGGCCCATATGCTAATTTTAGGGACTGGACCCATGGATGGAAAATTGGGCCTTGGTAAATGACATCTGGAATTTCCAGCAGAAGCAAAGGAGGCTCTACTGACAATGGTCAAAATGGAAGGGGGGAGGGATGTCAGGACTTAGGTGCTCCTTTTTCCAGCATTGTGGCGCCATTTTGGACGCGCAAGGATAATGTCATACGCACCCGGGGTGATGACGTGCCCCCCCCCCCAAACACTAAATGACGTCACACCCTCCAGCGCTGTCACAGACCGGAAGAGACAGAGCGCCTCCAGCCCACTGCTCTCCTACTGGCCGGGAGCACCCCCAGAGCCTGAACCAGAATGCCATACCTACCCTGACACTGCTGTGAACCAGGTACCCGACGTACCTCGTTCCACAGCAGCGCTCATTGTCTGACATCCCCCGTCCCATAGGGGTACAGAAAAAACCTGCAGCGTGTACCCAACTTTACCAACCCTCAATCCATGAACATACTCCCTCACATCTTTCCGTGTTTTCAGAGGAAACACAAAAACACAGTGCTGATGGGAAGGGGTGGGGCTTTAATACTCTGTCAGTTTGTGTTTCTGGTTTTAGGGGGAGGAAGTGAGTGGCTAGCCATCCTGGACAACGCCTGGGGGAAAAAAAATGAGCTACAAGATCAACTAAAATGTAACATGTACCAGACAAGATCAAAGGTTTAGCAGACTGCTTGGCTTTGTCTATGTGCTGCTTTTGCTCCAGTGCTGCAAGCATGCCTCCCAAATCCAGTCGTACAAGGGCTTTACTCTTTTTTCCACTTCCTTTGGTTTTTGAGGACTCCTAGAAAATACAAATAAAAAAAAAGCAATATCACAATCCATTTTACATTTTTTACTGCCGAAAAAAAAAAGTTAATTTTAGTTTAAACTAAATTTAGAAAATGGTAAACCAGGTTAGCTTCTTTTTGCCCTTAATTCTGATCTATGGTGGTCAAATATATTATTTGGGCTTTAGAAAAAACATGTAATTTAACAGGGCCAAGAGGGGCGTTACGGTAATCTGTAACTGATCACCTAAAAACATACAGACATTTTGTTTAAATTAACTTTGTGTTTTTGGTGATCACTAATTATGGGAGGATAAAAAAAAAAAAACCCTTACAAATGGTTTAGCAAACTATCTAATTACACATATTACATAGACAAAAATGCAGGAGGAAGACCACACCTCCCAAAAGGTATAATAAACAAAGTAGCACCACCCCACTGTATGTATAGTAAGCAAAATCACAATTTATTACATAATGAGCTACAATTAAAATCACATATAAACAATTACAATCACATTACAAACATAAAACAACAGAGGGCGCCAAAGGTCCTAATTCTAATACATAGTGAATAAATTCATAAGTTGTAAAGACTAATTACATTCTATATTATCCTATAAGTCCTATAATCAAATGTGCAAAAACGCTAAATAAGTGCTAAGTGCAAGTCATAAGTATTAAACTAATACAGTATATTCCAACAAGTGATATAACCATCTACCACACAAGTCCCAGCCGGGTGTAAGACAGGAGAAAGAAACCACCCTACTGGAACCTCGTGGGTTCAGCTTCCCTATGATATCACCGGATAAGCATCTTTGGATTGGATATTCTTATTTGCTCTTTGGTCTGAACGTTTACCTGTGGGACCGCAGACGCCATCGAATAATATTTGTCTCTGCTGAGCGGATCTCCTTGTGTAGGACACTGATTGCGGATACCTTTGTGATCCTTGTGAGTAAATGATGGCTGCTATTTTAGCCCTTGATAATGAGAAGGTCATGGGTATACAACTTGCCTGCCTGAGCAAAAATGATGATCCCTATGTTTTTGGACCAATAGGGACAACTGTTATTCCATCGGAACCCTGGTCAACTTGGTTGCTTGATTGCACTATAGAATGGACTGAGGTGTCATATACCTACCTGTTCTTGATCCAGGAGCCAAGGATGCTGGATGTGTTTTCAGAAAAATTATGGAGCAATGCTTTTTTCTGCTGTGTAAATTAAACGTATAGCAATATGTAAACAACAGGCACAAATGTACATAGTTTCAGTGTGCCGGTTTTATAATCCGCTGATCCTTTTGGTCATGCCCAAAAGTTATGGATACTTATCCATTCAGTTCTGCATTTTTGAGGGCCTGTGTTACATTGTTATATTTTTATTCTTACTTAGTATACCTTATATGTTAATGCACAATATTCATACATCTAATATGCTAGGAAGGCTGCTGTAATCACCTCTATAGAGTATAACTCGGGTATGTTTTCTTGTATATACATTATATGGAGCGATATATATTTGGTTTTAGCTCTAGTATCCTTAATTATTTGTATTTTTAGCTGTCTAAGTAACCGTCTTTGTGCTTTGGGGATGACTTATCCCCCGTATATGTATCCTGGTGGAGCATGTCCACTTGACTCATCATGAAGCTTTTTCACTTTTTAGTCCGCTCCTCCGCTGTTTCCCCTGGTTACTGCCCACCCCCCCCCCCCCTCCCCGTCTGGTGCTCCATCTATGCGCCTGCGCATTTCTGCGGCGGCGCTGACATCACTGCGCCTGCGCACAGCATGGGGCGCGCCTGTGGCCGGGCGGATGCCGGCGTGCACACGGAGGTTCTGTTTGCTGCGCGCGCGTCGTCTCCTTGACGTCCGGGACGGCGCGCAACCAGCTTTATTTGTCACTGACAGTGACACAGTATGGCAACTGGCGTTGTTACCTGCGCGAGGCACACTACCGGCCGGAGTGTGCGCGCGCAGGTCCCACCATCATCCTTACCTCCCACTTATGAACGCCGTCGCCCGTGCACAGGTGAGCTCCATCTCGGGTGTTATGGGGGCGCACCTGGTACTCATTTGGGATGTGGGTGGGGGTCTGGGAGGAATGGGGGAGGAGCGCTTTTGGCATGGGCCCCTAAATGTGATTGCTATTGGTTAATACACATTGATAGGTGGACCTTTGCCCCTATATATATGGAGGTTTGGTCACCCCAAAGCACTTTGCCCTGAGGAAGTAGTGTGGATACACTACGATACGCGTTGGCGACGGTCTGTGGGGGTGCCCTTGGTCGGTTTGTACATTCACTGTTTTCTTTCTCCTGTGCCCAACCCAGGTGTACTGTCTTACACCCGGCTGGGACTTGTGTGGTAGATGGTTATATCACTTGTTGGAATATACTGTATTAGTTTAATACTTATGACTTGCACTTAGCACTTATTTAGCGTTTTTGCACATTTGATTATAGGACTTATAGGATAATATAGAATGTAATTAGTCTTTACAACTTATGAATTTATTCACTATGTATTAGAATTAGGACCTTTGGCGCCCTCTGTTGTTTTATGTTTGTAATGTGATTGTAATTGTTTATATGTGATTTTAATTGTAGCTCATTATGTAATAAATTGTGATTTTGCTTACTATACATACAGTGGGGTGGTGCTACTTTGTTTATTATACCTTTTGGGAGGTGTGGTCTTCCTCCTGCATTTTTGTCTGTTTGATTCATGTGGTTCTTAGACTGGTGTGCACACCTCATACTATCTTTTTATTCTTTTGAATTGGTTACTTGGGGCAGATAGTTTGGTGCAGCCTTTTTTCTTTTGTGTTGTACACATATTACATGATTCATTTAGGGTAGCCATAGACCATGACTAAGGACCGAGTGTGTGCGTCCGAAACGCGTTAGCGAGCGTGGCATAACTATGTGCCAGGGTCCTTTACTGCTTTTACACTGCTGTGGATACAATGGAGATGCTGCTTTTATCCTTTTTCAAATAAAACTTCAAGATTTTAGGAGTGCGGATCCTCTCTTCCTTTTTTTTTTTTCCTAGCCATAGACCACCTTATGAAGCAATGCTCCTAATTTTAGCGACTCATGCATTTCTCTGTCACACCCCTTGCTAAAAGAAATGGGCTCCACTTCACCCACCGGGCAAGAATTTCAGTGGGGCAGATCAATGCCATCTTCATTGTGGAGACTTCCTTATGCTGGGTTTTGGGGAGATATTTATTCATCTAGGATTACATTGAACAGGCAAAATGCTTATAAAAAACCTATTTACCCGCTAAATAATAATTCTGTATGAGGCCCTACTTAAATTCATTGAGGCAAGTCATCATATTACTGGAATTTTGCGGTGTGTGTTGTCAGCTTGCAGTTCTAAACTACAGCGTGACTCAATATATCTCTTTAGCTCTGTGACCTTGAAGTAGGACCTTAGAGGTCAAACACTAAGTCAGTGCTCCCTGGATACAACCTAGAGGGTTTGTTCCTATTTATGCCTGCAAGTAAGTGCATTTAAAATGGACCAATCACCAGGATTTTGACTAACTTGGTGATTCGTCCCTGCTCCGGGAGCATCCCATTGTAGGATCCCCCCTGTGTGAAACACCCCAGATCACCTTACCTTTCTGCCGTTCCCATAGACGGGCGCTCGTCCAATCAGCGCTTTATGTGGCGCATACTAATGCATGGCATAAAGCCGCCGATTTCAACTTGTATCCCCGGCTCCCCTGTGGAGTTGCGCACTCCCAGCCTATCTGTATGGCTGGGCACAGGGAGTGCGCACAGCTACAGGGGGTAGGCTAGCAGCCAGCCCTGGAATCTTTTAGATTCCAGGCCAGCTGCATGGGGCGATTTGTCCACTTTAAACTTAAAGCTGTTTTTTTTTTTTAAAGTGGACCAACACCCAGGGGTTATCGGCCCGGAAATCTATAAGATTCCCGGGCCGATCACCTCCCACCCCGCGGGACATCTGAGATCGGGATGTCCCGCGGGGTGAAACCCCAAAAAAACCTTACCTGATCCGCCGCCGCTTCCGCGCGCCCCTCCAGACGTGCGCGCGCCCGCCGAGAGTGACGCGCGGGAGGCAGCGGCTGCGGAAGCGGCTTGTACATTCCTGTCCCCCGCCTGGACGTTGGCGGGGATTGGCTGCGGCGTTCACGTGGGAGCGGGGAGAGGTGAGTTTTTTTGGGTTTCTGGGGGGTTTCACACAGCGGGGCCCCGATCGGGGTGCCCCACCGAAGTGGACCAAAACCCAGGATAGTCAAAATCCTGGGTGTTGGTCCACTTTAAAGGTGCTTAAACCGGACCTTCACCCTGATTTAATGAAAAGCCCAAACTCTTAAAAAACAATTCCTCAGCATCTAAAATTAATATATTTTACATGTTTAGTCACTAATTTATTATACTTTCCCCCACTGGGCTGCAACTCTGTTCGGGAATTTAGGATACGGGCGCCGCCATCTTGACTCAGAAGCCTCACACTTACTGAGGAGAGGAGAGTGGGATAAGGTACAGGGGGGCGGGTTATAGCTGTGCTTTGCTCAGACAGAGCAGAGCTGGGGTCAGGGAAAGGTCAGCAGTCCCAGAATGCAGAGCAGCACAGTCACTTCCTGTTTGCAGGCACTTCCTGTTTGCAGGCTGCCTGCAAAAATGGCAGCTTCCATAAGCCGCCATCTTGGATGTTTAAAGGCTCATAACATGCAGTAGATGCAGGTAGGATGATTTTTAATGTGAGCAATCTGTATGTACAGGGTGTGGGAAACATATAAGATAGACTCTTATTTAGAGTGAAGGTCCGCTTTAAGTTCCAGGTGCATTTTTAGGACCCATTTTTTTTTAAGTTTTTAGAAGAGTACTGCCACTTAATCCCTTACAATACAAAGTGTCATTAGGTGCCTTACCAATGCCTCATGGGGACCCCAGGTATAGGGGCTATTCCGGTTATCAAGTTTCAAGCCTCTCTCACCCACCCCCGCAGAAGCCATCAGATCAGGAAACTCATTATCATCCTAAAAGCAAAAAGGGCCATATATAAATCAGATTTAGATGTAATAAAAAAGGTGTATTAATACAAAATATGCCATCATTCATTGATAAAATGAGAAAATAGCAATAGCTGAAGCAGATAGAAGGGAGGACTTCACAGGTAGTGTCAAGATCCACAGTAACAAAAATCTTACGTGGTTATTATTTATAACAAAAACTACAAAATATTCCAGAAATAAAAATAGGTTACTGAATGTGCAGTTATATCTTTATATATAATTACATGAAAGAGCAACTTCGAAGAAAGAAAGAAAGAAAGAAAGAAAGAAAGAAAGAAAGAAAGAAAGAAAGAAAGAAAGAAAGAAAGAAAGAAAGAAAGAAAGAAAGAAAGAAAGAAAGAAGGCCCCCCCCTCTTCTGGCTGCTTCAGGGCCTGATCCTCGCCCCCGTCGACGGCTTAGCAGCCTGTAAACGGCTTTACCCGGCCTCTGCAAAGCCCTGCGCCGTGGCTCCATCGCATCCCAGCCATTGGCACTGCGCAGGTGTGAGATCGGGGGCCGTGCACAGTGCCTGATGGGATGCAAGATGGCACCGCCCATCGGAAGGTCAGCGGAATCCGAGGGACCCAGAAGATGGATCCCCCCAGGAAAGGGAGTAGAAGCTACCCAAAGGTAAAACCGGAGGGGGGGCAGCGGATCGGAGCTATGTCTGAAGATGGTTTTGAATATAATAAATAAAATAATAACAACAATAACAATAATAATAATGCAATACAAAAGGGTTATAAATTGATGTATACCTGAAATTTAGGTGGCTCTTGAACAACTAAATTCTCATTTGAGCACTTCACATTTTCCAGGGGTAGAGCATTTGGACTCTCTTTATTTTTCTTTTTGCGTCTTTTCTTCTTCTTTGCTACTGCATCTTCATCTTCTGTTTTGCTACCTAGGTTAAATGCTGAAGGCATCTAAGAATAAAAAAAAAAAAAAATCATAGGATTGTGATCAAACAAAACAGACGCTAGCATTATAAAAATCTGTGTTTAGAAGCATGTCAAATACAACTATATATAAAGCGACTGACCTTGTTCCAGCCCTGTAACGAGAGGTCCTTAGTGATGCTAGAAGAGGCATAACCTGGTTTCACAGAGGTAGCAGGACGGATCAAAGCTTGTGGGGGTTGCTTCACTTTGCTGGCCCATGTGACTGGTGTGCCTGGGCTGCTTGTAGATTGTAGTGACATATCTAATGACTAGAAAAAACAATGCCATGTAGGATAGGAATGACAAGCACAAGTTTCAGCTGGACAGAAACCCTTATGCTTTTATTTATTTAAAGCAAACCAAAACCATCTGCTGATACTCCATTCTTAGGGTGTAGAACTAGAAATGGATATTTTTGCTTTTCAAATAGTCCTAGAACACTTTCTTTTGCTGTTCCTCTATGTAAGATGGCGGGAGTTTAGTCATTGTATATGTGCTGTGCGGCAATGACATCATTGCCAAACACAACAGTGGCAATAAATGGAGGAGAGGGAGCTTTACAGCTAAAACATGTGCCATTATCTGGGATTAGAGTGAAGCAGGAGCAGTGAAAATTGGCAAAAGTTACTCTTCATGGGGGTAGCAATTCAGGGGTTGTTAAAAATGTGGCTTTTGGTCCGCTTTAAATATATAGAAATAATCAGCATTGTTTCACAGAATACATTCTCACCAGTCTAACATGTGAGAAAATCAACACAACAAACACACATACAGCAATACAGGTAAAAGTGTCAATGCAAAAGCAACTGCGACAAGGCCCAGCAATACAACAGAAAGGTGAAATGATTTCATTGGGCCTAATGAGTGGAGGGGTTAAAGTTTAGGTTTATGGTATGTATGGCATGGCAGGTACTCCATTTATGGAACAATCATGCCTACAGAACAGGGTTAAACAATTTGCAATTATTAGCAATGCAAAATGAAAAAGAATTATGCAAAAAAAAAAAAATTATGCAAAAAAAAAAAAAGAAAAAAAAAAAAAAAAAAAAAAAAAAAAAAAGATCACCATACTTGAGCAGATACTTGTTGGATGGCACCAGGAATGGGATTATTAGCCAGTGTGTAGATCAGTAGATAGCCACCAAGTTTGCGAGAAAGGTTACACATTAAAATAGAACTCCACAAGCCCCCCTTTCCCTCCTCTGCAATTGCAGAACAATGAGAATGCTCAGCTCACATACAGGTCTGCCTACAGTGAATAGAAAGAGGGCGATGTACTGGCAAACCCATTCTCAGCTCCAGGGCAGATTCACTTGTTTAAAAGTAGGAGCCAGTTATCGTACTTCTGTAGAGAAGAAAACAACTTGCCTCTGCTGGAAACGTCATTATTCAGCACTCAACAACTAGACCAAAGGTCTAATGCAAAGTCATAAAGCCAGGCAGTAATCCATGCTGAATCACTATGACAAACCATCATACCACTGTTTACTATAGAACTACAAATCCAAAATAAAACCATCCTGTCATAGGTCCTTGCCCCGGGGGCATCTTGATTTGGCATTACCCACTATATGACACCCCCCACCTTTTCGCCATTCCAACAGCGCATGCGCTAGTCCAATCTTGTATGTGTGCTTAAGTGGGTGAGCACAGCCAAGTGGTGCCCGCACATAGGGAGTAAAACATGTTACACAAAGAATTATATTAGAGCCCCACGGTAGCTCCCCAAAGACCCTGTATAAAGGTCCTGCACACACTGAAAATCACTGAAATTTTGAAATAGCTCCTCTGATTACAACAACTATACACAAATACTACACAAGATAAAACAAAAAAAAAAAAAAAAACAGCACTGCACAGTTTGGTTCTGCTTTAAAGTAATTCAACTCCCACAATAATTCATAAAAAAATGGTAAGTAAACCCCTTTCAAGTCTATCCTTGATTAAGTGTATAGTCCCCGCCAGTCTATAAATGACAGGTGTGCAGTTAATACATAGGCCCCGATTCAATAAGAGTTGAAAAAAATTCTCATGGTAGTAAAAAATTCAATTCATGAGAAAAAAGCCTGAGAATGTCACTGAGTCACCAGATAAAAAGACAATGAAAGTCAATGGCAGCTTTTCCTACAGTGTAGAAAGGAGTAAACAGTTCTCGATTTTTCTTAGGAGTAAAAAAGTGCCATTGACTTTCATTATTTTCCAAGCTAGTGATTCAGTAACTGTGCCATTCTCAGGCTTTTTTCTCATGAATTGAATTTTTTACTACCATGAGAATTGTTTTTAACTCTCATTGAATCAAGGCCAACGTATACAAATAGTGCAAAAGTGCCAGAGCAAGAAAATCTGAAAAAATATGTGCATATCAATAACATACAAGATCCTAAAAAAATTGATTTATTAGATATTCAATTGAATATGATTCTTAGTAACGTGACAGTGCTATAAAGAAAAATATATCAGAAAACTTTTCAAAACAACCTGAAAATGTATGTATTTGGAGGAGATATCAGCAGACTCTCCTACAACAACAACTATGTGTATTGGGGAACCCAAATGCATGCACTATAATGGAAAATGCCTAGACAGCAAAGAGGAGAAGGGGGATATACAAATACATCACCATATCAAAAGGGCGAAAGCAAGGAGCATCCACCAGGCCAGTGCCTGTGACCAGCACCCACGCGTTCCAGGACCTGACCTGGTTCCTTCCTCTAGTACAATCAGCACGCTTTAAGTTGTACATATTACATTACATTCAGCCGTTTTGGGCTCGAAAGAGGGAGAGGCCGTATCCCCAATTTAAACCAAGATCGAAACATATTTGATCACACGAAAAAGGGTCAGATCGACCCGAAATGCGTCACAATCTAAGATGGAACCGAAGTATCCGTTTTAAAATTATGGATCTAGGGTTATGTTTTAACAGAGTAAAAGTGAGCGAAGACTGGAACTTTTCTTGTGGATTTTCTAACCTTGGGTTTGCGCGTTTTCTCTGCGTTTATGTACTTTGTGGTATTAGGTGAGCTTGCCTCTTGTTTGCTTTTACATACCCGGTTTCCCTGCAGAGTGCAAGATGTGCAAAGCAGTAGGGATGCCCGGGATGCAGCCGCGACCCGCGACCACAGTGATCGACTGACTTCTCACTAAACTCACGCTCTTCCCCTTGATTGCAGAAGTGTATTTGAAGAGAAATACACAACCCGGGATGATACATTGCTGCATAGCCAATGGTTGTCTTAAAGGCATAAAGACAAACCTGCAAGAATGACTGAGAAGTTCAGATCCAGAACTGGTAAAAGGGCGGGGCAAACACTTCTGAAAGTGAGACCTCAGCAGAGGAAGGCTTGCAGGCATTTGGCATTATAAAAATTATTCACAGTGACAAGTCACTTTCCTCTCAGGATGGTTTAACAAACAGCATTCTGCCTGCAGCACAACCGCAACCCAGCCCAGCCCATAGAAGTCTATGAGCACTGCAGATAAATCGCATGTATTGCCATACTCACCACCACACCAAATCTCATGTGCATAGAAGATGTATACATGTAATTAATAGGATAGTACAGTTACCTGATATGAGGCCTTGTTTCCAAGTTTTCTGCCAAGAGCTGGCTGGTCCAATCATCAAAACATTTCAGAAATGCAAAGCTTATACTGCATGCGCAATTACCAGGCAACTTGTATTTTTCAGAAGTCATTTTATAATTGTACACCTACAATGCTGTTGATAACCTCAAAATGTTAAGAAACCTCTAGCCTGCAAGTTTAAAATGAGTTGGTCTTCTTTAAGCGATTTCCCTAAGGGCATCCTGATTTGGCATCACCCGTAGTGTGAATCCCCCTGGTTTCTCCCGTAAACGCACCTCAAACCTCAGTTCCTTGGTTGCTGCTAAGCTAAGCTGCACTGTGCAGCACTCCACAGCATCCACTTCCCTTCCGGACATTCTAGTCTGCCAGATGCGGCAAGCTCACAAAGTGGGGATGTTGCCAGAGGCCCATGCATGATCTGTGGGATCAAGGTAATTAGACAGGGAAACCAGGGAGTTTCATACGATGGGGCATCCTAACTTAGGATGCCCCTAAGGGAAGAAAGTAACCCGGACTCGAGTCCCTATCCCATGTTTTGGTCAAATTTAAGGAAGCCAAAATCTCACTTTTTATTTCTTATGGGATATCAGTGTGTGCAGAATTATTGGGAATCCACTGTATTAGGCCCCTCACACAACCCACGTATTGAGTAAAAATACTCCAACATGTCACAAACAGCAAAAATACAGAAAACAAAATACAGAAATTTGCCCGCAGCAAAACTGCAACCCAGCCTATAAAAGTCTAAGAGCACTGCAGGACAATTGCATGTATTGCGCTTTACCGGCAGTGTGTTGTGTTACAGTGGAAGGGCTATACTCATCACCACCTCCCTGTTTATCGCTGCTGGTCGGCCACCACCATCACAGGCTTCAATCCGCTGGTCCGGCACCTACTGCAGCCAACTTCTTTGGGCCCTACCACCAGGTCTGGGAGCTGAAGGACCCCAAAAAAGTGGCTATTACAAGCTCCCAGAGGACGATGACTGATCTCATCGCCTCCCTCCTGCTGCTTCTACCGGTCTTCCGGGGAGCCCGGCGCCGCTTTGTTCACCTGCTGTTGCCGCAGCTACCTCTGCTCCAGGGGGGACAGGAAACAAAGCTGCAGGGCAGCATGTAGGGTAGGGCAACGCTGTACTGTATTGTGCATTTCCACTGCATTGAAAATGTACAGCGTAAATGGTGCCTTAGTGCCATGTGGTCATGCACACAGAGAGCAACGTGTAGCCTCACCAAGATGGCTGCACCCAGAGCCAGAAGTTCCGGGTCAACAGCGTTGGATTCTGGGAAAGGAGAGTGTTGTTTACATTGTTTCTGTAACACCTAAAAAGCAGAACAAAACCTCAGATTTTACCTATCCCGGGTCTTGTTCCCTGCCCTGGGGGCATCCCAATTTGGGATGCTCCATTTTGTGAAAACCCCCAGAACACCCAAAATAAAACTCACCTTTCCTGGGTCCTACAGCACATGTGCGGGCTCTCGTCCAATCAGAGGCGTTTGCAAAGCATATGTAATGATCAGCAAATGGCTCTGTTTGTGGCTATTAGGTGCGCAAGCAGGCAAATCCCAATTCCAGCCTATCTGGATGGCTGGGGACGGGAGCGTGTGCACGGCCCAAAGATGCGGGGATGAGGCAATCAGCTGCTTACATCAGCAAGGGAGCCAGGAAGAAGAGGAGTCTTGCAATGCCCTGAGGGGGTTTCACATAGCAGCGTATCCCAATTCAGGATGCCTCAAAATCTTTTAGATTCCAGGGCCTGCCAAGCTGGGTTTTGTTCCTGGGGGGGGCTTAACACGGAGAATGGACAAAACCCCCGTAATCCCCAACGCTGGCTGCATCCCTGGTTCTCCCTATAATCTGGGAAATGTTTCCGTCTCCAGCCTATCTGAACGGCTTGATGCACCACAACTACAAGGAAGCCACTGGTAAAGATAAGTGGGGCATCCCAATTTTGGATGCCCCCAGGAACAGGCATGCCTTTTGGACCGCTTTAATATGCGCGGCAATCAATGTTGATTGGAGGAGAGCATGCGCAAACACCCGAAAAGCAAATGAGGAAACTGGCAGTTCTATACTGATTTAGATCCCCATTTTAAAATCAAAACAAATCTCTGTGAGACAACACATGTCCAAAACCTCCAACCCACTTACTTCAACAGACTTCAATGGTGTGTCTGCAGGGATCTCCTCACAATTATTGACACTACAGCCAGAGCTGCAAATTTACATTACAATAAACTCCTTTATGGTGCACACTTCATGCAGCCTTGTGTATCATAAATACATATGAAATACAAAATTCCTATTTATTAACTTTATCAAAACAGAAACCAGTAGCAGGATATTAATAGGATGGACACATACTGCTATCGGCCATTAAAAAAAAAAAAAAGAGAGAAGTGACATACTCACCTGCTCAGGTACCACTCGCCACCATATATAAATATGCACGGTGGGGGGCAAGAGTGGTCACACAAATGCCTGGCAATCGTGACAGAGCGCCCCTTGCTGGACCCAATATCTCTATCGTGCTACTTTATTTACCTCCTGCTCCCGGTACTTCCCCAAGTGTCTATGCCGGATATGACGTACAGTTGACGCGCTTGCTCTTGCCGGTGGTTAGAGCCGTGGAACGCAGCGCACGCCTCGCGGTAATGTGCTCCTTGTTTCTAACTTGAAAAGGCCGTGGTGCGCTCCACAGTGAAACGCAGCGTCGTACGTAAGCCGCTTCCTGTATCTATGTACTAGCTGAGAGCATGTGATACTAATGCAGAGCTCGTGGCTTTGCCCCACAGTATACCTTTTATTATGTAATGTATCGAGCACTCTTTTGTATTGTGTGTCTATTTGATAGTTTGTTGCTGCTGATTGATTTTATGTCTGCTATAAATGAAACCTGTAAAATGAAGGTGGTCGGTTGTAAACCTTGGTTCTGTGCTTCCTGTGTGTCATGCCCAGATTTAAAGTGGACCAACACCCGATGCTGATCGGCCTGCGGGGCACCCCGTTGTGTGAAACCCCCTAGAAAGCCCCGAAATCCCTACCTGCTCCTCGATCCAGCCGGACAAGAGAGGTCCGCCACAAGCGAGCGCTCCCGCGCGGGTGCACGCCCTGCTAGAGGGATGCGCGAGCCACCGCTGCTTGCGCATCCCTATAGCAGGGCGCGCACCCGCGCCAGCCGTTTGTGAATGCCCGGCGCGGGCGCGCTCCCTGTAAGAGTGACGCGTGGGAGGCGACGGCGGGCGCGCTCGCTTGTCTGGCGGCGGGGATTGGCTGCAGCGGTCATGTGGGAGTGGGGACAGGTGAGTTTTTGGGGCTTTCTGGGGGGGTTCACACAGCGGGGCACCCCCGATCGGAGTGCCCCACCGAAGTGGACCAAAACCCAGGATAGTCAAAATCCTGGGTGTTGGCCCACTTTAAAGACAAAGGGCAGGGCTTATTCATGAAGGGATAGCGCAAGGTAGTGCCTTGTAAGTGTCAGGTAGTGAACGCCGGAGACGGCACGCAATTACACATTTATGAAGGCGATTCTGGTGAGCGACTGGAATAACGCCATGTAGCGTACGATTCATCATTATCCCAGCTTCAGCGTACAGCGCTGGCGTTCAGCCTTGCAGAGGGCCACGTATTACCTGACGCTACCTGGCGCTCTCCCATACATTTCTATGGACGATCCTTAAATCCCTTTCCTGATACCAATTTTTTTTTTTTTTTTTTTAAACTCAAATCTTTCAGACATGTATCCTGGCCTAGAAAATGACATTTTTGAAAGCTTTTGATTAATGTTATTTTTATGCAGAATTGTCCTTACATGTCTGATATTAAAGTGGACCAACACCCAGGATTTTGACTATCCTGGGTTTTGGTCCACTTCGGTGGGGCACCCCGATTGGGGGTGCCCCGCTGTGTGAAACCCCCCAGAAAGTCCCGAAAACTCACCTCACCCCGCTCCCATGTGACCGCTGCAGCCAATCCCTGCCGGCGGACAAGCGAGAGGCAGAGCGCGTCCGCTGCTGCCTCCCGCGCGTCCCTCTTACAGGGAGCGCACCCGCGCCGACCATTTACAAACGGCCGGCGCGGGAGCGCGCCCTGCTAGAGGGATGCGCGGGAGGCGGCGGTGGCGGACGCACATGCGCCGCTGGAACGTAGGATTGTGGGCTTCCTGGGGGTTTCACCCCGCGGGACATCCCGATTTCGGATGCCCCGCGGGGAGGGATCTGATTGGCCCGGGAATCTTATAGATCCCCCCTGGGTGTTGGTCCACTTTAAAGTGTTCATGTCACAATGTAATAACAATGTAATTCCATATGTTTTCGCTTTGATCCTAGTGGATACATGTTCAAAAACAGACTTTAATCACACAGCTTCTGGCGCTGTGGGCTACAACAACCCGATTTTGAGCACCGGAACTGTTTGAGACTGTTTTTTTGATGAATGTGGTGTGAGTCAGTCGCACTGAGCTGGAGCTACCATTCGCTCCCATACAGCGTAGTACTGCAAATCACATAACGTATTCAACAATGGAGAGGCGCTCTGAAACAACGAACCATGGACGAACACAGCGACTACTAGCAGTCGCTCTGAAATCCTCGCTACAGACGCTCATCTGTCGCTACCCGGCGTTAGTAATAAATCAGCCTGTAAGCCGCTAAAAGATTCCAGGGCCGGCTGCTGACTTTGCCCTGGAGCATCACAAATTGGGGTGCCTCGCTGTGTGAAACCCCTAGATTGCCGCTATCGGCTTACCTTTCCGGATTGGCTCTCGTCCAATCGGCCATTTGCCATTCCTATGTAACTTGCTAAACGGCTGTGATTGTTTACCATGGGGAGCTCTGTGTGCGTGCTCCCGCACCGCCGGGGGCTTGAGGCTGCTCTTGTTCTCCATTGAAGAGCATCAGAGCTATTTGCTAAATGACATAGGCACAGCAAACGTCTCTGATTGGACAAGAGCCCACGCGTTGGATCGCAGAATGGTAAGCTGATACCGGCAATCTGGGGGGTTTCACACAGCAGGGCATCCCAATTTAATTCTGTGCACGCGTTCACTGATAGCCTACCTCTGAGACATTTACCAGATTGTTTGATCCGGTCCCACAGTGCCACCATCTTCAGCATCATCACATTATGGACCACCCACGCCACCATGACAGGAACTATGGCACGCCTCCCTTCATTCAAGCCAATGGAGGGGAGCATGTCATAGTGCCTGTGACAAATGGCATGGGGTGGGTAATTGGGCATCAAATGGATGCAAGCGGTGGAACTGGGATTGGCTGTCCCAGTGCAGAACTATCAGCAATCACCTGCAGAATTGAAAGAGGAGTATATCAGAATGTCTTTAAATGGGGCAAGGAGCGGGACAACCGCAGCATTCACAGCATACCTGCTTCCTCTGACCTGCACACCCCTACCAGCAAACATGCCATGATGCATGGCTCAGCCACAGATGGAATATTGGGAAACAGGCCGGGTTTCTAAAATTGTTTATTATTTCTATGTCCAAATCTAGGTCAGCACCAGACAGGGCGGCATCACATCAAATCCCTTTAAAGGAATTCTAAAAGTTTCCATTGTTGTGTGGCCAATTATGTTCTGCAGGTGCTGAGCTTATCTGTTATTTTTTTATTTGTTTGCAACTCTGGCACTTTTCTTTAGCAACAATGTTTTTACCTTAGCAACCATATACTAACTAGTGTGTTTGGTGTACCTCAGTGACTTGCTAATCATCTGATTGGCTGAGGCAGAGATGACGCTCCACACTCCTGAGCTCCCAAGTTTAACCCTTCCTGCTCTATTTCAACCTCTTCTCTTTAGACGGGGAGGATCACAGTCATGTATTCCAGTAGCTAAGGTTACTTGATACCAAAGCTGCTGATGAGCTCACCTGTTACAGTGGAAGGGTTCTGGGATTTGTAGGCATAACCTATACTAAGGGATTTACTCAAGGCCAGGAAGGGCACTCCCACTTAAACCGGTCATTTTGCACTTAGTGGTCATTTTGGACTTTCCTCTCCCAGCATCTCAGCCATGCTGCTGCCTGGATTCAATTGACATAACTGACGATGAACATTAACAGGAAGCCCAGCAGCACTTCCTGTTTGGAGGTGGTCTGCAAATGCAAAAGCCGCCATTTTGTTTCTAAAATTTACTACAGCAGCCGTTAGAAAAAGGTAAATTCTTTTTTTTTATGGGCAGCAATCTAAATTGTCATGGGGAGGGATGCATATGAGCACTGTTTGTTGTGTTGGCCTGGTTATGTCATTTTTGACTGTTGGTCTGCATTAAGCAACACAGAGCCAAATAACCTTGGATACAGCATGCTGATAAGTAAATAACACATACAGGGGCACAATGAATATTTTACCTTTCAATCATACAGAACACCGAAAACCTGTAAAGCTGACTATTGGGCAATAACGTCTTCACCCCAACTCTCTTTTCTGGTCTCAAAATGTACTCATCAGCAACCGCTGTGTAATCCCATGGCAGTAGCAGGGCTCCTTTCAGATGACAAGGCACCACATTATATTGGACCAAAAGCAGTCTTACAGACTCCAGGGTTGTCTGATTCCTTGCCCCTGGAGCACTCTGATTCAGGATGTCTCGCTGTGTAATTCCTCCTATCCCTGAGTCCTCAGCAAAACCGAACTTCTGCCCAATCCAACAACACAGGCATTTGTGGCATGCACCCTGTTGGATGCAGCTGCTCGCGCACTGGGCACCGCTTGGCTGCTTTCGACTAGATTCGGCCTTTAGCCGCTTCTTAGCATAAATTGAGTGTATGCGGCAGCCGCATCCCCAGGCTGTGAGCACGCTCCCGTCCTCAGCCATTCAGGCTGGGGGCAGAAGCGCACGCACTGCTGGGGATGCACCCGATGTTCTCCTGATTGCCGAGCTCTGTATGTAAACAGAGTCGTTTGCCAAGCATTACATATGCACGGTTAACGGCTCTGATTGGACGAGAGCCTGGGCATGCACCGTAGGACCTTCAAGAGGTGAGTTGTTCTGGGTAATCTGGGTTTTTTTTAAACAGTGGGGCATCCGAATTTGGATGCCCGCGAAGCAGGCAAGAAAACCCAGGATAGTCAAATCATGGGTTTTGTTCTGCTTGAAAGAGGAACAAGACACCCAATTTTGACTTTTTGGGGTGTTGTTCCTATATGCCCGGCATCCCGAATCGGGATTTAATTAATTAATAGATCAACAATAAATAAATAGATGATGAACTGATACTATATTTGTGCATGCCCAAGGAGCGCTCCAAAGGAAAGTGCAGTGAAAAAGTGCTGAAAAGACCTCAGAATTGAGGTAAGTGCATGAAGGTGACTGAGCAAAAAGTGGTTAATAAGACCAAACAAGGAGGGTCACAGAGGACGTGACCTAAGAAGTGCCAAGTGCAATAGGTGCCAGTGCTCACAATGATGGAGAGCTCCAGGGCAAGCACAAGAGACAATGATGCTGATTAATAAACAGTAATTGTATCCAAGGTGTATCAAGTAAAGATCTACATTACCACATATATCATGGTCCTGCTACACCGCCATGTCCATATACCGATACCACTGACGCGTTGCGTGGCGATGGGTATCTGCCACTTCATCAGAGTGTACCTGGGGTGCCACCTGTCCTGCTTAAATACCCCTCTAATCCTGATTATCCGAGTATCCTTAATTTCCCGCCCGGAACTGTCGCCAAGTAAGGGCGGAAGTGAATACACGGAGCGTCGGGTCATGATGGGAGCCATATTGGAAAAGGGCAAACTGTGTCTAATCACATCCCCATATATAATCATGAATCTGGGTAAATACCATAGAGCGGAGTGTAACGTCTGTCCCTATCATGTGTATCCGTGTTGTTGGAGGGCGAGGAGGAGGCCGACGAGGAGCGCACGCGCCCCGCCGCACGCTGCGCATGCGCGTTAGGCTCCAGGTCTGAATGGGGAGATAGCGGTGGGTCCTCATCCCCGGCGCGCACACTCACGTCCGGCCCAGGGCGCGCGCGCGCCGCCGGCCCCACGCGCAGGCGCACCCAAAACAGACCCCAAGCCCATCAAAGGCGGTGTTGGGGCCAGTGAAGGGCGCGTGAATGCGCGGAGCCGCTCGCGCACGCGCATCCCCGCCAAGTCCAAAAACAGGGGCACACCAGAGAGACAGCTAGTATTACAATTGGGTTGCAGGCAAGGGCTTGGTGAAACTTAAAACTACAATGCTTCTGGCTATATATATACTCAGTAACTGCAATACTAAACTCTACAATAATAGATTAACTGTGATATATTATACTATTCAGTCAGAGAGAGGGCATAATAAAATATCTACAAACCTTGGTCCTTATAACACATGGTATGTGCACCAAGAATATACACAGAAATATACACACAATTACATATTGGTTGCATATTAACATATATACAAGAGATGGGAGGGGTTGGGAGTCAAGACATAGTATACTGGATTCGGTTGCCTGATTTGCCCAAGTAACCATAATATGAGACCAATTTCGACACCATGTCAAAGGGTATCTATGCTAATGGAAGGCACAATCTATTCCTGAATTCTCATATTGTTATTGATGTGTTGATCAGGCCCAAATATGGGGGCCAAAAGTGGAGGGAGAAGGGGATAAAGAGGGGGAGAAAAGAGGGAAAACAAAAGGAGAAGGGGGGGAAAGGGGAGGAGGGGGGTGAGCAGGGAGAGACAAGGGTAGGAAGGAAAGGGAACACAAAAAGAAGGGGAAGGGAGGTATAGTTGGACCTATGGTGATTTAACAGGGTTGTAGGGCGAAGCCCTGATGGAATATATGCATATCTAGGGTCCCGATGTCAATTCCTGTCCCACAGGAAAGTGGCAATTCCTCCACTGTGTTCATTATGTCAATGTCCACTTCAGAGGCAGAGAACAAAATGGACCAACCGAAATCCAAATCAATGCTTCCCCTGGCAGGGAGCGATCCTTCATCCCCCGAAATTCTTGTTTGTGACCGGATACTGGATCCCTGGTTGGATTAAAGCGAGCTGTTATCACCAGAGGAGCATGGCCAATACTGGGGCGTGAGGTGCTGTCTGAAGAGTGTAATCTAAAATATAAAAGGCGAAAAAGTGTGAAACACATATATGGTCCTTAGCCTAAATATCATTGAGTAGCATGGTAGACAAATGCTCATAAGGTGCACCATATACCCCAATGTGGGAGTAATCATCGCCCCAAGAAGGACACAAAGGAATACTCCTCATTGATTCCCCTAGGGGCTCGTGTGTCTAAGTTGAAAATCCATTCCAGTTCTTTTTGGTGGAGCATCCTTTTAATATTGCCCCCTCTGCCCCCCAAACTAATCTTGTCAATGAAGGTGACTTTGAGGCCCTTAGTGTGGCCATCGTGGTACCGGAGAAAGTGGGCAGCCACTGGCGATAATGTTTTGCCAGCTTCCTGATCTCTCTTCGCTAGTCTGATGTTGGAGAGCTGCCCCCTAATTCTCGCCACCACTTTGTTTTTGGTCTCCCCAATATACTGTTTGGGGCAATCACACTCCAGCATATAGATGACTCCCTCCGTTTGGCAAGTAATGGTGGTTTTAATTTTCATCTCCATCTGGACACTGGTACTTCTCACTGTGTTGGTAGTCTGGACCAAAGGGCACACATTGCAGCGGCCACACGGCCTACTGCCCCCTTCGTCCATATATTGCTGCAGCCATGTTTTAGGCCTGCTATAGTGGCTCCTGCATAGTTTGTCACGGAGGTTGGGTGCCCGGCGTGCTGTAAGCCTGGGTCCCTTCTTGACCCATTTTTTCAGCGCAGGATCACTGCTCAGAACCCGCCAGTGTTGTTGTAAGATACGTCTAATGTCTTGCCATTGGGTGCTATACTCCATGATCAATCTTACCTCCTCCTGCTGGTTATTCCTTTGTTTCTTATAGCCGAGGAGGCTCTCCCTAGATGTCTCGGAGGCCCTCGTGATGGCTCTTCGTATCACTTTATTGGGATAGCCCCGTTTCTTGAAGCGTATCCGCATGTCGTCTGCTTCCCTCCTGAAGTCCAGCTCGTTCGAGCAGTTCCGTCTCACACGCAGGAACTGCCCAATAGGAATTCCCTCCTTACATTTTTGTTGATGGAAACTCAAGAAATGGAGCAAGCTATTTGTAGCTGTATCCTTACGGAAAAGCTTAGTGGTAATGCTCCCGTTATCTTCCATCTGTAGTTCCAGGTCCAAAAATGTGGCCTTGTGTGAAGATAAAGCATATGTTAGTTTGATATTATAGGGATTGGAGTTCAACAAATCCAAAAATTCCAGTGCTGTTTCCTGTTCCCCACTCCAAAGCATCACGATATCGTCTATGTACCGATAATAGCATAGTAGGTGTTCATGGTATCTGCTGTATGATTCCTGCCATACCACCTCCCTCTCCCACCAACCCATGAACAGGTTGGCGATCGAGGGGGCACACCTAGCCCCCATCGCCACACCTCTAATTTGGCGATAGAAGGTTGTGTCAAAAACAAACACATTGTGGGACAAAATGAAATCCAGAAGTGTTAGTTGGAATTCATGTAGCTCTCTCTTGTCCGTGGACTCAGTGTCCAAGAAATAACGGACTGCCCGAATTGCCATTTCATGAGAGATACATGTGTATAATGATTCCACGTCACATGTAATTAGTATGGTCCCTGATGGTACATGTATGGCGTTCAGTCGGCTTAAGATATCCGTGGAATCTTTGATGTAGGACTCCAAGGCAGTGACATGTATCTGAAGGACCGTGTCTAGATAGACACAGGCGAACTCTGTCAATCCCCCAATCCGCGAAACAATGGGTCTGCCCGGGGGCCTATTGGGGTTTTTGTGCACCTTGGGCAAGATGTAAAATGTGGGGGTTCTCGGAAAATCAACCAATAGAAAATCATGAAGTGTGCGTGTAATGATACCATCTTCAAACGCTTTGTGTACCATGTTATCCAAATCCTCCTTGTAGGCTTTAATGGGATTATGTGTCAATCGTTCATAGGTACATGTGTCCTGTAATTGGCGGTGTACCTCCCTGCAATAGTAATCCCTAGATAGTACCACGACGTTTCCCCCTTTATCTGCTTCTTTTATTATTAGTCTATCATCTCTTTCTAGGTCACGTAACGCCTCTAGTTCTTCTTTATTGAGGTTGTTACCTGTGTTTCTCGGGATGATCTTCCTGATGTCTTCACTGACTAGATTAAAGAAAATTTGGATGGCAGGACTGTTATTCCATGGGGGTGTAAACGTCGATGGTTTTTTCAAGCAGGTTTTCTTGGGTGCATCACCAATGGCTTCCTGTTCAGTGAGTAGGTCCATCAAATCTGTAAGTGCCGCATCGTCTTGGGCATCCCAATTGGGATCAAGAGCCCCATCGTGTCGATCATTGAAAATTTTTTTTAAAGAGAGTTGTCTGCAAAACAAATACAAATCCTTAATGGTTTTAATAATGGTCTGATAAGTATATCAGAATGTCTTTAAATGGGGCAAGGAGCGGGACAACCGCAGCATTCACAGCATACCTGCTTCCTCTGACCTGCACACCCCTACCAGCAAACATGCCATGATGCATGGCTCAGCCACAGATGGAATATTGGGAAACAGGCCGGGTTTCTAAAATTGTTTATTATTTCTATGTCCAAATCTAGGTCAGCACCAGACAGGGCGGCATCACATCAAATCCCTTTAAAGGAATTCTAAAAGTTTCCATTGTTGTGTGGCCAATTATGTTCTGCAGGTGCTGAGCTTATCTGTTATTTTTTTATTTGTTTGCAACTCTGGCACTTTTCTTTAGCAACAATGTTTTTACCTTAGCAACCATATACTAACTAGTGTGTTTGGTGTACCTCAGTGACTTGCTAATCATCTGATTGGCTGAGGCAGAGATGACGCTCCACACTCCTGAGCTCCCAAGTTTAACCCTTCCTGCTCTATTTCAACCTCTTCTCTTTAGACGGGGAGGATCACAGTCATGTATTCCAGTAGCTAAGGTTACTTGATACCAAAGCTGCTGATGAGCTCACCTGTTACAGTGGAAGGGTTCTGGGATTTGTAGGCAAAACCTATACTAAGGGATTTACTCAAGGCCAGGAAGGGCACTCCCACTTAAACCGATCATTTTGCACTTAGTGGTCATTTTGGACCTTCCTCTCCCAGCATCTCAGCCATGCTGCTGCCTGGATTCAATTGACATAACTGACAATGAACATTAACAGGAAGCCCAGCAGCACTTCCTGTTTGGAGGTGGTCTGCAAATGCAAAAGCCGCCATTTTGTTTCTAAAATTTACTACAGCAGCCGTTAGAAAAAGGTAAATTCTTTTTTTATGTGCAGCAATCTAAATTGTCATGGGGAGGAATGCATATGAGCACTGTTTGTTGTGTTGACCTGGTTATGTCATTTTTGACTGTTGGTCTGCATTAAGCAACACAGAGCCAAATAACCTTGGATACAGCATGCTGATAAGTAAATAACACGTACAGGGGCACAATGAATATTTTACCTTTCAATCATACAGAACACCGAAAACCTGTAAAGCTGACTATTGGGCAATAACGTCTTCACCCCACCTCTCTTTTTTGGTCTCAAAATGTACTCATCAGCAACCGCTGTGTAATCCCATGGCAGAAGCAGGGCTCCTTTCAGATGACAAGGCACCACATTATATTGGACCAAAAGCAGTCTTACAGACTCCAGGGTTGTCTGATTCCTTGCCCCCTGGAGCACTCTGATTCAGGATGTCTCGCTGTGTAATCCCTCCTATCCCTGAGTCCTCAGCAAAACCGAACTTCTGCCCAATCCAACAACACAGGCATTTGTGGCATGCACCCTGTTGGATGCAGCTGCTCGCGCACTGGGCACCGCTTGGTTGCTTTCGACTAGATTCGGCCTTTAGCCGCTTCTTAGCATAAATTGAGTGTATGCGGCAGCCGCATCCCCAGGCTGTGAGCACGCTCCCGTCCTCAGCCATTCAGGCTGGGGGCAGAAGCGCACGCACTGCTGGGGATGCACCCGATGTTCTCCTGATTGCCAAGCTCTGTATGTAAACAGAGTCGTTTGCCAAGCATTACATATGCACGGTTAACGGCTCTGATTGGACGAGAGCCTGGGCATGCACCGTAGGACCTTCAAGAGGTGAGTTGTTCTGGGTAATCTGGGTTTTTTTTAAACAGTGGGGCATCCGAATTTGGATGCCCGCGAAGCAGGCAAGAAAACCCAGGATAGTCAAATCATGGGTTTTGTTCTGCTTGAAAGAGGAACAAGACACCCAATTTTGACTTTTTGGGGTGTTGTTCCTATATGCCCGGCATCCCGAATCGGGATGCCGCGCCGTGTGTATTTCTCCAGGTCACCCAATACACACACCTTCCTGTCGCTCCCACAGCGCAGGCTCGAGCTGAAAGCAAGCACTCGCTTTTACTTGGCTTCCTTCTGCTCCGCTGACGGCTAAGCCACCTGGACGGCTAAGGAGTCGGGTGGGGCCGAAGGGAGACGAGTGCGGTGCCAGCCGCATCCCCTGCTTACCTTCTAGCTGTGACATTCCCACGCTGCCCATTCAGAAAGGTTGGGCACGTGCACAACTAGAGGTGAGCTGGGATGCGGCGAGGGCTCCGGAACAAGGTGCTTGTAATGGGGCTTCTCAATTTGCGATGTCCCAAAGAGTGGAACTTTGATGGCCCTGGAGTCTTTTACGCTCCAAGACTTTCGAAGTTCCTCTTTAACGGGTAAGTCGACTTTCGATGGAAATTTTGAAAAATACCATTTTGTGATTACTCACCTGTAAAAATACAACTCTGTGAAGTACTCAACTGTAGAGTTGGTATTATATGCAGACAGCACGTCCTGCTCCAGACATAGTCCTTACATGTGGGTATACCTCCGCCTTCAGTGCCGTGCACTGCAGAATGAAGAAAACAAGCTCCTCCCGGCCCTACATATACCGAGGGACCTCCCACAAATCCCCAGCATTAACAAGCAGTGAGAGAAGAAGCCAGGAGGAAAACAACCACCCAGAAACTCTGCAGGTGAGTACTTCACAGAGTTGTATTATTCTAAGCAGACAGCACGTCCTGCTCCAGACATAGTCCTTACATGTGGGACATCCAATAGCAGTGTCCATAAGTAGGGTGGGATCCCCATGAAAAAAGGCACAGCCAACCAGAACAGCAATGCTCTAACTTAACTTATGAAGCCTAACAAGGCTAATGAAACACGAGCAGAGATCAAATCAGTCTGCTCAACAACCAAGTGCATAAGGCCCAAACCAAGCACCGGTAGAAGAGATCCAAACCAAGAGAGGAGAAAGAATCTCCCTAAACAAACAGGCCAGAAAAGCGGCCTAACCAAGCTACTAACGATAACAGGGTAGCCATGGCAACCATAGAACCTTTCCCTTCAGGGAATACAAACCCTGGTCTCGGAGAGACCAACATAATACTACACACAAGCTAATGAGGCTCCTCTAGAGCCAAACTGATAATCAAGAGCTCAGAAGGACAATCAGCCAACGAGGCAAGTGCCAACCGGCTTCCCATATTCATGGGAGTAACCAGATCCTGCTGCAGGAAGGATGAGGACATCTATAAGCCCAACAGGCATAGCCCCAACCCTGGACAGGAAGCAGACCAGAGGTTCCCAACGCCTATTGAGGGATACAGATCCCTTTTAAGCTCAGAGTAAGCAGAACACCAGTCCAAGGACCCTAGGATCTGGAATAGAGAAGAATAACAACCCTCCGCCTGGACTCAAGTTTGGTGCAAGGCGGACACATCCTCACCAACACGGTGTACAGATATAATAAAGTTGTAAAATGTAAAAAGGACTAGGCTAAGAACGCCGTCTCCTATGACACGCCTCAGACTGAGGCACCCGCCCCGAAAGAGTCGTCTGAGGCAGGGAACAGTTCAGACAAGAACCTGAATAGGACCCAGGGAAAACCCTTAGCAGGGCAACAGGATAAGCAACCTTCCCCTCAAGGGAGCTTAGAATTCTCTGGGGAATGCGCCTGAGCCGCCCTTGAGGAATGCTCAACGCCGAAGCTTGAAACTAGTCTCTACCAAGGACAAACAGGGCGAGCCCTGGAGCCTCTCAAGGAACTGAGTTGGAGGACCAACTCCAGCTGTGCCATAAGGACTCTGGTACCCATGAGTAAGACCTCATTCCATAGGGAATAGGGAGCTAGCCCCCGCCATCCAACTAGGGCGCCCACCATAGCTGGTGGAAAAGGGAGAAGAATAAAAAAGGGAGGGATCTAGGCCCAACCCTCCAAGAGGAAGAGACACCCAGAGGGAACATTTCTGATAGGGTGAATAGCGATCGTCCAACCCCTGTGAAGGGAATGACGTAGTAAGGAGCCTGACTTAGGCATAACAGCCCACAAGAGAGGGCACACAGTACAACTATCTTCAGCAGAAATAGCGAACCAAACCACACAGGGCCACTCAAGGCCCCCAGTGCAACAGTTCACCCTTGCCACAGCAAGCCTGTGCAGAACCCCACCTAGCAGAGTGTAAGAAGGGTCAGACAACGGGTAGAATACCCAGACAAAAGGCCAGACTAGGTCACAGTGACCAAGGCCAGAGAGTCCTGGGACAATCACCCAGGGCAACGAATTAGGACCTTAACCAAGACAGAGTCTCTGTAACAGTCACAGGGCCACGGCCCCAACCAGTAGGCTCATTGAGACACTAGGGAAGGCCCTCCCAGCACGGTAGGACAGCCAACGAGCCAATACCAATGAAGCGCAAGGAGTGTAAAAAACCTCCACTGGATCAGAACCAGACCCTACAAGAAGGGTCAACCTGTTCCAAGACCTTCTCGGGTTAAAAGCTGGGAGGCCACTGACCAGACAGACCAAGAGTCCCAAAGAGACAAGGACTAAGGGAAACAGACCAGCAAGCTAGGGCCCAACAAGGCACAATGCGATGACCTACCAATGGTATGAAAATGGGCCCCCCTAAAGGGGCCCTCCCTAGGTACCTCAGGGAAATTCATAAGGAATAGAACCCCTTTAGTGACCCTGCCAGACCTGGTCCCCATGGCGACCATCTACAGGGATAGCAAGAAGGAAGTGATGTCCATCAACAACTTCCATGAGTAGACCAACCAGAATGGAACCCCCATAAAAACAGGGGGAACGTACTGAGCTATTTCCAGGGGTGTTGGAACCCCATCCAGGATAAGTAACCCAAGGTGCCGCAGGCCCCAGGGGCATCTGGGAAAAGGAACAGCCTCGGTCCGCCAGCAATAGGCCCACCAGCCGCAAGGTGAATGTAATGAGATTACACAGAGGGCAAGGCCCCTTCCATACCAAGGCACCCAAATCAGAAGGGAGGGTTGAACCTGGACCCATCTAAATGCCACCCCGTAGGGGGAGTATGAATCAGATTACACCAAGTAATAGATGTGCCTAAGCACCAATCCAAAAGACTCCAAGAGAGCCCCAAGTCAAGGTAGCAACTAGTGCAGACAGCTCCGGTGAATGAGCATGAAAGCGCTCCCGTACTCGCCTTGGCGAGCCATCTGGGAACAGGGGAGGGACTCCAGACAAGAACCCTAATATAAAGAATGGTCCTGTAACACCGGCTGGAAAAAAGGACTAGGCGTCCAGAGGGAACAAGGGACCGAAGGCGAAAAGGATCCTTGCAGGCATCAAGAGGTTCACTTGACAAGGGGGTTTGCGGCCCAACAGAAGGATACCAAGTAGGCAGAGCCCGTGGAACCTAGATGCCCGGTCTAGACCGCCGGATCTAGGCAGACTGCGACATCCCGGGGGAAGAGCAGAGTGAATGCAATTATCAGCCAAGGCCAACCTAAAAGAAGGCCCAGACCCTCCAGGCCAAACTCAACTTGAGTCCAATCACTAAAGGATACAACGGGGACTAGAATACCCCTGGCTAATTTTGAAGGGAACTGCCCAGAACACTCCATTCTTTCAAAAACCACGTCCAGGAAGGCCATCACCTGCCATCGCCCGAACGAAGCCTGGCATCCTGCCCCAAGAGCCAAGTGCTGTGGCAGTTCCCTCGCCCACAGGGCGAGGGCGTCCCTTCATGCTTGTGAGGTTTTGGCAGACTTTGGTTTTGACCTGCCAGAGGTCCCAGGGCGATGCCTGCCTCCCCTGGAACGAGCTTCCACTCCAAAAAGTTGGAAGCACACTTCTGGTTCTCTTTTAACAAAAACATAAGGAGGGGGCGAGGGGTCCCTGCCCCTGGGCTGCCTGGCTGACCATCTGCGCGAGGGCGCCTTACCCTTTTTGCCAAAAAGGTCCAACCTGGCCCCGAATAAGCGACTTCCTCGAAAGGGAATAGCAGTAAGAACCTTTTTAGTGTCATTGTCAGCCCCCACTGTCGCAGCCAAAGCAGGCGACGAATGGCCACCACAAGGGCCGAGGTTCTAGCACACATTTTATTTAAACTCTTTATTTAGTTATTTTTCATTTCAAAACAGTACAGAATAAGCAATCAAGTAACTTATCAGGTTAGGAACAGGAAGAACGATACAGCAAAGCAAAGCAACCACCCGCCTTCTTCTTCCCCTCTCCCGCAGTCGTTGTAAGCCCGTCAGGCCCTGTCTGGTGATGTCACTGGTTATATAGACCAGGCTCGCGGGTCACAAGGAGCGCCCCTCACCCCTCCCCCACCCCCGTCATCCAGAGACCGGCCTCTATTCGTCGTGTCCACGGTGGGGGGAGGCAGAGTCAGAGAAAAGCCGCACCACGGAGGCGCCCGTCGCTCCTTAATTGATAATTGATATGAGGCTCCTGCGACCCTCTTGAGCCCTGGGTTGTCTATTCAAGCCCGCAAATCCTCCAGGGGCTCCACCTCGTGCTTAGCAATAGGACTGAGGTTGCCGCTTCGCTGCACTGGAGCAAAAGTGAAAGAGAGAAAGTAGAGGGAGATAGACTACAGAATGATCAGGTAGGATAGATGGGGGGGGGGGGGGAAAGGGGGGGGTACACCTCTCTCGCGTCCGGGGTCAGGGGAGGCGGGCGGGGGGGTCCGGCGCCAGATCACGAGCAGAGACCGCAGAGTCTCGAAAGAGGTACCAGGGGGTCCAAACTGCTGTGGACTGTTCTCCTCTGTCTTGGGAAGCTGCCGTGAGTTCCTCCATTTCTCTGACCCTGTTAACTTCTCGGATCCACTCCTCTTTTGTAGGGGTGTGCTCCGTTTTCCAAAATCTGGGAATCAGTGCCCTAGCTGCATTAATAAGGTGCATCAGTATTGACTTCTTGTAGTTGGTGACGCTACAAGTGCTATGATGTAAAAGCATAAGAGCTGGGCAGAACGGGATCTGAGACCCAGTAACTTCGGTCATGAGTGGGATCACTTCAGTCCAAAAGGGTTTTATCCTCGGGCATGTCCAAAAGATATGGAAAAAAGACCCCTCTTCTTCCCCACATCGCCAACATCTAGGTGATGTTCCTGGGAAACAGACTGCCAGGTGCTTGGGAGTATAATACCACCTGGAGAGGTATTTGTAATTTGTTTCCTGTGTTTGTACCGCTATTGATGACTTGTGGGCAAGGGTGAATATCCGTTCCCACTCCTCCTCCGTAAACTCTCTCTCCAGGTCCCTCTCCCACTGCCGGCAGTAAGGTAGCTTTACTCCTTGCTCCTCGCCCAGTAATTGGTAAATCTGCGAGATCAGTCTAGTGGGGGGATCCTGCCTAGTAATAAGGGTTTCAAAGCCTGTAAGGCTTCGCTCGAGGGATTCTCTGGGTCCCGTCCGCTGCAAATAGTGCTGGAAAAGCAATAAGCGCCAAGGATCCAGTCTTGGGTTGTTCCATCTGTCTCTGAGTTCTTCTATAGAGCACCAGGTTTTCCTCTGTATCAAGTCTCGCCCTCTAACCATCTCCAACTCTCCCCATCCCTCCATCGCCCGGAGTCTTTGACCACATGGAAGGTCGGGATTGTCCAGTAGTGGGATCAGCGGGGACGGCCAAGGGGATATCTCTTCTCTTGACCTCAGTCCATCCCAGACCTCGAGAGTCTTCTTAACCAAGGGGTGGGTTCTCGCCCACTTAGCGGAATCCCTGGACACCCATGGTAAATCCCCCAGCGGAGTCTCCACACACTCAGCCTCAATGGCGACCCATTTCTTCCTGCCCAGTCCCCTATTCCAGTCCACGACTCTCTGTAAATGAGTTGCCTGCCAGTATCTCAGTAGATTCGGCACTGCGAGACCTCCCCTGTGTCTAGGGCGCTGGAGAAGGGCAAGTCTTAGCCTAGGCCTCTTGTTGCTCCAAATAAACTGTCTAAGGATCGAGTCCAAATTCTTGAAGTAGCTCTTCGGGATGTGACACGGGAGAGTTTGAAGCAGATATAGAATTCTCGGTAGGACCACCATCTTTATGATATTTATGCGTCCCACCCACGTGAATGTTGGGATATTCCAGTTTGTCAGATCTAGCTTAGTTTTGTTCAGCATTGGCACAAAGTTGAACCGGAAGACATCATCAATATTGTTTGGTATTTTCACTCCTAGATAAGTTAGTGTAGGGGAAACCCATCTAAACGGGAACGAGGCCCTAAGGTGTCTAAGGATGTCGTCTGGAAGTCCCACGCTGAGCGCCTCGGATTTATCGAGGTTGATCTTAAAGTTAGAAAGCTTACCGAACCTTTCAAACTCCTTCATTAGGACAGGGAGCCCTATTACCGGGTTTGATACAAAGAACAGTAGGTCGTCCGCATATGCGGCAACCTTATGCTCCATGCCACCAGCCTGGATCCCCCTGATGTCAGTGTTATCCCTTATATGTCGCAGGAAGGGTTCCACTATCAGTGCAAAAATGAGCGGTGACAAGGGACATCCCTGTCTGGTGCCATTCGAAATCGGGAAAGGCGAAGAGAGATCTCCATTAATCTTTACTCTAGCTTGGGGTCTGGAATACAGCTCCGTGATGTATCTAAATGCTCTGGGCCCTAATCCTATATGTCTTAACACCTCAAATGCGAAATCCCAGTCTATGCGATCAAATGCTTTTTCAGCATCCGTCGATAGCAGCATGATCGGGGTTCCATCTAGGCGTGAGCGATGTATAAGATTCAAAGTCCTAACCGTATCATCCCTCGCCTCCCTGCCAGGTATAAAGCCACATTGATCCTCCTCTATTAGGTCTGGTAGATACATTGCCAGTCGATTAGCCAGGATCTTAGTAAATATTTTGAGATCGACATTCAGGAGGGATATTGGGCGGTAGCTTTTACAGCTTAGTGGGTCTTTCCCGGCCTTGTGAATCACAGTAACATGAGCCTCCAGTGCCTCCCCGGGCAGCACCCCCGGGTCGTCCTCCCTCCCTATCGTATTATAGGCACGGAGAAAGTGGCTACCCAGGATAGGCAGAAATTCTTTGTAGTATGCGGCGGTCAGGCCATCTGGACCCGGCGATTTACCAGAGGGAGTCTCCTTGATAGCCCGTTGTAGCTCAGGCGTTGAAAGTGGCTCTTCTAGCCTACGGATTGCCTCCTCACTCAACTGGGGCATGCCTGATAATGTAATGTATTCCCTCTTCAATTCCAGGCATCCCTGAGGGTCTCTCGCTCCCTGTGCGTGTAGATTATAGAGTGAGTGATAATACTCCCGGAACACTTTAGCGATGTCCGGCGTCTTATGCCATTTCTGCTGCTGTCCATCTTTAATTGCCTCAATAAAGTTCAGGGAACGTTGTTTTCTCAGGGCCCTCGCAAGGAGCCTACCGCTTTTATTACCCCACTCATAGTAGAAGCGCTTGCATTTCTTTATTGTAAACACCGCCCTCTGCAGCAAGATGGAGTTCAACTCCTCTCTGCGCGCTGTCAGCTCCTTCAGGGTTTCTTTTAGTTGGGCCTCCTTATGTTGTTTCTCCAGCTTCTGAATCTGGGCCAACAAGCGATCCCGCCTGGTAATGTTCGCTCTTTTCAGTCTAGCAGCCTGTTGGATCAGGACTCCCCTGACCACGGCTTTATGAGCTTGCCATAAGGTTATAGGTGTTATCCCTTCTGTGTCATTTAATCGGAAGTATTCGGTGAGGGCTTCTTGTACTGCGCTCTTCGCCACCGGGTCCTTCAGTAGAGTCTCATTTAGACGCCAAGTCCAAGCTTTACCACTTCTCTCCTGTGTGGTTAATGAGACGCTCACCGGGGCATGGTCTGATAATGACGCAACGCCTATCGAGGCGTCGTGGGCTCTGGGTAACAAACTGTGGGACAAGAGCACGTAGTCCAGTCTAGCATAAGTGGCGTGGGCTATGGAATAGTGGGAGAAATCTTTACCGGTAGGGTTAGTAATCCTCCAGATGTCACACAGCTGCAGGTTGTGGATAGCTTGTTTTATCTTCCTCAATCCTCTATAGGGGATGGAAGATTTCCCCGAGGAGGAATCCAAGAGGGGTTCCATTGCGAGGTTCAGATCCCCGCCTAAAAGCACACTTCCTTCTTGGAATTCCGACAGTCTGGTAAAAAACCTCAGAAGGAAGTCCACCTGGCCGCAGTTGGGCCCGTAGACCGAGGCAAAGGTATATTTCTCCCCTGAGATCGACCCCTTAACCATAATGTATCTACCTTCTTCATCTGTTATAGAGTTATGGAGTTGAAAAGATACGGACCTGGAAAAGAGTATCGCCACTCCCTTAGTTTTCGAGGCAGGGGATGAGCTCATGAATACCTGGGGGTATGATCTGGAGGATATCTTTGGGTGTTTGTCCTTTCTAAAATGGGTCTCCTGGAGGAACGCTACCTGGGCTTTTAGTCGAATCAGCTCTGCGATGACTGCAGATCGTTTTTCTGGAATATTGAGCCCTCTGCAATTCAAGGAGACCACCTTCATAGAGGCGTCCGAGAAGACTCGAGCCCCATTCGTTACTGCCATCGCCTCTGCTCCCTCCCACCAGACTAAGCCCTAAATACCTGGATCCCGCACCCCGGACGCAAGACAACCGGTGGACAAATAGGCGGTAAGGGGAAGGGTCAAGTAGAGCGTAAGAGGGTTAATGCAGGAAAGGGGGAGAAAGTATTAAGGGTCAGAAATCAAATCCTATTAAATTCCGGAGAAAACCCAAAAAGGGAAAAAGAGAATTTGGGTAACAATTAGAACGATTGTACTAACTCTCCTAATATAGGGGAGTCTAGTCCTTTGTCTTCCGGGAGAGTCTCCGGCAACTACCCCCGGGAGAACACTCGGACTACTGGGGGAAATGGAAGCCCGGCGAAGAGGAGCCAAAACTCAATCAACAAATATAAAGAATGAACACGGTTCAGCAATCAAGGCATCCCTCCCATCCCCCATAACACGTAAACAGTTAGGCAGCAACATGAAATAATCAATTATCAAAGCTAACTAAGCACGCAATATAACTATTTGAGTAGTTAAGTAATTAAGCAGGTGATCACTTACCCGGCGGCCCACCAACCAGGGTCTGCTCCCCCCCCGACCCCAGGAAACACCCCGCGCCAACCAGCACCATGGGTCAACCGGCAGCTAAGGGCGCCCCCCAGGCCGGGCGGGCAGGAACCTCCAGCAGAACATCAGGATGACTCCAACCCCTCCCACCGATCATCCAGCCACCTTGGACCAGGGCTATCCCCCATGTCCGCCCCCCCGAGCCAAACGGGTCCATCCGCGGGCCCATCTCCCTACGTCCCGAGACTCGTCGTCCCCAGGGCAAGGCGGGGTAGACAGCCCCGTTCGTGTCGCCCAACCTCCGGTAGCCAAGCCGTCACAGGTGAAGGGGGCCCCCCCAAGAGCAGACGCGACAAGCCGCGCCTCCAGCAAATCCGGGCTACCCCCGCTATGGGGGAGTCGTTAAACGAGGCTCCACAGTGGTACTCCCATCAGTGCACCCAAAATGCTCCAGGAAAAGGACGAGGTAAGTCTCGTCCAGATCCAGAACATCCCGGGCGAAGGGGGAGGAGGAAGCCGCCCGCACCAAGAGGCCAGGCCCCCGTCCGCCGGGCAGCCCCGTGGTCTCTGCGAGAAGACCCCCTTCCATGAAAGGAGGCATTCCGGCACAAGAACAACTGCCCCGGGTCGGGGAACCCCCAAACCTAGAGAGCCGAGGGAGGTCCCAGAGGGCCAGACCCGCACCAGCCAATGGTACTTCACTTCCCGAGCCGGGACACCCCCCGTCTCCACATACAGTGGTGCCCACTCAACCCGAGGCCCAGAAACCTCCCCCCGGCCGCTCCATCAACAGGCCTCACTCTCTGCTTATAAGCTATAGATATGACTACCAGTATAACAACTACTTCAACTTAAAATGAATAACTCTGTAAAGAAAGGATATCGCGTTAGCTTTCATGGTCGAAACACAATGTCTCCTTCAAGGCCAACTGGGCGCAGGTACAGTTAATCAGCTCCTGGGGGGGCAAGCGCCGCCCTTCGGTCTGGGCCGGGCGGGTCGCCCCGGCGTCCACCTCGGTCTCGGCCCCGTCTTCTTGGGCGCTGAGGAAGCGGGCCTCCTCTACGATCCAGCTCCAACTCCAACCAATCCGGGACCGCAATCGGGGCAGTCCCTAGGAAATCAAACAGCTCTGCCAGCTGGGGCGGTGCTTTCAAGATGAAAGATCTACGGTCCTTTCGTACAATCAGTTGGAATGGATGTCCCCAGCGGTATGTTGCTCCCTGACGTTGTATCAGTTCCAAAAGAGGTTTCAACATCCTCCGCATTTGGAGGGTTCTGCGTGAGAGGTCAGGCAACAAGGTGATCTGCGCTCCATTCAATTCAACTGGACCTCGGTTCCAGGCTCTCTGCATTATAGCTTCTTTAACTTGGTAATAATGCACCCTGCAGAGAACGTCTCTTGGACCTCTCAAGCCAGGTCTTGCAGGGCCCTGGGCCCGATGTATTCGATCTATCTCGATATGATCCGAAGGTGGGCGATCCAACAGATTATTGAACAGCCCGCAAACACTCGCCTTCAGCTCAGATGGGGGTATCGTTTCGGGGATACCCCGTAGTCGAATGTTATTACGGCGGTTTCTATTTTCGTGATCATCTTGCTGTAGTTGAAACTCAGAGAGTAGCCGCCTGGTGACATCTCGCTCACGTTCTAGCGCTTCCACTCTGGCTTGGACGTCCAGTTGAACAGCGTTATTAGCCTCCACTCTGCTGGATAGATCTGCCATGGAGTTCTGCATAGACGTTATTTCCCTGCGAAACGTCCCCTCCATCCTGGTTATGTAGGTTTCAAAATCCGATCGAGATGGTAGCGACTTGAGAGCATCCGCGATGTTGGTCCTGACCGACTCTGCGATAGCTGAGATCAAGGATCGGGGCAGGGTGAACCCTGTATATTCGGCGTTCCCGCCTCCAAATTCTGGGGGCCCCTCTTCGCTCCTGGGTGACCATTCCTCCCCCCGAACCCCTGGCAATTTTGTGAGGCGGTGTCTGGGAGGGGGTGCAGCAGGTTCTCGCCTCCCTGAGGTTCGGACCATCTCTGCGTAGCTGGCGGAGCCTGGGTCGGGAGGAGGGGATTCCCACCCCTCAGGTAGTAACAGCGGGGTCTCCCGTCCGCCTAACATGAGGCGCCGGTCATAGGTCTGTGGGTCTGGGTATCCCGACCCCCCAGGTGTGGGTCCCCACTCATGGGCGTCTGATCTGGTTCCCTGAGCCGTCCGGGCCCCCGGGCTGTAGTGTAACAACGACCCAGACTGTCTCCCTCTCTCTGGTGTCACATATATACAGTCCTCTTCCTCCCCCGCTGCACTCAATCTAGTGGCTGGCTTATCCGTTGCTGGGATCGTTCCCCCCCCACTGTCAGCATGACCAGCACCCACCTGCTGAAAGGCCATCAGTGTTGCAGCTGAGTCTGCAATCAGCCGGTCTCCAACTCTGGACTCCGCCGCTCCTGTGGGTCCCGTGCCTGAAGCCGCAGTCGACAGCAGCAGCTGAGCAGGAGGCGGCTTGTCAGCAGCTGCGCGCCCGCCGGTGCTCACCTCACTTGTCTCTGCCTCCTGACAGTGCGGTGTGTGCTCTTCTTCCTCCGACCGTGCCGGGAGCCCAGTGCCGGTCTTCTGCCCACCCCTCCTCCCATCAGGGTTCAGGGAGGTGACAGGCGCACTGCACAGTTCCCGCTCCGTCGCGGCGGGGCTCCCCCTCTGCTCCGGCGAGGCCGCAGCCATAGCGACCTCCTCTATCCCGCATGTGGGCTGATGCGGCGATGCGATCCCCCGCTCCTCCGGTCGTACGGCTGCTCCGCTCTCCGCTCCTCTCTCCATGGACCGGGCACCAGGTAGGACTGCCGCTGTCTCGCTGCGGGATGGATCTCCTGTTATCTCCATAGCCGCCATCTTGATAGTCGGGGGTCTGGGGCTTCCAGGAGTGTTGGCTTCAAAATAGGCCGTAATGGGTGCTCCCGTGCGGGACCGAGGTGTGCCCTTCACCTTCCTGCGCTTCGACATCGGTGTATATTGCTGCCAAAATTTCAAACTGCTGGTATAAAGGGGGTTAAGTCAGGAGCCTCGGGTTTCAGCGTCCTATCCCGCCATATGCAAGCCACGCCCCCCTAGCACACATTTTAATGGTGTCATCCATAGCTGAGAGGATAAATCTCACACAAACGTCACAATCTGACAGTGCGTTGAAGGCCTCACAAGGGAGATCCTCCGGCTGTTGGTCAATTATCTTCCTGAGCAGCGTCCTGGCGGCCACCGAGGTAACAGCCGCAGCACAGACCGGGCGCAGAGCCGTCCCTACACTAGAGAAGGCATGGGAGGCCAATCTGTCCATGCGCCGGTCCTCGGCATCCCGAAGGGTGCGAGAGGGGGAGGCCGCCATGAAGGGAGGGTTAACAACCCCAATAATTGGAGCATCCACCTCTGGAGGAACTGACCATCGTTCAACCAAATCCTGGGGAAAGGGGTACTTCCAGTCCCAAACCCCCGGAACCCCTGTGAGTTTACAGGGGGATTCCCATTCCTTAGATATAAGATACTGGAAATTATCCTGATCCAAGAATTCCAGGCGCGGCGTCGCCGTGTGGAAACTCTCCCTCTTGGGCTTAGGAGACTCTCCCGGGGAGAGATGGACAGCACTTCAAAAATCTTAATGAGTAACTCATCAGTTTCACACAGGCCCCAGGACTCCGGGCCAGAACCGTCGCGGTTCCAAGACAACTCATCTGAAGAACTGGACCCTGAGAACAGATCACCATCCTCGGACTGATCCAGATCCTGCATAGAGGCAGGTTCTTCGGTTTCAGTGGAAAACCTATAGCTAGGTCGCGTCAGGGATCGTTTCTTCCCAGCACCCAAATGCTCTGCCAAGCCTGACATAATATGCTCCGCGGTGGGAAGCTTGCGCGGCACTACGTGCTGGTCATCCCCGCTCGAGTGCGACTCATCAGGAGTGAGATTCAAGTCCGGGGAGACAGGTGTATCGAAGCGAGGTGCAGCTACTGGTAAGGCTGATTGCAGGGCCAGCGCTTGTTCAGCACACGGTCCGCAGACCAATGCTCTGTCAGCGTCAGCGTCAGCGTGGGGTTGTCTACACATGATACACAGCCGGTCTTGTCCCCGCGGGACCTCGGACACCAAATTCTGAGATGCCTCCATATGGTGATTAATCTAGGTAATATGCCGGAAGGGATTTATGCTGTAAGCAACCCTGGATGCCCCAATACTCGCTGGGAATGTGGGAGATTCTAATATAACCCCGTGAGATATATATATATCAGGCCGGGAGAAGCTACTGGAAGCTTGGCGTCTGAAAGACATAAGGGGAAATGAGGGTGTCAGAGCCATGCGCAGCACAAAAGAAATTTAAACGAATGCCCGTGAGGGCACTTACAGCAACCAAAGGAGAAGGAGGATCGACAAGACCGACAAGATGGCACCAGCGAACCTCGAAGGGCAGGCCAGAGCTATAGGTGACGCAGAACGTGCCAAACCAGACCACGCCCACCCCGGAGAGCGCGAATCTCCGTGGAACAAGACAGGAAAAGAATAGAAATAAACGCCATGGCGTCGCGAGACAGAGCCGCCTTACGCGCCAAGTCACATATTTTAAAGGCGCTGCGGTCAACATAAAAATAAAGTTTAAGCGCGGCTCTGACCACCGGAACCCGATAGGGCTAAGGCAAGGCGTGTGATATGGCAAGATTAGGGCCAACGTACACAACCCCCCCTCTTTTTCCCCCCACTAACGGGGGGGAACTAAGGAAGAAGGTGACCCAGCACTCAGGGTTCACCGCTACATGGGGCGTGGGGCAAGGTGCGGGAGGGGCATCCACTATGAGGCTCACCATTAGCCTAACCCACCTACCCCATGGATGGGGATTGCGGTGGAGCATGGCTCCGTAAGCACACTAGGTGCTGCCTACCTTCACCCGACCAACGCAGCCCAGGCTGGGAGGCATGTTACTCACAAAGAGGACGGGTGGAAATAGTCCCGCAGGGCCTCGGGCTGTCAAGCCCCGCTCGCCTGCGAGAGCGTTATACTTCATGTCTTCGCAGTTTCAGCACTGCAGAGGAATCTGGGGATTTGTGGGAGGTCCCTCGGTATATGTAGGGCTGGGAGGAGCTTGTTTTCTTCATGATTCTGCAGTGCACGGTGCTGAAGGCGGAGGTATACCCACATGTAAGGACTATGTCTGGAGCAGGACGTGCTGTCTGCTTAGAATATGGGTATTATAAGTATGTCTCACACCCTGCTTCGGAAAGATTCATTACACGTGGGTTATGGTCCAGTAGGGGGCGAACTGCAGAGAAAAAGAAGCCCCTCCCGGTCCATAAATACCTGGGACCTCCCACACATTCCCCAGTATAAGAAAGCAGTAAGGAGACCAGGAAGAGCCAATAAAATCCATGAGAAAAAGTTTCACCATATAGAGGATCCAAGATACAACTCAGGGTGGGACGAAGCAGGGTGTGAGACATACTTATAATACCCATTTTACAGGTGAGTTATCACAAATATACATTTCTGTGAAATACTCACCTGTAGAATTGGTATTATACGCATACAACACGTCCTGCTCCAGATATAGTAATAACATGTGGGTAATCCTCCGCCTCCGGCACCGTGCACTGCAGACATGTAGAAAACAAGCTCCTCCCGGCCCCACACACACCGAGGGACCTCCCACAAATCCCCAGCATTGAAAAGCAGTGAGAAGGAGAAGCCAGGAGAAAACCAACCACCCAGAAACAGGCAATAATATCAATGATAATAATCACCATACAGGGGATCCAGAACAAGTGAAACCAGGGTGGGGTGGAGCAGGACGTGCTGTATGCGTATAATACCAATTCTACAGGTGAGTATTTCACAGAATTGTATTATTCTAAGCATACAGCACGTCCTGCTCCAGATATAGTAATAACATGTGGGACATCCAATAGCAGTGTCCATAAAGTAGGGTGGGATCCCCGTGAAAAAACGCATAGCCAACAGTAAAAGCGCTGTCACCCGCAACCATGCTACCAAGTGCAACGATAGCAAAGCTCTAACCTCAACCTTTGAACCTGTAAAGGGAGAACTGAACACAAGCAGCGGACTAGCCAGCATGCTCAACAGAACTTAGTGCTGAAAGGGCCAAGCAAAGCACAAGTAGTAAGAGAACAAAACAACCAAGAGAGAAGAATAATCTTCCCTTAAAAGAACAGGCCAGAGAAACAGCCTAACCATGCTAATGCAAAAAAAAGTAGCCATGGCAACCTTAGAAGTCTCCCCAGCGGGGAATATGAACCCTGGTCTCAAGCGAGACCTGCAGGAATACTGAAAAACAACAATACTCAGCAAGAGCCGAAACATTTACTCTAGGCTCAGAAGGACAAAGCCAACCAAGTGATGCCGATCCGATGGCACCTACACCCGTGGAGGCAATCAGATCCGGTACTAAAGGATGGAGACCCATAAGCCCCAAGGGCATAATCCCTACCAGGGACAAGAAACGGACCAGGAAAATATCCAACACCTGTAGGGGAAGACATATCCCCTTAGCTCATAGTAATCAAGACAGTAGCCCAGAGACCAGAGGATCTGGAATAAAGGAGAATCAAAACACCGCCTGGAGCCAAACTCGGCGTAAGGCGGAGCACCCCACCCTTCATGGTGTACAGATATATAAACAAATATATATATATATATATATATATATATATATATATATATATATATAATGACTATGACCGCTAACAGAGCCATCCTTTATGGCACACTTATGACTAGAGCAACCGCCCCAGAAGAGCGATATGAGGTAAGGAACAGGTCAGAAGAACCTGAATAAGACCCAAGGTAACCCTTAGCAGGGCATCAGACTAAGTAAACCCCCAAAGAGGAAGCAAGAATTCCTCAAGGAATGTACCTGAGCAAACCCTGATGAATACTCAACACAGAAGATTGGATCAGACCTCTGTAGTAGGCGAACAAGGCGAGCCCTGAAACCTTCATAGAACTAAGTTGGGGAGCAAACACCAACCATGCTGTAATAATTCTAGAACCCCAGGAACAGAGAACGTCCCGCAGGGGAGAGAGCTAGACCCAGCCAAGCAATACAGGTACAACATACCCTAACATAGATGGCAGAAAAAAGGAAGAAGACGAAGAGGAGGAAGCTAGATCCTAGCACTCCTGGAAACAAGACACCCAGAGATATGCCATCTCCAACAGGGCGAAGAACAAAACCGTTCTAACTCCAAAATAGAGCCTGAAGATAGGGGCGAAATAGAAAAGAGCCTGACAATGCAGAACAGACCTCGTGAGAGAGCGTACAGGCCCACCGTCCTCAGCAGAAGCCTCCGCGGACGACACCCCCCTGGGCCACCCAGGCCCCCGGCATATTGGTTCTTTCCTTCTTCAGCGATCTTGCACAGACCCTTGCCTGGCAGGGTGAAGAAAATAAGATATATTGAGTATAATGTCCAGCCAGAACTACTAAGCCCAAAGGACAAGGTCAGGCCAATTCTGGGCCAATAATAAAGGGCAGAACCCCTGTCATCGTGACGGAGCCCAACAGGTCCATACCAGTAGGAACTCAGTGGGTCAATAGATTACCTCCTACCAAAGGAGGGCATCCATCGGTAAAAACCGATAAAACGCAAGGGATGTTAATTCCCACATAGATCAGAATCAGAGCCTTCCTGGAAGTAACAACTAGTCCCGAGACTTTCCCAGGAAAAAAGGGACAGGCCACTGTCCTACGACAGACCAAGAGTCCCCAAATGGACAGGCCCTGAAACGGAGAAGTCCAGCAAGATAGAGCCCGCTGAAGGCTCGCTGTGTCAACAACACAATAGGTAAATGGACCCCTTTAAGGGCCCCACCTAGGAACCACGGGGGTTTCAGAAGAAACAAGCCCCCCCAGTCAGCCTGCAATACTTGGTACCCATGGTGACCTCCAACAGGAAGCAGCAAGAAGGGAGGGGATGCCCCCCTGACGGACTCCTTGAATTAACTCTCAGAAGATCAACCACCTCGACTAGGAGGAAGATGCACAGACTTAGGTCCAGGTTGCTGGACCCCTGTCCAGAAATAACAACCTAAGGTGCTTCAGAGCCCAAGGGCACTGAGAATAAGGGACGTCACCTGCACAGCCACCAACGGCCTTCCCAGGTGCAATTCTGCCTGGTGACAGAAAGGTGATAGCAAGGAAGGGCAGAGACCTTGCCCCAGAAAATCCCTAATTGCCAAGAAAAAAGGCACTAGCCGGAAACAATCCGAATGCCATCCTAGGAAACTGGGGGATGGAACAAAAATAGGACCTGAGGCAACTAAAGCCTATCCAAACAACTCCCTCTTGGGAGATAGAAGGAAACCTGATAGGTCCCTTTGTGGCTGCCCCTTGGTCTCGTGCGAGATATCACTCCCAACCGAGCCTAGCGAAACACCGGGAGCGTAAGAGGGGCCCAATAACACGGCCACAATCGGCAGTGATGACTACCAACACCAAGCTGTAAAGGCCTCCGTGTCCGAAGAACACCTGGGAGCCAAGTTAAGCATCTCAGCAGGAGACCGAACCAGACCCCGCAAAGGGCATCCCTGGTTCCTGTTTAACACTATGATATGGAGGTGGAGGGGTATCCCTGCTCCGAGGGGGCCGAGACGGATGCCCCTGATTGGGTGAATTGTCCTATTTTCCAAATAGGTCCAGACGGGCCCCAAACAGGCGATGCCCTCTAAAGGGTAGCCCCGTCAGAGTCCTTTTAGCTTCATCGTCGGCCCCCCACTGTCGCAGCCAGAGCAGGCGACGTATAGCTATCACTGGGGCAGAGGTCCTCGCACACATTTTGATGGTGTCATCCAGAGCTAAAAGGATAAATTTAACAAAAATATCACAGCTGGAGATCGCGTTAAACACCTCCCAGGGTAAATCTTCAGGTTGATGCTCAAGCATCTTTCTTATGAGGGTCCTAGCGGCCACTGCAGTGATGGCCGCGGCACAGACAGGACGTAGCGCCGTTCCTGCACAAGCAAAGGCGTGGGAAGCCAGCCTATCAATGCACCGGTCCTCGGCGTCCCGCAGGGTGCTGTAAGCTGGAGCTGTAAAGAAAGGGGGGTTAGAAACCCCAATAATCGGCGTGTCTACCACTGGAGACGAAGACCAACAATCAACCATCTCGGGGGGAAAAGGGTATTTCCAAACCCAATCCTCTGGGGCCCCTTGAAGATTAGTGGGGCATTCCCATTCCTTAAGTACAAGAGCATGGAAGTTAGCCAAGCGCGCGGACGCTGTATGGAAGCGCTCCCCTCTCGGCCTGGGGACCGCATCAGGGGGCCTTAAAAATCCTGAGCAACATATCACCAACGTCAAGCTGGTCCCAGTCATCCTGACCAGCATCATCCTGACACCTCGGCCGCTCATCAGAGGAAACCGGGTCAGAAAACAGGTCTCCATCTTCAGACGGAGCACTATCACGCGGAGAAGAGGACTCCTCCGAGCCAATAGCACAGGCCGAAGTCGGAGGAGTCCAGGGCCGTTGTCTGGCAGAACCCACACGGCCGGACAACCCTTCAACAATCTGGTCAAGCGTGGGCCGTCTAGGAGAGACGTATATTTGTAACTTAAGCAAGAGGAAAGGGAAGAGAAGGAGCGAGGTGCAGCCACAGGCGCTGCTCGCAGGTCCAGTGTCTCCTCGGCACATGGCGCACAGACCCGTGCCCCGTCAGCATCAGCATGGGGGAGACCACACGCTACACACAGCCTTTCTTGTCCCAGAGGGACCCCGGTCACACAATCCTGAGATGCCTCCATATGGTGATTATCTAGGCACAGTATGCCCGTAGGGATTTATGCTATAAGCAACCCTGGATGCCCCAACAACCCGCTGATCAATGTGGGAGAATTGTAGTAAGGCCCGCTAAAATCCTTATATGTATATATATGTATATTTGAGGCCGGGAAAAGCCACCGGTGCTCAGCGTCTGAAAGACATAAATGGGAAAGAGATGTCAGGGCCATGCGCAGCTGGACAGAACATATAAAGAGGGAGTCGCCCATGAGGGCACTTCCGATCAAGTGGAGGAGGAGACCGTCACCACGCGCGCGCGAAGCTCAACAAAATGGCGCCCAGCGAACCTCGAAGTGCGGGCTCAATGCTCTGCCGTGACGCGGAGCGCGCCGAACCAAGACCCCGCCCACTCCAAAGAGCACGAAGCTCTGAGGTAAAAGTAAAGGCAAGGATACAACCCACGCTTAAGGATTCGTAGAGAACCGTTACATCCAATAAAGAAATGGCACCACAGCATCTAGACGACGCAGCAAGCTATGTACAAGGCATACGGCGGCAGCCAAAAAACGGAATAAGGAGCAAGCAGCGCGGCTCTGACATCTCGGAGTTAATAAAGGGCAGAAATAAGGCCACAAGCGTGACATACCGGTACACTTGGACCGCCACACACATACCCCCCCTTTCTTTTCCCCCTAACTAGTTGGGGAAATGAGGAAGGATGGCGACCCTCAAACAGGGTCCAGCGCTACCCGGGGTACGGGGCAAAAATGCGGGAGGGGCATCCACAAGAGGCTCACCATCGGCCTAAACCGCCTACCCTATGGTGGGGGATTGCGGTGGAGCATGGCTCCGTTAAGCACCAAGGTGCTGCCTACCTTCACCCGACCAACGCAGCCCAGGCTGGGAGGCATATTCTTCACAAAGCTGACGGGTGGAAATAGTCCCGCAGGGCCTCGGGCTGTAAAGCCCCGCTCGCCTGCGAGAGCGTGATACTTCATGTCTTCGCAGTTCAGCACTGCAGAGAAATCTGGGGATTTGTGGCAGGTCCCTCGGTGTGTGTGGGGCCGGGAGGAGCTTGTTTTCTACATGTCTGCAGTGCACGGCGCCGAAGGCGGAGGATTACCCACATGTTATTACTATATCTGGAGCAGGACGTGCTGTATGCTTAGAATATGGTATTATTCCAAGTATGTCTCACACCCTGCTTCGGAAAGATTAATTACACGTGGGACATCCAATAGCAGTGTCCAAAAAGGGTGGGGATCCCAACAGGCAATAGTGCACAAATTAAACCACTGCAGCTTGCAGAACTTTGCGGCCAAAAACAGCATTCGATGAGGCCCGCACATCAACCTTATAAAACTTGTATGTAAGTATGAACAGAAGACCAAGTAGCAGCCTTACAAACTTGTTCAACAGAGGCTTGGTGCTGAAACGCCCAGGAAGCCTCAACAGCATGAGTAGAATGAGCAGTGATCTGGAAAGGGGGATCCCTCCCCTTGGCAGAGTAGGCCCTAATAACGGCCTGACAAATCCATTTACTAATGGTAGACTTGACGGGCGCCAAACCCTTCTTGGGCCCAGAGGGCACCACAAAAAAGTTGTCTGTCTTCCGGAATGGTGAAGTAGCCACCAGATAGTACTTTACACATCTAACGACGTCCAGAGAGTGCAAGGCCCTCTCCTTGTCATTGCTAGGTTTAGGACACAATGAAAGAAGCACAATGTCCTGATTGAGGTGAAAGGCAGAGACAACCTTTGGCAAGAAGTCTGGTTTAAAACGGAAAACCACCTTGTCCTGATGTCTCTCAAAATAGGGGGCCTGAATGGACAGAGCTGCCCACTCAGAAACACGTCGAACAGAGGCCACCAAAAAGGCAACTTTTGAGGTGAAAATGGATAGTGCAGAATCCTGCACCGGTTCAAAAGGAGGACCCTGAAGGGCAGACAACACCAAGTTTAAATCCCAAACAGGTAACATGGGTTTGTGAGGAGGGCGCACATGAGTGACCCCCTGAAAAAAGGTCTTAACCAAAGGATGAAGAGCGAAAGATCTCTGAAAGAAAACTGCCAGAGTGGACACATGCCCCTTAAGAGTGCTAAGCTGAAAACCCATGTCCAGACCATGCTGAAGAAACTCCAAAATCCGAGGAATGGAAAAACACCCGACAAGGAAAGGCCCTAGCCTCACACCAATCAATGTAGGTCTGCCAGGTCCTGTAGTAGATATGAGAGGAAGATTTCTTCCTAGCCCTGACAAGAGTCTGGACAACGGCTTCAGACAAACCCTTTTCCTTTAAGATGAAGGTTTCAGCTGCCACGCCGTCAAAGCCAGCGTTTGTAAATTGGGGTAACAAAGCTGACCTTGTGTGATCAGATCCGGAACCAGAGGCAGCCTGAATTGATCGACCGCCAGCCGGACGACATCTGCGAACCACACCTGTCTTGGCCACCTTGGGGCCACCAGGATTTCTGGCACACCCTCTTGAGCCAGCTTGCGTACCACCTTGCCCACCATGGGAAAGGGAGGAAACAGATACAGGAGACCGAGCTCCCGCCAGGACAGAGACATGGCATCCACTGCCAGAGCCAGAGGGTCCTGGGACAGAGACACAAATGCCGAAAGCTTGTGATTGTGATGAGAGGCAAACAGATCCACCTCTGGACTCCCCCACCTGCGACAGAGGGATAGAAATACCTTGTTGCTGAGGGACCATCCCCCCCCGACGAGAGGTCCCTCTGCTCAGGGAGTCCGCTTCCAGGTTCTCCACCCCTGGAATGTAGACTGCCGAGATGCACGGAACATTGCTCTCGGCCCAAGCAAGAATCACAGACACCTCCTGGAGGGCACTCCGGCTGCGAGTCCCTCCTTGGTGCTTGATGTAAGCGACCGCTGTCCAATTGTAGGAGTGAACCTGAACTGGTAAGCCCTAAAGGTGATGTTTCAGGTGCGACAGCACCAACCGAACCGCCCTCAGCTCCAGAATGTTGATGGGGATATGGGCCTCCTGAGGACCCCACAGCCCCTGGAACTGACGTTCCCTCCTCCCCAGCCCGACAGACTGGCATCCGTGGTGACCGTCTCCCAACAGGGCGCAAGAAAGGGCCTGCCCCCCAGGAGATTCCTCTGGTCCATCCACCACAAGTCTGATCCAGAGACAGAGGACATTTGTCCCAAACCGATAGAAGATGGAGCTGAATGGGTCTCATGTGAAACTGAGCAAATGGCACTGCCACGAAGCAAGCCACCATCAAACCTACCAGCCTCATGCATTGCCTGATGGATGGACGAGGGCTGGACAGAAGAAAATGAATAAGAGCCTGAAGAACATCCACCTTCGGCTCGGGTAGGAACACCCTGGTCTGAATAGTATCCAGAGTCATGCCCAGGAACGAAGCCACCCTTGACGGTGATAGAGAGGACTTGGGGTAATTGATTATCCACCCGAACCTCTCCAGCGTCGTCACCACCGTTCTGTGTCCAGCTCCGCCTGGTGGAGAGAGGATGGCGTAATGAGAGGGTCGTCCAGGTAAGGCAAGATACGAATGCCCCGGACTCTGAGAAGAGCCATCACACCCGCCAAAACCTTGGTGAACACCCTGGGCGCCGAAGTCAGCCCGAAGGGAAGAACTGGAAGTGCTGGTCGTCTACCACGAACCTGAGGAACCCTTGGTGCCCCGGAAAGACCGGCGCATGAAGGTAAGCGTCCTTGATATCTATTGAGGTCATAAAGTCCCCCGGACAGCAGAGCGCAGAGTCTCCATGTGAAATTTTTTGGGCCTGATGAACAGGTTGAGAGTTTTCAAGTCCAAAATGGGTCTTATGGAACCATCTTTTTTGGGGACCGTAAAGAGGTTGGAATAGTAACCCAGACCTCTCTCTGTGGGGGGAACCGGACAAACTACCCCCATATCCCAAAGGTTTTGCACCGCCAGAAAAAAGCCCTGTGCCACTCGTGGGTCCGACGGAACCCGGGACCTGAGGAATCTGGGAGGAGGCCGGCATGCAAACTCCAGCTTGTACCCGGAGGAAATTACCTCCCGGATCCAGACGTCTGTGACATCTAGGGTCCAGACCTGAGCAAAGAGCCACAGCCGCCCCCCCACCCGCAAGAGTGAGGGCGCCCCTTCATTGCTGAGCAGGCTGAGCAGACCCACGAAGGGAAGACCTGTGAGCGCCTTCTTAGCAGCGTTATCGGCCGCCCACTGGTGCAACCAGACCGACCGGCGTATAGCAACCTGCAATGCCAAGGTCCTGCTACACATACGGATAGTATCATCCAAGGCTGATAAGACAAAAGCATTGAACATCTCACAATGAGTCAAGGCTGTAAACTCCTCACTGCAAGGATCCAATTGAGAACCATCCAAAAGGCCCCTAATTAGAGCTCTAGTAGCCACGGCCGTGATCGCAGAAGCACAAACCGGGCGCAAGGCCGAACCCACACAAGCAAAGGCATGTGAAGCCAATTGATCGAGACGTCGGTCCTCACCATCCTTCAAGGTAGTGGAATCCGGGGTATGCACGACTGAAGTATTGGACAATCCCAGGACGGGCGCGTCAACCTCTGGGGGTGTCGACCAAAGTTTCACCACATCAACAGGAAAGGGATACTTCCTATCCCACCCGTGAGGGATACCAGGGAGCCGACTAGGCTTTTCCCATTTCTTAAGGATCAGATTGTTAAAGTGCTTAAGTGAGTAAGAAGCCTATGGGTGTCAACAGTATCCCCCCGCTCTGAGCCAGCATCAGCGCCAGGGTACTGCCGATCCTCAGATGAGTCAGAGTCTGGGAACAGTTCCCCTTCCTCGAGCGGGGAACAATCAGACCGGTCAAATGGTTCAAAATCAGCATAATCAAAGGCCTGCGTTGCAGGCGCCAAGTGCCGTCTCTTAGCTGGGGCCTTCCTGGCTGCAGAGCTAGCAATCAGCCTCTCAATGTTGGCCAGTCTTGCGCAAACATCAGATTGCGACTCCCCACTGGTGACAACGTCACTTGGGGTCATAACCAGGCGTGGGGGTGTAGGTGATGAGGCCAGCGGGGCTGAACCATCCGCACAGGGCCCGGCTTGCCGCACAAGCGCCTGTTGTGCACATGGTATACAAATTTGCACATTGTCTCCCAAAGGGGATGCCCCACATATCACACACGACCGGGGTTGTCCCGAAGGGACCCCAAGTCCAGTATCCTGGGGAGCCTCCATATGGTGATTTATTGATAGTCGCAATGATAAATGGGAATTACGCTATGAAGCTACCCGGGATGCCCCTTAGCGTCCATAAGTGGGAGGATTTATAATCACACAGGGAAAACCCCAATTTGAGCAAGGGACTAGGACCGGGAGAAAAAAACCCTTTTAATAAGGAAGCATTCCCATCTGAAAGACATAATGAGGGTACCCCTTAAATACATTGACAGGCACACAGATTCATGCAATTTAAATATGCAGACAATAAGCATGTGTAAAAGAAACAAGGAACCAGTTATATATATATGCAAACAACCACAGCTGAAAAGGCTATTGTAGCAATAACAAGGCCAATCTAATACCATAAGAAGGAAGGGAGGGTGACCGAGCAGCTGAAATGACGGCGCTGGTCCGGGGAAGGAGGAAGAAGGGCGGGTCAGCGCGGGTCGTCTTTTCGCGACGCGCCTGGACCCGCCCCCTCCCGACCAGGAAGTGAAGCGCCCCCACCAACTGGAGCAGAGGATAACGCACGCCAAAGGTAGGGGGCAGGCCGCACAAGGCACGACGAAAGCCAGGCCCCGCCCCCTCCCCTGAGTCCCAAGGCCGCGCTCCCTAGAAAAGCTGCGGAGCTGGCCAAGGGGATAAAATGCACACACACTCTCACAAACCCCCCGGGGCACAAACGAAATAAAAGAAGCCCCCCCCCCCCACTATCCGGGAAGGGAGTAAAGGGGGAAGCCGATAGCTACATGTTAATATGTAGTGAGGGCTACTCGACGGACGGGGCATCCCAAGTCAGGATCACCAACCTGACGGCCGCCTACCCTTTGGTGGGGGATTTGCGGTGGAGCATAGCTCCAGGTAACAGGACACCTCTAGAGGTGTACCCTACCCGGACCCTACAGCCAAGGCTGGGAGGCAAGGGGAATTAACAAAGGAGTCCGGGCAGCAATAGGAATAAGGAATGGCCGGGTGTAAACCCGGCTTACCTGCAAAGGAAAGAGACAGCCATCTTCTTGACTTGCATCTCCTTCTGCAGAGACTTAACTGGGGTATGTGTGGGAGGTCCCAGGTATTTATGGACCGGGAGGGGCTTCTTTTTCTAGTCATCTCTGCAGAAGTTCGCCCTCTACTGGACCATAACCCACGTGTAATTAATCTTTCCGAAGCAGGGTGTGAGACATACTTGGAATATGTATATTTTTTTGTGCCAAAAGGATGTGCTCAAGGTGCTGCGCTGATTGTTGGCAACGTTCACAAAGAAGAGAGAATTAAGTCCTGTGCACATATACCCCTTGTAGTGGGAGCACCATAATAGTAAATAAATTATGTAAAATAAGCCAAAAATGGAAGCATAAAAAAACCTTGCACAGTTTATATTTCTACCCAAACGAATAGCTGAATGAGGCTGTGGTAGCACAACCATTACTTGCATGGGGGGAGTCCACTTAGGTCCTGCCTGGTCCCTTCCTGTCCGACCAGGCCCCCCCCCCCCCCCCTCTCCCAGCCAAAGCTGCATGCATTTAGGAAGCTTTATTGAAACCAAAGTAGAATAAACAGATGTTCAGCCTATCTGTTTCTCTCCAAACACATGCACTGTATGCTAGTAACAGCGCTGTGGAGAGGAGCAGTCACTTTTCTCCCGCTCATATATCCAGCAGTCTCCAAGTAAAAACTTTAGATGCAGCCAGCCTTGCCTGTGCCTCTCCACCTGCATGTGCTATATTCTGGTATCAAAGCTGTGGAGAGGTGAGAACAGTCTGTTATATGTGCCGCTTTTATGCTGGAGACCACAGGTGCGCACCCGCTGGGTGAATTTGGGCCAGTGTTCGGACTCAGGTCAGGGGGCAGAGGCCGGAATCTGGGAATACGGGCCACACCCCTCCAGGAAGCAGTTCGGGCTCCTGCGTTTGGGGCAGTGGCGGTGATGGCTGAATCAAGAGGCTGCATTCCCAGGACAAAGACCTTGGCTGCGCTTTTCTCGACAGCGGGGAGTGCGGCTTGAACTAGAAAGGCATACCGGTAGGTGGTCGGTATGGGTGCAGGTGACACTTCACTGGATGGGGCAGGTCACCAGTCACGCCCCCCCCCCCCCCCCCAAACGACTGTCTTCGGGACCAGGGGAACAGATTCCTTTTCCAAGCTTCTATGTAAGACTTGCTTGGAGGAGGTAGCCAGGGGCATCTTTTAAGTGCATGATGAAGAGTTTATTGAAACTCTTGACTCTAGAATGGGTGATACATTTGATTTTTATTAAGAAAAAAAACTTATCAGGCACAGGGAGAGGACCAGAGGCACCGGCCTCCTCCGCACCCTAGTAGGTTTTCCCTTTTCCCTAGAGGATATGCCTGACCTGATTAGGGGCAATTTATCCTCCCTTAAGATTGAATCAGAAGATAAGCCCCTCTCCATTCAGGATTCCCTCTACCAGGATTTGTTGGAAAGAAGGGATCCCTGTTTTCCCGATCCACCAGTGGCTAAAGGACATCATTGTTCGGGAATGGAGGAATCTGAAGTCCCGGTTCTTTGTTCCTAAGTCTTGTAAAGATTCCCTTTTGAGGAGTCGGAGGTTTGGGCTAAGTACCCTAAGGTGGATGCTCCTTTGGCTCAGCTATCTCGGAAATCGGATCTCTCCTTCAAAGGCCATAGGTTCCCTTAGAAATCCTCTAGATAAAAGGTCAGATATCCTGCTCAGGCATGGGATACTGATTCCCTTTAATTTAGATCCCTGCTTGCTACAAATTGCATAAGTAGAGGCCCCAGTAGGAACTCTAGGCAGTTAAGGTCAGGAGTGGGATAACCAATGACGCCCTGAAGGAGGAAGTATTGCCCCCCCCTTCTATTTCCAAGGCATTAAACTTTATTTCCAATGCTGCTTCAGAGCCGATTAGGGCCAACGCTAAGAGCATGGCCCTAATTCATTGCGCACAAGGAGCTCTCTGGCCTAAGACCTGGCAAGGTGACCAGTCGACTAAGTCACACCTTTGTATTATACCCTCAAATGATAAGCTTTTGTTCGGGTCAGAACTTGAGAAGGTTCTAATCCGTTCTTCTGAGGTGGGGAAGAAGTAATCCAAAAAGAAAAAAATACCCTCCCCCACCTTGTTTGGAATCCAAGAAACCTAGAATTCCCCAACAGGATTCCCAAAGCTCTGATTTACGGAGGTCTTGTCTAACCAGAGAATGAAGGTCAAGGGAGGTTGTTCAAGCCGCCTCAGCAGCAGTCCTGACGGAAGACCAGTAGGGCGAGACTTTTCTTCCAGCCTGGCAGAAGATCTCTCAGAACCCCTTCATTCTTCAGACAATTCAGGACGGATTTAAAGTGGACCAACACCCTCCCCTGATCGGCCCGGGAATCTATAAGATTCCCGGACCGATCAGCTCCCTGACTGCGGGGCACCCCGATCGGGGGTGCCCCCCTGTGTGAAACCCCCCCCAGATCCCCGAAAATCCTACCTGATCCTCGTTCCAGCGGCGCATGCGCGGGCCGCCGCCGCCTCCCGCGCGTCCCTCTAGCAGGGCGCACCCGCGCTGGCCGTTTGTGAATGGCCGGTGCGGGCGCGCTCCCTGTAAGAGGGACACGCGGGAGGCGGTGGCGGCCCGTGCTCAGCTTGTCCGGCGGCAGCGATTGGACGAGCGTGTCACGTGGGAGCGGGGGCAGGTGAGTTTTTGGGGCTTTCTGGGGGGTTTCACACAGCGGGGCACCCACGATCGGGGTGCCCTGCGGAAGTGGACCAATACCCAGGATAGTCAAAATCCTGGGTGTTGGTCCACTTTAAGGCCACAGGATCATTTTGTAGTAACCCACGGTTCCAGAGATCCTGTGAAAGCACAGGCCCTGCTTTTAGTGATGACAAAACTAGGAAAAGGCAGTCAGAGGAGGTTCCATGGCACCTGAAACAGACAGGTTTTACTCCCATGTGTATCGGGTACAAAGGCCATCAAGGAAATAATTTTAGTCTGAACCTAAAGCAGTTTAATTTGGGAATCAGATACAAGAGATTCCGTATGAAATCAATTTTTACCATCAAAGATATCATGTTTCAGTGTGTCTGGATCCTCTATAGATTTCCAGGTTGCATATGTGCATGTTCCTATTTTTCCAGCTCACAGAAGCATTTTTTTCTTCGCTCCTTCCACCTAAATAGGAAACACAAACTGGTCAAGGTTAAATGTCTATGTCATATTGCAGAGAGGGACAGTGCGAGGGAGACACAGTGGGCAGTGTACAGCAAAAGCAGTTCACCACAGGGACAGTGTGCAGCAGAAGCGATTCACATCTCAAATTCAAGCATAGAAGCAGTGAAAGGGAAGAGAGTTTAACCAGGTCCAGTTTTTGTTTCCTATTTAAGTGGGAGGAGTTACTCAGCTATGCCGTCCTGGAGGACTACCAGAAATGCCATTACTGGTAAGCTAATTGGGTTTTTCATCCAAGTATTAAAAATTTACATTTTTATAATTATTTTGTTTGTTCAATAACTTTTAAGCCCCTGAAATGAAGGGATAGTTTTCAAAAAATACCATTTTGTGATTACTCACCTGTAAAATGGGTATTATAAGTATGTCACACACCCCGCTTCCAATATTCATGACATGTGGGTAATGACCTGTAGAGGGCGAACTTCTGCAGAGATGAAAGGAAAAAAAGGAAGCCCCTCCCGGTCCATAAATACCTGGGACCTCCCACACATTCCCCAGTATAGAACAGCAGTAAGGGGACCAGGAAGAGCCAATTATAACAAAACTTAACTATAAAAGGTTCACCATATAAAGGATCCAGAATACAAAAAGGGCTGGATGAAGCGGGGTGTGTGACATACTTATAATACCCATTTTACAGGTGAGTAATCACAAAATGGTATTTTTTTTATATATTCTTTTTGTCATTTTCAAAATTAATTACAAACAATAAAAAAAAACATGGGTGTTCCACCGACAACACAATTGTACAATCGTCATACATGTTTAAAATTAGGCAGTACACAAAAGCTTGGAAGACATGACCGCAGCCAGGGCTGCACCCCCCGGATACCTGAAACTTTCTGCTGGAAGCTCTTGGGGCGCGTTTCTGGCATCTAAACCTCTGGTCGAATCTCTACTCCTCAAAACAAGGAGAGAGAGGCGCCCCAAGCACTTGTCCCCTCAATGGGGGGGTTAGCACCTGCTCTGCAGCTGCGAAAATGAGAATCGTGAAAACAAAGACTAAGGGGGGGGGGGGGGTATATGCTACACGGACACAGATAGGAAATGAGGGTGGGAAAGCGGGAATGGGAGAGGGAAGAAGGGAGGGGACAGTGAACCCAGTAGTCACTACTGACTCTCCGCCATCAGCACCTCAAAGTCCCGTGAGACCGCAAACGTATCCCAGCTAGCCCACTTAAGACGGTGGTCTTCCGAGGCTTCATTCTGTGCAGCAATAAGGCCCTCAAACCTCTCGATCTCTGCCACCTTGCTCAGCCACATGGAGATACTGGGGGCGGTTGGGCTCTTCCACAACGAGGGGACACAGGCCCTGGCGGCATTCACCATCTGACTAAGAACGGATCTCTGGTATCTTTTGGTAGGCAGCCCCGAGTGGTGAAGAAGGAAGAAAGCCGGGCCTTCAGGTACCTCCCAGTCTGTAATGTCTCTAAAGGTTGCCCAGAAATTTGCCAGCCTCGGGCACGACCAAAAGATATGGAGTAGATCACCCTCCACGCTTCCACGGCATCAGCATGTGGGGGAGACATCGGGAGACCGTTTCTGCAGTAACGTGGGTACCACCTCGTAAGAATTTTGTAACTACACTCCTTGTATCTAGTACAAGTAGCTGTTTTGTGCGCCAGGCGTACTATTCGTTTCCTGTGCTCAGCCGAAAAGGTAGTCCCCAGATCTTTCTCCCATTTTGCAAAAGATGGCAAAGGGTCTTGGTCTTGGTGGCTTACCAATAGTTTGTAGGTAAATGATAGCACGTGTTGGGCTGGCCCCTTCTCCATGCTGAGCCTCTCAAACAGCGTGAGCTCTCTGAGCTGCCGGGCCCGTAGCCCCAGGGCGACCAGGAAATGACTCAACTGCATTTGTTGCCAGTTATCCCATCTCAGTAGCTCTTCAGATGCAGCTATAGCATCTAGGGACACCCAACCATCACGACCATGAAAATCCCTTATCCTATTAACGCCCTTTTCGTAACCAACTGTCTGCAGTCCTCCCCCTCGTACCCGGGGGGAACGCCGGGTTCCCCAAAACTGGGAACAGGGGGGAGAAGTCCGGCGAAATCTCACTCGATGGGAAATATTTGTGGCAAATCTTAAGTGAGGCTCCTACCATGGGGTGCTTCAGTTCTGCAGCCACAGCCTGTCTCGGCAGCCAAGGGAGCGAAACTAGTGGTAGCGTCGAGCTACCTTGCTCTATCTGGACCCACTGCTTATGCTGTGAATGTCTACACCAGTCCACTATTCTGGTTAGGTGCGTGGCAGCATAGTATAGACTGGGGTCAGGGAGGCCTATCCCACCACTATCCCTAGACTTAATTAGAGTCCTCCTGCTTATTCTAGGGGTTTTCCCCAGCCAGATAAATTCAGAGAACAGTGCTCCAACTCTTTTCAGGAACTCATTGGGAACCACAACAGGCAGCGCTTGCATTACATAAAGAAGGCGGGGGAGCACATTCATTTTGAGGGTGTTACATCTCCCAAACCACGAAAGTTTTTTGAGAGACCAGGCTTCAAGATCTTTCGAGAATGCTTGGAGCAAGGGAGGAAAGTTCAGGGAGTAGACCCTCTCTAGAGACTTACCTAGCTTTGTACACAAGTGTGTTATGTAGTCCCCAGCCCACTTAAACCGGACCTTCACCATGATTTAATGAAAAGCCCAAACTCTTAAAAAATGATTCCCCAGCATCTAAAATTAATATATTTTACATTTTTAGTCACTAACTTATTATTCTTTCCCCCACTGGGCTGCAACTCTGTTCAGGAATTTAGGATACGGGCGCCGCCATCTTGACTCAGAAGCATCACACTTACTGAGGAGAGGAGAGTGGGATAATGTACAGGGGGGCAGGTTATAGCTGTGCTTTGCTCAGACAGAGCAGAGCTGGGGTCAGGGAAAGGTCAGCAGTCCCAGAATGCAGAGCAGCACAGTCACTTCCTGTTTGATAAAATGGCGGCTTCCATAAGCCGCCATCTTGGATGTTTAAAGGCTCATAACATGCAGTAGATGCAGGTAGGATGATTTTTAATGTGAGCAATCTGTATGTACAGTGTGGGGGAAACATATAAGATAGACTCTTATTCAGAGTGAAGGTCCGCTTTAAAGGGGAAGGAGCATCTAAGGTTCCTCTCTCTTTCTGCCGCAACGTTAAGGTTCAGCACTTCTGACTTCTGCATGTTGACTTTGTAGTTAGACAGATTCCCAAATGTCTCCAACTCTTTCATAAGATTCGGAAGCGTAACCTCGGGACCGGTTATAAAAAACAATAAGTCGTCGGCAAATGCCGCAACTTTGTATTGGCCAGATGGAAGGGAGATCCCCCGTACATCGGGGTTATTTCTTATACTACAAAGCAGGGGCTCCAATGTCAGTATGAAGATTAACGGGGAGAGGGGGCAGCCCTGCCTTGTCCCGTTTCCGATACCGAAGGGTTCAGACAGGGTCCCATTAACTCTTACCAAGGCTGCTGGGTGCAGATAAAGGCTAGAAATCCAAGAAGTCATGTGAGGCCCCAGACCAATGTGATCTAGGACTCCAAACATGAAATCCCACTACACCCTGTCAAATGCCTTTTCGGCATCGGTCGCCAGGAGGATCAAGGGGAGGTTCTTCTTAAGGGCATGGTGTATAAGATTAAGCGCTTTCACTGTATTATCTCTAGCCTCTCTATGAGGCATGAATCCTACCTGATCAAGGTGGATAACTTGATGCAGGTGAGGGGAGAGGCGGCTAGCAAGAATTTTAGCAAAGAGCTTAATATCCACGTTGAGAAGAGAAATTGGCCTAAAGCTGGAACTCAAAGTAGGATCTTTCCCCTCCTTTGGTATCACTGAAATATGGGCGCGCAGGCTGTCTGCTGGAAGGGCAGCATCCGCCTTGAGAGAGTTGAGTACCCCAAGAAGCCTGGGCAAGAGTGGATCCACAAATGTTTTGTAGTACAACAAGGGGAGACCGTCCGGTCCCGGTGCCTTCCCGTTAGCCGAGCCTTTAATGGCCAGTGCAAGTTCCTCAGGCGTAATTGGGGTCTCCAAGTCCTCCAGCACCGCCCGTGGCAGCTTGGGCATTCCTGATCGCTGAATGTATTCACTAATGCCCATCGGGCCCGAACCTGGGTGAGCAGGGGGGGGATGTTATAGAGGGATTTGTAATATTCCCTAAAAACCCCTGCTATGTCTCTATCCTTATGCACCAAGTTGCCTTCCCTGTTCCTAATTCGGGGGAATATATGTTCTGTTGACTGTTTGTGGAGGGTTTCTAATTTCCGGATTTCTCCGAGGAGTTCACCTATTTGCCTGCTTCTCTCCTTCTTAACTCTGGGCCCATGTTCGATAAGAAGCCCACGAACTACGCACTTATGGGCCTCCCAGATCGTGGGAAGACTTGTGTCAGGGGTGGTGTTATTGATAAAATATTCCTGGAGCTTCTTTCTCAAGTCCTCCTTGATTAAGGGGTCTTGTATTAGGGCACTGTTCAGCTTCCATGTCCAGGGCCGCGGCTCCTGGTCATGTGTCATGAGTCTGAGATATACCGGTGCATGGTCCGATAAGGTAATGTTACCTATCGTAGCAACTTCAACCCATGGCAATAGGTAATGCAGAACTAGGAAGAAGTCAAGCCTCGAATATAAGTTGTGCGGTGCCGAGAAAAAGGAATAATCTCTCGCACTGGGATTGAGGACACGCCACGGATCTATCAGCTGGTGAGAGTGTAGAAGTTTTTTGATTCTCCTAAGTTTGGGATAAGAGATATAGGAGTGACCATTCGAGGTATCTAGCAAGGGTTCTAGGGTGAGGTTAAAATCCCCGCTCACTATCAACCTGCCCTCAGCAAAGTCAGTCATCCTATCGAACACCTCCTCAAGGAAGGAGACCTGCCCAGTGTTAGGTGAGTAAATGTTTACAAAGGTATACATCTCAGGTCTTATCCTCCCCTTGACAAATAGCCATCTCCTGTCTCCACCACCCAGAGTGCCCACCTCCTCCCACGGAGTAGATCTGGCCAGTAAAAGACTAACCCCTCTAGATCTAGGGTCCGGGGAAAAGCTATGGTATGAGATTGGAAATACCTTGTTCCTGAGAGACGGGGGGTTCGCAGCCCTGAAGTGCGTCTCCTGGAGAAGAGCCACCTGCGCCTTCAGTGCCTTAAGGTTGTTCAGGACCAGGGATCTCTTCTCAGGGGTGTTCATGCCCTTCACATTAAAAGACACCAGGTTAAGTTCACCCATATCTGCCGAAGCGCGTCAGGCGTATGCGGGAAGGCAGAAGGCCAATAGCGCACAAAGCGGGGAGGGAACAAGTGCGGGAAGAGTACGACAGGAAGGGAGGGAGGTAGGTAGACAGTCAGGGATACAACAAACAGAACAATAGACGAGCTCAGATCTGAGTAAGGAGAACCAACTAGTGGGCAGAGGGATATCAACAAAGACTTTCGGTGGGACCGCCAGCGGCCAATCACCAACTGAGCCAGACCCCACCGAAAGCGGGCCCACCTGGAATATAAACTAGGTTGCGTTATACGCTAAGAATCGACTTATCCCGCGAGGGTGGAGATCGATACGGGCCTATCTGGGGAACTATGTCTTGCGCCGGACACAGGAGCACTAGCGCCTTGTCCCCCCGGGCAACGAGAGTCAAACTGGGCAACAATAGGATCATAAAAAAGCTGAACCTGTAGGTAGGAAAAGCAGTAGCAAAGTAACATCTCTAAACACTATAACAGGGGAGAGCATACTTGGATTCCCCTGGCAAGTGTCTCTGGCCGAGCCCCCCCAGAGATCCCGCAGAGAGAGGCAAACAGGCAGCCGCGGGTCCCAGGGTAACCACGTTGCGCAAAACTGCACTCCAGCTCGCTCAGCAGCCCTCCGACCGGGCATCTCAAGACCCGCAGGCCCGGCAAGGGCCCCGCCGGAGACACCCCAAGAAAAAGACACTGTGTATACTCATCAACTGGGTCAGTCCAATCTTGCAGGACCAATTCCAATCCACCAAGTGTCCCGGCGGTGGGATCACAGTTCTCTGTCGGCTGGACCGGGGCGTCCCTCGCCTCGTCTTTCACCTCTCATTTCGGGCCTGCGTGATCTTGGCCGCCTTTGGGGCAGACCAATGTGCCGCTGGGGAGACGGTTCCGCGGTGAGCGAAAGCCAACTGGGGACCGGAATCAGGTTGCAGCCCAAGAAAGCGAAAAGGCCTTCCAGATCTTGATATGTCCTGAGCAGGTAGGTGACCCGTTCTTTTGCCACAATTAGGTGAAACGGGTATCCCCAATGGTACGTAGCTCCCATACTTCTCGTCAGCTCCAAAAAAGGCTTCAACAGCTTTCTCATTTGTAAAGTATGCCTGGAAAGATCCGGCAATATGGTGACCCTTGCTCCGTCAAAGTCTATCGGTCCATGTCGCCAAGCTCTGCGTGCTATCTCCTCCTTCACGTTGTAGAAGTGTATTCTGCAGATCACATCTCTGGGAAATGTCGGATCAGGATTGCGTGGACCGAGGGCCCTGTCGATTTCAATAGGGGTATCCGCGTTTCTCTCTAGGAGTGAGTTAAAGATGGTGGTAATTATACGCTTCACGTCTTCCCCCGCAGTGGCTTCAGGAATACCTCTCAGTCGCAGGTTGTTCCTCCTGTGCCTGTTCTCCAGGTCGTCATGCTGCAGCTGGAGTTGCAGGATCTGTGAACTCTGCGCATCAACTTTCGCTGCCAACGCTGCTATCGCCGCCTCACTTGATGATTGATTCGCTGTGATTTTTGAGTCCAGCACTTGAATTTGGCCTCTCACCTCCGCTATGTCTTTCTTATATGCTGATTCATACCGGGCGATTAGCGCCTCAAAATCTGCTCTGGACGGGATAGCCTTCAGGAACGACAGGCTTTCTCTGTGTATATTGTCGGTCACAGGTGCTTCTCCACGGCCTGGATCGCCTCTGGGTGTCGGTAGCGGGGTGGAGGAGTTTTCAGGAGGCGGGAAGGCAATTGAGGTGGACTGGGAAAGTAACATTTGTGGGGGGGATGCATCTGGTAGAAGGGTTTCCATCGGGGAGGAGGGTTCCGGGATCTCTTCTCCCGTTTGAGAATGCTGTGTGATGTAGGAGCAAATCGGGGGGTCTAGCTCACTTGTGCCCCAAGCCCAGGGGTTGAATGAAGTCTGCCAGGTGGCCGAATCTTGATGGCCGCTCTCGCCCCTACTCTCCTGCGTATTCAAAACTTGGGAGGAGATACATGGTTGTTTCCCACTTTGGGTCTGCCTGGGTGTCGATTTACCTTGGGGGCCACCAACGGTAGAGCCCCCGCGTCCCGGGCTGTTATGCCTCGGCAGGTAGGCATACTGCGTTAGCCTGCCTGGCAGCACTTCTGGTGGTCTCCGAGGCCCACGCCCATGTGACAGTGGCGTATCTGCTGTGCCAGTCTGGGTGTATTACGATTCCCCCTTTGCAGGGCAGTGGCCTTGCATCATGAGACCTCCTTTTTCTTCTCCCTCCTCTCCACCTTCCTTTTCCGCGGTACCCCTGGTTTGACCACCAGGTGGCACCATTTCTCCCCACTTGTCCCCACTGCCTCCCTTCTCCATAAACATCGCCATTTTTATGGCCGATTCCCGGCTGTTTATGTTGCCAGCCCCCGCTTGCAGCCTCTGTATACTGCTGCTCGTTCCTCCGTGCGGGGCCGCCGCCTCAGCGCTCCCGGCCGCCTCCCCCACATCGTCTGACAGCACTGCTCGTTTTTGTCTAGGGGGCGGTACCTTCGACGCTCCTCTCCCCTCCGACAGGTGCGCTCCTCACTTCTTTTCTTCTCCTTTCGCCTCTGCTTTCTCCCTGTCATCCCTCGACTGTCTTTTCTCCCGTTTGTTGCTCTCTTTATTTCAATTTCTGCCTGTGGGGAATCGGAGCTCAGCCGCTCACGTCTTCCTCATCCAAGCGCCAGGCCACGCCCCCCCCACAAAATGGTTTTATTCCAAGTATGTCACACACCCCGCTTCCAATATTCATGACATGTGGGACATCTAATAGCAGTGTCCATCATGGGTGGGGATCCCAATACGGCAAAAAAATGCACACATTTTAACCCTTTAAATGCCAGCCACATTAAATTTACGTGGCTGCTTCTACTCCACTTAAGTGCCAGCCACGTAAAATTCACGTGCCTGGCATTTACCTCTGCTAGCGGGCAAAAAAAAAAGAAAATACTCACCTGACCCCTCGTTGGATCCGGATGGGTCTCCTCTTTAATTTGGTGCCATCCGATCCCCCGTGGAGGAGAGCCCCCGGAATAGCGCCCCCTCCGGCTTCGGCAGCAGCAGCTGCTAACTGTAAAAAAAAAATTAAAAATGACATTTACTTATCTGCAGTCGCGCTGCCTCGCTCCGGGTCTCCTCTTCACTGGGGGGGCCTCCGATCGCCCCCCCCGGCTCTTCAGCTTCAGGGGAGAGCCTGAAAGGGCTCTCCCCCTCCTCTCCCGGCGGGCGCCGCCATCCCGGGGCTTATGACGTCACTCACCGGGTGTCGTCCTGGCTCCCTTCCGCTCTTCATTCAGATGCGATCATGCTGGGCACAGGAGCAGAGGGGCAGGTGATCACATCATCACCTGCCCCTCTGCTACTGCAGCCAGCATGATCGCATCTGTCATCACTTCGAGGGACAAAGGAGCTGACGATCGGAGGTAAGTAAAGTAAAAAAAGTTTTTATTTTTTAATAAAAGTCATTTTTTCTTATGTGTCAGTGTGTTTTTTTTTTTTACTGTTAACCCCTTGTGAACTGGTAAGGGGTCCATGGGGGTCCCGAGCTGGTAATGCTGGGTAAGGGGGACCCCATTTCATTTTTTTTTTGATTTTTAAGGATTTTTAACCCTTAAAATTCCAAAAAAATGGGGTCCCTCTCCCCTGGGAGGGGGGACCCTATGTCGTTTTTTTTTTTCAATTAACCCCTTATGTTCTTTCGCCCAGCAGCTATAAAAGGCTTCCAGCAGGTGAGCAGAAGCCAGTGATTGCCGAGGGACACAGTGCTCCAGGATGGATGGGAGGTCCATGGGGGTCCACCGATAAATAAGTGGTACCGTTCTAATCGGTAGAAATGGGGCTTTCACATGCAATATGATTTTCTTTAATAAAATAAATTTTTTATTTAAAATAAAGGAGACAATTTTCTAAAAAATGTTTATTTTTTTTTTTACTTAATAATATTGTAAAAAACTGAATAAAATTTACAAACAAGACATTTCAAGTTGAAGCCTAAACTGCAAAAAAAATATATATAAATTTTCCTGAAAATTCCAGCAAAAATGTCGCAAAACATGGCGTAAATTGGGGAAAAATGACCTGTCAACAGAGGGTGACAAAATCTCAAGTAGGCTGTCAATTAAAAAGGTTAAAAATAAAATTCTGTGATTACTCACCTGTAGAATTGGTATTATGAGTATACAGTACATCCTGCTCCAAATCTAATACTTACAGTTGGGATATACTCCGCCAGATGGCGCTGGACTGCAGAGACATCGAAAATAGGCTCCTCCCGGCCCCTCAAATACCCAGGGACCTCCCACAAATCCCCAACACTGAAAAGCAGTTAAGGAGAAGCCGGGAGAATTAAACAATCCAAACTATCAACTATAACAATGATAACAATCACCATACAGGGGATCCAAGAAAATGCAAACCAAGGGTGGGTTGGCGCAGGACGTACTGTATACTCATAATACCAATTCTACAGGTGAGTAATCACAGAATTGTATTGTTCTTAGTATACAGTACGTCCTGCTCCAAATCTAATACTTACAGTTGGGACATCCAATAGCAGTGTCCATAAAGTAGGGTGGGATCCCCAAGAAAAATCAGCAGCAGGCAGTTTAAACCACTGCCGCCTGCAGAACCTTTCGGCCAAAAACAGCGTCAGCTGAGGCCCTAACATCAGCCTTGTAAAACTTTGAAAAGGTATGAATAGAAGACCAAGTAGCAGCCTTGCAAACTTGTTCAACAGAAGCCTGGTGCTGAAAAGCCCAAGAGGCACCAATAGCACGAGTGGAATGAGCAGTAAGGCGGAAGGGAGGATTCTTCCCCTTAGCAGAGTAGGCCTGAATCACAGCCTGACAAATCCACTTGCTGATAGTAGACTTGGCAGGAGCCAAACCCTTCCTAGGACCAGAAGGGACTACAAAAAGAGCATCAGTTTTCCTGAAAGGTGCAGTAGCCACCAGATAGTACTTCAGACACCTAACCACATCCAAAGAGTGCAAAACTCTCTACTTAGCATTGCTAGGATTAGGGCACAAAGAAGGAAGAACAATATCCTGATTCAAATGAAAGGCAGACACTACCTTAGGCAGAAAATCAGGTTTGAAACGAAACACCACCTTGTCCTGGTGCCTCTCATATTAGGGGGGCTGAATGGACAGCGCCCCCAACTCAGACACACGCCTGACAGAAGTGATAGCCACCAGAAACACAACCTTGAGCGTAAGAATGGCCAAAGCAGCTGTCACGCTCTGGTAACTCCAGCCCTCTAGGTAAGCCCTCAACCCCCAATCTCCGCAGCCAGCTTCACCTGTAGGAGCCCCCGATTGCCGGGACGCAGAATACGCCTGCCCGGGATCAGTTGCCCCCAGGACTTCAATGGCTCAAAGGATGAGAGCTTACTGGTTTAGAGGTCTGAAGAACCAATGGCTAAGAGCGAGTGTAGCGGAAGTCCAGAGACAGGCCAGAGGTTGACACAGGGAAGTCATAGTTCGCAGCGGTACAGAGGGGAGAGACAGCTCTGATTGGGAGAACAAGGAGTGCCCAATCCCATCTATGGGCTCATTGGGCCAGACAAGGAGGGGGCGTAAGCCCCACTGAACCTAGGGCTCATTGGCCCTTTATTCCGAACCAGGGGGCGTGCCAGTGTCCCCTGGATAATCTACAGCCTCCGGCGGGCACGCTGAGTGCAGCGCCGCCGGAGGGAAAAGAGATCACGAGCTCGGCGCCGCCTGAGCAGACGCCGCACGGCGCGGCCACCGGGCAGGAGCTGCTGGGGCCGACCGGCCGCCGACAACGCTGGAACGGGGCCCAGGTAAGTGCCGATTTGTGACAGCAGCATCCTGCACAGGTTCAAAGGGAGCACCCTGCAAGGCCGACAGAACCAAGTTCAAATCCCAAACAGGCACCATAGGTTTACGTGGGGGACGCACATGAGTGACCCCCTGGAAAAAAGTCCTGCTGAGGGTGCTGAGCAAAAGACTTCTGGAAAAAAATAACCAGGGCAGAAATCTGACCCTTCAGAGTACTGAGTTGGAGCCCCATCTCCAACCCATGCTGCAGAAACTCCAGAATCCTGGGAATAGAGAACACACGACAGGGAAGAGACTTAGACTCACACCAGTCAATGTAGGCACGCCAAACCCTGTAATAAATGGAAGAGGAAGACTTCTTCCTAGCTTTAATCAAAGTATCCACAACTGAGGAAGACAGCCCCTTCTCCATCAAGATGGAGGTTTCAGCAGCCAAGCCGTCAAAGCCAGAGTTTGTAAATTGGGATGGCGTAGTGAGCCCTGAGTGATCAGATCTGGCACCAAGGGCAGAGCGTACTGATCTACTGCCAGCTGTACCACGTCTGCGAACCACACTCTTCTTGGCCACCTGGGGGCCACCAGAATTGCTGGCACCCCTTCCAGAGCAATCTTGCGCAGAACCCTGCCCAGCAGGGGAATTGGGGGGGAAGATATACAGGAACTGAAAGTCCTTCCATGACATTGCTAGCGCATCCGAGGTCAGGGCCAGAGGATCCCTGGACAGAGAGACAAAAGCTGGAAGCTTGTGATTGTGGCGGGACGCAAACAGATCCACATCTGGTTGGCCCCAACGGTGACACAGAGATGAAAACACCCTGCTGAATAGGGACCATTCTCCCTGGCAAAGGGTCCCCCTGCTCAGATTTTCCACCCCCGGGATGTACACAGCTGAAATGCAGGGGACATTGGCCTCCACCCAAGTCAGGATCAGAGATGCTTCCTGGAGGATCCCCTTGCTCCGGGTCCCTCCCTGATGATTGATGTAGGCAACTGCATTCTGTTTGTCCGAGCGCACCTGAACAGGCAGGTCCTGAAGATGAGTAGTCGAGCGAGCCAGGACTAAACTGATCGCTCGCAGCTCCAAGACATTGATAGGTGTGTGGGCCTCCTGAGGGCCCCACCTCCCCTGGAACCGCAGGGACTTCCAGAAACCCCCCCCCCCAACCTGACAGACTGGCATCCGTGGTGACCGTCTCTCAGGGAGGGGCAAGAAAGGATTTGCCCCCCAACAGGTTCCTTGAGTCCATCCACCACAAGAGGGACCTCCTGACCAGGGGGGAGAGCACACAGACCCTGTCCAGGGACGCTGGGTCCTTGTCCCATACAGACAATAGGTGAAGTTGCAGAGGCCTCAAGTGGAACTGAGCATAAGGGACCGCTTTGAAGCACGCCACCATCAGGCCCACCAGCTGCATCCCCTGCCTGATGGAGGGATGGGGACAAGCTAGGAGGGACTGAGCCTGTGCAATGCAGACTGTCCACCTTCTGCTGAGGAAGGAAGACCCTTGCCTGAACTGTATCCAGATTCATTCCTAGGAATGGAGTTACCAAGGAAGGGGACAGTGAGGACTTCGGGGGGTTGATCACCCATCCAAATGACTCCAGAGTGGACACCACCAGCTGAGTATCCAACTCTGCCTGATGTAGAGACTGGGAAGTGATGAGGATGTCGTCCAGATAGGGAAGCACGCGGACGCCCTGACATCTGAGCAGAGACATCACGCCAGCCAGCACCTTGGTGAACACCCTGGGAGCTGAGGTGAGGCCGTGTTGATCCATCAAAGCGAACCTGAGGAACCTTTGATGACCTGGGAACACAGGAATATGAAGGCAAGCATCCTTGATGTCCACAGAAGACATGAAATCCCCTTGGCGCAGGGAACTGATGGCAGAGCGCAGAGTCTCCATGCGAAAGCGCCTGCCCCTGACAAACTTGTTGAGTATCTTTAAGTCCAGGATGGGCCTGACAGAACCATCCTTTTTGGGTACTGTGAATAGGTTGGAATAAAAGCCCTTGCCTTTCTCTCTTAAAGGGACCTGGCAGATGACCCCCAGCTCCAGGAGGCCTTCCACTGCTTGCACTAGTTCCTGAGCTGACACAGGCTCCTGAGGAATCCGGGATCTGATGAATCTTGGAGGGGGATCGGCAGCAAACTCCAACTTGTAACCGGAGGACACTACCTCCTGAATCCACCGGTCTGAGACATGAAGCCTCCAGACGTGAGCGAAGTGCTGCAGCCGTCCCCTCACCCGGGTGGGTGAGGGCGCCCCATCATGCCTGAGGGGACTTGCGAGAGGATTTAGCTTTGGGACCCCAGGAGGAGCCAGGACGTCCACGTCCTCTGCCTCTACCCCAGAAATCTCCCCGGGCCCCAGGGTAAGAAACCCTCCTTCCCTGTCTTGCACCATGGTAAGGGGAGGAGAAGTAACCCTGACCCCGAAAGGGCCGAGGTTGCCGCCTGCGCTGGGGTAACCTGCCTCCCTTAGCAAAAAGGTCCAGGCGGTCTCCAAACAGACGCAGTCCTTTAAAAGGGAAACCCAGTGAGGGCCTTCTTGTCAGCTTTGTCAGCAGCCCACTGGCGCAGCTAAACCGAGCGGCGTATAGCCACGAGGGCAGAAGTTCTGGCACACATTCTGATGGTGTCATCCAATGCTGATAGGGCAAAATTTACAAAAACATCACAACTGGAGAGTGCATTAAACACCTCACAAGGCAAATCATCAGGGGCACTATCAAGCATATTTCTGATAAGGGTTCTAGTGGCCACAGCAGTAATGGCAGAGGCACAGACCGGGCGCAGCGCCGTCCCCGCACATGCAAAGGCATGGGATGCCAGCTGATCAATACGCCGGTCTTCGGCATCCCACAGGTTAGTAGAATCAGGGGAATGCATGACAGATCGGGGCATCCACCTCGGGGGGGGGGGGGGGGGGATGACCAACATTTAACCACCTCAGCAGGAAAGGGATACTTCCTATCCCAACTCTTTGGAACCCCGGGAAGTTTACTGGGGCGCTCCCATTCCTTGAGCACAAGGTTATGGAAATGTGCCTGCTCTGGAAATTCCAAACGTGATCTTGCTGTATGGAAAAGCTCCCCTCTTTGCCTGGGAGCCTCAACAGGGAGAGAGATAGACAGAACCTCAAAAATCTGGGTCAATAATCTGTCAGTGTTATCCGGGGCCCAGGGGTCAGAGCCAGAATCGTCATGACCCCTTGGTCTCTCATCAGATGAGCCTGAATCAGAAAAGAGCTCCCCTTCATCAGACGGGGTATAGCCACACAGATTCCAAAACTTCTCAGTTCCCATAGGGAAAACAGTAACATTAGGCGTCAAGTGCCGCTTCTTAGCAGGGGCCTTACGCGCTAAAGACTTTGCAATAATCTGTTCAACAGTAGCCAGTCTAGGAGACACATCAGGCTGAGAATCCCCACTAGTATGCAACTCAGCAGGAGTGAGATTTAAGCTTGGGGGAGTAGGTGAAGTGAAACGAGGTGCAGCCACTGGCAGGCCAGATTGCAATGCAAGCACCTGCTGAGCACAGGGTACACAGACCCGCGCCTTGTCAGCGTCAGCATGAGGCTGCCCACACGCTACACACAGCCGGTCTTGTCCCAAAGGGACCCCGGTAACATTATCCTGGGATGCCTCCATATGGTGATTATAGCGGCGCTATACGCCGATAGGGAATGACGCTATATAGCAACCCTGGATGCCCCAATAACCCGCTAGGGACATGGGAGTATAATATTTACAAGGCCTACAAGTAATATACTAAAAACAGGGCCAGGAGAAGCCAAGAAGGGTTCGTCCCGCCTGAAAGACATAAGCAGACAAGACCTTAAAGTGGACCAACACCCAGGATTTTGACTATCCTGGGTTTTGGTCCACTTCGGCGGGGCACCCCGATCGGGGGTGCCCCGCTGTGTGAAACCCCCCAGAAAGCCCCAAAATCTTACCTGTCCCCGCTCCCACGTGACTGGACGGTCCAATCCCCGCCAACGTCCAGGCGGGGATCAGGAACGTCCAAGCGACTGCCGCCGCCGCCGCCTCCCTCGCGTCACTTTCGGCGCGCGCGCGCCCCCGCCGGCCATTCGCAGACGGCCGGCTCGGGCGCGCGCACGCCTACAGGGGCGCGAGAAGATCAGGTAAGCGATTTGGGGTGTCTGGGGGGGTTTCACCCCGCGGGACATCCCGATCTCGGATGTCCCGCGGGGTGGGAGGTGATCGGCCCGGGAATCTTATAGATTTCCGGGCCGATCACCTCTCGGTGTTGGTCCACTTTAAGTACATCGTAACAAAAGTGAAGCAGATAAAGCCGCCCGCGAGGGCACTTACGGACCGCGGTAGGTAGGAGTCCGTTGCGCATAGGCCAACCAAGTCAGAAAAGATGGCGTCGGTATACCTCGAGGGGCGGGCCAGTAATAGCGATGACGCGGGAACGCACCAAAGACGGGCCCCGCCCCCCCCCGAAGAGCGCAAAGCCAAAAAGGCCAACCGCCAATGATGGCGCACCAGCGCCTGAGGTAATGCCGCCGCCAAGTGCGGAACCAAGTCAGCGCGCGGCGGCGGTAAATTTAAAAGCAATAAAGACAAGTCAGCACGGCGGCTGACACAAGAATAAAGTGAAAAGTGAAAGCACAGACTGCATAACATACATATTTATACACATACACCCCCCCCTTTTCCCCCGAAGACTACAAGGAGTATGAGGGAGGACGGCGGCCACTTAAATAGGGCCCACCGATAGGCAGGAGCAAGGGGCAATAGTGCGGTAGGGGCATCCCGTAGAGGCTCACCATAAGCCTGAACCGCCTACCCTTTGGTGGGGGATTGCGGTGGAGCAGCGCTCCTAAGCACCAATGGCGGTGCTGCCTACCTTCACCCGACCAGCGCAGCCAAGGCTGGGAGGCATATTACTAGTGGAACGGGTGGGAATAGTCCTACAGGGCCGCAGGTTAATAACCCCGCTCACCTGCGAGTAGAGAGCCAATTTCTCGTCCTTCGCAGCCAGACTGCAGAGAAATTCTGGGGATTTGTGGGAGGTCCCTGGGTATTTGAGGGGCTGGGAGGAGCCTATTTTCGATGTCTCTGCAGTACAGCGCCATCTGGCGGAGTATATCCCAACTGTAAGTATTAGATTTGGAGCAGGACGTACTGTATACTAAGAATAGTAGCTATGCATGTTGGGTATTGTTCTGCTCAGGGGACCTTGCACATTCAGACTTAGCTTGTTTTTTCTTGTTTGCATATTTATATTTTAGGAAAAGGTGCTCTTTTATTCAGCTTTTTTATATATTTTTTAGGGAAACCCTGCGCAAAGAATTCTTTGAGGGATTAATTCCAGAAAGATGAGCCCACTACAACAAGCTGGGTACGCTTAGAAAGCTTAACATGTGTACTTTCAGGGAATATATGGTTTATGGGGGATATTCCAAATGTAAAGGGTTGTTTTGGTTGAAAAATCACAAGGTGCGCACTTTGTCTGCAGAGCTGAAATTTTCAAGTAAAATTACCGTTACGCACATGCTTTACTTTGGGGTGTTTGGCAACTCTTCCCTTGACAGTAGCAATGCATGTTGAGTATCGTTCTGTTCGGGGGATGTTGCTTTTTCAGATTAAACTTGTTTTTTCTTGTTTGTAAATAGTTTTTTTAGGAAAATGTGGCTTTGATTCTGCTTTTGTATCCTTTTTTTTAGGGAAACTCTTTGCAACACAAGAATACATTGAGGGATTACTTCCAGAAAACTATGGCCACATCAACAAGCCTGGTACACCTAGAAAGCTTGAGGTGTGTACATCCAGAGAAGATATAGTTTGTTGGGGGTATTTCAAATGTAAAGGGTTGTTTTTCTGGAAAAACTGCAAGGTGCGCATATCACAGTTGTATTTTTTCTGAAAATCCCCTAAAGCGCTGTTTCAGTTTGGGGGAGTTTCCTGGGCAGGAAAGGGTGTCTGCCTATATATATGTAGTACTGCTGTAACCGGGAGAAATTGGGATTTCACACGCAATAACATTTTATTGACAAACTTACATTTTTTATTACAAAAAAACACTACAAATTGTAAAAAAATTGATTTTTTTTTCTTTTTTTGCACATATTTCACAAAAAATATTGAGAATACACCTAAAAAATGACAAACAGGACATTCATGTTAAAGCCCAGACTATGCTGAAAAAAACAATATATCATTTTCTTGGGAAATCCCTGGAAATCTCTTCAAAAATCACATTTGAACATGGGGAGCGCAAAATAGTGCAAAATGGTCTGGCAACAAAGGGTAACAAAAACTCCAGGTAGGCTGGCACTTAAAGGGTTTAACCACTGCAGCTTGCAGAACCTTGTGGCCAAAAACAGCATCCGCTGAGGCCCGCACATCAACCTTATAAAACTTGGAAAAAGTATGAACGGAAGACCAAGTAGCAGCCTTACAAACTTGTTCTACAGAAGCCTGGTGCTGAAAGGCCCAAGAAGCCCCAACAGCACGAGTAGAATGAGCAGTGATCTGAAAAGGGGGAACCTTCCCCTTGGCAGTATAGGCCCCAACAATGGCCTGGCGTATCCATTTACTAATGGTAGTCTTGGCGGGCGCCAAACCTTTCCTGGACCCGGAGGGCACCACGAACAAGGCGTCCGTCTTACGAAAAGGAGAAGTAGCCACCAAATAGTAATTCACACAACGAACCACATCCAAAGAATGCAAAACCCTCTCCTTGTCATTGCTAGGCTTAGGGCACAAGGAAGGGAGAACTACATCCTGATTGAGGTGGAAGGCAGAAACCACCTTAGAAAGGAAATCTGGCTTAAAGCAAAAAACCACCTTGTCCTGGTGTCTCTCAAAGGAAGGGGCCTGAATGGACAGAGCCGCCAACTCAGAGACACGCTGAACAGAGGTAATAGACACCAAAAAGGCAACCTTTTGAGTGAGCATATAAAGTGCAACATCCTGCACCGGCTCAAAAGGAGGCCCCTGGAGGGCCGACAGAACCAAATTCAAATCCCAAACGGGCACCAAAGGCTTTCTAGGGGGCCGCACATGAGTGACCCCCTGGAAAAAGGTCTTAACCAGAGGATGCAGAGCAAAAGACCTTTGAAAGAAGACCACCAGGGCAGAGACCTGACCTTTCAAGGTACTAAGCTGGAACCCCAGGTCCAGACCGTGTTGAAGAAACTCCAAGATCCTAGGAATCGAAAACACCCTGCAAGGCAAAGCCCTAGCCTCACACCAGTCAATATAGGACCTCCAAGTCTTGTAGTATATGTTAGAGGAAGATCTCTTCCTAGCTCTAACAAGAGTCTGAATCACAGCCTCAGACAAACCTTCCTCCCTTAAGATGGAGGTTTCAGCAGCCACGCCGTCAAAGCCAGCGTTTGTAAATTGGGGTAAAGTAGTGGACCTTGAGAGATCAGATCTGGAAACAGGGGCAGCCTGTACTGATCTACCGCCAGCCTTACGACGTCTGCGAACCAGTCTTGGCCACCTTGGGGCCACCAGAATTGCTGGCACACCCTCTAGAGCAGGGGTCTCAAACTCGCGGCCCGCGGGCCAACTGCGGCCCGCGGGACAATATTTTGTGGCCCCCCGCCTGGAAAAGCACTTACCTTCCCTCCGGTACTTGAAGAAGATGAAGTCGCCGCTCTGAACGCACTTGGTGCAGGTCAGCCTCCGGCGGTGTTACACAGCGGGCAGCGCTCCACCGCCAAGTACAGTACCTCGGCGTGGCGGTGGAGCGCTGCCCGCTGTGTAACACCGCCGGAGGCTGACCTGCACCAAGTGCGTTCAGAGCGGCGACTTCATCTTCTTCAAGTACCGGAGGGAAGGTAAGTGCTTTTCTAGGCGGCTTCCCCTGGCTCTGAGGCAGGGCGGGGGTTTCAAAGAGAATAATCCTCTACCTCTCCCACAGCCCAGCGCCGTTCTGCTGGACACGTGCAGCTGCCACACAGACAGAGCACAGAGAGGCATCATCCGCTAAGTTCAAGCTCCCGTCTGCCCATTCAAGTCCTTCATCTTCTTCAAGTACCGGAGGGAAGGTAAGTGCTTTTCTAGGCGGGAAAAGCACTGGGAGGGATGGGAGGGACACGGAGAGGTAGCAGCCTGTCAGTCACGCTCTCCACGCACTTTTTTTCTTTTTCCTGTTCAGGCGACAGGACGTTCTGCCATTGGAGGCCCTGCATGGGAGGAGGAGACGCAGGGGTTTCTCAATGGGCGTCTCCTTCTCCCTGGCTGTGTTGTGATCCAATCACATCAAAGAGTGTCACAGACAAGGAGTTTTTTTCTTCCTGGCTGTGACTCTCACTGTGATTGGATTGAGGCACATGGAGAAGGAGACACCCATTGAGAAACCCAGCACAGTTGAGTGGAGGAGTGCTATTTTTATAAACCAGACAGGTGCGTGCCCACCCTAAAGGTATTTGGCTACTCCTGTGAGTAAAAATCAGGAAAACTTGATGCGGCCCAGCCTTACCCAGAATCTACCTCCAGCGGCCCCCAGGTAAATTGAGTTTGAGACCCCTGCTCTAGAGCCAGCTTGCGCACCACCTTGCCTACAATGGAGAAGGGGGGAAACAGGTACAGGAACCCCAGATCCCTCCAGGCAAGAGACATGGCGTCCACTGCCAGGGCCAGAGGATCCTGAGACAGAGACATAAACCTTGGGAGCTTGTGAGAGAGGGACCTGAATATCCTGTGGTTGAGAGACCATTCCCCTCGGCGAGAGGATCCCCTGCTCAGGGATTCCGCCTCCGTGTTTTCCACTCCCGGAATGTTCACTGCTGAGATGCATGGAACATTGCTCTCCGCCCACGCAAGAATCAGAGAAACTTCCCTGAGGGCACCCCTGCTGCGAGTCCCTCCTTGGTGATTGATGTAAGCTACCGCAGTTCGATTGTCTGATCGAACTTGAACCGGTAAGCCCCGTAGGTGATGTGTCAAGCATGACAGAACCAACCGAATAGCTCTCGGCTCCAAGACATTGATGGGGGTGTGAGCGTCCTGAGGACCTCACAGCCCCTTGAACTGATGTGTCTTCCAAAAACCTCTTCAGCCCGACAGGCTGGCATCCGTGGTAACCGTCACCCAACAAGGGGTCAGAAAGGATCTGCCCCTCATCAGATTGCTTGGTTCCAGCCACCACTGAAGGGACTGCCGAACCCGGGGAGACATCCGGAATGACTGATCCAATGACTGCAGACATCTGTCCCAGGCCAACAATAGATGGAGCTGGAGCGACCTCATGTGGAACTGAGCAAAGGGAACTGCCTCGAAGGAAGCCACCATCAATCCCACCAGTCTCATCCCTAGACGGATAGAAGGACGAGGTTTGGACAGGAGAAGACGTATCAGATCCTGTACCATCTGCACCTTGGACTGAGGTAGGAACACCCTGGTCCGAATGGTATCCAGATTCATGCCCAGAAATTAGATCTCCCTTGAGGGGGAGAGAGAAGACTTGGGATGGTTGATCACCCAGCCGAACCTCTCCAGCGTCGCCACCACCAACCTGGTGTCCAGCTCCGCCAAATACGGCACAATGCGAATGCCCATAATGCCCGCCAGCACCTTGGTGAACACCCTTGGTGCCGAAGTCAACCCGAAAGGGAGGGCCACAAACTGAAAGTGCTGATCTCCCACCACAAACCTGAGAAATCTCTGGTGTGCCGGGAAGATTGGTACATGAAGGTAAGCATCCTTGATGTCTATGGACGTCATGAAATCCCCCGACGAAGGGAATTGATGGCTGAGCGCAGAGTCTCCATGCGGAACTTCCTGGTTCTGATGAACCTGTTGAGAAGCTTCAAATCCAGAATGGATCCATCCTTTTTGGGAACCGTGAAGAGGTTGGAATAATAGCCCCAGCCTCTCTCTGAGAAAGGCACCAGGCATATCACATCCATGACCAGAAGATTCTTTACAGCCAACAGGAGGATGTTAGAGGAAGATCTCTTCCTAGCCCTAACAAGTGTCTGAATCACAGCATCAGACAAACCTTCTTTTAAGATGGCTCTGAATAGATGGTTATTATGCATAACCATGGGGGGGACCCCATTTTTGGAATTTTAAGGGTTAAAAACCCTTAAAAATCAAAAAACAAAATACAATTCTGTGAAACTCACCTGTAGAATTGTTTTTGAATATATCCAGTCCAGGCCGTCCCAGAAGTAATGACATGTGGGTATTCCGCCCCCAGGGGGTGCTCGACTGCAAGATCAAAAGCTGTCGCTCCTCCCGGCCCCCTAACAAGGCAGGTGTCTCACTATGATTTCCCAGTGGTTAAACAGCAGTAAGAAAAAGAGACAGGTCGGGAGGCCAAGAAACCATGTTACTTTACATAGCTTCAGCATGGACAACGGTCCAATATAAAAATGGTAATCATCATAACAGGCAAACACGAGATAATGAAACAAGCGCAGGGAAGGACGACCTGGACTGGATATATTTAAAAACAATTCTACAGGTGAGTTTCACAGAATTGTATTTTTCACTATATCTAGTCCAGGTCGTCCCAGAAGTAATGACATGTGGGACATCCAAAAGCAGTGTCCATTAGGGTGGGATCCCCAGTGCGGAACAGCATGTAGTTCATTTCACTACCGCCTGAAGCACCTTTCGGCCAGAGACAGCATCAGCTGAGACCCTAACATCAACCTTGTAAAACTTGGTAAAGGTATAAGGTATAAAATGCCTGGCGTTGAAAAGCCCAAGAGGCACCAATAGCTCTGGTAGAATGAGCTGTGATCCGAAAAGGGGGTTCCTTCCCCCTGGCAGAATATGCCTGCACCACCGCCTGTCTGATCCACTTACTGATAGTGGACTTGGCTGGTGGCAAACCTTTCCCAGAGCCCTTTCCCTTTCCAAAGAGCAAATCCGATTTCCTGAAGGATTCAGTCGCAACCAGGTAATACTTAATGCTCTGACCACATCCAAGGCATGGAGGGTCCTTTCCTTAGCATTAGTCGGTGCAGGACACAAGGCAAGACCACTTCCTCATTAAGATGAAAGGGAGAAACGACCTTAGGCAAAAAATCAGGTTTAAAACGAAAAACCACCTTATCCTTATGCCACTCAAAATAAGGAGGCTTCATACAAAGCGCGGCCAGCTCTGACACGCGACGCACCGAGGTGATCGCTACCAAAAAGACCACCTTGAGGGTCAAAATAGGCAATGCAGCATCGCACAAAGGCTCAAAGGGAGGCCCCTGGAGAGCAGAAAGTACCAAATTCAAGTCCCACACCGGTAATACAGGCTTATGCGGTGGACGTACGTGGGTGCCTCCCTGGAAAAAGGACTTGATCAATCTATGATTGGCAAAGGATCTCTGCAAAAAAATACAATTCTGTGAAATACTCACCAGTAGAATTGGTATTATACGCATACAGTACGTCCTGCTCCAATATAATACTTACACGTGGGTAATCCTCCGCCAGAGGGCGCTGTTCACTGCAGACATGCAAAAACAGGCTCCTCCCGGCCCTTCATATACCCAGGGACCTCCCACAAATCCCCAGTATTGAAAAGCAGTGAGAAAAGAAGCCGGGAGAAACCAACCACCAAACTGGTAACAATAGTAATGATAACAATCACCATACAGGGGATCCAGAAAATGTAAAACCAGGGTGGGGTGGAGCAGGACGTACTGTATACGTATAATACCAATTCTACAGGTGAGTATTTCACAGAATTGTGTTATTCTAAGCATACAGTACGTCCTGCTCCAATATAATACTTACACGTGGGACATCCAATAGCATTGTCCATAAAGTAGGGTGGGATCCCCAACAAAAAAGGCACAGCAGACAGTAAAGGCGCTGTCACCTGCAAAACTTTGCTACCAAGTACGACATGAGCAAAGGCTCTAATGTCAATCTCATAACAAAACCTTTGAAAAGGTATGAACAGACACAAGCAGCGGTCTAGCAACTTATTCAACAGAAAACCTAGTGCTGAAGGGCCAAAGGTACCCAAACACCAATGGAACGAAATAAAAAGAGAGGGAGATTCTTCCCCCTTAAAGGAATAGGCCAGTGTAACGGCCTAACCAGCCCAAAAGCAACCGAAGCCTCAGTAAAACTAGAACTCTCCCCAACGGGGAATTGAAAACTGGTCTCCCGCAAGACAGGCGGGGATACTGACCCCTTCACTAACAAGGATCAGCAAGAAGCCGAAACCTTTACTCAGGACCAGGAAGGCAAACCATCCAAGTAAGATCAGTCCAAAGGGCGTATAAGCCCTGGAAGCAAACGAGATCAGGCGCATACCTATGGAGGCGCCCGCAGACCCCAAAGGGCATCAGTCCCCCTAAGGGACAAGAAACAACCAGGAAAATTTCAAGACCTGTTGAGGGAATTTAGACCCCTTACTTCAGCATTACAAAGAAGAAGGCCCATAGGCAGACTAAAAGGACTTAAATAATGATCATAAAACACCACCTTGAACAAAAGGGTCCGGCGTAAGGCACCACCACATCATGGTGCGAATATATATATATATATATATATAATGAACGAGGGCTAAGTAATCAGAGCCACCTTCTCAGGCACACGTCTGACTGAAGCAACAGCCCCCGGAGGGGCGACTTGAACTACAAAACAGCTCAGACAGCATCCAAAATAAGTCCCAAGGGAACAATCCGCAGGGCAAACAGAATGAAAATTGATCCCAACAGGGACCATAGAACTACCTGGGAGATGCCCCTGAGCAATCCCCAAGAGAACTCCTAACAAGGAAGACTGAACCAGACTTCTACAGGAAGGCAGACAGGACAGAACCTGAACCTTCAGAGTACCTAGATGGGGAGCCAACCCCAACCTATGCTGTAACAACTCTAGAACCCTGGGAACCGAGACCGTCCAACAGGGGAGAGACCAAGACTCATGCCAATCAATATGGTTACACCATAACCCACAATAGACGGAAGGAAGAAGAAGAAGCCAAGGAAGCTTGCTCCTAGCCCCCCATAGACCAAGTCACCCAGAAGATAAACCCGTCTCCAAAGGGGTGAATAAATCAGCTGTCAAGCCCTCAGACTAGAGTCTGTAGATTGGGACGACATAAGAAGGAGCCTGACAAGGGCAGAACCGCACTCCTGAGAGAGCGTACAGGTCCGCTGACCTCAGCAGAAGCATCTGCGAACCACAGTTCACTAGGCCACCCAGGGGCTATCCATCTCACGGGTCTCTTTATCAGCACGACCGTGCGCAGAACCCCACATAGCAGGGTGAATGAAGAGAAGACATATAAAATAGAAAGTCTATACATAAATTTACTACGCCCCCCAGACCAGTCAGAATATTCTGGGGCAGTAAAAACAAGGGCAGAGCCCCTGTGATATTAGCGAGACCCAACAGAGCCACCCTAGTTGGCTCTCAGAGGGACACCAGGATAGCACAACCTGCCACTGAAAGACATCCATTGGAGCGAATACCACTGAGGAGCAGGGGACGTAGACCCCCACCCAGATCAGGATCAGGAACCTTCCAGGAGAATCATCCTGCTTCAAGCTCCAGACCAATAATAAAACAGGCCATTGTCTTCCAACAGGCCAAGAGTCCCCAAATAGACAGGTCCTGAAGAGGAGAAGTCCAGCAGTATAGAGTCAACAGAAGGCTCATTGTTTTAACAAAGCCAGTAGGTAAGATGGACCCTCTAAGGGACCCTACCTAGGAACCACGGGGGGTTTTGGAAGAAATTCCCCCCCCCCCCACCAACCTGCGAGACTTGGTACCCAAGGTGACCATTGACAGGAAGATGCAAGCAAAGAAGGGGGTGCCCCCTGACAGGGTCCTTGAATATAACCAGCTCAAGAGGAACCACCATACCAAAGGGGAATGAGCACAGACCTAGCTCCCGGGGTGCTGGAACCCCATCTAGGATCAATAACCTACTGTGCCGAAGAGCCCAAAGGCTCTGTATATAAGGGACATCATCTGATACGCCACCAACGAGCCCACCAGCTGCAATCCTGCCTGGTGAAAGTAAGATGTCAGCAAAGAGGGACAGAGCCCCCGTAACCAGGAGTCCACTTGTTGCTAAGGAAGAAGGCTCAAGCCTGAACCGAATCCAAGGACTGGAGATAGCGGATAAGGGACCATGAGGGATTGAGGTGACTGAGCACCCATCCAGTAACTCCCAGGGGACACCGCCGGCCGACTAACCTACACGGCCCGATGTAGAGATTGGGAAGTAAGGAAGGACAATCCGGTAGGTCCTAGTGCGGACGCCCCACCGACATGTCAGAGACATAACCCCCATCCACACCTTGGCGAGTAGCTTGGGAGCAGAAGAGAGGCCAAAAATAAGGCCCCAATCCGCAGGGTTGGTCCTTCAACACTGACTAGTAAAGGTCTTGGTGTCCAGAAGACACAGGGGGAACCAAAGGGATCTAGATCTCCCCAGGAGGCCAGAAGCCCCCTTTTGCACAGGGCGCCTGTGTCCCAAGACAGAGATATCATGCAGGGACTACCTGTGAGTGTAGAATTGCCAAGCCTACCATAGGCCAGCATGGCCCAGACCGCCTCATCATTTTGAGGGAAGGAGGAAAGTTAAAATAGAGGCCATAGCCCCATTCTGTGAAGGGCAACCGGTAAGTAAGCCCAGACTCTGTAGGCCGAGAACGGCCTGCACCAACTCCTGAGGGGAAAACAGGGGCCAGAAACACCCTGACAACCTCTGAGAGGGACCACCCAGCAAATTCTATCCTGTGTCCAGGGGAACTACCTCCTGGAACCATCAGAAGGAGAAGATACACTCCCAGATAGGAGTCAGGTGCTGTAGCAGTTCCCTCGCCCAGAAGGGCGAGGGCGTCCCTTCATGCTTGGGAAGTCTTGGCAGATTTGGACTTAGCCCTGCCAGAGGGCCCAGGGCGTTGCCTGCCCACCCCGTGGTGGAAATCCACTCCGAAAAGTTGGAAGCACACACAAGGTTCACGTTTGACACTAACGTAGGGAGGGGGAGGGGTGTCCCTGCCCGAGGAGGCCGAGACGGCCTTCTGCGTAGGGGTGCCTTACCCTTTTTTCCAAAAAGGTCCAAACGGGCCCCAAATAGACGCCATCCTCTGAAGGGAAGGCCAGTGAGAGCCTTTTTCGTATCATCGTCAGCACCCCACTGTCGCAGCCAGACCAGGTGGCGAATAGCTACCACAAGGGCAGAGGTTCTAGCACACATCTTAATGGTGTCATCCAGCGCTGAGAGGATGAACCTCACAAACACATCACAATCTGAGAGTGCATTAAAGACCTCCCAGGGGAGGTCCTCCGGTTGGTGATCAAGTAGCTTTCTAATGAGGGTCCTGGCGGCCACCGCAGTGATGGCCGCGGCACAGTCGGGCGCAGAGCCGTCCCTGCACACGAAAAGGCGTGGGAAGCCAGTCTGTCAATGCGCCGGTCCTCAGCATCCCGAAGGGTACGATAATGAGGGGCAGTCATGAAGGGGGGGTTAGTAACCCCTATAATTGGTGCATCCACCACGGGAGATGCTGACCAAAAGTTAACCACATCAGGGGGTTAAAGGGTACTTTCAATCCCAGACCCCTGGACCCCCTTTAAGTTTACAAGGCGATTCCCATTCTTTGGATATAAGAGCCTGGAAATGCTCCTGTTCCAGAAATTCCAAGCGTGGTGTCGCTGTGTGGAAACTCTCCCTCTTAGGCTTGGGAGCCTCTCCAGGAGGAGAGATTGACAAAACCTCAAGGATCTATATAAGTAGTTCATCAGTGTCACACAGGCCCCAAGAACCGGGGCCAGAATCATCACGGCTCCAGGGCATCCCATCCGAGGAGCCCGAATCGGAAAATAGCTCACCTTTATCAGAAGGTTCTAGGTCCTGCATAGCAGCAGATTCATCGGTTTCGTTAGGAACCGGAGAACCAGGAGGCGTCAGGGACCGCTTCTTTCCAAGGCCCATACGCCCAAACTAGATAGCACCTGCTCAGCCGTAGGCAGCCTGCACGGCACAACTTGCTGGTCATCCCCATCTCGAGTGAGACTCATCCGGAGTGAGATTTAGGTCCGGGGAGATGGGAGTATTGAAGTGAGGTGCAGCCACTGGCAAACCTGTTTGCAGGGTCAGTGCCTGTTCAGCACAGGGTCCGCAGACCCGTGCTCTGTCAGCATCAGCATGGGGCTGACCACACACTGTACACAGCCGCTCTTGTCCCAGAGGGACCCCGGGTACATAATTCTGAGATGCCTCCATATGGTGATTATCTGAGCAGTATGCCCGCAGGGATTTACGCAATAGGCAACCCTGGATGCCCCAAGACCCGCTAGGAATGTGGGAGAATTTTTTATGTGAACCCGCTATAACATATGTCAGGCCGGGAGAAGCCACCGAAATCTTGGCGTCTGAAAGACATAAAGGGGATAAGAGGGGGGTGTCAGTGCCATGCGCAGCTGAATAAAAAATCATAGGAACAAAAAACCGCCCAGGAGGGCACTTACATGACCAAGGGAGGAGGCGGATCGCAACCACGCGCGCGCGAAGACCGTCAAAGATTGGCCGTGACGCGGGGTGCGTCATGCCAAGTCCCCGCCTCCCCCAAAGAGCGAGAAGCTCTAACCAGCGCAACGTCCATGACAGTAGTGGATAGGACACACATAGAGCGTAAATGAGGAGATTGCTCTCAACACTAGGGAATGATGCTGCCGCCCGGGCTGCACACTTCATGTAATGAAAGGACACACACGCGCACAACCAGACAAGGTTTACGTGGGGCAAGGAGCGCGGCACTGACACCCAAGTTTAAATGAAAAGTCAACGGCCATAACGTGTTAACATTACGCTGGGACCGCCACACACATACCACCCCTTTCTTTTCCCCCGAGCTACGGGAGGAAGCGAGGGAGAAGCGGACCTGCACCCAGGGTTCATCGCTATGAGGGGCACGGGCAACAATGCGGGAGGGGCATCTATTGAAGGCTCACCATCGGCCTAAACCGCCTACCCTATGGTGGGGGATTGCGGTGGAGCGTAGCTCCGTGAGCACACAAGGTGCTGCCTACCTTCACCCAACCAGCGCAGCCCAGGCTGGGAGGCACATCTTATCGAAGAGGACGGGTGATAATAGTCCTGCAGGGCCGCAGGCTGTAAAAGCCCCGCTCACCTGCGAGAGAGATGATACTTCATGTCTTCGCAGTCAGCACTGCAGAGAAATCTGGGGATTTGTGGGAGGTCCCTGGGTATATGAAGGGCTGGGAGGAGCCTGTTTTTGCATGTCTGCAGTGAACAGCGCCCACGTGTAAGTATTATATTGGAGCAGGACGTACTGTATGCTTAGAATAGACAGCCAAGGCAGAGACCTGGCCCTGGAGGGTGCTCAGCTGGAGACCCAGGTCTAAACCGTGTTGTAAAAACTCCAAGATCCTAGAGATAGAAAAAGTGCGACGAGGGAGACTCTTGGATTCACACCAAGCAATGTAGGCATGCCAAACTCTGTAATATATCATGGAAAAAGACTTCTTCCGTGTCCGAATCATGGTATGCACAACCGTGTCAGACAGCCCCTTTTCCAACAGGATTGAGGTCTCAATAGCCAGGCCGTCAAAGCCAGCGTCTGTAAATTGGGGTGCCGCAGCAACCCCTGTGTGAGAAGCCCTGGGTCGTCAGGCATGATTTAGCGATCCACTGACATCTGAACTATGTCCGCAAACCAACTCCTTCTCGGCCAGCGAGTAGCCACCAGGATGGTTGGGACCCCTTCCTGGGCTATCTTGCGCAGCACTCGACCCAGGAATGGAAACGGAGGAAATGCATAAAGGAGCATGAACTCCGTCCAAGGAATTGCCAGAGCGTCTGTGGCAAAGGCCAGAGGATCTCTTGACAAGGAGATGAACCTTGGGAGCTTGTGATTGTGTCTGGACGCAAAACAGGTCCATATCCGGCTGACCCCAGCAGACACAGAGCGTGACAGATCTTGTTGCTGAGAGACCATTCCCCCAGACGAGAGGCCCCCCTGCTCAGGGAGTCTGCCTACTGGTTTTCTACCCCGGGGATGTAAACCGCTGAGATGCAGGGAACTTCCTCCTCTGTCAGAATCTGGGTCACCTCCTTGAGGGCTCGCTTGCTCCGAGTCCCACCCTGGTGATTGATGTAGGCGACAGCCGTCTGATTGTCCGAGCGAACCTGGATTGCACAACCCCTTAAATGGGAAGTCAAGCGAAGAAGCACCAACCGGATTGCTCTCAGCTCCAGGAGATTTATGGGCAAGTGGTTCTCCTGCGGACCCCACTGACCCTGGATCTTCTGCGTCTGCCAAACGCCTCCCTAGTCGGTCAGACTGGCATCCATGGTTACTATCTCCAACAGGGGAGTCAGAAAGGACTTGCCCACCAACAGGTTTCTGGGGTCCAGCCACCACAAGAGGGACTGTCTGGCCAGGGGGGGAGTGAAAATTCCTGTTCCAGCAACTCCTGCATCCGGTCCCAGACGGTCAACAGGTGCAATTGAAGAAGTCTCATGTGGAATTGGGCGAAGGGCACTGCCTCGAAGCATGACACCATTAGGCCCACCAGCTTCATCCCCAGACGGATCGATGGCCACTGACAAGACAGCAAGGTCTGCACCTGCGTCTGAAGGCCCAACACCTTCTGCTGTGGTAGGAAAACCTTGACCTGAGAAGTGTCTAACGTCATGCCCAGGAAGGACCTCACCATTGAGGGAGTGATCGAAGACTTGGAGTAATTGACTACCCATCCAAAATCCTCTAGAGTGGATAACACCGTCCGGGTGTCGCTGTCGGCCTGCTGAAGGGACTGAGCCGCAATCAGTAAATCGCCCAGATAAGGCAGCACACGAATGCCCTAATTGCCTAATGCCCGCCAGCACCTCAGTGAAAACCCGGGGGCTGAGGATATCCCGAATGGCAGAGCCACAAACCGGTAATGCTGGTCCTCCAGAGCAAATCTCAGGACTTGTGATGTCCCTGGAATATCGGGATGTGCAAATAGACATCCCTCATGTCCACCATAGTCATGAAGTCGCCGGGCCGAAGCAAGCTCACCGCAGACCGCAAGGTTTCCATGCGGAAATGTCGGACTCTGACAAACCTGTTGAGACCCTTCAGGTCCAGGATAGGTCTCAGCGCTCCATCCTTCTTGGGAACCGTAAACAGATTGGAGTAGAAACCATGGCCCTGCTTCTGACGAGGCACAGGGCAAATCACCCCTAACCGCAGGAGGTGCTGCACGGCCATTCTCAGGCCCTGTGCCTTCACTGGGTTCTGGGATATGCGAGACTGAAGAAATCTTGATGGCGGCCTGACTGCCAGCTCTATTTTGTAACCGGAGGACACCACCTCCTGAATCCACCGATCCGAGTCGCGCTGTCTCCAGATGAGCAAATAGCAGAAGCCGTCCCCCCACTCGGATGGGTGAGGGCGCCTCCTCATGCCTGAGGAGCTCTGGCAGGGGGCTTGGACTTGGATCCCCAGGAGGGATTGGATCGGCCACGGGACCTACCTCATTCCCAGGAATTTCTGCGCCCACCTGAAAATGAAGAGCCTCTTCCTCCTCGAAAGGAGCGATAGGCAGAGGAACCCCGAAAGGGCCGTGCAGGCCTCTGTCGCTGAGGGAGTCTACCATCCTTAATCAGGAGGTCCAGACGCTCCCCGAACAACCTGTGCCCCACGAAGAGGATGCTAGCGAGCGACTTTTTGGCCACGGCATCAGACCATTGCTGCAACCAGAGCGAGCGGCATAGGGCAACAAGCAGGGCCGAATCCTGGCACCAAGCCGGACACCATCGTCCATGGCAGAGACAACAAAGGCAATGAAATCCACGCAAGCCTTGAGGTCTTTATACTCCTCCGCCCGCTTGTGAGTCTTAGCGCTATCCACAAGGCGCCTCACCCTCTTTCTGATGGCCAGGGAGACAATAGCCGCGGCACACACAGGACGAAACAAGGCACCAGCAAAGGTGAAGGCATGACAGACCAGCTGATCCATACGCTTGTAAGCTGGATCACGTAAGGAAGCGGTATCGGGTGAAGGTATAACAGTAGTGTTGGACAACCCCGACACAGGGGAAACCACCTCGGGAGGACGAGACCATAGCCGGACCAGCTCCTCAGGGAAAGGATACCGCCTATCCAGGCCCTTAGGCACTGACGGTAGCTTGTTAGGCCTTTCCCATTCCTTGAAAATCATATTAGAAAAATGGGCCTGCTCTGGAAAGACTGGCCTCTGTCTTTCAGGCCTAAACAAATCACCCTGCTTCCTCTTAGCTGCTCTAGGAGGGACAATGTGTAAAGTCTCAAAAACTGAGGCAATTTCTCCATATCATCAGGGAGCCACACATCCTCATCCAAGGAGGAACCAGACAAACTATCCTCGCCAGCAGAATAATCCGCAGTGGACTGCAAACCATCAAAAGTATCATCATCCGAGTAAACAGCCTCGATGTGCCGCCTCTTACTCGAGGCCTTCTTAGGCGCTGTTCGCGAGATCTGTCTCTCGAGACTGGCTGCCCTAAATGCTAAACATGGGACCCCCTGCTGGTTCCCCCCTCACTGGGGGCTGAGAGCAACAACGGAGGGAACGGAGATGCCGATGGCAGCGCAGGGCTAAGGATGCCCGCCCGTTCATGGTCCAACAATATGTTTCTAGCGCAAGTGGTACAACAGTGCTGAATCCGCTCAGAGGATTCCTACTGCACAAGGGGCAGAGCCTGTCCTGCCCAAATGGGGCCCCCAGCTCACTATCCCCTGAAGCCTCCATTATGGTGATTAAAATTGTACAAATGGAAAAAGGTCACAGGCACTAACAGCCCAACCTGTAAAAAGAGGGACCGGGAGGAACCACAACCCTCAATCTCAAGCCCACGACTCGCACAAGAAGGGGTGACAAGGCCCAGATCAGACACATCACACAAGCCAATAATAGCAAGAACATAATACAAAGAGGGACAGCACAGCCTCCGATGCCAAGTGGTGATGGGGCCCTTCAAATCCCAGGCCCCGCAGCAACAGCAGGCCTTGAATAGCAGCAGCAGTGGAGAACTCTGCAGGCCACAGCCCAAAAGTATCAGCAGAGCGCATCCAGCGCAGAGGAAGAGAAGAGAGCCTTCCCAAAGAATGTGCTCCTCGAGGGGCGGGCGGCGCCTGATGACGCGGAACGTGCCAGCACCCGGCTCCGCCCCCTCCGGCAGGGCGAACATCGCACCCGCCCATCCTCAGCAATGCTGCCCAAAGACAGCAGCAGACCAAAATGGCCGCGGGGACATGGCAGTCCCCACGCGTGCTGCCAGGGAAGTGAGTAGGTCTCATGCTCCAAGCCCCAGCAGGACCAACGAGAAGTGTCACAGTAAAAACACAGAACATGTCAGTACATCCAATAAAGCTTGTGGGAACACATATGGGAGGGCAGATATAAATATAGTAAAAAAGAAAAAAATACCGTTTTGTGAGTACTCACCTTTAAAACGGGTATTATGAGTGTGCCATACACTCCACTTCGATCTTCATGACATGTGGGTAATCTCCAGTAGAGGGCGAACTTCTGCAGAGATGAATATGCAAAAATAGAAAGCCCCTCCCGGTCCATATATACCTGGGACCTCCCACCAATTTCCCAGTGTAAAAAAAGCAGTAAGGGGACCAGGAAGAACAAATTATAACCTTAACAATCAAAACCAATGGTTCACCATATAAAAGCCCCAGAATACCTGAAAATCCAAATAGCAGTGTCCGTCATGGGTGGGAACCAGAAACAGTAAAGAATGTACCAACTCAAACCACTGCAGCTTGCAGAACCTTGCGGCCAAAAACAGCATCCGCTGAAGCCCGCACATCAACCTTGTAAAACTTGGGAAAAGTATGAACGGAAGACCAAGTAGCAGCCTTACAAACTTGTTCAACAGAAGCCTGGTGCTGAAAAGCCCAGAACGCACCAACCGCACAAGTAGAGTGCGCAGTGACCCTAAAAGGAGGAGTCCTCCCCTTAGCAGAATAGGCCCCAACAATGGCCTGACAAATACATTTGCTAATCGTAGACTTAGCAGGCGCCAAACCTTTCCTGGGCCCGCAGGGCACCACGAAAAAAGCGTCCGTCTTGCGGAAGGAAGAAGTAGTCACCAAATAGTACTTCACACAGCGAACAACATCCAAATTGTGCATTGTTAGGCTTAGGACACAAGGAAGGGAGAACAATATCCTGATTGAGGTGGAAAGCAGACACCACCTTAGGAAGGAAATCCGGCTTAAAACAAAAACACCTTATCATGGTGTCTCTCAAAGTAAGGGGCCTGAATCGACAGGGCCGCCAACTCAGAGACACGCCAAACAGAGGTAATAGCCACCAAGAAAGCAACCTTCTGAGTGAGAACCGAAAGAGCAATATCCTGTAACGGCTCAAAAGGAGGACCCTGCAGAGCCAAAAGAACCAAATTCAAATCCCAAACAGGAACTACAGCGCATGTGCGGCCCCCTTGGAAAAAGGTCTTAACCAGCAGGTGCACGGCAAAAGACCTCTGGAAGAAAACCGACAGAGCAGAAACCTGTCCTTTCAAAGTACTAAGCTGGAACCCAAGATCCAGATTATGCTGAAGAAACTCCAAAATCCTGGGTATAGAAAAAACCCTGCAAGGCAAGGCGTTAGCCTCACACTAATCAATACAGGACTTCCAAGTCCTATAATAAATGCCAGAAGAGGACCGCTTCCAAGCCCAAATCAGGGTCTGAACCACAGCCTCAGACAAACCTTCCTCTTTCAAGAGGAAGGTTTCAGCAGCCAAGCCGTCAAAGCCAGCGTTTGTAAATTGGGGTAAAGTAGATGACCCTGAGATAGCAGGTCCGGCAACAAGGGAAGCCGGTACTGATCTATGGCCATCCTTACGACGTCTGCATACCAAACCCTTCTTGGCCACCTTGGAGCCACCAGAATCGCTGGTGCCCCTTCTAGAACCAGTTTGCGAACTACCTTGCCCAGCATGGAGACGGGTGGAAACAGGTACAGAAAACCCAACTCCTTCCAAGCCAGTGACAAGGCATCCACTGCCAGAGACAGAGGATCCTGAGAAAGAGACACAAAGGCCGGAAGTTTGTGATTGTGCCTCGAGGCAAAGAGATCCACCTCCGGAGTCCCCCACTTGCGGCAAAGATCCATAAAAACCTCGAGGTTGAGAGACCACTCTCCTTGGCGAGAGGATCCCCTGCTCAGGGAATCCGCCTCCGTGTTCTTCAATCCCGGAATGTAGACTGCCGAAATGCAAGGAACATTGCTCTCCGCCCAGTGCAGGATCAGAGAGACTTCCCCGAGGGCACTCCTGCTGCGAGTCCCTCCTTGGTGATTGATCGGTTGTCCGAACGAACCTGAACCGGTAGACCCCGTAAATGTGAGGTCAGCCGAACCAGAACCAGTCGTATGGCTCTGAGCTCCAAGACATTGATGGGGGTGTGAGCCTCCTGGGGACCCCAAACCCAGCTGAACTGATGACTTTTCCAATAACCTCCCCAGCCCGACAGGCTGGCATCCGTGGTAACCGTCTCCCAACAAGGGACCAGAAAAGATCTGCCCTTCAACAGGTTGCTCAACTCCAGCCACCACCAAAGAGACTGCCGAACCCTGGGAGACATCCTGAAAGGTTGATCCAATGACTGCGGGCACCTGTTCCAATGCGTCAATAGGTGAAGTTGAAGAGATCTCATGTGAAACTGTGCAAACGGTACCGCCTCGAAGGAGGATACCATCAAGCCCACCAGTTTCATCTCCTGTCGTATAGAGGGACAAGGATTGGCCAGAAGAAGGCGGATCAGTCCCTGAATCCCCTGCACCTTGGTCTGGGGCAGAAACACTCTGGCCAGAATGGTATCCAGATTCATGCCCCGAAATGAAATCACACGAGACGGGGAGAGAGAAGACTTGGTGCGGTTGATCACCCACCCGAACCTCTCCAGGGTCGACACCACCTGGTGGGTGTCCAGCTCCGCCTGACGGAGGGAAGAAGCTGAGATCAACAGGTTGTACAGATAAGGCACAATGTGAATGCCCTGAGCTCTGAGCAGAGCCATTATTCCCGCCAAGACCTTGGTGAAGACCCTCGGCGCCAAGGTCAGACCGAAGGGAAGAGCTACAAACCGATAATGTTGATCCTCCACCGCAAACCGGAGGAATCTCTGATGTGCCTGAAAAATTGGAACATGCAGATACGCATCCTTGATGTCTATGGATGTCATAAAATCCCTCTTGGCGAAGGGAATTGATAGCCGAACGCAGTCTCCATGCGGAACCTTTTGGCTTTGATAAACCTGTTGAGAACCTTGAGATCTAGAATGGGTCTCACTGAACCCTCCTTTTTGGGAACCGTGAAAAGGTTGGAGTAGTAACCCCTGCCTCTCTCCGACGGAGGCACCGGACATATAACCCCCATGTCCAGAAGGTTTTTTACTGTTAACAGGAGCCCCTGTGCAGCCTGAGGGTCCGAGGGCACCCGAGACCTTAAGAATCTTGGGGGCGGCCAGTACTCGAACTCAGTTTGTACCCGAGGAGACCACTTCCAAGATCCAATTGTCTGTGACGTCCCGGGCCCAGACCTGGAAGAAGAGCCGCAGCCGTCCCCCCACCCTTGCGGGTGAGGGCGCCCCTTCATTGCTGAGCCGGTTTAACGGCAGGCTTGGGCTTGGAACCCCAGGCAGCCACGGGACGTGCCCGACCTCTGCCTCTGTTCCAGGACGAGCCCCTGACACCCGAGAAGGCCAAACCCCTAGCCGCTCTGGCTCCTCGAAAGGAAGGAGTGAACGAGCCCGCCCCCCGCTGTTTCCTCCGCTGAGGTAACTTACCTCCTTTAGCAACAGCATCCAATTTATCTCCAAACAGCCGCGAACCCAAGAAGGGAAGAGCTGTAAGCGACTTCTTGGCCCCAACGTCCGCTGTCCACTGGCGGAGCCTGACCAATCTGCGCATAGCCACCAGTAAGGCTGAAGTCCTACTACACACGACAATAGAATCTTCCATCGCAGCCATGACAAAATCCATGAACAATTCGCATCTCTTAAGGATAGCGAACTCAGCGCCAGCTGGATCAAACTGAGCGTTATTCAGCCAGTCCCTGATAAGAGACCTGGTAGCAAGCGACACCAGGGCAGATGCACTAACAGGCCGCAGGGAAGAGCCCACGTTGGCAAATGCGTGGCAACCCATCTGATCAAGGCGCTTATCCTCGCCATCCTTAAGGGAAGTGGCGTCAGGGGTGTTCAGCACAGAAGAGTTGGTCAAACCTAAAACTGGCGCATCGGCCTCGGGAGAAGAAGACCAGCGCTTAACCGCCTCCACTGGAAAAGGATACTTCTTATCCCATCCCTGAGGAACACCAGGAAGCCGACTGGGCCTCTCCCATTCTCTAAGGATCAGCGCATCAAAGTGACCCTGGGTAGGGAATTCCAGATGGGGCTTGCAGGCCCCCAAAAATTCCCCCTTCTTGAGAGGGGGCGCCTCAGGCGGTTCAATATCCAACACCTCCAATAGCAATTGGGTAGCATCGGTCTCCTGACACTTACTTCCAGTTATTGGGCGGTATTTACTTGTTTTCCTTTGTCTTTGTGATTCATGTTTACATGTAGTTACATTGCACTTTGTAACATGAATAACGGGCAGTAGTTAGCCCCTGGACTTCTTAATATTTTTTATATATCTTGTCACTGCCATTGCACTTTATGGTTGATATATGATTAGCACTGTCACTTTAACTTGACGCCCTTATTAGGGTACACTCGAGGACACACATTAGTTAATAATTATTAGGGTTTCTTCATAACATGGTTTGTTTTCATTTTTGAGCACAAAATCATGGTTGCATCAATGTAATTACTGCATTTTTTGGGTTGCGATTACATATGAGGGATATATATTATTGTTTTTTAAAGATTTGGGATTTTAGTATCTAGCCACATATACACATTTTTTACTTGGCTCACATAGTGCATAGATCTATTTTTACCGCCCATACCTGGCATTATTATTTGATTTTTGTATATATTGTGTATAGTATCAATTAAATAATTGTTGTGGTATACATTGGTTTAGTCCAGCATCTTTTTGTATCGGTGCTGGTGGATATAGCAAGATTCAGTAGAATATAACCAGGAGACCATTAATCTTTGTTTTTAACTTTGTCTTGTCTTTTGTGTATTTTTAACCCCTTTATGCCATTAATAAATAATATTGTTCATTTTTAAACATCTGCTGGTGTGCCCATGTTTATACATGAATTCCATGTTTTTTTTTCTTTTCTTTTTGATGTTCAATAAAATGTGACAAAACAGTGGCCATATCTACGGCATCCTCCAGCGCCTGCCCGACATCGGCATTCCCAGACTGAACATAGTCAGCCTCTGTTTAATGATACAATTCCCCCTCCTCTAACGGGGAATAATCTGACAAATCAGCAGAATCGTCAACATCCCACAAGGGCTGGGCAGACGACAAATGTCTCTTTTTAGCCTGGGCCTTCTTGCCCACCGTGCTAGCAATAATTTTCTCGATGCTGGCCAACCTAGCCCAAACATCAGAGAGCGAATCCCCACTAGTACCAATGTCACTTGGGGTACGGATAAGGTGGGGAGGGGAAGGCAATGAAGCGGGAGGAGCCGACCCAGAAGGCTGGGCACCAGACTGCCGTGTTATGGCCTTTTGTGCGCATGGTATACAGATCAGCACATTCTCCCCGTAAGGGATACCCCACACATGGCCCAGAATGTCCCAGAGGGAGCCCGAGCCCAGTATCCTGCGGAGCCTCCATATGGTGAATTTTTGTGGTCAGTCGCAAGACCACAGGGAATTTACGCCTAAGCAACCCGGGATGCCCCTTAAAAGTCCCGGTGGGAGGATTTGAGGTGAACAATTTTACACTAGGGACCCCAGGAGGAACCCCTTAATATGCACATATACAAGGCAATCTGTAACACACAAAACAGGCAACATAAGTGCAATCCTACATAAATATGGCAATTACACATACCTAATAGTATAAGCATATAAAAGTGTGTGTGTGTATATATATATATATATATATATATATATATATATATATATATATATATCTCTAACTGTATCCCAGCCAGACATGCGTAATCAACACACACATGCCCACAATCAGTGGGGGCCCCCATACAAGCTAAGGAAGTGGCAATCCGGCCCTTACCACACGGAACGCAGCTCAGAACCCTGCTTGAAAATGGCCCCCGAGAAGTGCCTCATGCAGGAAGAGGGAGAGCAGGGGGAGGGCGGGCCAGCGCAGAACACGCGCTCGCCAGGCCACGCCCCCCTCCCAGCAGCACGGATCCCCTAGAAACGAGCCACAGAATCGCGCCAACGAAGGGGGCGGGGCTACCGCAGCCACGACCCTCCCCAAACACAGCCTGAGGGGGAGAAGCTCCCCCAGGCTAATCACAGCCCCTGACATGGCCCAAAGTAAAACACTCACTGTCTGCCACACACACACGCACAGTGAATTACACACCAACACACACAGGGGCATATGTGGAAAAATGAAATAACGGCCAGGCAACCCCCCCCCCCCGGAGGGGAATAAGGGACCCGGAAAGGGGGGAACCCTGACAGAATCCGGCCATAAGCATAGAGGGACGGGGCATCCCACACCTGGATAACCGCCTACCCCATAGTGAGGTCTCATGGTGGAGCAGTGCTCCTTCTGCACCCATAGGGTGCTCCTACCTTCACCAGGACCCACAGCCTAAGCTGGGAGGCTCAAATAGGGGCAATTTAGAAAGGGTCCTGGCAGTAATAGGGACAATAGAAGGCCAGGCACGAGCCCAGCTTACCTGTAAGTAAAGAAGTCTTCATCTTCTGTCTTGTCACCTTCCCTGCAGAGAAGGAACTGGGAAATTGGTGGGAGGTCCCAGGTATATATAGACCGGGAGGGGCTTTTTTTTTTGCATATTCATCTGCAGAAGTTCGCCCTCTACTGGAGATTACCCACATGTCATGAAGATCGAAGCGGAGTGTATGGCACACTTAGAATATAGTGGTTCCCCCGTTCAGGCTCACCATAAGCCTGTGGCCGGCTACCTCTTAATGGGAGGTCTGCAGCCCAGAGCATGTGCTCTGCCGAACGCCCATGTGGCGTTCACCTTACCTTCACGAATCCCGAGCAGCCAGAGGCTGGGAGGCAGTAGTGGGTCAAATGGGATCCGTGGGAATAGGCCTCTCAGCAGCCAACGGTCTAGGTGGCCCCCGCTCAGCTGCCATTATCTGAGAGTCAACGATCTTCTGCAGCCAAGACTGCAAGATGAACACTGGAACATCATAGTGAGACACCTGCTATTATAGGGGGCAGGGAGGAGCGACAGCTTTTGACCTTGCAGTCGAGCGCCCCCTGGGGACGGAATACCCACATCATTACTTCTGTACCGACCTAGACTGGATATAGTGAAAAATGCCGTGGGGTCCCCCTTATCCATAACCAGGCCGGGACCAGCTATGGAGGCTTGTAGGAACAGGGCAAAGGGGACAGTTTTGGTGGCCCCCCCGCCCTGCCAGCTACAAGCTCCATGGGCCAGGCTCTTATGCCCCCCCCTGGGCTTTGGGGAGGCAGGTAATTGGGGGTGCTGGGGGTTAATGGCAAGTCACCTGCTAGCTGCAGGCGACTTGCCAGCCCTCAGCCTTGTAAACTGGTATAAGGGTCTCATGGATCCCTTACCTATTCACAAGGAGTTAATAGTAAAAAAAAAAAAAAAAAATATATATATATATTTTTTTACTTTACTCAACTCCGATCCTTGCCATCCCCCGGTGATCATGTCCCACGAAGCTCCGATGACAGATGCAGATGATCAGTGGAGTTGGGCTGGGGGGGGGGGGGGGGGCAGATGATCAGAGCCATCTGCGCCCTCCAACCACCCCTCTTATCACCCGCATCTACTGAGCGTGTCGGCTCAGATGTGGGTGTTGATTGACAGGTGACATCACAATGACATTAGCCCCATCCACAAAGGTGCAGGGCTAATGAAAATCTCGCCCTCTCCTCACTACGGAAGAGCCCGGGGAGGTGGGCGATCAGAGCGTTTTTTACAGTAAACAGCAGCGTCCAAAACGCGCGGCGGGGGGGGGGGGGGGGGAATGGGCGCCGGGGGCGCTATTTCTGGGCCCTCCTGAATCGGGAAGCGCCCGGGGGGGGGGGGGGGTGTTGGGTTCAGATGCCCCCCGGGTGAAGAGAAGACCCAACCCATGGGGTCAGGTGAGTTTTTTTACTTTTATACTTTTTTTTTCTGTGGGGGTTTAAAGTCAGCTACGTGAGACTCACGTAGCTGGCACTAAAAGTGTTTCAAGGACAGGCATTTCCATCCTCATACATTCAGCTACTTCTACCGCAGTGTCCGATTTTCATTTATCAAGGTCATGGTGTATCTGGACTGAAGGCCAAATGCTACGCAATCAGCATCCATTCCACTACACCTCATACATCTCCTATCCTGTACATACAGCTGTCATTCATCCCCATAACCAACTATTAATTATTTTAATGCAGTGACCTAGCACCCCCCCTCCCTAACATAGATAACAGCTCCTTGAAAAAAAGGCAAAGCAGCCCTCAGATTTTTTTGGTGGTCTATGTATAAAATATTACAAAGCACAAAATGAAGCAGCAGAGATAGTAATGCATACAATGAACAATTATGTCACACAGGGGTCAAAAATAAAACCTTTTATTCAACAAAATTTTGATTTTTGTGCCATCATTTGGCACTCTTTAATATCAGGCAGGTGCACGTGCTAATAGAGTAGTGTTCCAAATAATGCACACACAGGGTCAATAGTGCCTTTTATCATGGATGGAACCTCCACATTAGCACTCCTCCAAAAATACTTGTTGCCAAAGGGAGTAGTAGTTCTACAAAATGCTATATCAGACATGCATAAACATGTAAACTTTATTAAACAGTGGTATAGAGAGGAATCCACACAAATATGTGACAGTAGAGAAACAGAGTCAGGACACAATAGCAGCTCCATAATGTAGACACTCCCAGAGCTCTGGTGCTGTAAATCCAGCTTGTGCACAGCTGTGGTTTAGAGGGTCATAGTCTTTGTATTCACTGAATACTAAAATATACGGATTGTCCAAAAATGCGACAGAAGGGCAGTTCATTTCTGGTCTTTTTGAAGAGGTCTTCTGAAAAGAAGAATGTGGGGTTCTGCAAGAAAGAAAGAAGGCATTAACCCCATTATAAACCTCCACCCCACACACAGCCATAACAGTACAATGGAGACAACATGGTTCAGAACTGCTTAACCTAATAGCAGTTCTACTATCTGACCCTCTCTAAAAACATGTGCAATACTTGCGATGACCTATCCACCTAGATTCCATTCTATTATACTGGGTCTGTCTCAAGGAGGTTCACTAGCAGTATGGGTACATTTCCTATTATATTGGGTCTGTCTCAAGGAGGTTCACTAGCAGTATGGGTACATTTCCTACATTAAATAAAAATAGAAGATTTTGAAACCTCAGTGAAACCTCACTGTACACTTAAATGTGTAAGGTTGTAATGAACAAGTTAATTAAAGGGGCACAATACAAAATACTCCCTTCTAATCTGATATCATCCGATTCTGGAGACAGATCATCTAGACCGTGCATCAGAGCATCTTACCCACATGTGCTCCTTAAATGGATGTCAGTATCAACTTCCTGTAGACCCCATCCCCTACACATTACGTAACATCCAGAGGTCACACTAGACTTTCCCCTAGAGAGTAGAAATACTACTCCCAGCAACTTGGGAGGATTATTTTTTGTAAAGGAGTATGCAGTTTGCGGAAAACAAACGATATATAGGGATATTTAATGCAGGGACACATTCCAAGAGCATCTAGCAATGCTTTCATGCACCTACATCATAGCCACAAAAAGGGCAATACCACTGCACAAACACAACTAAAGTATCCCAGAAGTTCTATTGCTCTCTCATCCGGCATATTCTTGGGAGCACAGATGGACCCTGGTGAGCCCCATCAGTAGAAGCATGTAATACGTTTTACAGCTTCTCTGGCCAAAGTGCAAGTAATCTGTAACTTTACGCGAAGGTTAAAAGCAACTACAATCTTGTGTGACAAACCCTCCTTGTGCCGAGGACCTCAGATAAGACTAGGTGACTGCTGTCCTGAAACATTACCTGAGGTACTCAGCACCACGACCTGCAGCAGTCATCTCAGGACTTGTAAAGGCGCTTGCATACTGCCAATGAGCAGAGAGTCTCCTGCACACAGAGGGCGAGCAGGGGACCCGACTTCTGTTTCTCAGCATCATCTTATTTTACTCACTGGCACAGGTCTAAGCAATTTTTTCCTGTTGGCCAACAGCATTTCTAGTCTGCTGCCATGTACATCCTCTGTGCACTCACAGCTAGCCAGCCTGCAGCTGGACTCGAAGAGGAGTAGTTTTGCAGAAAGCATATTGGATATTCTGACCTGGGCAACATTAGGTTTAGACCAACAACGTGACCTTAGCCCCAACCGTCAAACTGCTAAAAGTTACTTATTGTCACTAACCCCGTTAAGTATTTACCCTCACTTCCCGTTTGGTTACCAAGGTTTAAAAAAACATTCATAAAATAAGCATTTCAGCTGCCTCAGTCTCCAAAATTATCCAATCAGCATAAAAGGTGCTAAATAGAAGAGGCATTATTTTCATATCCTAAAAGCGTGTCGAACATACCAACCATACCTTACACCTCAACCCTCAGTGTCCCCTGGGATTGGCCACTCGAGTTTTTTTTGGGCAAACCATCATTTGGCTTTTCGGGGGTAACTATGGGTATTCTCCCTCTAGCCTGCAAGCATATGCAAGAGTATTTTATTAGTCCTTTTTCACTCATGTTCCTTTAAAATCATTTCATTATCGCACAACCCGACATCCCATAGTAGAAAAGTTAAAGTGGACCAAAACCCAGGATTTTCACCATCCCAGATCTTGGTCTGTTCCCCTGGAGTGCCCTGCTGTGTGAAATCCCCCCCCCCCCAGTCCACCTGCCTCTCCTCAGGCCCACACTTTGGCTAGAGCAGCTGGCTTGAATACTAGCTGCACTTGCGAGCGGCGCCAGCATCACTCGGCTCCCTTTGATGTACGCAGCCCCGCCTAGCTATTCAGTTGCTGTGGGCAGGGCCAAGGAGGGAAGTGAGTGATGCTGGTTCAGGATGCCCCAGGGAGGGAGTGAGCCTGCCCTGGAGTCCAGGGTGGGTTTTGGTCCACTTTAAAAAGGCAGCTCACCACTCTTGCAGATGCAACTATAGCAGCAGGAATTTTGATGATGCAATAACCACATTGAAGAGCAAGTAAAAAAATCCCGTTAGTCTTCCCAGTAGTGGTGTTTCTACGAGTCCTTCGGGATGACCACGGAGTAAGTGGCTCCCCCCAGAGAGGAAACAAACTGGGACAGGTTTGCCCCCATCCACTTAAAAAGGGGGAAAAAAAAAAAAAAAAAAAGCCAGTAGGGATCTCAAGCCAAGACAGCTTGTAGGTTGCTCACTCTCCTCACAGGATATCGCAATGAAAAAAAAAAATACAAGTTTTAGACAAGCTAGAAAAGTTGCACCAGTCTATAAGCCAAATGGTAAGTCAACAATAAAGCCAATAATAGTGTGCACACTAATCCCAGCACTCAACTCAATACACTACAAGAAAAGAGGGAAACCCACAGTACCCTCTAAAAGTGCCAAGGATGAAACAGTTGCACCACTTTAAGGGTCTAAAAAAATATTCAAATTTATTGACTAATTACATTTATTGACTAATTACATATATTTACAATCACAAACATTAAGACTATACAACAACTACATGACAAACATTTAAAACCACAAGGGGGCGCTGGAGGTCTGTCTCAGTGCAAAAAGTAAAATACTCTCCATTAAAAGTGTGTATCCAAATCCATTAAGTGTGTATCCAAATCCTATATACTATAACTAATATGCTCTCAGATGCAAAGGTGCAAAAATACAACAAAAAATGTGCTAAACCCACCTATCAATCAATTCAGGTCCACATGAGTACAAAAATAAAGCAAACTAACATACCATTGAGTAGGGAAACACCGTGGTGATGGGGTGTTTCCCTGCTCAATGGTATGTTATTTTGCTTTATTTTTGTACACTCATGTGGACCTGAATTGAATAGGTGGGTTTAGCACATTTTTTGTTGTATTTTTGCACCTTTGCATCTGAGAGCATATTAGTTATAGTACACACACTTTTAATGGAGTGTATTTTACTTTTTGCACTGAGACAGACCTCCAGCGCCCCCTTGTGGTTTTAAATGTTTATGTCATGTAGTTGTTGTATAGTCTTAATGTTTATTGCGATTGTAAATATATGTAATTAGTCAATAAATTTGAATATTTTTTAGACCCTTAAAGTGGTGCAACTGTTTTATCCTTGGCACTTTTTAGAGGGTACTGTGGGTTTCCCTCTTTTCTTGTAGTGTAATGAAAACAAAAACAAACAAAAAACAATTCCGTATAAAAAAAAAAAAAAAAAACAAAAAAAACACTGCGAGTACCCACCTGTAGAATAGTTTTTGTAGTATACAGCATGTCCTGTTTCACCAATTACTTACATCTGGGTTATCCGCCACAAGGTGGTGCAGTGAACTGCAGAAAGACTGGCATCTCCAGGCAAATTCCCAGTGCTACAAAGCAGTTAGACAAGAAGTCGGGAGAACAATAACGAAGAAATCCCAAAAAGGAGCATTTGAACAAACCATATAGAGGAAACCAAGAATAATGAAAACAAGGGAGAGATGAAACAGGACGTGCTGTATACTACAAAAACTATTCTACAGACGAGTACTCACAGAATTGTATTTTTCCAAGTATACAGCACGTCCTGTTTCACTAATTCCTTACGTCTGGGACATCCAAAAGCAGTGTCCGTAAGGTAGGGTGGGATCCCAAAAGCAACGGCGAGCAGTTAAAACCACTGCCCCCTGAAGAACCTTGCGGCCAAAAGCAGGATCAGCTGAGGCCCTAACATCAACCTTGTAAAACTTGGAAAAAGTATGAACAGAAGACCAAGTGGCGGCCTTACAAACTTGTTCAACAGAAGCTTGGTGCTGAAAAGCCCAAGAGGCACCAATAGCATGAGTAGAATGAGCATTAAGGCGGAAGGGAGGCTCCTTCCCCTTAGCAGAATAGGCTTGCACCACCGCCTGACGGATCCACTTGCTGATAGTGGCAACCCCTTCCTAGGTCCAGAAGGAAGAACAAAAAGAGCATCAGTCTTCCTGAAGGATTCAGTAGCTACCAAATAAAACTTCAGAACCCTGACCACATTCAAGGAATGCAAAGTCCGCGCCTTAAGATTATTAGGATTAGCGCACGAAGGAGGCAAAACAATGTCCTGATTGAGATGAAAAGCAGACACAACCTTAGGCAAGAAAACTGTCTTAAACCGAACCACCACCTTGTCCTGGTGTCACTCAAAATAAGGTTTGATGGAAAGCGCCGCCAACTCCGAAACACGCCTGACAGAAGTGATAGCCACCAATAAGACTACATTAAGAGTCAAAATAGGCAAAGCAGCCTCACAAAGAGGCTCAAAGGGACAACCCTGCAGAGCAGATAAGACCAGATTCAGATCCCAAACTGGTAACATAGGCTTACGTGGCGGACGCACGTGAGAAACCCCTTGGAAAAAGGTCTTAACCAAACGGTGATTGGCAAAAGATCTTTGGAAAAAAATTGCCAGAGCTGAAACATGACCTTTGAGGGTACTAAGTTGAAGGCCCAGATCCAAACCATGTTGCAAGAATTCCAGAATCCTGGGAATAGAAAAAGACCCGACAGGGAAGAGATTTGGACTCACACCAGGCAATGTAAGCATACCAGACCCTGTAGTAGATAAAGGACACAGACTTCTTCCTAGCCCTAATCATGGTAACAGAGGCAGGCAAACCCTTTTCCCATCAAGATGGAGGTTTCAGCAGCAAAGCCGTCAAAGCCAGCATTTGTAAATTGGGATGGCGCAGCTGCCCGAGTGAGCATGTCTGGATCGTCAGGCAGGACGTATTGATCTACTGCCAACTGCACGATGTCTGCGAACCACACCATTCTTGGCCAACAGGGGGCTACCAGAATGGTTGCCACCCCGTCCTGGGCCATCTTGCGCAGCACCCTGCCCAATAGAGGAAACTGAGGGAACACAGAGGAGCCGAAACCCCTTCCAAGGCATTGCCAGCGCATCCGTGGCGAAGGCCAGAGGGTACTGTGACAGACAAACCTGGGAAGCATGTGACGGGACGCAAACAGGTCCACATCCGGCAGACCCCAGCGACGGCACAGGGAGCGAAACACCCCGTTGCTGAGGGACCACTCCCCCAGCCGAGACACCCCCCTTGCTCAAGGAGTCTGCCTCCAGGTTTTCCACTCCCGGGATGCAAACTGCCGAGATGCAGGAGACATTCTCCTCCGCCCAAGACAGTATCGGACACTTCCTTGAGGGCTCGCTTGCTCCGAGTCGCTCCCTGATGGATTGATGTAGGCCACTGCCGTCTGGCTGTCAGAGCGGATCAGAACAGCCCGACCCCGAAGGTGTGGGGTCAACTGGGAGAGAACCAAGCTTATCGCCCGCAGTTCTAGAATGTTGATGGGAGCATGGGCCTCCTGAAGGCCCCATTGACCCTGGAACTTCAGAGACTTCCAAAAGCCCCCCCAACCTGTCAGACTGGCATCTGTGGTAACAGTCTCCCAGCATGGGGACAGAAAGGTCCTACCCACTAGAAGGTTCCTTGAGGCCAGCCACCACGAGAGGGACTGACCAGAGGGGACAGAGCAAATCCCTGATCCAGGGACACAGGGTCCCAATCCCATACTGACAAGAGGTGTAGCTGAAGAGGTCTCATGCGAAACTGAGCATAGGGGACCGCCTCGAAGCATGACACCATCAAGCCCACCAACTGCATCCCCTGCCGAATGGAGGGAAGTAGAAACCGTGCCTGCGTCTGCAGGCTCTCCATCTTCAGCTGAGGCAGGAAAACCTTGACCCGAGATGTACCCAGAGTCATGCCTAGAAAGGACCTCACCAAGGACGGAGACAGTGAAGACTTGGGATGGTTGATCACCCAGCCGAAGGACTCGAGTGTGGAGACCACCATCTGGGTATCCAGCTTGGCTTGATGGAAGGACTGAGACGCAGAATGTTGTCCAGATAAGGAAGGATGCGAATGCCCTGAGATCTCAGGAGGCATCACCCCCGCCAGCACCTTGGTGAAAACCCGAGGTAAGACCGAACGGTAAGGCCACAAATTGGTAGTGCTGATCCTCCAGAGCGAACCTGAGAAATCTCTGATGACCTGGAAAGATTGGAACATGAAGGTAGGCATCTTTGATGTCCACAGAAGTCATGAAGTTGCCGGGGTGCAGGGTACTGACCGCCAAGCGCAGAGTCTCCATGCGAAAATGCTTGAACCTGACAAATTTGTTGAGGCGCTTCAAATCCAGCATGGGCCTCAGGGACCCATCTTTTGGGAACCATGAACAGATTGTAATAGAAGCCTCTGCCCCTTTCCCGGAAGGGCAGATGACACCCAATTCCAAGCGCTGACAAGCGCTTAACCACAGCAGCAGGAAGGGATACCTTCTGTCCCAACTCTTGGGCAACGCGGGCAATCTGCTAGGACGTTCCCACTCCTTGAGCACCAGATTATTAAAGTGGTTCTGCTCAGGGAACTCCAAGTGTTGTTGAACAGTGCGAAAAAGCTTACCCTGCTGCTTTTTAGCCTCCACAGGAGGGGTAATACATAGTACTTAAAAAAAAAAATGTGAGCCAACAGCCCTGGTGAAGAGAAGACCCAGAGAGCGATCGGGCTGCGAGGCGAGTTTGTGTCATTTTTTTTTTTCCTTCTTTCAGATCGTGCGGGGGGGGGGGGGGGGGGGCTATTCCAGGCCCCCTCCTGAAGATCAGAGGCGAAAATCAAGTTGATGCTTATTGTAGGGAATCGCCACTTTCAAACAAGGGGTCAGTAAGTATCTTTTTTACTTTATTTTTTTAATGGGGCTCTAAAGTCAGCTACGCGAGTCTCACGTAGCTGGCACTAGAATTGTTAAACAACCCCACAGGGGACTCACAGACCAAGGAGGATAAGATGCAACGACCACACCACAGGGAAAGCATGACCCAGCTCCGAATAAACGAGGGTCCCAGAGCGTAGTGAACACAAAAATGGCGCCGGAGGGGCGGGCCGCAGTGGTATGACGCGAACACGTCATCCGCAGGTCCCGCCCCCCGAAGAGCGCGAAATCGCGGTCACGACAGGCCAGCGCCATGACAGAACTGAAGAAAAGACACCTCAGATGTAGCACAGCCCGCCGCGGAGCGTCGTACAAGGCGGCACAGCAGCGAACAGCCAAAAACAGAGGAACAAGTAAAAAGCACACCAGCAGTCCCCCAGGGAACCCTTGCCAGCCGCCCGTCCCCCCCCCCCTCCCCGAGCCAAAGGGAGAAGCGAGGGGGCAACAGGGCAGCGGCAAGGGCCCAACCAGGGAAGATGGAGGGGGGTGGACCCCTAAACCAAAGGGGCGAACGGCGAGGTTCCCAGCATCCCACAACAGGCTCACCAAAAGCCTGAACCGGCTACCCGGTTTTGCGGACTGGAGCAGCGCTCCTCAAGCACCCGACCCTGGTGCTGCCCTACCTTCACCCGAACAGTCAGCCGAGGCTGGGAGGCAGTGGGTCCAAAACGGGTGGAAATAGTCCTGCAGGACCGCAGGCCCCGCTCGCCTGCGCAGTATAGAGAGCCATTTTCTATCTTCGCACTGGGAATTTGTGGGAGGTTCCTGGCTTTTTATAGGGCCGGGAGATGCCACAAGTCTTTCTGCAGTCCACTGCTCCACCTTGTGGCAGATAACCCAGACGTAAAGAATTGAAGAAAAGAAGTGAAACAGGACGTGCTGTATACTTGGAAAAAAAACAAAACACAAACTTAGTGGATGCTTCTTCCAGGGGTTCAAAAGGGCATTCACAGAGTCCCTTATGAACCAGTGCTAAGCCCCAAGTAGGGCAGTGGATACGGTGCGCCAGTTTCTTGCACCCTATAGAGATGGATAATATATATATATATATATATATATATCCAAGTCATCTTGTCTTGGCTTTCTGTCCAGAAAAACTGATAAGCCGAAGTTTGAGTTCTCAAAGTACTTATGGCAAGTCCTAACTCAAACCATTCCTGCAGGAATCCAAGTTCCGTCAGGGTAGAATTAATTTCCACACCTCTAGAGAAACGTTTCCACACCTTTATGGCCATCAGAATGACAATTTGCTGGTTCGGAGGAGATCATTATTACTACCTGGGTAATAAGCTGCAGTGAAGGGAAGCTAGATCAAATTGCCAACTGTGTGACAGGGAATCCACCCCCAGGGCCCCGTCCAAGGCATAAGGAAAATAACTTTGCATTTCTCACAGAGGCAAAGATGTCTATGCATGGAAGACACCACTTTGCCACAATTACATTAAGCGGACCATCACCCTGAATAAGAGCTTCTCTTATGTTTACCCCACCCTATACATACAGATTGCCCACCTTAAAAATCATCCTACCTGCATCTACTGCATGTTATGAGCCTTTAAACATCCAAGATGGTAGCCCATGGAGCATCAGGCAGCCTGCAAACAGGAAGAGTCTTCTAACTGTGCCACTCTGCATTCTGTGATTGCTATCCTTTTCCTGATCTCTGCTCTGTCTGTGTAAAGCAGAGTTATAACCCCACCCTCTGCACTTGATCCCACTCTCCTCTCCCTAGTACATGATGCTTCTGAGACAAGATGGCGGCGCCCGTATCCTAGAGTCCAACACAGTTGCATCCTGGTGGGGGAAACAAGTGACTAAAAACCTAAAAATATATTAGATACTGTGGAGGAATAATAATAATAATAATAAACCTTCAGCATGGTTTAATGAAAAGCCCAAACCCTTAAAGACCTCTGAGTTGAGGCACCATTCCAAGGGGGACAGGGGTGTCCTGCTTTAAAGATCTACCATCTTCTTCGGAGATACTTTTAGGTGAACGGCTGAAAGGGACTTTATTATATGTTGAAGTTAAGTCAGGATCAAAAGGGCAAGGTTTTTTTTTTAGACTCTTGTGCCACCCTGAACCCGGAAGGAAACAGTTTGGCCCTGAACTGCATGCCACCCTAGCCAGATCTTCAGAGAACCAAACATGAGCTTGCCCTCAAAAGGGATGCCACCCAAATGGCTCTCCTAGCACAAATGACCAGGCCCGCCATCTTTGTGTTAGCCCTTACTGCTTCAGCCGAGGGGTCTTGCAAGAAGGAAACTGTCCTTAACAGAGGGGAGCAATCCCAACAGAGCCTCCTTTGGGGTGTCCTTATATTTCATATACCCCTTTATATTAAGCCAGACCTTTAGATTCCTGGAAACATATTCTGAAGCAAGGGCTGGTCTGAAGGAAAAAGCGGTAGCATCCCAGGCCCTTTTGAAAAGGCCATCAGGGCGATTCATAGGATCCCAGAGCGTGCCTGCGTCCTCAAAGCTCAGATCCCAAGAACTTGAAATCTGAGCGATCGTGGCGTCTAGTTTAGGACATTTAGCCAAGACTCTGCTTCAGAGTATTAAAAAGGGGGATTTCCTCTGAGTGAGCTAGGGGAAAAAAAACCCACACCTTCCAGGAAATAGCCATTCCTTTTTAATACATGAATCAATGAAGAATGAACAGTAAAGCTGCTGTTTCTTCCGACAACCTGCTTCTAGCGTAGCTAGAGGACGGCTCTTCATCTGAGGCTAAACCCATAGCTCGGTTAGGAGAAACCGCTCCATAGGAGATCTGGCGCTCACTATCCACCGTCTGACTGCTTAAAGTGGACCAAAACCCACATTTTTAAACTAGCATCCTCTGAATTGCCAACCCCACATGAAGAGAACCTTTTTTCCAATTTGCACTGCTCAGGCTTCACTCTATTCACAGATAATGGCGCCCGTTTTAACTGTAAAGCTCCGCCATTCATTGCCACACAGATGTAATGACTGATCGCCCGCCATCTTACAGAGAGACAGAAATTTTTTTTTTGTTTTTTTTACCTGTCGTTTCCTCTGGGGGGGGGGGGGGGGGGGGGGGGGAGAATAAAAAACAGAAGAAAAACTCAAGTTACCTGGTAATTTTTTTTCTAAACATCCGTAAGTGCAGCATACGCCTGAGACCTCCAGGCTCCTCCCATCGAGGGGAACACATGACCACCAGCAACAAATAAAAAGCTTGACTCCTCCCTCTGTTCCCCAGTTGTTGACATCTGAAAAGAGAAGACACAGATCCACAAATTCTCTAAATAAAAAGCTATAAGCAAAGCATCTCCCAGTTAAAAAAAATTAGGGAGGGAAGCTGGCGTATGCTGCCCTTACGGATGTAAAAAAAAAAAAAAGAAAAAAAAAAAAAAAAAAAAAAGTTACCAGGTAACTAACTTGAGTTTTCTCAAAACATCCTTCGGGCAGCATACGCCTGAGAGATAGGCGAGGACTACCTCAATGGGTGGGAAGAACCGCACGAAGCATGCTTCTGCCAAAAGCTTGATCTTCCTGAGTTAAGAGATCCAAACGGTAATGTTTCGAAAAGGTCTTAGCCGACGTCCAGGTGGCTGCCTTAGAAATCTGTTCAATGGAGACCACGGCTTTCTCTGCCCAAGACGTGGAAATGCTCCTAGTGGAATGAGCTGTTAACTCCTCTTGGTAAATGGACATCTCCATATGCCAGCTTAATGGTATCTTTCATCCACCTAGCCAACGTCATCTTTGACACTCTCAAACCCTTCCTGGGCCCTGAAAAGGCGATAAACAAGCTGTCAGCCTTCCTGAATCTTTTGGTTTGATTCAGATATTGTAATAGAAGAGATTTGACGTCCAAAGCCATCAGTTCTGGATCTTCTTTCGCGACAGAAGGGATGATGATCTCTTGCGACCTATGGAAATCTGATGCAACTTTTAGGAAGATAGCAAGGATCTACTTTCAAAATGATGCGGTCTGTAAAAACCTGGAGAAATGGGCGACGACACAACAAGGCTTGAATGTCACTGACTTTTCTTGCTGATGTAATTGCCACTAAAAACAACACCTTCCAAGTAAGCAACTTCATATCCTTGATATCCAAATTCTTGTTCGGATAGAATGGAGGAGAACTTAATACTGATAAGACTTTTGCCAGGTCCCATTGTGGAATAACTCTACATGGAGCAGGCCTGGAACGTTTGACCGCCAGCAGAAATCTTTTAATGATCGAAATGGATGAAAGTTTCCTATCCAAAAAGACCGACAGGGCTGCCAACTGAACTTTTAGTGTGTTAACACTTAGGCCCTTGTTTACCCCCTCTTGTAAAAAGTCCAGAATTACCTTAAGGTAAATCTTTCTGGTCATGGTCTTCCTGCTAGACAGAGCTAGACTGAAGCTGAAAAACTCTTTTGCAGTAAGGAGACTTCAGGGTCCAAACTGTTAACCTCCACCATTGGGGGTCTTGACAAAATACCGGACCCTGAGATACGATGGGCACGAGGGGTCACCGGTATTTCCCAAAGGTCCTGAACCGACAGTTCCGCCAGAGTTGAAAACCAGGATCTCTTTGGCCACCATGGAGCTATTAGGAGCACCGTCGCTGGTTCCCTCACCAGCTTCTTCAGTGCCATTGGGATTAAACGAACCGGAGGGAAGGCGTATGCCAGACTGAAGTGCCACGGCTGAGCTAGTGCATCTACTCCCAGCGACCGATCTCTCGGATTTAAAGAAAAAAATTGATCTACTTTGTGGTTGCTTGCCGACACAAATAGATCCACTTCTGGAATGCCTCTTAGTACGCAAATAGTCTTGAAAACAGTCGGATCTAGGGACCAATCTGATTCCTTGATCTGTGATCGGCTTAAAAAAAAAAAAAAAAAAAAATATCGCTGTCAGAGACTTCAAATTGATCTCCGCCCATGATAATATTTCCAGTGCTATAGCCATCAGTTTTGAGGCTCTCGTTCCTCCTTGATGGTTTATGTAGGCCACTGATGTCGCGTTGTCTGATAGGATTTGTGCGTGCTTCCCTCGTAGGTGTGACCTCAGGGACCATAAGGTTTCCTTTACTGCCACCAATTCCCTTAGATTGTATGAAGACTGACTCAGAGCTTTAGACCATCTCCCTTGAGCTGTCCATGACCCACAATGTGCCCCCCAGCTGAGGCATCTGTAGTCACTGTCATCTCCTTCGTATCTCCCCAAGGCAAGCCTCTTAGGAACCGATCCTCCTCCAACCACCAAGTCAGAAAATCTCTAACTTCCTGTGTTATTGGTAGTTGTAGATCCAATCCCTGCTGGGAACTGTCCCAATTCTTCAGGATATGACCTTGCAGGCAGGAAGCAGGAGTGAAGCTGGCCCCATCTCCCTGCCGGAAAGGAGGATGTCAGAAACCCTAGTACTCATTGTTTGTCTTACCGAAGGAATTGTTTGAGCAGATAGATCGAGCTGCCTCTTGGAGAGCAAGGACTTTCTGATGAGGAAGAGTAAGGACCTGACGGACCGAATTGATCTCAAATCCCAAGTAGGTCATAGTCTGAGAGGGCGTTAGAGAAGATTTGTTGTAATTCACTATCCAACCTAGGTGAGCCAACAGATTCATGGCAAACTGAATATTTTCTAGTAGTCTGTCCTTGACTGAGCAAAGAGCAGGTGGTCGTCTAAATAGCCGACCACCCCTATCCCTTTGCGCCTCAGAAATGCCAAGGGCTCGGCCAAAACTTTTGTAAAAATTCTTGGAGCGGATGCCAGACCGAAGGGAAGGCAGACAAATTGGAAATGCAAAATCCGGTCTCCGCCCTTTATTGCAAATCTCATAAAAGACCGAGCCAGGGGGCTCATTGGAACCTGCCAATAGGTGTCCTTCAAATCTATTGATGCCATGAAGACACCTCTGCGAAGTATGTTCTTCACAGAATAAATAGTCTCCATCCTGAAGTGTCTGTACTGGACTAGAAGGTTGAGATGCTTTAAGTTCAGGATAAACCTGAAGCCTCCTGAACTCTTCTTTACAAGGAAAATGCTGGAATAAAAGCCTTTCCCTTGTGAAGGCAGAGGGACTGGTATAATTACTCCTTGTTCTCATGTCTGTCAAAATACCAAAAATTGCAGCTCTCTCCTCTCTGCCCTTTGGGAAAGAAGAAATCAAAAATCTTGAAGGGGTGTTTGAGAAAATTCTATGTGGAACCCCTCCGTAATACCTCTTACAATGAAAGGGCAATCCAACAGGCCTTGCCAGGCTGTGCAAAACCTCCCTAGCCTGGCACCAATAATGATATTGGCGTCATTGCTTCTTGGGTCTTGCCTGATAAGTTCCAAACAGGGTTGAACCTTTGAAGCTGCCTTTTCTTGATTGGAAAATTGGAAGAGGAGGAGGAGGCCCCTCTAGTTCTTTTAGCGGCCACCTTGTTAAGAAAGGGACGCTTAAAAGAATTCCTCGGGAAAAACATTTTATTGGCTGCAGCCCTAGGACGAGGTGGAAAACATTTATTCCTGTCGTCAAATCCAAAACTTTACCCAAGTCTGATCCAAACAAAAATTCACCCTTAAAGGGCATATCACAATCTCATTTTAGAACCAACATCGCCAGACCAGGTCTTTAACCAAAGAACCCTGCGCACAGAGTTGGTCACTGCCAGATTTTGTGCAGAAAATCTAATCGACTCTAACAAATGCCGTTGCCGAAAAGAGAATAGGTAAAGCCCTTACCATCTTATCTAGACTAGTTCTTTCTAAAAGAACAGTCTTTTAGTTGTTGAAGCCAAAACCCCGGATTTCTAATGACACAATTAGAAGCCAAATTAGTCCTCAAATTGGATTCCACTTGCCAGGCCTTCTTAAGCAGAGAATCCATCTTTTATCTAGGGGATCATTAAGAACCCCAAAATCCTCAAAAGGCTAAACCTGTACCCTTGGAAACCTTGGCAAAAGGGGCGTCTAATTTGGGACACTTTCCCCAAAACTGAGAATCTTCTTCTGCAAAAGGGTATCTACGTTTGAGACCCCTAGAAGTAAAGATTTTCCTAGATGGCTCTTTCCATTGTTCCAAAATCATATCCTTAAGATAGCCATGCAAAGGAAATGAGTAGGAAGAATCCGGAGCCAAATCTGGATAGAAGCTATCCTGTTTAGATTTGGGGCCCGCCACCTTTTCCTCAATACCCATAGACAGGTTAATCATGTGTAAGAGAAAGGGAAGATCTCCAGGCGGAAATAAAAAGAAGTTTTTTACCAATGAAGAGCTTGAGGCTAGGTAGTCATCCTCCTCCGGGGGAAGAAATTTCACCTTCCTCTGATTCATCGTCAGGAACCAAAGTTTCCCGAGACACGAAAAAGGGATTCCCCATATGCCCAGAAAGTAAGGATGGATCAAAGTGGCCCAGACCTGGATGAGAAAGGCCCATCTGGTTACCCGGAATCTCAGGGACCCCCTGAACTTTAGGGGAGGAAGAGATCTGGTCTTTAAGTTCCTTCATCAGCCTTATCAAATCATCATTATGCTCCTTATTAACCACTTTATACACCGTGCATATTTGACAAAGGGGTTTAACATAGGAATCCGCAAGCTTCAAATCACATAACGGAACGTCAGTTCACCCTATTCTCTGAATGCCCCAAATAAAATACACACACATACAAATATACATATATACACCCCAAGCATAATAATAATAATAAAATGACTTACCAGGGCAGAGCAGGGCCTCCTCCTCCCAGAATCGACAGCTGGCGCCAAGCTGAAAGAATCTTGATCCACAAGTAATTTCAGTGGAAGAATCTTCAATAAAATCCAAACAACCATCTTGCGCCTGTTCTGCCATAATTCTGGATAGAGGTACAAAAAACAAACTCCCATAGGCCACTTAAATAGGGTAGGGAACGTTTGCATGTCAGAACATTAACCCTTTCATGTTTAAAACAGAAGGGGAGGCCATAATATGTATGTACCCAAAACACTGTGCTATCACTTTAAGATGAAACGTGTTGTGGAAAAAACAGGAAATCCCCTTGGGCGCCGGGATGCGATGTCAGCAGTCCCGGGAGGAAGAAGCGAGGGACCCAATTTCCGGGGATATCTTTATTTAAAAAATCAACTGGCGCGCACGCGCAAAAACTAACATGGCGCCTAACTGCTGGAGCGCTTGTCAGCCCCTCATCCCTGGGGCGCCGCCGCTGAACATCACCGCCGCGGATCGCCGCTGGAACCTTCCCAGCCTCCAGCGGAGCACTGATCTCCCCCCGCCGGCTGCTAGACCGCAGGTAAGCCGAATGCGGAAGCAACGACAGGCGGGGAAGAGAGAGAACGTCATTCTCCTCTCTTCCCTGCCTCTTAAAGGCAACTTTCCAAGAAAATGATTTAAGCTAAAACAATATAAAAAGATAGAGGGGGCGTGGCTTGCGCATGGAGGAGTAGGACGCTAGGAATCAGGGCTCCCCACTTAACCCCCTTAATATCTGCAATCCGACATAAAGGCAGCAATTAGATCAGATGTCGAAGCGCAGAAAGACTAAGAGCACACCCCGACCCCGCAGAGGAGCGCCCATCACGGCATACTTTGGAGCAAACACTCCTGAAAGTCCCAGACGCTCGCCCATCAAGATGGCGGCGCCGCGTGAGCCAATGGAGGAGACAGAAGATGTTTCCCACCGCGGCGCAGTTCACATTGACCCACCTGCTGTCCGGTCCCTGGAGGAGGGGGCGAGTTGTGGATCTGCTATGCGACCGGAGGAACGGAGGAGCTCGCCACCGCATCAGCCTGTATGTGAGGAGGAGGAGGAGAGAAGCATGGCGCCGACCACGCCGGAGCGGAGGCTGAGTCCCGCAACTTCTGATGCCGGACCCTGCAGCGTCCTTGATGCCTCCCCGGGCCCTGATGAGAGGAGAGGAGGACAGGAACATGACGCTGGACTCCTGCGGGTGGAGGAAGTGGAGAGTGAGGCGCGCCGCAGAATGAATGAGCAGCAGAGAGCAGGCGACGGTACACAGCCAACAGCGTGGAGGCAGACTCCTGCCCGGCAACAGATGACAGCTGCAAAATCACTCAAGACACACGTTGAAGCAGCAGAGCCCCGGGGAAGAAGCCAGCCTAACACAGGTGAGGAGTGGGCTACGTTGGTTACAGCCCCTCAGCAGGTTGGTGCAGGCAGCCCTGGAGGGAGGGATGGAGCAGCCCCAGAACCAAGCTCCATAGCAATTGACTCAAGTTCTGACAGAGGAGCTGAGGAGGAGAGGAAGGGAAATCTGAACAGGGCAGCAGGAAGTGGGAGACAGAAAGTGACAGTTGCATTGTCGCACGATGGCCAGATAACAGATATGATGGAGGGGGGACCCACATATGGGAGATTTGGATACCCAGATCCGCAGCCCTATAGCCAGCCCCTGACTCCTGGTGGGCGGGAGCCCCAGCGCTTTACGTCTGGGGGGTGGGGGACCCCCCCCCCCTATGAGGCAAGTGCCGCCAGCTATGTGGAGGTGACCCGGGCCGCGGAAGGACGAACACCTACAATGCCCCCTCGCGGTCACGGGCACATTCTTACAAGACCGTCAGGGGAGCCCAGAGGAGAGTGGCCACCCGGGATGGGGGAGGGGCCCCCTGAACCTGGCATTATGTGCAACGAATACCCGGGGACCTCTCTGCCCCGTTACCTGATCTCGGCCATTGCGGAATCAGTTAGGACCAACATTGCAGATGCTCTAAAATCACTGCCGTCCCGCTCGGACTTTGAAACTTACATAACCAGGATGGAAGGGACGTTCCACAGGGAGATAACGTCCATGCAGAACTCTATGGCAGACTTATCGAGCAGAGTGGACGCCAATAATGTAGCACAACTGGAAGTCCAGGCCAGAGTGGAAGCATTAGAACGCGAGCGTGATGTCACCAGACGGCTGCTTTCTGAGTTCCAGCTTCAGCAAGACGATCACGAAAATAGAAACCGCCGTAATAATATCCGGCTACGGGGTATTCCTGAATCGATAACTCCGCCGGAGCTAAAGACAAGAGTGTGCGGACTATTCAATGCTCTGTTGGACCGCTCGCTTTCAGATCACATTGAGATAGATCGGATTCATCGGGCCCAGCGACCGGCGAGACCTGACCTGAGAGGTCCAAGAGATGTACTATGTAGGGTACACTATTACCAGATCAAAGAAGCCATAATGCAGAGGGCCTGGAACCGAGGCCCAATCGAACTGGAGGGAGCGCGGATTACCTTGCTACCGGACCTCTCACGCAGGACCCTTCAGATGCGGAGAATAGTGAAACCCCTTCTGGAACTGATACAACAGCAAGGAGCAACTTACCGATGGGGACATCCGTTTCAATTGATTGTACGAAAGGATCGCAGATCTTTCATCTTGAAAGCACTGTCCCAGCTGGCAGAGCTCTTTGATTTTCTTGGGACTGCACCGATTGCGATCCCGAACTGGTTGGAGTTGGACCGCAGAGAGGGTCCGCTTCCTCAGCGCCCGAGAAGACGGGGCCCGAGACCGGGAGAGACGCCGGAGAGATCCACCAGGCCCAGACCGAGAGGCTGACTTTGCCCCTCTGGGAGCAGAGTAGCGATACTTGCACCCAATTGAACATGGAAAGGACACCAGTCTTGATCAGGAGAGCTATTGTGGTATCTTTTCTTTACAGTTTCATATGATTGTTGGTTGAAGTTATTGTTATGCCTGTGGTTTTATTTGTGGCTGTGAACGGAATTTGGCGTCTACTGTAAGAACGGCCGGGTAGAAGTGTCAGGGGACCTTGGGTTGGACGGGCCCCCCCCACCCTTACTGGGATCGGGGGGATGCCCCCTGACCCAACGCCCGATTCTCCCCCCCCCCCCCTCTGAGATTGAGGGACCTACAGTTTTCGGGGGCCCAGCCCTCTATGGCCTTTCCCTGGGGATGGGACCGCGTCTGAAATACTGTAGCGAGCTAAGGACGGAGCGGGGGAGTTGGCTGGCTTACTGACGTCGGATGCTTCCTGCCCCGGGGGATGGGTCGTTTCCCGCTGGGATACTCTTCCACCCCCCCCCCCCCCCCAACCAGGGGAAGAGACTTTGTCCTTACCATTGAAATGAATGGACTACCCGGTGGGTGGCTGCCTAGCCCCCCGATGCAGATGGTCCCCCACTATCACACGGGAGTCCTCTTCGTATGTGTGGGGCCCTCCTTGTCTTCTTTCTGGGGGGTCGGGGGCTATCTGGTGAGAGTGCGCCCGCCTGACATGTCTCACCAGATCGCCGATCTTGGGGTGCTCCTCACCCGGGAGACCGGGGCCCCCTGGGTAGAGGTACGTCTTGCTCGCTTGCGGTGTGGCCTATGCCCTGGTCTTGGTGGTGGGCTCCTTACAGGGGGCCCTCACCACCGGGACCTGTCCGCTGAAGCGCGCCCGCCCTGCTCTGGGGGCGGCGGGTCTCGGATTATGGGGGGGGGGGGGGGCCTGGGCCGAGAGGTGGCTCCATGGGTGGTCTGATTGGAGAGGAGACGAATGTGGGGGACAGCCTTGCTCGGGGAGGATGCTGAAGAGCAGTTGGGAGTTTTGAAATCATTCGGGTACCCAGTGGGGGCGGTCCTTGCCCGCCGACCTGGGGGGATGCCCTGGACTCAGCCGCCAGCTAGGCCTGTGACATTGGCTGGGCGGGGGTGCCTTCCTAGAGCGGGGGGAGCTTGGACCTGAACGGTTTTGACCACCAGGCAATCAATCATTTGTCCAATTAGTTGTTCAATTAGTCGTATTGCATGCTCAGATGTTTTAGATAACCGGTAAATTCATGTTGCTGCCTAACTGTTTATGTGTTATGGGGGATGGGAGGGATGCCAGATTGCTGTACGGAGTTCGATCTTTATAATTGCTGACTGAGGCTTGGCTCCTATTCGCCTGGCTTCCACTTCCCCCCAGCAGTCCGAGTGTCCTCCCGGGAGAGCTGCCGGAGACTTTCGCGGGAGACACAGGACTTGACTCCCCTATATTAGGAGAGTTAGTATAATCATTTTGATTGTTACCCAAATTATCCTTGGGTTTCTCCGGAATTTAAAAATTTAAAAAAAAGTTTCTTGATCTATATTCTATATTCTTTGTTCTGTTTTGAATCTCAATATCTTCCTGTTTTTTCTCACATCAACCCACTTACGCTTTACCCGACTTTCCCCCCTTCCTCAATTTCGGCTGTCCGCCGTCTTGTGTCAGGGGTCTGGGATCTGGGCAACTTGGGAGGAGCCTGCGGGAGGGGAGCAGAGATAATGGCAGTGACAGGTGGAGTTCTGGATACTCGGGACACCTCCATGAAGGTGGTCTCTCTGAACTGCAGGGGGCTTAATATACCAGAAAAGCGCTCGGCGGTAATCGCTGAGCTGAAACGACTGAAAGCCCAGATGGTGTTTCTTCAAGAGACCCATTTTAAAAAAGATAGTCACCCGAAGATCTCCTCCAGACTGTACCCCCAGGTGTTCATGAGCTCATCCCCTGGCTCGAAAACTAAGGGAGTGGCGATACTCCTATCCAGATCCATACCTTTTCAGCTCCACAGCGTGAGCACGGATGGAGAAGGCAGATATGTTATGGTCAAAGGAACAATCTCAGAGCAGACATATACACTTGCCTCGGTATATGGACCCAATTCTGGCCAGGTGGACTTCCTTCTGGAATTCCTTGCCAAACCAGCTGAATTCCAAGAGGGAAATGTGCTTTTAGGTGGAGATCTGAATCTCACACTGGAGCCCCTCTTGGATTCCTCTTCGGGGAAGTCCTCCATTCCCTACAAGGGGTTGAGGAAGGTGAAACAGGCTCTCCACAATCTGCAGTTGTGTGATATTTGGAGGATCTCCAATCCTACCGGTAGGGACTTTTCTCACTATTCCACAGCCCACGCAACATATGCAAGACTTGACTACGTGCTTCTGTCCCACAATTTGCTGCCCATAGCCCATGATGCCTCTATTGGCGTTGCGTCACTATCAGACCATGCCCCGGTGAGCTTATCTTTGTCCACACAAGAGGGGAGGGGTAGGGCATGGACCTGGCGTCTGAACGAGACCCTACTGAAGGACCCAGTGACGAGAGGTGCGGTGCGGGAGGCCCTCACCGAATACTTTCGGCTGAATGACACGGAGGAAGTAACACCTATGACCCTATGGCAGGCTCATAAAGCCGGGGTTAGGGGAGTCCTGATCCAACAGGCTGCTAGACTAAAAAGAGAGAGCATTGCCAAACGGGATCGTCTACTGTCCCAGATTCAAAACCTGGAAAAACAGCATAAAGAAACCCAACTAAGGGGAACCCTGAAAGAGTTGACAAGGTGCAGAGAGGAACTGAGCTCCATCTTGTTGCAAAAAGCGGCGTTTGCAATAAAAAAGTGCAAACGCTTCTACTATGAGTGGGGTAACAAAAGCGGCAGGCTCCTTGCGAGGGCCTTGAGGAAACAGCGTTCCCTGAACTTTATTGAGGCAATTAAAGATGGACAGCAACAGAAATGGCATAAGACGCAGGACATCGCTAAGGTGTTCCGGGAATACTATCACTCACTCTACAATTTACACCCACGAGGAACGGGAGACCCTCAGGGAGGACTAGAGAGGAAAAGGAGGTACATCACATTATCAGGTATGCCCCAGCTCAGTAAGGAGGCGATCGGTAGGCTAGAGGAGCTGCTCTCAGAAGCCGAGATACAACAGGCGCTCAGGCAAACTCCCTCAGGGAAATCACCAGGCCCGGATGGCCTGACTGCCGCATACTACAAAGAATTTCTCCCTATTCTGAGTGGACACTTTCTCCGCGCTTACAATACGATAGGGAGGGAGGATGACCCGGGGAGGCTTCCTGGAGAAGCACTGGAGGCCCATGTCACTGTGATCCACAAAGCAGGAAAGGATCCACTAAGCTGCAAAAGCTACCGCCCTATATCTCTCCTGAATGTCGATCTCAAATTATTCACTAAGATTCTGGCTAATCGCCTGGCAACGTATCTACCAGACCTAATAGAGGAAGACCAATGTGGCTTTATCCCTGGTAGGGAGGCAAGAGATGATACGGTGCGGGCCTTAAACCTCATACATCGCTCAAGGCTGGATGGAACCCCGATCATGCTGCTATCGACGGACGCTGAGAAAGCGTTTGATCGCATAGACTGGGACTTCGCGTTTGAGGTGTTGAGGCATATAGGACTGGGGACCAGAGCACTTAGATACATCACAGAGCTGTATTCTAGACCCCAGGCTAGAGTAAAGGTTAACTGTGATCTCTCCTTGCCTTTCCCGATCTCGAATGGCACCAGACAGGGATGCCCCCTGTCACCACTTATCTTTGCATTGGTTGTGGAACCCTTTTTGCGACATATAAGGGAGAATGGAGACATAAAGGGGGTCCAGGCTGGTGGAATGGAACAGAAGGTTGCCGCATATGCGGACGACCTCCTGTTCTTTGTATCAAACCCAGTGATAGGACTCCCGGTTCTCATGAAAGAGCTGGAGAGGTTTGGTAGGATTTCCAACTTCAAGGTTAATCTTGATAAATCTGAGGCGCTCGGGGTGGGTCTCCCAGACGACACCTCCACACACCTTAAGGCCTCGCTCCCGTTCAGATGGGTCTCCCCTACCCTAACCTAACCTATCTAGGGGTGAAAATACCGAATAATATTGATGACGTCTTCCGATTCAACTTTGTGCCACTGCTAAATAAGATTAAGCTGGACCTGGGAAACTGGAACGTCCCAACATTCACGTGGATGGGACGTATAAATATAATTAAGATGGTAGTCCTGCCGAGAATTTTATACCTGTTTCAGACTCTCCCATGTCACATCCCAAAAAGCTACTTCAAGAATTTGAACTCGATATTTAGACAGTTCATTTGGAGTAACAAAAAGCCTAGGTTAAGACTTACTCTGTTGCAGCGCCCTAGGAGCGGGGGAGGCCTGGCAGTACCGGACCTGATGAGATATTGGCAGGCGACTCACTTACAGAGAATTGTAGACTGGAATAGGGGATTGGGCAAGAAAAAATGGGTTGCCATAGAGGCCGAAAGCGCAGAGACTTCACTAAAGGATTTGCCGTGGGTGTCCAGAAATTCAGCTAAGTGGGTGAGAACCAACCCCATGGTTAAGCAGACCCTTGAGGTCTGGGATGGGTTGAGGCCGAGAAAAGAGATAGGCCCCAGACAGACAGGCCCCAGAGACTCCCTCGAGCGACACCTTACGGGCTTTGAAACCCTAATCACAAGAAAGGACCCCCCGACTGGTCTGATTTCCCAAATTTACCAACTGCTGGGCAGGGACCAAGGATTAAGGCCATCATACTGTCAGCAGTGGGAGAGAGACCTGGTGTGAGAATTCACTGAGGAGGAGTGGGAAAAGATATTTACTCTTGCCCACAAATCTTCAATTGCAGTGCAAACACAGGAAACAAATTACAAATACCTCTCCAGGTGGTATTACACCCCAAAGCACCTGGCAGCATGCTTCCCCGGAACCTCGTCTAGGTGTTGGAGGTGTGGGGAAGAGGACGGGTCTTTCTTCCATATTTTTTGGACATGCCCGAGGATAAAACCCTTTTGGACGGAAGTGGTTCCTCTTATGTCAGAGGTCACTGGCTCTCAGGTCCCGTGTTGCCCGGCTCTCATGCTTCTACATTACAGCACATGTAGCGTCACCAGTTACAGGAAATCAATATTGATACACCTGATTAATGCAGCTAGGGCACTCATCCCCAGATTTTGGAAGTCGGAACACACCCCTACGAAGGGAGAGTGGATCCGAGAAGTTAACAGAATCAGGGAAATGGAGGAACTGACGGCGGCTTCTCATGACAGGGGAGAACAGTCCAACGCGGTGTGGACCCCCTGGTATCTCTTTCGAGACTCTGCGGTCTTTATTCGGAGTCTGCCACTGGACCCCTCCACCCGTTCCCCTGGCCCCGGACGCGAGTGAGGTGGGCTTCCTTCCCTCCCTCCCCCCCCCCCCCCCCTTTTCTCTTTTTACCCCTACCCAATCATTCTGCAGTCCTTTCCCCCCTCTCTTCCGCTCCTTTTATTTCTCCTTCTGCTTATTTCGTTTCGGTGCAGCGAAGCGGTAATCCCAGCCCAAGCGACAGACAAGAGATGGGGCTCCTGGTGGACCCATACAGTAACACAGACTTAAAATGCCCACCCGGAGCTCAAGTGGGTCACACGTGTCTCACATCCCTGAAGGAGTGACGGGGGCCTCCGTGGTGCCCCTTTGTCTTATACCCCCCCCGCCTTGGACACAGCGAATGGGAGCCAACCTCCGGATGGGGAGGGGGGATGCTATTCGGACCCTGCCCGGATAACCAGGGGCATTATAGCCGGGCGATACCCAGCGAGCTTGTTCCAGTTGGGGAGATGGAGGGGAGGGGTGTGGGAGCCTGCTTTGCTGTACTCCACTTCTTGTTCTAACCTGAAATTTTAATTGACTACTTTCTTCTGTACTATACTGTATTGAAAAATATCTAAATAAAGAGTTAAAAAAAAAAAAAAAGATAAAAAAATGTCACCAGTGCGGCCAAACATTGAGGGATTACTCCCAATGTTCCCAAAATTAGGTCTCCCTCAAACACTGAATGGGGTCCGGTAACCCCTGCTTTTTCCTTAACCCTTTAAGTGCCAGCCTACCTGGAGTTTTTGTCACACTCTGTTGCCAGACCATTTTGCACTATTTTGCACTCCCCATGTTCAAATGTGATTTTTTAAGGGATTTCCAGGGATTTCCCAGGAAAATGATATATTGTTTTTTTCAGCAGAGTCTGAGCTTTAACATGAAATGTCTTGTTTGTCATTTTTTAGGTGTATTCTCAATATTTTTTGGCGAAATATGTGCAAAAAAATTTAAAAAAATAAATTTTTTACAATTTGTAGTGTTTTTTTGTAATAAAAAAATGTAAGTTTGTCAATAAAATCTTATTGCGTGTGAAACCCCAATTTCTCCCGGTTACAGCGGTACCACATAGGTAGACACCTTTTCCTGCCCAGGAGACTCCCCCAAACTGAAACAGAGCTTTAGGGGATTTTCTGAAAAAATACAACTGTGATATGCACTATGCGCACCTTGCAGTTTTTCCAGAAAAACAACCCTTTACATTTGAAATACCCCCCACAAACTATATATTCTCTGGAAGTACACACCTCAGGCTTTCTATTTGTACCAGGCTTGTTGATGTGGCCATAGTTTTCTAGAAGTAATCCCTCAATGTATTCTTTGGTTGCAAAGAGTTTCCCTAAAAAAAAGGATACAAAAGCAGAATCAAAGCCACATTTTCCTAAAAAAACTATATACAAACAAGAAAAAACAAGTATGATCTGAAAAAGCAACATCCCCCGAACAGAACGATACCCAACATGCATGGGTTCTGTCAAGGAAAGAGTTGCCAAACACCCCAAAGTAAAGCATGTGCGTAACGGTAATTTTTCTTGAAAATTTCAGCTCTGCAGACAAAGTGCGCACCTTGCGATTTTTCAACCAAAACAACCCTTTACATTTGGAATATCCCCCATAAACCATATATTCCCTGAAAGTACACATGTTAAGCTTTCTAAGCGTACCCAGCTTGTTGTAGTGGGCTCATCTTTCTGGAATTAATCCCTCAAAGAACTCTTTGGTTGCGCAGAGTTTCCCTAAAAAATGTATAAAAAAGCAGAATAAAAAACACCTTTTACTAAAATATAAATATGCAAACAAGAAAAAACAAGCTAAGTCTGAAAGCGCAAGGTCCCCCGAACAGAACAATACCCAACATGCAGAGGTACTATTAACCCTTTTAATTGCCAGCTTACTTGAGATTTTGTCACCCTCTGTTGACAGGTCATTTTTCCCCATTTTGCGCCATGTTTTGCGCCATGTTTTGTGTCATTTTTGCTGGAATTTTCAGGAAAATTATATATATATTTTTTGCAGCAGAGTTTAGGCTTTAACATGAAATGTCTTGTTTGTAAATTTTATTTATTATTAATTTTATTTATTATTAAGTAAAAAAAAAAAAATAAATAAAATTTTTTTTTAGAAAATTGACTCCTTTATTTTACATAAAAAATTTATTTTATTAAAGAAAACCATATTGCATGTGAAAGCCCCATTTCTACCGATTAGAACGGTACCACATATTTATCGGTAGCCCCCTGTTCCTGCCCAGGAGACCCCCCTAACTGAAACAAGTAATTTTTAACATTTACAAATAAAATACAACTACCATCCACACTACAAAGGGTTAAATCGAGAAAAAAAAATGACATAGGGTCCCCCCTCCCGGGAGGGGGGGCCCATTTTTTGGGGGGGGATTTTTAAGGGTTAAAAATCCTTAAAAATAAAAAAAAAAAAAAAAAATGACATGGGCCCCCCCTTACCCAAAGTAACCAGCCCGGGACCAGCTATGCAGGGCTTGGAGGAACGGGGCGCAGGGGCCAGCTTTTGTGGCCCCTGGCCCTGCAGGCTACAAGTCCGCATAGCCAGTGGGCCCGGGCTCTTCTGCCCCCCCCCTGGGCTTTGGGGAGGCAGGTAATGGGGGTGCCGGGGGTTAATGGCAAGTCACCGGCTAGCGCAGGTGACTTGCCACCTCCCCCAGCCTTGTGAACTGGTATAGGGGTCATGGACCCCTTACCAGTTCACAAGGGGTTAAATGTAAAAATAAAACACAGACACACAGAGAAAAAATATTTTATTATTTTTTTTTTTTTTAATACTTACCTCCCATCCATAGTGGAGCACTCTTTCAGCCTTTTATAGCTGCTGGATGACAGAAAACAAAAGGGTTAATTAAAAAAAAAAAAAAAAAATATGACATAGGGTTCCCCCTCCTAGGGGGGGAGACCCCATTTTTTTTGGAATTTTAAGGGTTAAAAACCCTTAAAAATCCCCCCCCAAAAAAATGACGTAGGGTCCCCCCTACCCAGCATTACCGACCCGGGCCAGCTATGGGGGCTTGCAGAACAGGGCGCAGGGGCCAGCGTTGGTGGCCCCTGGCCCTGCAGGCTACTAGCCCACATAGCCACTAAGTGGCCCGGGCCCTTCTGCCCCCTGGCCGTTGGGGAGGCAGGTAATGGGGGGCTGGGGGTTAATGGCAAGCCACCCACTAGCTGCAGGTGACTTGCCATACCCAGAGCCTTGTGAACTGGTATAAGGGGTCTCATGGACCCCTTACCAGTTCACAAAGGGTTAAATGAAAAAAAAACGCCACACAAAAGTATTTTATTAAAAAAAAAAAAAAAATTTTTTTTACTGTACTTACCTCCGATTGTAAGCTCCTTTGTCCCGCGCCGCTCTGCTGACAGATGCCGGTGATCGGCATCCAGAGAAGGGGGAGGCAGGAGATCAGAGGATCTCCTGCCACCTCCTTCCCCGTTGCCGATCACCGGCATCTGACAGCTGAGAACGCTGAAGCCGGTGATCGGGGCTGGGATGACGTCATAGCCCCGCCCCCAAAAGGGGCGGGGCTTGACGCTGCAACGGACCGGGATGACGTCATAGCCCCGCCCCCAAGGGGGCGGGGCTTAGCGGCAAGATGGCAGCCGCCATCGAAGAGGAGAGAGGAGAGAGCCTTCCGGGCTCTCTCCTGAAGATCGGTAAGTCCTGGGGGGCGATCGGAGGCCCCCCAGGTGAAGAGGAGGGACCGCGGGAGCCAGCGCACACACAGGTAAGTGAATGTCATTTTTATTTATTTTTTTTACAGTTAGCAGCTGCTGCTGCCAAACGGGGGGGGGGGGCTATTCCGGGGGCTCTCCTGGAGCCATCCGACCCCCCACGGGGGATCGGATGGCACCAAATTAAAGAGGAGACCCGGCCGGATCCAACGAGGGGTCAGGTGAGTATTTTTGACTTTTATTTTTTTTACTAGCAGGGGGGAAAGTCAAGCACGTAGATACTACGTGCTTGGCACTTAAGTGGAGTGGAAGCAAGCACGTAGTATCTACGTGCTTGGCACTGAAAGGGTTAAAATCATCCTCAGGAAGAGGGAACAGATAAAAGTTTATATCTTCGGGACCGAGAAATGGACCCCCTGTTTACAGGCCCATAGTACCGTAAAAATACTTACCTGAACCTATCGATCCAGGAGCTAGTGGTCCAGCTCCCTACTCGAGGAGGAACACGGAAACAACTGGGGAACAGAGGGAGGAGTCAAGCTTTTATTTGTTGCTGGTGGTCATGTGTTCCCCTTGATGGGAGGAGCCCGGAGGTCTCAGGCGTATGCTGCCCGAAGGATGTTTTGACAAAAATACAATTCTGTGATTACTCACCTGTAGAATTGGTATTATGAGTATACAGTATGTCCTGCTCCAAATCTAATACTTACAGTTGGGATATACTCCACCAGATGGCGCTGGACTGCAGAGACATCGAAAATAGGCTCCTCCCGGCCCCTCAAATACCCAGGGACCTCCCACAAATCCTCAGCATTGAAAAGCAGTTAATGAGAAGCCGGGAGAATTAAACAATCCGAATGATCAACTATAACAATCACCATACAGAGGATCCAAGAAAATGCAAACCAAGGGTGGGTTGGAGCAGGACGTCCTGTATACTCATAATACCAATTCTACAGGTGAGTAATCACAGAATTGTATTCTTAGTATACAGTGCGTACTGCTCCAAATCTAATACTTACACAAGGGACATCCAATAGCAGTATCCATAAAGTAGGGTGGGATCCCCAAGAAAAATCAGCAGCAGGCAGCCACTGCAGAACCTTTCGGCCAAAAGCAGCATCAGCTGAGGCCCTAACATCAACCTTGTAAAACTTTGAAAAGGTATGAACAGAAGACCAAGTAGCGGCCTTGCAAACTTGTTCAACAGAAGCCTGGTGCTGAATAGCCCAAGAGGCACCGATAGCACGAGTGGAATGAGCAGTAAGGCGGAAGGGAGGATTCTTCCCCTTAGCAGAGTAGGCCTGAATCACAGCCTGACGGATCCATTTGCTGATAGTAGACTTGGCAGGAGCCAAACCCTTCCTAGGACCAGAAGGGACCACAAAAAGAGCATCAGTTTTCCTGAAAGGTGCAGTAGCCACCAGATAGTACTTCAGACACCTAACCACATCCAAAGAGCGCAAAACCCTCTCCTTAGCATTACTAGGATTAGGGCACAAAGAAGGAACAATATCCTGATTCAAATGAAAGGCAGACACTACCTTAGGCAGAAAGTCAGGTTTGAAACGAAACACCACCTTGTCCTGGTGTCTCTCATAGTAGGGGGGCTGAATGGAAAGCACCGCCAACTCAGCCACACACCTGACAGACACCAGCGCCTGAGGTAATGTCGCCGCCAAGCGCGGAATCAAGTCAGTGGGTGGCGGCGGCAATTTTAAAAAGACAGTAAAGGCAAGTCAGCGCGGCGGCTGACACAAGACTTAACAGAATGGAAAAAGTGTAAAACACAGAATGCATAGCATACACATTTACACCCCCCCCCTTTCCCCCGAAGGCTACAAGGAGGATGAGGGAGGACAGCGGCCACTTAAACAGGGCCCACCGATGGGCAGGGGCAAGGGGGCACTAGTGCGGGAGGGGCATCCCATAGAGGCTCACCATAAGCCTGAACCGCCTACCCTTTGGTGGGGGCCTGCAGTGGAGCAGCGCTCCTAAGCACCTGACAGCGGTGCTGCCTACCATCACCCGACCAGCGCAGCCAAGGCTGGGAGGCATATTACTAGTGAACGGGTGGGAATAGTCCTACAGGGCCGCAGGTTAATAGCCCCGCTCACCTGCGAGTAGAGAGCCATTTCTAGTCCTTCGCAGCCAGACTGCAGAGAAATTCTGGGGATTTGTGGGAGGTCCCCGGGTATTTCAGGGGCCGGGAGGAGCCTATTTTCGATGTCTCTGCAGTCCAGCGCCATCTGGCGGAGAATATCCCAACTGTAAGTATTAGATTTGGAGCAGGACGTACTGTATACTAAGAATAAAAAAAAATTATTTAATTTCTGTGCCACACAAGGATGTGGGATGCCATGTGGTGCATTCCTGTCTGGAAAGCCTAGAGACCAGACAATTGATTCTTACCTTTTAGGTGCCTAGGCAGGGATATGCAGCAGGGCCTCCGAAAATGGGATTCCCCATGTAGCACAAAGTAAAGTCCTACCTCTTCAACGTAACTGGGTCCATTACAGTGGCTCTAGTTCTAGTAAATATCTTGCTTGTCCTGTCTAGAGGGCCTACAAGTATGTGGGAACAGCAAAACCCTGGCTCCAGAGTCAAGAAAAAAAATCAGGGCCAGGTTACAGCTGCCCAGAGCATACAGATTTGTCCCATATACCCAACTCAGGAATCAATCTAAAGATCAAATCTAGAGTGTAGATTGGATAAAGTATTATGCATATATATTCGGGGGACACATTATACTCCAACTAAATAAAACTCCAACCAAGCTTGTGATTTATTCTCTCATGGAGGTATAAAAACCAGGAATGACAGGTTTAGTCTATCAGAGCCTGTGACACCAATATCCTCTTCCTTCTTGATGCCAGCCACCATACAAAAAAAAAAAAATGTATGAGGATTTTTATGATTGGGCCATTTTTTGCAATAGTGCTCCTTTAGGTTGTCATGTCTGGTTATGCCTACTAAAAGCTGATGTGCATATGCACTGTCAGCATATCTGAATTTCTGGTGGCACAGAGCAGAGGGAAGCAGCCAGCAAAAATGGTACTCACCTCATGTATTGAGGCGAGTAAACAGGATGCCGGGGTTTCACACAGGAGCATCCAACATGTAATCCAGAACTAGAGCCAGACAAGTGAAATTCAGGTGCATTGGTCTCTGCTGCCCCCCCATGCAGTAAAGGAAGGAACACAAAAAAAAAAAAAAAAAAAAAAAAAAAAACAAAAAAACACACAAAATGTCTGCAGCACATCCACCATGTCTTGTGGGACACTAGCTGAATCTCCAAGGGGTTTTAGATATGGAGAAATACCACTGTCTATAACCAGACATAACCACTTCATGTCTTGTTCCCCAGTAGATACAGACAATTCAGCCGAACGCTCTTCAAAATTAAAGTTTATCCCTAAAGTTTATTTTAAAAAGGTAACTGTAAATCACAACCATGAACTGAAGAAAGTACCTATATTGTTTAAGTTATAACCCTGTAAGCTACTGAAGTACTGCACCAAATCCTCTGCTGCAGAAGAAGCTTGTGAGCAAGGAAAGATTTCTGTGAGCTACAGGAAGATTAACAATCTCTGTAACAGTTTCTTATCAATTCTATTGCCAGTTAAGCCTCACCTGGCTCATGAATCATGTAATGAACCCAGCCGAGGCTTTGTTGAACACCAAGTCTTCGCCATTCCTCTTCAGACATCAGGTGTGTTTTGGGTACTTGCTTGGCTAATTCTTTAGGAAGCATAACATGCCTAGAAGTGGAAAAAATATATGAAATGTTTATCAATCATAAAATCTCTTCATCCAGCAAAGGTACCTCCAATTCTGAACTAAACAGGGATAAGGCAAATATCAATTTCATATTCTTGCCGTATGAAACTATTGCAGGAAAGGGCCTTGCTTGGGTTTTGATAACTGGAGACAGTAAGTTTATCAGGACAAACTTTTAGGTTACATTAATACCTGTCGCGTTTGCAGCCTGCATTTTGTGACAAATTCAGTTTTGCGTTTGTTTTTTGTCCCAGTTTATTTGCGTTCGCACCTGTGGGTTAAAATATCCCTATTTCAAGGGATGCATTTGTGGCCAGGACACAGCAGATAGGACTTTTTGCGGACGTGTTTTACCCCTCTGACGCACCGGAGAAGGGTGAAAGGGGCCATAGATGGATATTTTTTTTTTTTTTTTTTTAGATACTGATGCGGTACTGGACTGGTGTGAACAAGGACTTAGAAAGGAGTATTCTGATCTAGCTTTGACTATGCAGGCAAATATATGGGCTAATGTGTTGTTCAGTGTTAACAAACGCACAATGAAGGGAAATACTCAAGATATATTTTGCAACCTTTACAAAAAAAAAAAAAAAAAAAAAAAAAAAACACAAAAAGCAGGAAGTTGTAATTACAGGCACAAACAATATAGAATACAGCCCAACCTTCTCCATTCTTGAAAGACACAGGAAATTACCGGTAGATACTGTGCATTTGCCCTGCATGCAACTAAAGTAAATGCCAAGCCATGGGAAAAAAAAAAAAAAAAAAAAAACACACTTTAGTAACTTCTTTTTTAAAGTGGACCAACAGCCAGGATTTTGACTATCCTGGGTTTTGGTCCACTTCGGTGGGGCACCCCGATCGGGGGTGCCCCGCTGTGTGAAACCCCCCAGAAAGCCCCGAAAGCTCACCTCTCCCCGCTCCCACGTGGCCGCTGCAGCCAATCCCCGCCGGCGGACAAGCGAGAGGCAGCGGCGGACCAGCAGTGCGGGTCCACCGCCGTCTCCCGCGCGTCCCTCTTACAGGGAGCGCACCCGCGCTGGTCATTCACAAATGGCCGTCACGGGAGCGCGCCCTGCTAGAGGGACGCGGCGGCTGCGCATGCGCCGCTGGAACGTGGAAAAGGTAGGATTGTGGGCTTCCTGGGGGGTTTCACCCCACGGGACATCCCGATTTCGGATGCCCCGCGTGGAGGGATCCAATCCCCCCCTGGGTGTTGGTCCACTTTAAACATCCAAACGGGCAGCATACATGTGTCAACTCCCTATGCTGCCCGGAGGACGTTTTGAGAAAACACCGACTTTCACCACGTTCCCTGCAGCTGATCCATCCAAGTCCAGTGGTCACCAATAACCGAATCACGAGATGCCCCAGTCATCCAGACCCGATCTTGAGTCACCGGCGCCTCTGACAAATGGGTGTAGAATAACAGACAAGCTTTCCTATGTTTGAGGCATATGTCTTTCAGTTTGGCAGAGATTGCAGCTGGCACAGCCCCGCCATGACCATGTGTAAGCAGGACTGTCAGCTCTTTGGCAAGATGACCACCTCATGTAGTTCTAGGAGCATAGCAATTCCACAATATCTGCATAGAGTAAAGCAGAACAAAACACATGAAAGTTACATTTTCCAGGTTTTGTTCCATATCCTGGGGGCATCCCAATTGGGGATGCCCCACTGTGAAATCCCCCAGAAAACCCCCACTTTCCTTATACCTTAACTTAAGTGAGGGGACTGGCCATAATATGCAGAAAGCAGATTCATTTTAATCCTGTGCCTGAAATGTCTCTAAAGCAGACAGTGTCCCGGCACCTTTCCTTTACTAAAAGTAGATGCTGACGTCCACCAAGGTTCATCTGGCGGGATTGCACAGTGCTGTGTACAGGACGATCCCAAAAGGGGCAACAGATAGCAAGGGAACACTGGGGCATGACTGGCATGTGTATGGAGGGAGTGGGGGATGACACGCACGGAGCTAGAAACCAACCTTGGCACAAAGAATTTTTAACTCACTGGCAATGCCACAGCAAATGTGCATGCTCTCCTCCAAATAGCTATCTAGGCTATGCATATTGATGAGTGGCATAGAAAAGCTGATGGAGGGTAGCCGCTTCCCTTCAGTAGTATGTGCCCATGTCGACCATTCATACAGGCCTGGCACAGGGGAGCACATCACAGGGGTTTCACACAGTGGGCTATCCTAAATTGGGACTGGCCAGTTGGGACCAGAATCTGTTAGACACAAAGACTGGCCAATATGGGTTTTGTGGACTTTTCTCCACATAAGCTAGTGGGCACGAGACAGACCACTTACCCTACCACCGCTTGTCCTCCCGCAGCTCCGGTTTGTGGAGCCTGGGGCACTTTCTGGTGCTTCTATACACTGGGAACCTATTTTTATTTTTTTTAATTGGAGCTGGTAGGATACACACCACGGAACCAGAGGGTACACTCACTTTTGCGCAACCCCACATCTTGTAGCACCACCTTAGCCCACTTCACCTCACCTCTGCATATACATATAGTTGGAACAAAAAAAAAAAAAAAAAAAAAAAAAAACAATGAGGCCATTACACTCAGAAAGGTTGTGCACCCCTGGCCTAGCTGATCTGAGACCTGTGGGGAAAATCCACTAAGTGGACCACTCCTTTGAAGAGAAACAAAACCCAGGATTTTGACTGTCCCATATTTTGTTCTCTGCTTCAGGAGCATCCTGATTTGGGATATCCCACTGTGTGTACCCCCCCCCCCCCAATCACTCAGAAAAACTCACCTTTTCCCAGTCCCTACAGCACATGCACAGGCTCTCATGCACAGGCTCTCTTCCTATCGGAGCAGTTTGCCGTACATTTTACATTGACAAATGGCTGTTTATGGCCATCATGAGCAAAAACACCACACCCGCAGCAGTGTGTGTGCTCCCACTCCCAATGATGCTGGGGATGCAGTCAGTGATAAAAGTGGACCAAACCCCAGGATTTTGGTTCTTGCCCCTGGGCCACCTTGATCAGGGATACCCCGCTGTGTGAAACCCCCCCAGGTTGCCCGATCTGATACACATCTCTTTAGATCAACACGCTCTGATCTGCTCACATCCCTTCAACTAAGGCAAGCGGATCCGAGCATGCTACCGCTACCCTCTAACAGGGCAAGTGCTCTGCTTAAAGTGGACCAACACCCAGCTCAATCTTATAGATTCCCGGGCCGATCCAATCCCTCCCCACGGGGCAACCAAAATCAGGATGCCCCGCTGTGTGAAACCCCCCAGGATGCCCACAAACATTACCTGGATCCCGGTCCAACGCACGTGCCACATCTCACGCTTCTCTTTAGCAGGGCGCGTGCCCACGCCAGCCATTTGTGAAAGGCCCACGCAGGCGACATTCCCTGTTAGAGGGAAGCGCGAGATGCGGCCGCCAGCATACTCGGAGCTGCTGAGGTTTGACGTGCATACCTCATCGGCTCAGAGCACGCTGATTGGACGAGCAGCCGCGCATGCACCGTAGGAGCGGGGTGAGGCAAGTTCAATCCGGAGGGGGGGGGGCGGTTTCACATAGCAGGGCACCCCCAGGAAATGGACCAAAACACAGGATAGTCAAAACCCTGGGTGTTGGTCCACTTTAAGGGAAAGCAGGGATGCGCTCTCGCATGTGCCATTGGAACAGGAAAGAATGTAATGAACACAGTGGGGCATCATGATTTTGGACGCCCTGGGATCTATAAGGCTTGGGTTTCGGCCCACTTTAACACCAGTGAGGGAGCCAGGAAGAAGGCGAGTTTGGCAATGCCCCAGGGGGGTATCACACAGCCTGGCATACTGATCTTTAGCTTCCATGGCCAAGCCTCTAAGACAAAATGGAGCTCAAACTACTTATTGATGTTGCACACCATCACTGACAACCATGAGGTGCACCTAGGAGATGGAGGTCACGTGGGGTGGCAGAGCAGTGCAGGATCAGTCGGGGGGGGGCTTCCTCTTACCTGTAGCACCACAGGGGGGGGGGGGGGGGGGGTCATGTTGGGCTGGAGCCAGCGTTGCGGCCAAGCTATAGGCACCACACTATAAAGGCCATTTCCCATTGGGCCGCTCCCTAGCTGGGACTGGATACTAATAGAATAGCGGTCCCTCCAGTAACAGCACATTACAGGCGAGCCATGCTGAAGCGTGACGCAGCACTTCCCGCCCGCTTACCTGTACTCATACTTCTCGTCGGTGTACTTGTCGGAATAATAAATGTTCTTGAAAGACATGGTGTCAGGGCTGACGGCGGCGCCGCACACCTCACTCGCTCCTCAATGACGCGCAGCACGGGGACTCGCTGCAAACGGCTTCATCTGCGTAACTACTTGCCTGACTCCACAATTTGAATTGCACCACACTCAGCCCCGATTGGTCCAAAGTGCCCCTGCGCCGAGCCAATCACAAGTTTCGCTTAGCCTTTTCACGCCCTCAGCGAAACTCCATCTGGCCAATCACGAGCTTGTTGCTAAGCTGACCTTGGCTTCGCTGTGAGAGACCGAAGGCGGAGCGAGCAGGGGGAGTTCCGCGTGACGTCAGCGGACAGGCGATGTGCGTGTAGATTGGGGGGAGTTCTAGTCGTGTCTGGTGAAGTGGCGCACAGGCTCTGCTGCGTATTGTGTTTGTAAATGGAGCGGCGCTATGGGCTGTGGAACGAGGGCAAACGTCATCCTTCTAGTAGCAGCCATTGCGCTCTGTGGAGCCAGTGACGTCTTTCACCCTGACAATAGGAAATGGATGCTAGACGCTGGGGGCAGCTCACCTGCCGCGCTGTGACTCATCGCCAAATGCTCTAACGTGTGAGCCAGCAGCCTGAATGCTTCTCCCATTACCTCTCATATGAATGGCTGCTGCAGGGATAGGCTGACTCATATCAGAAGGGAGTCGCTATGGGGCCCACAATTGGGGAATGCTAACTGGGAGAATTGGGCTTAAAGTGGACCAACACCCAGGATTTTGACTATCCTGGGTTTTGGTCCACTTCCTCGGGGCCCTGCTGTGTGAAAGCCCCAAAAACTCACCTCACCCTGCTCCCACGTGACCGCTGCAGCCAATCCCCGCCGCCGGACAAGTGAGAGGCAGTGCCGGACAAGCAGAGCGTGTCCGCCGCCGCCTCCTGCGTGTCCCTCTTACAGGGAGCGCACCCGCGCCGGCCATTCACAAGCGGCCGGCGCAGGAGCGCTCCCTGCTAGAGGGACGCGCGGGAGGCGGACGCGCATGCGCCGCTGGAACGTGGAAGAGGTAGGATTGTGGGCTTCCTGGGGGGTTTCACCCCCCAGCTCCCGATTTCGGATGCCCCGCGGGGAGGGATCTGATCCCTCCTGGGTGTTGGTCCACTTTAAAGCAGTCCTTCATTCTGTATAAGAGTCTCTTATATGGTTCCCACACACTGTACATACAGATTGCTCGCATTAAAAATCATCCTACCTGCATCTACTGCATGTTATGAGCCTCTAAACATCCAAGATGGCGGCTCATGGAACATCAGGCAGCCTGCAAACAGAAAGTGCCTTCTGACTGTGCTGCTCTGCATTCTGGGATTGCTGACCTTTTCCTGACCCCAACTCTGCTCTGTCTGAGCAAAGCACAGCTACCCTGTTTCCCCGAAAATAAGACACTGTCTTATATTAATGTTTGCTCCTAAAGATGCGCTAGGTCTTATTTTCAGGGGATGTCTTACATTTTTACAAATTTTTACAAATGAACCATTGCTGCAGATCTGCATGTTACACTTCAAAGACAGACAAATGAGAACAACGAGGGACAGGGGGACACGGCCTCCAAATAGGGACACTTGGGAGGTATGCTTACATCTATTAAAGGAAAGGCTTACCTCAGCCTCTCCAGCAAGCACTCACCTACGGTATTGTTGAAGCAGCAGGCGTCCAGTGAGCGATCAGACAGTGGGGCGGGTGATCAGAAGGCCCTCAGCCTGTGCCGCCTGATTCATTGGTGGATCAGCTGCTGGGACCACCCCCCCCCCCCCCAACTCAACTCCCGCAGCTAGCCGGCTCCGCTCTGTCAGGCGAAAGAGACAGGCGCCGCCGCTGCGGCCTCACATGGCCTTATCATGCCTCCTGCGGCCCTGCACTCTGCTCCAATTGCATTCCGGGATGCTCATTCGCCGCCCTCCCGCATGACGGCAGCTACAACCCTGCGGCACTCACATCGGCCTCCCTCCTCGCTCCCGCCTTTCAGCTTGTCGGCCGCTAACTCCGCTTTCCTCCCCCACGCATGTTAGCTGCTACCGGTACCTCTACCGCCCTCCTGCACATCGCCACTCACCCGCAACCAGCCTGTTTCAGCTGCTCACCGACCTGAGCTTCTCCTGGTGCACCCGAACGCCGGCAAATACGGTATTTTGGGGGGAGGTCTTAGGGCTGGGAAGAGGTGAGTTTGGGCGATCTGGGGGGGGGGGGGTTCACACAGCGGGGGCAAGGGCCAAAACCTAGGATAGTCAAAATGTGACTCCTGCCTCCTGGGCACCCCAATCCGGGATACCGGGCGACCTCGGGCAAGGGAATCTAGCAGGCCTAGAAACTTATAGATTTCAAGGCCGTTGGGACATGGGGTTTTAGTCTACTTCAAAGTGGACCAAACCCCAGGATTTTGACTATCTTGGGCTTTGGTCCTTTCCCCGCTGCGTGAAACCCCCCAGATCACCAAAGTTAACTCAACTCTTCCCAGTCCTACGGCGCATGCATGAATGCTTGTCCAAACGGCGCGCTCAGAGCTGCTGATGTCACGTCGTCTAAGGCCAGCGGCTCCGAGTGTGCTGGCAGCCGCATCCCCTGCTTCCCTCTTAACAGGGAGCGTGCCCGCGCCAGTCATTCACAAATGTCTGGCGCGGGCACGTGCCCTGCTCGAGGGTTAGCAGGGATGTGGCTCGTGCATGCGCCGTTGGACCGGGAAGCAAGGCAACTTGGGGGGTTTCACACAGCGAGGCATGCCCCAGGGGGGTGGGAATCGATCAGCCTGGGCATGGTGATTGGACGAGTGGCTGCGCATGTGTTGTAGGACAGGGAAGAGGTGAGTTAGCATCTGCGATCCGGGGGGTTTCACACAACGTCGGGGTGCCCCGGGGGAAAGGACCAGAACCCAGGATAGTCAAAATCTTGGGTTTTGGTCCACTTTAAAGGGAATGTCTACTTTCAAAGGCTTTTTAAAAAGCAAAAATGCACCAATTTGATGTCTTTTTTTTATTTTTTCCTATGTTAAAAAAGTTTTTTTTTAACGGAAGCAGTTTTCACTACCTGCACTCTGTTACAGGGCTATAGTTCATGCTGCTTTAGGCACTATTTTTTGCACCCCCTCCACTGCCTTACATAGTTGAATAGACACAGCAATACAGGGGAACTCTTGGATCTACTGCACAGACTTCCCCGTCTGTCCGCAGCCTTGTTTATCCATTCATGCAGGCTCTAGTTCAATCAGAGTGCCATGCCTATGTAATTCGCATGCGCCATTGGACTGGAAAGAGGTGAGTTTTACAGGGTGAATGGAGGGGTTTCGTACAAGGGCACGCAAGAAAGCCTGGGAAAGTCAAAATCCCAGGTTTTGTTCCGCTTTAACAGAGGAGAAAGATAAAAAGAAATAGAAAGAAATAAACAATAGAATAATGAGATATGGAAAAAAGATAAAGAAGAAAGGAAGGATTTTTCCAGGACAAAAATGGAAGGAAAGCGAGATGAAAAAGAAAAGACAGGAGGAAAGCAAGCGAGAAGAAAGAGGAGAAAAAAAAAGGAAAAAAAAAGACATGAAGTAAGGCAGTTTATGGAAAGTGGGAATTAAAAAAAAAAAAAAGTGAAGAAAAACATGAAAAGGGAGGAAGGGAAAAAGAAAGGAAATAAATATAGAAAGCAAGAAAAGGGGAGTGGATGAAGTGAGGAAAAGGAAAAAAAGGAATCAAATGAAGGAGAAAAAAAAGAAAGGATGGGAGGAAAGAGAAGTAATGCAGAAGGGGAGAAGGAAGGTGGAAAAGAAAACAGGAAGACAACAAAAAGGAAAAAGTGTAAAAACTATGAGATGGGGAAAAAAAGGATGAACAAAAGAAAGGAAAGAAAATAAAGAGGAGGAAGGATGGAAAGAAAAAAGAGGGAAGAAAGTAAAAAAAAGAAAGAAAGAAATGAGTAAGCAATAAAAGGATAGTTAAATGTAAGATCAATACAAGTGCTGCATAACCTTACTTGTCTGGTGTGCTACTTTCTGGAGCATGACAGGGTGATAGGCACATGAACTGTGCCATTTGCTGCATCTCCCCTTCTCTGCCAGACTGACACACAGAGGGAGAATGACAGGCAGGGGTCACTGTGCTTCCCATTCATTTTGTCTCTGGTGGCATAGCCCCACGCCCTTTGCCCTGTCATGTTTAGTCCATTGCTGCCTGTAGAGCTGGGTGATGCTTTTGTGTGAGAAATGCTATTGTCACCTTTTGATGATGGCTGACAGTTGCCTCATTACTGGCAAATGGAATTTCTTTTTTTTAAATTGTTGCTGGGTGCCACCCCTATCCCCGCCCCTACCGTAGCTCTACCCTAGGCACGTGCCTACATTTGCCTAGTACGGCCCCTATCTGTTGCTATTAGCAACCGTCTGTACACCAAGAAAGGAGAAGCAAATACTGTAAACACTAAATACTCCCAAACTGCCCCTCGTTTGGAAGGGACTCACCCCGTTGTGAGGTCATGACTCCCTGTCCCTGGTTGTTCTCATGAGTTCCCCCTTGGAGGCTTAACCGTTTAAATGCCACGCCCGTAGATTCTACGTGCTTGCTTCTCCTACTCTTAAAGTGGACCAACATCCATTCTCTGGCTAATGGGTTTTGGTCTGCTTCTACCCAGAATGCCCAATATTTTTACCTGTCCCTCAATCCTCCGCCTGTAATGGTGCCCCGCGATTGGCCACTGGGTGGTCACATGGACCGAAAGGTCCCATCTACGTGACCGACCGGTGGCCAATCGCAAGAAGCCATTCCCGGCAGAGGATCGAGGAACAGGTAAGATTAGTGTTCGGGGGCGATGCGCGGGGGGCATTCTGGCCTGCACATCCATGAACCGCCATTTTATTTTTTAAATTTGCCATATCAGGATTTGGAAAAAGTTAAAATAATTTTCTCCCTTCGTCCTTCTGGACGGCCACTTGAGAGAAGGCTCTTCCCCCTAAAGACGAAACACAAACTAGGACAAAGTTTAAAAGCCCCACCACTTCCTCCCAGATCTCAGTATTGTGTTTCCTCTACAAGAAACGGCTAGGACATGTACTTTGTCACATTTTTTTATTTTATTTGCTGCTTTTGACCCCAGAAAATCCTGGGGGGGGGGTGCTCACCAACCTTGGGTTTTACTTCCGCATGTTAGTCTTCCTGCAGCCCAGGGGTCCGTTTGCAGCACCATGGCCCACCTATTGTGTCCTCTGTTGAAAGAAGTGATGGATTTGGCAGCTGGTGACACTTTGGCCTGTTAGAGTGAAGAGTAATTCCTTAAGGTTTATTATTCCACTTGTTGGAAATGTTAATTCTTATGTTCCTTATTTCAGAGCTAGATTTAGCAACACAGGAACCAGACAGGTTCTGAAAGTTCTAAAACTATAAATCAAAACCTGTTTTAGAATTGAACTGAGAGAATCCTACTCTAACAATTTGGTGGAGGATGCGGGCAGAATTCCTGTGCCACCTGCTGTAATTAAGGTGTGCCCGGGGACAAGTCCTGTCTGTCTAAGACAATACCCGCTCAGCACTGCACAAATGGAGGGTTTAGATGAACAAATTAACATGTTTCTGAAGATGGGAGTTTTGAAGAAGGGTCCATCCCCTTCCTGCACACCATTGTTCCCTGTGAGGCGTATAACTCCTGAAGGTGAGAAGCAGCGTTATACTTGTTCATGACCTTAGAGCTATAAATGCTATAACGATTTGTGATGCCCCATTAGTGCCAAACCCGCACACTTTACTGTCAGACATTCCAGTGCAAAATCAATACTTTAGTGTCATTGATTTATGTAATGCGTTCCATAGTGTCCCATTGGCACCGGAGAGTCAACAGTTACACAGTTTTAGACATTCAGGTAAAAGTTTTCAATGGTGCACTCTGCCTCAAGGGGCATCCCAATCTCCTTCATTGTCTAATCAGGTACTACATTCGGTACTCGAAGGTTGGTCCCCTATTCATAAGTCTACTCACCTAGCACGGTACATTGATGATTTGCTTATTTCGCCAATCAGTAAGCAAAACTGTATTGATGACACAGTATCCCTTTTAAAATTTTTTAAGAATGGTTGCAAGGGGACCCCTGATAAATTACAGTTTTGCACTAAACATTTAGCTGCAAACCGAATTCAGACTATTGTTGACATGTTAACACAAAAGTTTAAAGCAAGTGTGTACATTCTTGATCTTGGTGGGTTATTGCAGATAATGGATTCTGGGAGCATCCTCCCTAATGTCTCCATTGTATGCAATAATTTCGGAAGCACAGTAAAAAAGCGAGAAAGCCATTTGTCCCCACTCAAGAGGAGGAAAAATGTGTCTGCCCTAGCCTTAGGACTGCCAGACTATAACAAAATGTTCTACATGTTCACACATGAGACTGATGGACATGCTCAGGGTGTATTGACTCAAAGGCATGGACACAAGTTTTATCCGCTTGCCTTTTACTCTGTGCAGCTTGACAATATGATTATGGGAGCCCCTACTTGTATAAGAGCAGTTGTGGCTGCGCCTTATTAGTTCATAAGGCAGCTGATATTGTTTTGTTTATTTTGTCCTCATTCAATCTCTGAAATTTTGCATCAGATACAAACTAAACATCTGTCTGCAGCCCACTTAACTAAATATGAGGTAGCCTTATTGTCTCCCTCTCACATCACTCTGAAGCATTGTAATGTTTTAAACCCTGGTACTCTCCTTCCCATGAGTTTCAAAGGGGAGGAAATTGAAGAAACAGATACATTTGATGATGTTGAAACTCTGGATCAGGAGGCCCATGACTGTTTTGAGTAAATGTCAATAGATACAAGGGGCCTTGCAAATGTTGTGACATATCCCATTGATAATGCTGACTTTGAAGTTTACATTGGTTCTAGATATGCAGTAGACAGTACATTTTATACTGGATTTGCAGTGGTGACCATATCTGATGTGATCTTGCAGAGATTCCTTCCACCATCACAGCCCACTCAGGAAGCTGAATTGATCGCTCTGTAAGCTGGCAAAAGGTAAAAGGGCAAATGTAAGAACTGATTCACGATATGCCTGGGGAATAGCACGAAACTTTTCCCCAATTTGGCATAATAGAGACTTTACTGGATCCTCGGGTAAACCTGTCAAAAACATGGATTGTGTCATGGAGTTGATTGCAGCTTTACAGCTTCCCCAGAAAATAGTAGTCATCAAGGTAGCAGCACATACTCATGGGGACAGACCAGATGCCAAGGGAAACCAGAGGGCTGATGAGGCAGCCAGAGCTGCTGCGCTCATGCCCCTGGGGCAGCCGAAGATACTGCTTATTCTTTTGCAGAAACAATGCCTGGAATTGGAAAAAGAGGAATGGAGAAAGAAAGGCAAAATACTGTTTGCCTAAATCATTGTACCCCATGATGACACATTTAGCCCATGGTCCTACACACCAATCCAAGGAGAACATGCATAATATGGTCTCTGCACACTGGTTGGCCCCAGGATTTAATATGGCTGCTGTGAGCTTTATAGCTGCTTGCCTGGTCTGTTCCTTACACAACCCAGGGATGACAGTCAAGACCCTGATTCAGAACCTGCCCTGGCCTGATTACCCATTTCAGCATCTTCAGATCGATTACATTCAGTTGCCCAGAGTAGGACAATATGAGTATGTGCTGTTGTTTGTTGATCTCTTTTCAGGATGGCTGAAGCGTAGCCTGTTACAAAAGCTACAGCAAAAAACACTGCAAAGAAAATCCTGAATAAAGGGGTTTCCAGGTGGGGTCGCATGGCTCGCACTTCACAGGTGAGGTAATGAAAGAAACAATGAAGGCCCTTGGGATACAGCAGGCCTTTCACACCCCTTACCATCCACAAAGTAGTGGAAAAGTAGAAAGGCTCAATGGTACTTTAAAATTAAAGATTTAAAAAGCCAAGGCTGAGACTGGTAAGACTTGGACAGACTGTTTGCCCATTGGCCTCTATTCTGTAAGGACTACCCCTAACAGAAAGACAAAACTCTCACCGTATGAAATTATTTTTGGTAGTGCTCCTAAGACTGGCCTATATTTACCTCAAAAGGCCCAACTGTTACACTCTGACCTAACTGATTATGTAGCTGCTTTACAGAATTGTTTAACAAAAACTCATAACTGTGTGCCTCAATTCCAGACCCTGATAATTGTACGGAAGTTCATTCTTTAAAGCCTGGGTCCGTACCAAGTGCAGTTGATTACCCATACTTCGGTCAAGGTTGACGGTAAAGAAAATTGGGTGCATGCCAGCCACTGTAAAAAGGTCCAAGAGCCCGTGAAATCAGAATCAGAATGAAATCATCTCTTCTACTGATAACAATTTGATTTTGGTCTTTGTCTTTGTGAGACTCTTCAGTTAAATAGTGTTATAAGTATGCATTTGCAAGATGCCAAAATTTCAAATGTTTCAGATTGCTGGGTCTGTAGTGCTGTGTACCAACACTTTTCTGGAATCCCCTGGCTGGCAGTCCCACATGATTTCCATCAGATTGCTCAAACAGTTACTACAAAACAAGTTTCATCAGCTGGAAAGGTTGCTGCAAGTTTCCTGATCCACAGCACCTATATCCCCAGGCTTATGCATTAACATTTCCCGACCGGGACAGGAAACATTGGGAAATTCAGATTGTACCAATGCTCACACTAACCTTACAATTACTGGGGGCACTGTGTACAATGCTACTGTAAATGGAACCCGTTTGATAGATATTCAAGATAGTTAGAATGTAATGCTCAATGCTTCTGTGCAAATGACAATACTAGTTGCTGCTGCATTTCAACATTTTTCAGTATTGTTACAAAGCGGTTATTCTTAGTATACAGTACGTCCTGCTCCAGATAGATTACTTACACTTGGGTTATCCTCCGCCAGATGGCGTTGCACTGCAGAGACATGTAAAACAGGCTCCTCCCAGCCCCCCAAATACCCGGGGACCTCCCACAAATCCCCAGATTTCTCTGCAGTGCTTACTGCGAAGACATGAAATTATCACTCTGTGGCAGGTGAGCGGGGCTATTATCCTGCGGCCCTGTTGGACTATTCCCACCCGTCCTTCGTGTGATGTGCCTCCCAGCCTGGGCTGCGCTGGTCGGGTGAAGGTAGGCGGCACCATGTGTGCTTATGGTGTGCTGCTCCACCGCAGTCCCCCACCAAAGGGTAGGCGGTATAGGCTGATGGTGAGCCTCTATGGGATGCCCCTCCCGCATTATTGTCCCATGCCCCGGTAGCGGCGGGTCCTGTACAGAGGGCCGCCATCCTCCCTCATTCTCCTTGTAGCCTTCGGGGGAGAAAGAAGGGGGGGTGTGTGTGGGTGAGCGTGTATCGTGATTCATGCATACGGACTTTTGTCATGTTTTTTTGACTAGTATATGTGGTGTCAGCCGCCGCGCGGACTTGTCTTTTCACTATTGCAAATGCCGCCGCCGCCGCGCGTGTCTTTTCCTTCATTTGGATGTTTCGCGCCGGGTGGCGGCATTACCTCAGACGCTTCCGCGTTCTCATTGGCTGCTTGTCGGGGGACTTTGCGCTCTTCGGGGGGGGGCGGGGCCTGGCTTGGCGGCCCCGCGTCACGGCTCGCTCTGGCCCGCTCTTCGAGGTACTCTCGGCGCCATATTGTCAGATCGCGTGCACGTGTGACGTTCTTACTTACCGCGGCCCGTAAGTGCCCTCGCGGGCGGCTTTATACTCATTGTAGTGTGTTTTTGGCTCTGACACCCCTTCTTCTCATTGTGTCTTTCAGACGGGTGAATCCATTGGCTTCTCCCGGCCCGTTGTAATTGATAGTTGGGCCTTGTAAAATACTCCCACTTCCCTAGCGGGTCATTGGGGCATCCAGGGTTGCTTTATAGCGTCAATCCCTACTGGCATATTGTGCCCAATAATCACCATATGGAGGCATCTCAGGATAATGTGACCGGCTGTGTATGGCATGTGGACAGCCTCGTGCCGACGCTGACAAGGCATGGGTCTGCGTACCCTGTGCTGAGCAAGTGCTGGCTTTGCAATCTGGCCTGCCCGTGGCTGCACCTCGTTTCATTACTCCCCCCAGCTTAAATCTCTCTCCTGTTGAGTTGCACACTTGTGGGGATTCTCAGCCTGATGTGTCTTCTAGACTGCCTACTGCTGAACAGATTATTGCGAGGTCTTTAGAGTGTAAGGGCCCTGGTAATAAGCGGCACTTGACGCCTTATGTTACTGTTTTCCCTATGGGATCTCAGGAGTTTATGAATCTGTGTGGCTATACCCCTTCTGATGAAGGAGAGCTCTTTTCTGACTCAGGCTCATCTGATGAGCGACCAAGGGGTCATGACGATTCTGGCTCTGACCCCTGGGCCCCGGATGAAACTGACAGATTATTGACCCAGATCTTTGAGGTTCTGTCTATCTCTCTCCCTGCTGAGGCTCCCAGGCAAAAAAGGGAGCGTTTTCATACAGCATCATCACGTTTGGAATTTCTAGAGCAGGCACATTTCCATACCCTTGTGCTCAAGGAATGGGAGTGCCCCAGTAAACTTCCCGGGGTTCCAAGGGATTGGGATAGGAAGTATCCCTTTCCCCCTGAGGTGGTTAAATGTTGGTCATCCCCCCCCCCCCCCGAGGTGGATGTCCCGATCCAAGGGCTATCTAACACCCCTGTCATGCATTCCCCTGATCCTACTACCCTGCGGGATGCTGAGGACCGACGCATTGACCTGCTGGCCTCCCACGCCTTTGCATGTGCGGGGACGGCACTGCGCCCGGTCTGTGCCTCTGCTGTTACTGCTGTGGCCACTAGAACCCTTATCAGAAACATGCTTGATAGTGCCCCTGATGATCTCCCTTGCGAGGTGTTTAATGCACTCTCCAGTTGTGATGTTTTTATAAATTTTGTCCTATTAGCATTGGATGACACCATCAGAATGTGTGCAAGAACTTCTGCCCTCGTGGTGGCTATACGCCGTTTGGTTTGGCTGCGACAGTGGGGTGCTGACAATGCTGCGAAGAAGGCCCTCACTGGGCTTCCTTTTAAGGGGCTACTTTGCTCAAGTCTGGAGGCATCACGCCTCAGACCGGTGGATTCAGGAGGTAGTGTCCTCTGGCTACAAGATATAGTTTGCTGTGCGGCCTCCACCAAGATTATCAGGTCCCGGATACTCCTGGTCCCTGCCTCTGCTCAGGTGTTGGCGCAGGCCATGCAAGGCCTGCTGGGTCTGGGGGTCATTTACAGATTTCCCTTAACAGACAGAGGCAAGGGACTCTTCACCATCCTTTTCACATTTCCCAAAAAAGATGGGTCAGTCAGGCCCATTCTGGATTTACAGATCTTCAGCAAAAATGTTAAGAACAGGCGTTTTTTGCATGGAAACCCTGCGCTCGGCCATCAGCTCCTTGCGGCCCGGGGGTTTCATGACGTCTGTGGATATCAAAGATGCTTACCTTCACATCCCTGTGTTTTCAGGACACCAAGGTTCCTTAGATTCGCGTTGGAAGATCAACACTGCAAAATTGTGGCCTTTGCTATCTGGCCTCTCTTCAGCTCCCAGAGTGCTCACCAAGGTGCTGGCGGGAGTGATGTCTCTGATGAGGCCAAGGGGCATCCGCGTGCTGCCCTATCTGAACATCCTCATCACTTCCCAGTCTCTACATCAGGCAGAGTTGGATACTCAGCTGGTGGTGTCCATTCTGGAGTCATTTGGATGGGTGATCAACCACCCCAAGTCCTCACTATCCTCTTCCTTGGTAACTCCATTCCTAGGAATGAATCTGGATACAGTTCAGGCAAGGATCTTCCTTCCCCAGCAGAAGGTGGACAATCTGCTTGCACAGGTTCAGTCCCTCCTAGCTTGTCCCCATCCCTCAACCGGGCAGGGGATGCAGCTGGTGGGCCTGATGGTGGCGTACTTCGAAGCGGTCCCTTATGCTCAGTTCCACTTGGGGCTTCTGCAACTTCTCCTATTGTCTGTATGGGACAAGGACCCAGCATCCCTGGACAGGGTCTGTGTGCTTTCCCCCCTGGTAAGGAGGTCCCTCTGGTGGTGGATGGACTCAAGGAACCTGTTGGGGGGCAAATCCTTCTTGCCCCTTCCTGGGAGACGGTCACCACGGATGCCAGTCTATCAGGTTGGGGGGGGGGGGCTTTCTGGAAGTCCCAGCGGTTCCAGGGGAGGTGGGGCCTCAGGAGGCCCACACACCTATCAATGTCTTGAAGCTGTGAGCGATCAGGTTAGTCCTGGCTCACCTGACTACTCATCTTCAGGGCCTGCCTGTTCAGGGGCGCACGGACACCCTGACGGCAGTTGCCTACATCAATCATCAGGGAGGGACCCGGAGCAAGAGGGCCCTCCAGGAAGTGTCTCTGATCCTGACCTGGGTCACGGCCAATGTTCCCTGCATATAAGCGGTATACATTACGGGGGAGGAAATTCTGCTGGCAGGCCCTCTGAGCAGGGGGACCTCTCGCCAGGGCGAGTGGTCCCTCTGCAACAGGGTGTTCCAATCTCTGTGTCACCGTTGGGGCCAACCAGATGTGTATCTGTTTGCGTCCCGTCACAATCACAAGCTCCCGGCCTTGTCTCCCTGTCTCAGGATCCTCTGGCCGTGACCACGGAAGCTTTAGCAATGTCATGGCAGGACATTCAGTTCCTGTATGTCCTTTCTCCATTTCCCCTGCTGAGCAGGGTTCTGCGCAAGATTGCTCTGGAGGGGGTGCCAGCAATTCAGGTGGCCAAGAAGAGTGTGGTTCGCAGACGTGGTACAGATGGCAGTAGACCAGTACGTTCTGCCAGGAGTGCCATATCTGCTCACTCAGGGCCCCTTACGCCATCCCAATTTACAAACTGGCTTTGACGGCCTGGCTGCTGAAACCTCCATCTTGATAGAGAAAGGCTTGTCTGCCTCAGTGGTTGAAACCATGGTGAAGGCTAGGGAGAAAACTTCTTCTTCCATCTATTATAGGGTATGGCGTACCTACATTGACTGGTGTGAGTCTGGGTCTCTTCCCTATCGGTTGTTCTCAGTTTCCAGGGTTCCGGAGTTTTTACAGCATGGGTTGGAGTCCGGTTTCCAACTCAGTACTTTGAAGGGTCAGGTTTCTGACCTGTCTGTCTTCTTTCAGAAGGCTTTTGCTCAGCATTCTTTGGTTAAGATTTTCTTTCAGGGGGTTACTCGTGCGTCCCCCACGAAAACCTATGGTCCCTGTTTGGGATTTGAACTTGGTCTTGTCTGCCTTGCAGGGTGCTCCCTTTGAACCTATTCAGGATGCTGCTCTGGCTGTACTTACCCTCAAGGTTGTCTTTCTGGTGGCTATTACTTCGGTCAGGCGTGTGTCTGAGCTGGCGGCTCTGTCTATCCAGCCCCCATACTTTGAGAGACACTAGGATAAGGTGGTGTTCCGCTTTAAGCCGGATTTTCTGCCTAAGGTGGTGTCTGCTTTTCATTTGAATCAAGATATTGTTCTTCCTTCATTGTGCCCTAATCCTAGCAATGCTAAGGAAAGGGTTTTGCATTCCTTGGATGTGGTCAGGTGTCTGAAGTATTACCTAGTAGTCACTGCATCCTTCAGGAAGACTGATGCCTTTTTTGTGGTCCCTTCTGGTCCTAGGAAGGGTTTGGCTCCTGCCAAGTCTACTATCAGCAAATGGATCCGTCAGGCTGTGATTCAGGCCTATTCTGCTAAGGGGAAGAATCCTCCCTTCCGCCTTACTGCTCATTCTACTCGTGCTATTGGTGCCTCTTGGGCTTTTCAGCACCAGGCTTCTGTTGAACAAGTTTGCAAGGCCGCTACTTGGTCTTCTGTTCATACCTTTTCAAAGTTTTACAAGGTTGATGTTAGGGTCTCAGTTGATGCTGTTTTTGGCCGCAAGGTTTTGCAGGCGGCAGTGGTTTAAACTGTCTGCTGTTACCTTCTTTGTTGGAGATCCCACCCTACTTTATGGACACTGCTATTGGATGTCCCATCTCGAGCAGGACGTACTGTATACTAAGAATAATACAATTCTGTGAAATACTCACCTGTAGAATTGGTATTATAAGTATACAGTACGACCCACCCTGGTTTTTGCATTGTTCTGGATCCCCTGTATGGTGATTGTTATCATTGTTATAGTTACCAGTTTTTGGGTGGTTAAATTCTCCCGGCTTCTTGTTCACTGCTTTTCAATGCTGGGGATTTGTGGAAGGATTTGTGGAAGGTCCCCGGGTATTTGAGGGGCCGGGAGGAGCCTGTTTTACATGTCTCTGCAGTGCAGCGCCATCTGGCGGAGGATAACCCAAGTGTAAGTAATCTATCTGGAGCAGGACGTACTGTATACTTATAATACCAATTCTACATGTGAGTATTTCACAGAATTGTATTATTACTTTGTGGCTACAAAGCTTATGCATGGATCCCCATCCATGGACAAGGAACTGTTATGTAGGAAAGGTAACTCCGGCCTACCTTAGACTCAATAGATTTTGCCCAGTCCTCCTTGGGTTTGATTTTAGACCTAAGTGAGAAGTACTCCCTTCTGGAATAAGCTGGATATGGAACAAAAGGAGGAAATTGTTAGAGTGAAGAGTAATTCCTTAAGGTTTATTATTCCACTCGTTGGAAGTTTTAATTCTTATGTTCCATATTTCACATCTAGATTTAGCAACACAGGAATCAGACAGGTTCCGTAAGTTCTAAAACTATAAATCAAAAGATCCCTGAAAACCTATTTTAGAATTGAACTGAGAGAATCCTACTCTAACAGGCCGCATGAACGGGCTTACTGGTCCCGGACCGCGGCGGTGAAGGAGCCAGGTACTTCCGGGTCACGCTGGCTGAGGGCGGGTGGGCACTTGCGCACTCACTGTGTCACTTCCGTCGGAGCCAGGGAAGACAGCCGAGCTGGTCATCCAACTCCACTCACCTACTTCGGGGTCAGAGGACGTTTCCGGGCGAAACCCGGTAGGTGGCGGTTCCTTTTGCTTTGGGCCTGTTCAGCAGCAGTGCAGCAGACTTGCGGGTGGGGAGCGCAGCACAGCAGCAACATGTCTCACGAAAATATGTTTTTTCTGTTATATATGTGGCCCGATTGTGCTTGTTAACCGTCTAGTGACTGCAGGGATATTAACTAAGCTTATGTTTACCTCTTTTTTAGGCTATCTCTTCTAATTCTAAGCCTAAACAGAAAGTGAAGGAAAAAGGCAAGGAGGCAGGCTCCAGAGTTAAAACCTAGTAGCAGAGATTGGTTAACCCTTTAAGTGCCAGCCTACCAAGAGTTTTTGTCACCCTCTGTTGCCAGACCATGTTTCACTATTTTGCACTCCACGTGTTCAACTGTGATTTATGAAGGGATTTCCAGGAATTTCCCAGGAAAATTATATATTGTTTTTTTCAGCCTGGGCTTAAACATGAAATGTCTTGTTTGGCCTTATTTTCATATATGCTCAATACTTTTGGGTGGAATATGTGCAAAAAAATGTAAAAAACAATTTTTTACAATTTGTAGTTTTTTGCAATAAAAAATGTAGGTTTATCAATAAAATCTTATTGCGTGTGAAATTACAATTTCTCCCGGTTACTATGGTACCACCTATATTAAACCTGCCAGGCTGCTACCTGGGACTGCAGACAAAATGGAGGCGGTCGTGAAAGCGCTCGTGGAGGCCAACAGGCAGCAGCATGAGACCAACAGGCAGCAGCAGGAGACCAACCAGCTGTTTTTGCAACATGTGATGGCGCTGCAAGCTGCAGGTGCGCCCAAAAGTATTCCTGATGCCCGGAAAGCTGTCCACTCGGCACTCACAAAAATGACCCCTTCAGATGACGTTGAGACTTACCTGGCGGTGTTTGAAAAGGTGGCTGCAAGGGAGAAGTTGCCACATGACCAGTGGGCTGATGTCATCGCTCCATTTCTGGCGTCTGGACCCCAGCAGGTGTTGTTTGATCTCCCAGAGGACCAAGCCGCTGACTACCCGACTTTGAAGGGTGAGATACTGGCCAGACTGGGGGTGAATGTGTGGGTTCGGGCTCAGCGGGTGCATCAGTGGAGCTACCAGTCGGCAGAGCCCGCCCGACCCCAGTATTATAAAATGCTGCACCTGCTGCAAAAATGGCTGCAGCCGGAGTTGTTAAGCCCCACTGCCATGTTGGACCGCTTGCTGGCGGACATTTTCTGGAGGGCTTTACCGCACCCTCTTCAGCACTGGGTTGGCCAGGTATCCCCTGACAACGCACTAGGGATGGTGGACCTAGTGGAGTGATATAAGGCCACCAGGAACGTGCAAGGCGGCTCCATAAGGAGGGATTCGGGGAAACCCCGGAGGTCCCCGCCCCAGCTCAGGCGAGTGGCGTCCCCAAAGTCCCTGCCCAAGTGTTGTGTTGGGGATGTAAGGAGCCGGGACATATCAGAGCCAATTGTCCCCACCAGGGGGAGCCCATGGACGTGAACTTTGGTTACCGCCCTTCCATGTATGCCAGGAGGCTGTGTGCTGCCGGTGTCCCTGAGCTTGTGGGGCAAAGTCACCTCTGTCAGGTGAAAGTGGGAGACACCCTGGCTGTGGCCCTTTTGGACTCAGGGAGTATGGTTACCCTGGCAAGACCCGCCTTAGTACTGCCCGATGAGTACACTGGGCGGAAAACCAGGGTTTTGTGCATTCATGGGGACTTGAGAGACTATGCCACAGCACAAGTGTCTCTCACCACCGTCTCCGGCAGCTGGAAAGATGAAGTCGCTGTCGCCGCTAAACTCCCGTATGAACTGATTATTGGGAGAGATTTTCCAGGGTTCAGGTCCCTGTGGGCCAAGTTGGCAGTTCCGGAAACCCGCGAGGCGGGTGTGTCCCCAATAGACTTGCCCTACTCAGGGGAGACCCCGGTACCCTGGGAACCGGAATCAAGAGGCACCGTGGAAGAGGTGCCCGCCCCTAAAATGGAAGAGGGGGAGTCAACCCCACTAAATGTTATGGTTGGAGATGTGGAAGAGTTGGCAACAGGTCCAGAGTTGGCAGATCTCCATGTCCCCACAATTAACTTTGGTACCGCTCAACACCAGGACCCGACACTGTCTCGGGCCTGGGAGAATGTTCTTGAGGTGGAAGGTGAACCACAACAGCCAGGGGCGGAGTTACAGTTTCCTCGCTTTGTGGTTCACCAGGAAATGTTGTACCGAGTAAACAAGGTACGTGAAGAGGTGGTGGAACAATTGGTGGTACCCAATCCATATCGCAAGTTGGTGTTGGATTTGGCCCACCAACATGTTCTGGGTGGACACCTAGGCCAGCAGAAAACACTGGACCGCGTTTTACAACGATTCTACTGGCCCAGTGTGTACAAGGAGCTTATGGAAATGTTTTCCAGAGTAGGTCTGCCTAAAGAGGTCCTGACCGATCAAGGTACCCCGTTTATGTCGAAAGTAATGAAAGAGCTCTGTAAACTGCTGCAGGTGAAACAGTTGCGGACATCCGTTTACCAACCACAAACAGACGGCCTAGTAGAACGGTTTAATCAAACGTTAAAGACCATGTTAAAAAGGGTGGTCGCCAAGGATGGGAAGAATTGGGACTTGCTGCTGCCCTATCTGATGTTCGCAGTGCGAGAGGTGCCCCAGGCCTCTACGGGGTTCTCGCCCTTCGAACTCTTATACGGTCGACATCCACGGGGCCTGTTGGATATAGCCAAGGAGGCCTGGGAACAGCAACCCACACCCCACAAAAGTGTGGTAGAGTACGTTACTCACCTACAGGAACGGATAGAGACCGTCTTGCCGCTTGTCAGAGAACACATGGAGGCAGCGCAGCGGGCCCAAAGCAGGATTTATAATCGGCAAGCCAGGGTACGGAGCTTTAACCCAGGTGACAGAGTTGTGGTTCTGGTACCCACGGTGGACAGTACATTTCTAGCTAGGTGGCAGGGTCCCTATGAGGTCATTGAAAAAGTTGGGGAAGTGACTTACAAGGTACATCAGCCTGGGCGGAGGAAGCCAGAGCAGGTGTACCATGTAAACCTGTTGAAACTGTGGAAAGACAGGGAGACCCCTGGGGGTGACAGTCCCCGACCAGGTATGGTGGGGGTGGAGCTTCCCATTCCTCGGTCTGTTATTAGAGAAGCAGTAGTCGAGGTGAAAACTGGCCACGTCCTAACACCACCCGCCAAGTAAAGTCATTTCTGGGGTTGGTGGGATATTATATACGGTTCATTCCCAATTTTGCCACCCTAGCGGCACCATTGACAGACCTGTTAAAGGGACGCAAGTCTGTCATGGTGAAGTGGAATGAACAGGCCGAAAAAGCGTTCTCCGCTTTGAAGTCTGCCCTGTGTGGGTCTCCGGTGTTGGTGACACCCGACTTTAAGAGGGAGTTCATAGTGCAGACCGATGCCTCCGAGGTAGGTCTCGGTGCTGTACTGTCTCAGGAAGTCAACGGGGAGGAGCACCCCGTTGTCTACATGAGTCGCAAATTAACACCCGCGGAGACCCGGTATAGTATAGTGGAGAGGGAGTGTTTGGCCATTAAATGGGCCCTGGAGTCTCTTCGCTACTACTTGCTGGGGAGAAGGTTCCGGCTGATTACGGACCACTCTCCCCTCAAGTGGATGTGCCAGGCTAAGGACAGAAATGCCAGGGTCACCCGATGGTTCTTGTCATTACAAAACTTCAAGTTTACAGTAGAGCACAGAGCGGGACGATTATTGGGTAATGCGGATGCCCTGTCCCGAGCACATTGTTTGGCATGTGTCCACCCCCTCAGGGTTGAACAAAGGGGGGGGGTATGTGGTAAGGTGCAAGGGGCCGTTATTGACGGCAGGTATGTAGCACCAATGTACCTGGCATTGGTGCAGTAAAGCCGTATAGCTTGTTTTCCAGCATCAGCTGCTGGTGGCAGTTTGCTGCTGATGATTTAGAATAGCCGAAAGGCTAACCTGGGACGGCTTTACTGGGATGGAGTAGAGCAGGGTGGGACTCCATCCCACTACCCAGGTCCGGGTTTTGCGGGCTGTTTAAATAGCCTGGGGAATCAGCTGTGGCCTGTCCTTTGTCTAGAGCTCACATGGGAGTGAGACTCTGTGAGCCTGGCTGAAATCTCCTGTGGAAGCTGTTTCATGCGGACCTGAGACATATTTGACTGTGAACAGAACCTTTGCTCAAGGACTAAAAGCTGTTTGCCTGACTGAATCGTTTATGCTGCGGTTTCCTGAAAAGGTGATGTAACCTGTATGGACATATGCTTTTGTGGATTTTTGTGTGAAATAAACACAGACTTAACTTTGAACTGTTTGCCTCCGCCTCTATACTGCTGACACCCGGTCGCCTACCAGAGCTAATCTCCACAATATATATATATTTATATATATATATATATATATTTAGCAGAGTTTAGACTTTAACATTAAATTTTTCTACTGTTTTTAAAATATTTTTGCATAAAAAAACAAAAATTAAAAAAATATATTTTTAGAAAATTTACTCGGGGATCAGCTATGCAGGGCTTGTAGAACAGGACACAGGGGCCAGCTTTGGTGGCCCCCCCCGCCCTGCCGGCTACAAGCCTGCACCGCCTAATTTGCTCCTGGGCCCTTCTGCCCCCCCCCCCCGGGCTTTGGGGGCAGGTAATTTGGGGGGCTGTGGGTTAATGGCAAGTCACAAGCTAGCCGCAGTGACTTGCCAGCCCCCAGCCTTGTGAACTGGTATAGGGATCTCAGGGATCCCTTACCAGTTCACAAAGGGTTAACAATAATAATAAAAACACAGACACAGAAAAAAAAAATTACAATTATTTTTTATTTACTTACCTCCAATCCTCCTCTGTACCCTGGTGATCCTCGATGACAGCTGCCGGGTGATCGTTGAAGGAGGGCTGAGGGGGGGCCAGGGATCACAGCCCTCTCCCCCCCTCCAACCTCTCTCCTCCAATCACCTGGCAAGACTGATCGTCTCGGGTGTGGGTGAAGCCGGCTGCCAAGGGGCGGGGCTAGCAGCTGCAACCAAAGAAGTGGGAGAGTGTCAGGACACCGAGTGTGAACCCTGATTGTGGAGTCTAAGAGCCAACCTGGTATTCACTAGAGCCTCTGATGGTGAGGATAGGCTGGGCTGCAGGAAGGCCCCAGGTCAGGCAACCTAGGAGTGGGTTTTGCTGAATTCCGGGTAGAAGACAGACCAGAGCTGATCTGGGAGTGTGAAGCAGGCTGAAGTCGTGGGCTGGCAGATCTGAAAGCAGGATAGTAGTCAGAAGCAAGCCGGGTCGGTACACAGGAAGGAATCAAAGGAACTCAGGAGCATGCAGGAAAAAAGCCAACTGGTAATTGAAGACAGGCCTTGTCTGTTTTTATAGGCCCCTGCACATACTCAGTAGAGAGGACTCACGGGCGGCCTCTGCTGGACTACAGGGGGAACAGTCCTGGTTCTCTGACAGGGAGAGGGCAATTTCTCGCCCTCTCCTCACCACAGGAGAGCCCGGGGCGACCGGAGCCCCCCCACCCCCCAGTGAAGAGGAGACCTGGCGGGAGCACGGGTGAGTAAATGTCATATTCTTTGTGTGTCACACACACCCCGCTTCCTGTAGTAATAACGATCGGGTAAACCATCTCCAGATGCCATTGCAGAGAGAGAGATCTTGAAAACTGGCCCCTCCCAGTCTATATATACCTGGGACCTCCCACTTAATCCCCAGTGTTCTCTCTCTGCAAGATGTGTCAAGACAGAAGAAAGAGGTCTCCTGCTTGCATGTAGCTGGGGTGACCACCCCGCCCCCCCCCCCCTGGTCTATTTCTACCCAGTTCAATTTTTATTAGTATTATGTAACTATTGGAAGCCTCCCAGCCTTGGCTGCTGACTGGGTAATGGTAGCCGGCAGTTGGCGGTGCCTAGGAGCTTATCTCCTCCACTAGTCCCCATTATTGGGGCAGAGTGGCTATCCGGTTGGTGAGCCGGATTTGGGATGCCCCGTCCCGTTGCCCCCATATCTCTTCCCACTCCTTCTTATGGCCTCTCCCTTTATTGTGGGGAGGTGCGTTGGGGGGGGGGGGGAGGCCAGGGGTTTTTAAGCAATGCTGGCATTTTTATTTCCTGAGGTAATTTTAGTGCGCGCAGCTATGTGTGTGCGTGTGTGCGCGCGTGTGTGTGTGTTAATAGCCCGTGTTTTTATTATCTGGTGTATGTGTGTGTGTGAGGTGATTCTTTTACTCAGGCCGGCTCTGGAGCTTATCTTGTTGGTGGCGCTGCCGCCATTTTGCCTCCCTGAGGTGATCCGTTTTGGGGGCGGGGCCACGCTCGGTCGCGGCCCGCGCCGTGAGGTGATTGGGGGAGGGGGCGGGGTCAGAGCGATTCGCGCGCGTTCTCTGGCCAGCCCTTCCTCTCTGAGCTGTCGGCGCTGTGAGGTACTGCCTGTGAGGTAAAACTTTTTTTCCTTAGGTCCCGCTGTATAGGTGCTTTTGCGGGCTGTTGGCAGTCTTTTAAAGGATATTGTTTTTCTTTCTTATTGAATGATGTGAGTTCATTTATCCTTAAGGGGACTTATGCTTTTGTCCATATATGTATATATAGAGGCATTGTGGGTTATACCTCTGCCCATAGTGGTTTTCATATGTATAGTACATTATGCATTATCCATTAGTTAGGCATTGGCATGTTTTAAGTGTATGTGTCTATATATATATTCATATATATATGTATATATTTTATATTATTGGACCTCTTGTTTTTTGACTAGTATTGTGTGTTTTTTTGTGTGCATGTGCGGTTTATTAATGAAATTTAATATTACCTTTTGTCTTTTTTTAGATTTGGGATATCCCTGCTGCATGGGTCTCCCAGTCTGATATACCTGGCTAGTCTTCTTTCGGGGTCCTAAAATCCTCCCACTCCCGGGACTTTAATTAATTAATAAGAGGCATCCCGGGTTGCTTATAGCATAAATCCCTGGGTTCTGCGAATACCAAAAAATTTCACCGAATGGAGGCTTCCAATGATACTGGAAATGGCTCTTCGGGGCAATCTAGGCAGTGTGGGGGTGTGGGGCTCCGCTCCCAGGTGATGACGTCATATTGTGCGTTCCTTGTGCCCAGCAGAATATTGCGCGTCAGTCTGGCACTCCGGTTCCTGGCTCTTCGCAACCTCAGTCATCGCCTGCCCCTCCGCCTTTATTCCGGACCCCGTGTGACGTTGTCATAGGTGGGGATTCGCAATCTGAGTTGTGCGCTCGAGTGGCCACTCTCGAGAAGTTGTTGCCGGCACAGGTAGCTCAAAAGGCTACGGCTAAAAGGAAACACATTTCTTCTCCTCCTCCGGCTCCTGCTGTGGAGGCAGCGGAAGTATTGGACTGGTCAGATTGTCCTTTGTATGAGGAAGGGGAAATCTTGGAAGATTTGGATGAGCTTGAGGCTCCACTGTTGTCTGATACTTCGGCAGAATTGACTACAGGGGTGTCTTGTGATACTCCTTCTATCTTCGCCAAGGTTTTTGAAATGTCTCTGGATCCACCTGCGGCGCCCCCTCCGCCTAAGGGTGAACTTTTTGATATGTCTAAGCCGCGTTTAGCTTTCACTGGTCAGCTACATTTTGAAAGGGTTGTGCTTAAGGAATGGGAACACCCGACACGCCTGGTTGGTTCCCCTGCTAATTGGGACAGGCGGTATCCCTTTTCGGAGGAACTGGTCAAACTTTGGACGGTTCCCCCGGATGTGGATGCTCCGGTTTTGGGGCTCTCTAACACGTCTGCTGCTGCATTCACCAGACACTACCACAATTAAGGATGTCGAGGATCGTAGAATCGATCAACTGGCTCGTCATGGTTTCATTAGTGCTGGTTCGACCTTGCGACCGGTATTTGCTTCGTCCATTGTTCTCTTGGCTCTTAAGGCCATGATTAAAAATTTGTACACGGATCTTGATCCGGAATGTGAGGAGTTTGCCTCTTTTCAATTGTGTGAGTCTTTTGCTTCTTTCGTTCTGGCCGCCCAAGATGATGCTATGTCTATGTGCGGCAGGACATCAGCTCTTTTGGTTGCTATTCGGCGGTCAGTGTGGCTCCGCCAATGGACGGCGGATGTTGGTGCTAAAAGATCACTCACAGCCCTACCTTTTCTGGGTTTACGCCTGTTTGGTGACAAGTTGGATTCAGTCACCAAGGGAGGTAAGTTGCCTCAGCGCAGGAAGCCGCGACGTCTTTTTCGAGGAACCTCTTCCTTCAATCCTTCCTTTCGGGGAGCCAGGGCAGGCAGAGGGGCCTCCCTTCCCGCTACCAGGGGCACGAGCTGGCTCTGGTTCTTTCTCTTCTGACTCAGCATGTCTGGGGCCTTCCGATTCAGGTTCGTTCGGACAACCGGACGGCGGTTGCCTACATCAATCATCAGGGAGGGACTCGCAGTCTGGGAGCTCTCAGAGAGGTTTCCCTGATTCTGACCTGGGCGGAGGCCCATGTTCCTTGCCTGTCGGCAGTTTACATTCCGGGGGTGGAAAACACGGAAGCGGACCTTCTAAGCAGATGCTCCTCCCGTCTGGGGGAATGGTCTCTCCATCCTCAGGTTTTTCAGGCTCTGTGTCTTCGGTGGGCAACACCGGAGGTGGACCTGTTTGCTTCTCGTCACAATTTCAAACTTCGACCTTTGTGTCAATGTCTCAGGACCCTCTGGCTCTGGCGGTGGACGCCATGTCTCTGAGCTGGGGGAACTGGGGTTCCTGTATCTGTTGTGACAGACGCTCTGTCTTTTGGATGTCATCACTATTCAGTTGCCCACCGGGTCATTCACTGGCCTTTTCTTAATTAGGTAATTGTAGTTTGGATTGTATTATAAACTGCCTTTGTGTTAATTGATTACGTCACAGACAATGGCATTGTTCTGATTAAGTGTATTACAGACGCCTATTGTTTTGCTGATTGCGTCACCGGCAGAGTTGGTCTGTGTATTTGTCATGAGGTCCACGGGGGAGGTCCCATTGCATGGAGACTTGTGTATATAAGGCCTAGAGTGGCACTAATAAAAACACTTCACCTTCACCCTCAATACTGAGTTCTGTCTCTTATTGGGGGAAACGCTATATTACAGTTCACTAGCACTTGTAAGGGCTGTTCCTGTTTCCTCACGGACGACTCTGGAATTCCAGCAGCACCTCTTACGATTGGGAAAAGGACGTCTCGGGCGGTGAAGCCCTCCGGCGATAAGGGTTATCGCTACAATTGGTGGCAAGCGGTCGGATGGTCCTTTGTACCCAGAGAGAGTGCTACCCTGATGGAGAGTCAGTAGGACAAGTTGAAAAGGCTGACCCTGAAGGATCTACTCGAGAGCCGGGGAAGGTCGGCTAGCAACCGCCCACGTCGGGAACTGATAGCCGAGCTGATCGAAATGGATCATGCAGCAGTGAGGACTGAAACCAATATAGAGATCGATGAAGACGCTGCTCTTGTTCAAGCGGTTCGGAACAGATTGTCGGTCTATGGCCCGAATCCATCACAGGAACTGATCGACCGAGTCTTCGCCGCAGCGGAGGCAGAGGCCAGTAAGCGAAGGGAAGATCGGCGACTTTCAACCCAGCAGCCTCTCAGCCTCAGTTACACTGGGGGGAGAAAGATTCCATTTGCAGCATTTAAGTCCTTCCAGGAAAGTGACGACGAGATTGACGGATTTTTGGCCGATTTTGAACGTCAGTGCGCTTTACACCGGGTACCCACGGAGGAATGGGTCACCATATTATCAGGGAAACTATCTGGGAAAGCTTCCGATGCTTTCCGGGCCATCCCTGATGCGGACTTACCACACTACCATCTGGTAAAGGAGGCTTTGTTAGCCCGGTACGCTGTCACCCCGGAAGCCTACAGGCGACGATTTCGGGAATCCCAAAAGAAGGGAGGGGATTCTTACACGGAGTGGGCATGTTTCCTCCATCGTACAGCATCACACTGGGTCACTGGATGCAAAGCCACGACCGCTGAGGATGTACTACAGTTGTTTTTACTAGAACATTTTCTCAATGCCCTGCAACCAGAGCTAAGAGAGTGGGTACGTGACCGGAGGCCTCTAACGCTACCTGAGGCTGCTCGTCTAGCCGACGAGTACACTGATGCTCGCCGGACAGAACAGTCCGCTCCAAAACCACAACCTCCCATCAAATTTCAAGCACCTGTGGCTTCAGCGCCAACTCGTGACTCTGGGCCACATAGGCCAGCGCAGCAACCGAACCTCTCCACAGTTCAGTGCCATCGTTGCAAACAATGGGGACATTATCGCAGTGATTGCACCCTAGAGCCTCCCCGAAACACGTGGGGGCAAAAGCAACCTTCCACCTCCCCTACTCCTGTGGCACACTGTTTGGAAGCTGAGAGCAGTTCGGAAGAGTATCTGGGGGTACTGTATGAAGCTGATCCCGTACAAGCGGCCATCCAAGATAACCGACAGCACCATTGCCAGGAGGTACGAGTCAATGGGCGCACCGCGCAAGGATTACGCGACACCGGAGCCACACTTACCTTGCTTCAACCTCATTTGGTCAAGAACAAAGACCGCACTGGACACACCGTTGCAGTAAGGGTGGCGGGAGGAGCTGTGTTTCGACTCCCCACCGCCCGAGTACATCTTGACTGGGGCGCTGGATCCGGCAGGGTACAGGTGGGACTTATGGACAACTTACCAGCAGAAGTACTATTGGGAAATGATCTAGGACCAATGACTTCTGCCTACGCTACCTCTGGACCAGCCAGCGTCAACCCTGTTACAACCCGGTCTCCAGCCCGAGCTGCCGACTCCAGCCCACTGGTCGGGGAGACCCAGGGGTTTCGTCTGCATCACGTCATGTCTGTTACAAGAAGCCAAGAAGAGGATCAGCCATCAGGTTACGTCCTTCCAGAAGGGAAACGTATGCCAAACACTATTTTTGTTGGGGGCATTGGCCGTCGGATTAATCAGCCTGAAATTAAGGATGTTTTTTCAAAGTATGGCGCTGTAAAGAGTGTCAAAATTATTAGGGATGCCTCTGGCGTTTCTAAGGGTTATGGTTTTGTCTACTTTTACGATGATGTAGATGTGCAGAAGATTGTGGATTCTCCGATCAGCTACCATGGAAAGAGATTGAAACTTGGGCCAGCTATAAGAAAGCAGAGCACCTGTGCACACATCCAACCAAGGACTTTGGTGCTGAACTCACCAACGCCACAATATCCCAGTGTTTGGACCCCACCCATGACCGATTCCTATGTACAGCCCACGTCAATGTTTAGTCCGGTTACTCACTATGTGCAGACTTGTCCTTACACAGAACTCTGCCCATAACAAGAGTCCGGACAGCCCCACGTTAACCCGAACAGGGTCAATCCGGGTCTGCCGGGTGTTCCACAAAAAGGGGGCATTGTGACAGACGCTCTGTCTTTTGGATGTCATCACTATTCAGTTGCCCACCGGGTCATTCACTGGCCTTTTCTTAATTAGGTAATTGTAGTTTGGATTGTATTATAAACTGCCTTTGTGTTAATTGATTACGTCACAGACAATGGCATTGTTCTGATTAAGTGTATTACAGACGCCTATTGTTTTGCTGATTGCGTCACCGGCAGAGTTGGTCTGTGTATTTGTCATGAGGTCCACGGGGGAGGTCCCATTGCATGGAGACTTGTGTATATAAGGCCTAGAGTGGCACTAATAAAAACACTTCACCTTCACCCTCAATACTGAGTTCTGTCTCTTATTGGGGGAAACGCTATATTACAGTTCACTAGCCCTTGTAAGGGCTGTTCCTGTTTCCTCACGGACGACTCTGGAATTCCAGCAGCACCTCTTACGATTGGGAAAAGGACGTCTCGGGCGGTGAAGCCCTCCGGCGATAAGGGTTATCGCTACATCTGTTCCCTCTGATTCCCTTGCTAGGAAGAGTGTTAAGAAAGTTGATTCTGGAAGGGGTCTCCGCTATTCTCGTGGCTCCAAGGTGGCCAAGAAGGATGTGGTTCGCGGACGTCGTTCGGATGGCAGTAGACCAGCTCGAACTTCCTCTGTGGCCGGATCTTCTCACTCAGGGTCGGCTGTGTTACCCCAATTTACCAACGCTGGCTTTGACGGCTTGGCTGCTGAAACCTCCATCTTGAAGGAGGAAGGTCTTTCTGATTCGGTTATTAAGACTCTTATTTGTGCTCGAAAGAGATCTTCTTCTGCTATCTATTATAGAACCTGGGTTCCTACATCGATTGGTGCGAGGCTAGGTCTTTGCCCTGCAAAGTCTTTTCTGTTTCCAGAGTTTTCTTCAATCTGGACTGGAGGCTGGTCTGCAGCTTAGTACCTTGAAGGGGCAGGTTTCTGCCTTGTCTATTTTCTTCCAGAAGGCTTTTGCGCTTCATCCGTTGGTCAAAACGTTTTTCCAGGGGGTTACGCATGTGCGGCCTCCTAGGAAGGCTTTGCTCCCTGTTTGGGATCTGAATTTGGTGTTGTCTGCTCTTCAGGCTCCCCCTTTTGAGCCTTTGTCGGATATTGCTCTTTCTACTTTGACTCAGAAGGTTGTCTTTCTAGTGGCTATCACTTCTGTTCGGCGTGCCTCTGAGTTGGCGGCCTTGTCTATTCAGGCGCCCTACCTTGAGAGACATCAAGATAAGGTGGTATTTCGGTTCAAATCGGATTTTCTTCCTAAGGTTGTTTCTGCATTTCATCTGAATCAGGACATTGTTCTTCCCTCCTTGTGTCCTAACCCCAAGAATGACAAGGAGAGGGTTTTGCACTGTTTGGACGTTGTTCGCTGTGTTGATTTTTATTTGCGTGCTACGTCTTCTTTCCGTAAGACTGATGCTTTTTTCGTTGTGCCTTGTGGGCCTAGGAAGGGTTTAGCCCCGGCTAAATCCTCCATTAGTAAATGGATTCGTCAAGCCATTATCGGCGCCTAGAGATGAGCGAACCGGTTCGGACGAACCGGAATTCGCTCCGAATTTCAGGAAATATTCGATTCGGCACGAACCCGAACATTTTGTGGTTCGTGGCGATCGAATTTTTCCTGAGATAAAAAAAAAAAAAAAAATGCCGGCATGGTGGGAGCCGGCCGGCGGGCCGGTAAAGCATTTAAAAAAAAAAAAAAAAAAAAAAAAAAAAAAAAGCATTTTTGCCAGCATGGTGGGAGCGGGCCGGCATTTAAAAAAAAAGCAAACACTTACCTGCAGGTCCGGAGCATGGAGGCCGGCGCCGCTCTCAGCTGTCATCTGAGGGCGCGTCATCAGAGGGCGCCTCTGATGACGCGCCCTCAGATGACAGCTGAGAGCGGCGCCGGCCTCCACGCTCCGGACCTGCAGGTAAGTGTTTGCTTTTTTTTTAAATGCCGGCATGGTGGGAGCGGGCCGGCCGGTTCCGCTGACAGCGGAGCCGGCCGGCCCGCTCCCACCATGCCGGCAAAAATGCTTTTTTTTTTTTTTTTTTTTTTTTAAATGCCGGCATGGTGGCTTTACCGGCCCGCTCCCACCATGCCGGCATTTTTGATGGGGAACTTCGTAAAAGTTCGATTCGGCCGAACCCGAATTTCTTTGTGAAATTCGGCGAATCGGCCGAATCGAACTTTTCAAAAGTTCGCTCATCTCTATCGGCGCCTATACGGCTAAGGGGAAAGTTCCTCCTTTTCGTATCACTGCTCACTCTACTCGCGCTATTGGTGCGTCCTGGGCTTTTCAGCACCAGGCTTCTGTTGAACAAGTTTGTAAGGCGGCTACTTGGTCTTCGGTTCATACATTTTCAAAGTTTTATAAGGTTGATGTGCGAGCCTCAGCGGACGCTGTGTTTGGCCGCAAAGTTCTGCAAACTGTAGTGGTTTGAGTTATAATTCATCTTCCTGCTGGATACCCACCCTTTAGGGACACTGCTTTTGGACGTCCCGATCGTTATTACTACAGGAAGCGGGGTGTGTGTGACACACAAAGAATAATACCATTTTGTGAATACTCACCAGTAAAATGGATATTATTGGTGTGTCACACACACCCCGCTTCACCCGCCCTTTTTTGGTATCCTGGTTTTCTCTATTATGTTGAGGGTTAATTTCCTGGTACCTTGTCTTACTGCTTTTCAATTACACTGGGGATTAAGTGGGAGGTCCCAGGTATATATAGACTGGGAGGGGCCAGTTTTCAAGATCTCTCTCTCTGCAATGGCATCTGGAGATGGTTTACCCGATCGTTATTACTACAGGAAGCGGGGTGTGTGTGACATACCAATATTTTTTTCTTTTTACTTACAGATCGCAGCCAAAGCGGGGGGGGGGGGGGGGTATTCTGGGCACTCCTACAAGTTAAAGTGGACCAACACCCAGGATTTTGACTATCCTGGGTTTTGCTCCACTTCGGTGGGGCACCGACCCCCAGAAAGCCCCGAAAACTCACCTCTCCCCGCTCCCACGTGACCGCTGCAGCCAATCCCCGCCAGCGGACAAGCGAGAGGCAGCACCGGACAAGCAGAGCGCGTCCGCCGCCGCCTCCCGCGCGTCCCTCTTACAGGCAGCGCACCTGCGCCGGGTGCGCTCCCTGTAAGAGGGACGCGTGGGAGGCGGCGGACGCGCATGTGCAGCTGGAACATGGAGAAGGTAGGATTGTGGGCTTCCTGGGGGGTTTCACCCCGTGGGACATCCCGATTTCGGATGCCCCGCGGGGAGGGATCTGATCGGCCTGGGAATCTTATAGATTCCCGGGCCGTTCCCCCCTGGGTGTTGGGGACATGGCCGGATCGATAGAGGGGTCAGGTGAGTATTTTTTTTATTTTATTTGGCTGCTAGCAGTGGTAAAAGCCAGGAATGTGAATTTTACGTGGCTGGCACTTAACCCTTTTGTTGCCAAGCACGTAACACCTACGTGCTGGCTTGGCTGGGCCTTAAGTGCCAAGCCCGTAGGTGTTACTCACCTGACCCCTTGTTGGATCCGGCCGGGTCTCCTCTTTAATTTGGTGCCATCCGATCCCCCGTGGGGGGTCGGATGGCTCCAGGAGAGCCCCCGGAATAGGCCGCCCCCCCCCCCGCTTCTGCAGCAGCAGCTGCTAACTGTAAAAAAAAATAAAAAATAAAAATGACATTCACTTACCTGTGTGTGCGCTGGCTCCCGCTGTCCCTCCTCTTCACCTGGGGGGCCTCCGATCCCCCCCCAGGACTTACCGATCTTCAGGAGAGAGCCTGGGAGGCTCTCTCCTCTCTTCTTCACGATGGTGGCAGCCATCTTGCCTCTAAGCCCCGCCCCCTTGGGGGCGGGGCTTATGACGTCATCCCGGTCCCGATCACCGGCTTCAGCTTTCTCAGCTTCTCAGATGCCGGTGATCGGTGCCCTGGAAGGAGGTGACAGGAGATCCTCTGATCTCCTGCCTTCTCCTTCTCTGGATGCCGATCACAGGCATCTGTCAGCTGAGCGGCGAGGGACAAGAGCTTGCAATCGAAGGTAAGTACAGTTAAAAAATTTTTTTTTTTTTTGAATAAAATACTTTTTATTATTGTGTGGTGTTTTTATTTCACATTAACCCTTTGTGAGCTGGTAAGGGGTCCATGAGACCCCTTATACCAGTTCACAAGGCTGGGGGGGTGGCAAGTCACCTGCCCTAGCGGGTGGCTTGCCATTAACCCCCGCACCCCCATTACCTGCCTCCCCAAAGGCCAGGGGGGGGCAGAAGAGCCCGGGCCCACATAGGCTATGTGGGCTCGTAGGCTGCAGGGTGGGGGGGCCACCAAAGCTGGCCCCCCCACTCTGTGCCTACAAGCCCCCATAGCTGGTCCCGGGCTGGTTACTTTGGGTAAGGGGGACCCCACGTCATTTTTTTTTTTGGATTTTTAAGGGTTTTTAACCCTTAAAAATCCAAAAAAAAATGGGGTCCCCCTCCCCGGGAAGGGGGACCCTATGTCATTTTTTTTTTTTAATTAACCATTTGTCATCCAGCAGCTATAAAAGGCTTCTGGGCAGGAAAGGGTGTCTACCTATACATATGTGGTATCGCTGTAACCGGGAGAAATTGGGGTTTCTCACGCAATAAGATTTTATTGACAAACTTACATTTTTTATTACAAAAAAACTCTACAAATTGTAAAAAAATATATTTTTTTTAATTTTTTTCACACATTTCACCCAAAAATGTTGAGAATACACCTAAAAAATACAAACAAGACATTTCATGTTAAAGCCCAGACTCTGTTGAAAAAAACAATATATAATTTTCCTGGGAAATCCCTGGAAATCCTTTCAAAAATGACAGTTGAACATGTGTAGCGCGAAACAGTGAAACTCAGTCTGGCAACAGGGAGTGGGAAATGCTGCAGGTAGGCTGGCACTTAAAGGGTTAAGGGACGGAGAGGCAACCACGTAAAATTTACGAGCTTGGCACTTAAAGGGTTAAATTATGCCTAGGTTGCCAGGCAATTCTGCTAGTCTTGAAATAGACTTTATCAGACTTGCATTGACCATAAGCTGGGAGGAGAGGCATCTTCCTTTTTACAGCATACCGTAGTCTCCATTTAAATGGACATGACCTCTACCTCTGATATCTACAAAGCTGCTCTGCTGGCAAGGGCCTCCTGATACCTGTCAGTGCTTGGGGACAGATGAGACTGAGGGTTTAGTCTCCTCAGTGGAGGACTCTTTAAATAAGGGTTTTAGGGGAGAGGGGTCAGAGGACGAAGGGACTTTTAAAGGTTCACATAAGGATTTCAGAAGAAACTCCGGCTCTTATGGATATCTATAAAAATCACAACTGATGATCAAGTCCTGTCAGCACAAGACATGATTTACCATAAGCCTATGTCAGGTAAGAAGAAATAATTTCCTATCCATTCATCCCTTTCTAATTTAATGAAAAGGGAATGGCAATTCCCTGAGAGGAAATTTTTCCTCTCAAACTCGATCAGACGTAAATTTCATTTTGAGGAAGCTGGATGCCTCTCTGGCACAGGTCTCCAGGTCCTCTGACTTGAGTTTCCTCAAAAGGGCTTGGGATGTGGCTTCTTTTTTATTTAGGCCAACATTGGCATCTGATTGTACTGCCAGAAATGTAGTGGTTTGGCTTCAAAACTTAAAGGGGGTGTATAGAAAATGACAGCCCTAAAAATGCTTTATTGGAGACCCTCCGTAGTATGTTTCGTGCAGTCTCAGCTGAGGCAGTCTGGGTCTACGCTAAGACTTTGGCTCAAGACTTGTCAGCGGGACCTCATATCCAAGGAATTCCCTTTGAGGCAAATTTAATGTTTGACCCTGAATAAGTGGCTACGCTCGCCAGGTTCTCAGAAAGAACCAAAAGATTCCCAGTCAAACCCATAAAATCTAGAGGTAAGACTCCCTTTAGGCAAAGGCAACAGTTTTCATAACAGGTCAGACAAGAACCCAAGAAGCATTGGGGCCAACTCAAGGATGGGCACAGACCAAGTTTGGTTTGCAAACCCCTGCAGCAACCAGATAAACTTCGCAACTGATGCAGACCATCGGGTTGGGAGAAGACTAACCTTTTTCTTGAAAGAATGGCAGTCAGTAACTTAAACCCCTTTGTGCTAAAAACTATTGCACAGGGATTTCAACTGGAACTTTGGCCCAAACCTCCAGAGAAGTTTGTGGTTACACATCTGCCACGGGATCTCAGGAAAAGAGAAGCGTTTCCCCAGGTCATTCAGGAATTAGTCAACAAGAGAGTAACCAAACCAGTTGTCAGCATCTGCCAGGGAAAAGGTTTTTACTCTCATGTATTCAGGGTACAAAAAAACATCAGGTGCATTCAGATTAATTCTGAACCTAAAATTTCTTGACTGTTCCATTATCTACAAAAAGGTTCAGGATGGTATCAATCTTCACCATAAAGAACTTTATTTCCGCAGGGGATTATATGGTGAACATTGATTAACAGGATGCCTACTTACACCTACCTATATTTCAGGCACACCACTGTTTTCTGAGATTTGCAATCCTCCTAAATTCAGTAGCGCTTCACTTTCAGTACAGGGCTTTGCCCTTTGGAATCTCCTCGGCTCCCAGGGTCTTCACAAAGATCCTGGCGGAAGCCATGAGTGTGTTGAGACTACAGGGAATTTCTTATTTGGACAATCTCCTATTGACAGGAACTACAGCGATGTTTCTCTTGAACAGCCTTGCGGGGACTTTAGCTTTGCTGCAAAATTTGGGATGGATTGTAAATCTTGACAATTCGAGGAACCATAGAACAAAAGATTTATCTACCGCAGGACAAGCAAAATAAGCTTCTAACTCATTTCAGCAAACTGACACAAAAGGAGTTTATCTCCATAAGTGAAATTATGAGAATTATGGGTTTAATGACATCAGCAATTCCAACTGTCACCTGGGCTCAGCTACACTCCAGGCCTCTGCAGACCTTCCTTCTGCAGGTTTAGGACCGCAACCCAGAGTCCCTAAACACCAAAGTACATACTCCACAGACAGCCATAGGCACTTGAAGGGAGAGCACATAAGGATTTCCTCTGCCCTGCGCATGGCTCTGCCTTTCCATTCACTTGAATGGGCAGATAGAAGCACACACAGAGCAGGGGATGCCGCTACCCTTTTTTCCAACTGTGCCAGGCTGTTGGTCCAGTTTAAGGATTTTTGGCCATCTGCCTCAGCACCAAAGGAGGGAGGAGGTTTGGTTAAGGGTGGTGACCCAGGACTGGACTTTACTTTGCTTATTGTGATCAGTGTTATGTGATATTTAAATCCCTGTCCAGACACACACTAACTTCCTGTTACTATATCCCCCTTGGGAACAATGTAAAATATGCTATTTAACCCTTTAAGTGCCAGCCTACCTGGAATTTTTGTCACCCTTTGTTGCCAGACCATTTATCACTATTTTGCACTACGCATGAAAATTACATATTGTTTTTTTCAGCAGAGTCTGGACTTTAACATGAAATGTCTTGTTTGTCATTTTTTAGGTGTATTTTCAATATTTTTGGTTGAAATATGAGCAAAAAAAAAAAACAAATAAAAATCTATTTCTTACAATTTGTAGTGTTTTTTTTGTAATAAAAAATGTAAGTTTGTCAATAAAATCTTATTGCGTGTGAAATCCCAATTTCTCCTGGTTACAGCGGTACCACATATGTATTGGTAGACACCCTTTCCTGCCCAGGAGACTCCCCCAAACTGAAACAGAGCTTTAGGAGATTTTCAAATAAAATACAACTATGCTATGAGCTAGGCGCACCTTGGCGCTCCTCCCAGCCCCCTTTAAAAGCAGGTATCTCTCTATCATTGCAGTGAACATTCCCAGTGTTCATCTTGCAGTCTGGCTGCTGAAGATCGTTGGATACTCTCTCCTGGAATTTTGCCAGCTGTGCGGGCCTCCTAGCCCGTCGGCCGCTGCGGACCCTATTACCATGATCCCGTGAGACCCACTCTTGCCTCCCAGCCGCGGCTGACTCGGGATTGTGACGGTAGGGAGAACGCCGGGGTCAGGCGTTTTTTGGCAGAGCTAGGCTCTGGGCCGCAGACCCTGATTAATGGGTAGCCGGCCATAGGCTGATGGTGAGCCTACTAGGGGGGGAACCACATTATTGACTAGAAGTCTCATATCCCTCCCTGTCCCACAAGCTTTATTTTGCTGCTGTGTGTGTTTGTGTGACTTTACTTTTTGCTGTGTGCATTGCACTTATACCTACCTCCCTTGCTCCCTCAAGTGCCCTTTCTGCCAGCTTCCCTCTCCCCTCCGTCTTGACAGGCTCATACGCTGTGAGGGGGGGGGGGAACGGGACGCCGCTCACGCGGTTTTTGGCCTGACAGGCAGCAGAGGTGTGCGGGCGCGTAGTGCGCGCTGCACGGTCTGTGTGTGGGGGCCCCGCTGCGGGCTGCCCTGAGGCTAAGGCGGCCGTTGTTCCCCACCGTTGATCTGTCTTCCTGGTGGGCGGGCGCTTGTTTTCGCGCCGCCGGGGGGCAGGGCTGCATAATGCCGCTTTTCGTCTCTTTCAGCTTCGGATGGCTCCTCTGCGCCATCTTGTGCTGCTGCTGCTGCCTTCTTTGCTGCATCTGCTATTGTTGGTGTTGTGAGTCCCTCCTATTATGGATTATTGTGATTTTATGCATGCGCTTGTGGGATACTGATGGCCCTCTTTTTTGTGTCTGTTTAGGTGGGCCCAGTGAGGGTTGTGGTTCCTCCTGGTCCCCCCGCCCCCCCTCTACCTTATATTAAGAGTGATCATATAAGAGGGATCATTTAGGTTTGGCCCGTCAGTGCCTTGTAACCTGCATTACAACATTTTTTTCTAATCACCATAATGAAGGCATATGGGGCTAGTGAGCTAGGGGCCCCATCTGGGCGGGTGAAGCTCTGCCCCTTGTGCAGTGCAAGCCCTCTGGGCGGATTCAGCACTGTTTGTACCACTTGCGCCAGGAGCGTCATTTTGGACCATGACCGGGCGAACGTACCTGCCCCTAGCCCTTCATTGCCTGCGGCCTCTCCAGAACCCCCGCTGCTGCACCCAGCCCCCAGCGGGGGGGAAGCCAACAGGGGATCCCATGTTGATTTGGCATTTAGGGTGGCCAGTCTTGAGAGACAGATCTCACGAATAGCGCCTAAGAAGGCCTCGAGTAAGGGACGGCACATCGAGCCCGTTTACTCGGATAATGATGATGATCTTTTTGACGGTTTGGGCTCTGTAGAGGAAGGTGAGTTGCCAGAAGATTCACGGTCCACTGCGGATTATTCTGCTGGTGAGGACAGTTTGTCTGGTTCCTCCTCGGATGAGGATGCGTGGCTCCCTGATGATACGGAGAAATTGCTTGTATCAGTTTTTCAGACTTTACACATTGTCCCTCCTAGAGCGGCTAAGAGGAAGCAAGGTGATTTGTTTAGGCCTGAAAGACAAAGGCGATTCTTTCCAGAGCAGGCCCATTTTTCTAATATGATATTCAATGAATGAGAAAGGCCTAACAAGGTACAGTCAGCGCCTAAGGGCCTGGATAGGCGGTATCCCTTCCCTAAGGAGCTGGTCTGGCTATGGTCTCGTCCTCCCGAGGCGGATTCCCCTGTGTCGGGGTTGTCCAACACTACTGTTATGCCTTCACCTAATACCGCTTCCTTACGTGATCCAGCTGACAAGCGCATGGATCAGCTGGTCTGCCATGCGTTCACCTTTGCTGGTGCCTTGTTTCGTCCTGTGTGTGCCGCAGCTATTGTCTCCCTGGCCCTCAGAAAGAAGGTTAGACGCCTTGTGGATAGTGCTAAGACTCGCGAGCGAGCGGTGGAGTATAAAGACCTCAAGGCTTGCGTGGATTTCATTGCCTTTGATGTCTCTGCCATGGACGATGGTGTCCGGCTTGGTGCCAGGATTTCGGCCCTGCTTGTAGCACTTCGCCGCACGCTCTGATTGCGGCAATGGTCGGCTTACTAGTATCCCCTTCGTGGGGCACAGGTTGTTCGGGGAGCGTCTGGACCTCCTGGTCAAGGATGGTAGACTCCCGCGGAAGCCTGCGCAGCCCTTTCGGCGCTTATCTGCCTATCGCTCCTTTCGAGGAGGTGGCCGCAGAGATACCTGGGGTAGAGGTAGGTCCCGCGGCTGACCCAATCCCGCTTGGGGAGCCAAGTCCAAGCCCCCTGCCAAGTCCCCTCAGGCATGAGGAGGCGCCCTCACCCATCCGGGAGGGGAGACGGCTTCTGCTATTTGCTCATCTGGAGACGGCAAGTCTCGGATCAGTGGATTCAGGTGGTGGTGTCCTCCGGTTTCAAAATAGAGCTGGCAGTCAGGCCGCCCTCAAAATTTATTCGATCTCGGATATTCCAAAACCCATTGAAGGCACAGGGCCTGAGATGGCCGTGCAACACCTCCTGCGGTTAGGTGTGATTTGTCCTGTACCTCGTCAGGAACAGGGTCAAGGTTTCTACTCCAATCTGTCCACGGTTCCCAGGAAGGACGGAACGTTGAGGCCTATCCTGGGCCTGAAGGGTCTCAACAGGTTTGTCAGAGTCAGACATTTCCGCATGGAAACCTTACGGTCAGCGGTGAGCTTGCTTCGGCCCGGCGACTTAATGTCCACGGTGGACATCAGGGATGCTTATCTGCACATCCCGATTTTCCAGGGGCATCAGAAGTTCCTGAGGTTTGCTCTGGAGGATCAGAATTACCAGTTTGTGGCACTGCCATTCGGGATATCCACAGCCCCCGGTGTCTTCACCAAGGTGTTGGCGGGCATCATGGCTATCCTGAGGAACCAGGGCATTCATGTGCTGCCCTATCTGGATGATTTACTGATTGCGGCTCAGTCTCTTCAGCAGGCCAACAGCGATACCCGGAGGGTGTTGTCCACTCTCGAGGCTTTCAGCTGGGTAGTCCATTACCCAAAGTCTTCTATCACTCTCTCAACAGTGAGGTCCTTCCTGGGCATGACGATAGACACCTCTCAGGTCAAGGTTTTTCTGCCACAGCGGAAGGCTTTGGGCCTCCAGACACAGGTGCAGGCCTTGCTGTCTTGTCAGCGGCCATCGATCCGTCTGGGGATGATACTAGTGGGCCTAATGGTGTCATGCTTCGAGGCAGTGCCCTTCGCCCAATTTCACATGAGACCTCTTCAGTTCAACCTGTCGACCGGCTGGGACTGGATGCAGGAGTCGCTGGAACAGGAATTTTCACTGTCCCCCCTGGCCAGGCAGTCCCTCTTGTGGTGGCTGGAACCTATTGGAGGGCAAGTCCTTTCTGACTCCCCGGTGGGAGATAGTTACCACAGATGCCAGTCTGACTGGCTGGGATCAGAACCCCCCCTGGTGAAGAGAACACCCGGACGCAGGGATCGGGTGAGGAGGTGAGTGTATGACATTTTTTTTTTCTTTTGCAGCCGCAAGTGTCAGCAGCAAAATGGGGGGGGGGGGGCAGTTTCAGGCCCCCCTCCTGAAGACGGGAGACACCGAGGGGGGGATTGGATGCCCCCCCCCAGGAAGAGGAGCCCCCAGATTTCCTCGCATACCAGAGGTAAGTTTTTTTTATTTCTATTTTTTAACTAGCAGGGGGAAATGCCGGGCACGTAGTTTCTACGTGCTTGGCACTTAACGGTAGGAGAAGCAACCACATAGAAACTACGTGCTTGGCATTTAAAGGGTTAATAGCATCTCAAAATCTCGTAATATGTAAATACCTTATGTATTCTAAGCGAAGCCGCTTTTAGTGCTTTAATCTTTGGGTTGTGACAGAGCTAGAAGGGCATGTCGTGGTGCAGCTTTCTGAGACTTGAGCAAGCTCTCATTTGGTCAGAGACAGCTGTTCGCCCAATGTGGCCTGCTGTGATTACTCACACTGAGAGTCCCAAGGGACAGAGTGACTGTTGGACCACTTTTTGGTGTGGTCCTGAGGGGATAGAATTGAAAGGAAGGCAAACTTCTACATCTTCTACCCAGTGCTGTAGGAGATGAAGAAGAGGCCTATGGGACATGCATCAGATGAGCTTGCTGCCTTACTATTGCCGTTAAGATTAAAGTGGACCAACACCCAGGATTTTGACTATCCTGGGTTTTGGTCCACTTCGGCGGGGCACCCCGATCGGGGGTGCCCCGCTGTGTGAAACCCCCCAGAAACCCCAATAAACTCACCTCTCCCCGCTCCCACGTGACTGCCCGGCCCAATCCCCGCCAACGTCCATGCGGGGAACAGGAACGTCCAAGCGGCTTCCGCCGCCTCCCTCGCGTCACTTTCGGCGCGCGCCCATGATGGCCATTCACAGACGGCCGGCGCGGGGGCGCGCACACCTAGAGGGGCGCGAGGGAGGCGGCGGCGGCGGAAGAGAAGGTAGGTGATTTGGGGTGTTTGGGGGGGGAGGTGATCGGCCCGGGAATCTTATAGATTTCCGGGCCGATCACCTCTCGGTGTTGGTTCACTTTAAAACACATTTAATATGTGATTATCCCTGACCAATAGGAGTTTAAATAACATTTTACTCTTCCCTGCTCTATCTAAAACCTTTTGGCTGATGTGCTGTTCATATTGCTTGAGCACTAAACTGCTGAAGTCAGGGGACTAACTCTTGATGGTGCAGGGGGTGAAACCAAACCGTGGCCCAGAATGCTAGGGGCTCCATCATTGTTGCTCCTCCACCTTATTTATCTACTTTGTGCTCACTTGGCATCATTTAGAGAAAGGAAGCATCATCTGTCTCTGCTTTTTTAGGTTTTAGTTGTCTAGCTGCACCCAGTTGAGTTAAAAACAGCCTTGACAGGGCACCATTTAATATTCGCACCAGGGCCTTGTCATAATTAGTTAATCCATCGGCTAAAGTATCTAGTAGAACGAATGGCTACCCACTATGTTAGGTTTTAAAACTTTAAATGGTTGATAATCCTCTGCTTCCTTTCCTTCACTAACATGTAAAATTCAGATAATTCCAGTGATTATGTATCAGTGGATAATTACCTCTCTAGAGGTTTAGGGTGTGCCGCTATTTTGTATTTCTTTACAAAGCCCCCAAGGGTGTGTGTGCTCTGATAATTAGGCTCACTGCTACAGCAACAGTGTAATTGTAAAATTACTATCTGCCTTTCTTCCCCAATTCATTAACACTAAATGGGCTTATACGTATATGCCAACACTGAAGCTTTCCTCAGTAAATTTGCCTTTTTAAGATATTGGGTAGAAGAAATACAGCACACTTTCACCTCAAATATTTCTGTTTAAAACTAATATATTTAGGTGCCTAGGTTCCCACGTGCAATGTGTTTAACCATTTATGTGAAATTCACTTGTCTGCTTCCCCTACTATCAAGTGGCAGCCATGTAAATTTCATGTGCCTGCCATAAAAATTAAAACGCTCACCTCCATCCAGGATCCAGCGGCGGGGGTCTCCTCTTCCCCCAGGGTGCCTTGCGGGGTTGTGGTCTTCAGCGGGGCAGAGAACACAGAATCTCTGCCCCGTGCACCAGCTATTCCTCCCTGCCAGAGGGAGGGGCCTTTTATACCAGTGAATGTGCTGATATCTACCAGTATAAAAGGCCCCTCCCTGCAGTGGGAGTGAGCGGTGGAAGCAGGGAGCGGGCCAGAGAATCCCAGCTTCCTCCACTCACTTCCAGCTGTCAGACAGTAATGATGGACGGCGATGGAAGGAGGTGAGAAATTAAAAAAAAAATATTATAGTACTTTTTAATGTGTCTGTTTTTTACGCTCAAGACTTTGAGACCCCTATACCAGATCAAAGTGCAGGAACTGCAAGCGGCAAAGGCCAGGGGGTCGGCTGGTAGCCTTCGGGGCCGTGCATTATTCCCAGTATGTCACACACCCCGCTTCCGAATATTCATGACACTTGGGTAACTGTCCTGTAGAGGGCGATCTTGCAGAGATGACATGAAAAAAGGAACCCCTCCCGGTCCATAAATACCTGGGACCTCCCACCATTCCCCAGTCTTTCGTCTCTGCAGTCGGCGAAGCAAGTCAGAAGATGGCTGTCTCCTCCTTGCAGGTAGCCGGGGTAACCCCCCGGCCGTTTGTTTCTATTACTGCCTGAACCTTTTTTATTTAAACTATTGCAGTGTATATGGGAGCTTGCTCCCCCGTGAGACCCCATACAAAGGGGTAGGTGGTGTCCGGGTTGGTGATCCCGGCTTGGGATGCTGGGCCGGTTTCACTTTTACTACAGGTGCAGTTAAGGAGGGGGTGGGGCCGGGCACTCGGCATGCTCGTCGCAGAGTTTTGGCCTTCTCTACCCTCAGAGGTGATTCCTGGAGTAGAGGCAGAGGTTGTGCCCGTCCAGGTCACAATTGGAGTTCCAAACCCAAGCCCGCTGCTAAGCCAGCTCAGCAATGAGGGGGCGCCCTCACCCTTGTGGGTGGGGGGACGGCTGCGGCACTTCTTCCAGGTCTGGGACCAGGAGGTCTCAGACAAATGGATTCTGGAAGTGGTGTCTTCCGGTTACAAACTGGAATTCGAGATCCGGCCTCCTCCCAGATTCTTCAGGTCTCGAGTGCCTTCGGATCCGCTGGCCGCACAGGGGCTCTGGGCCGCAGTAAGTTATCTGCTGGACATGGCTGTCATTTGCCCGGTGTCTTCCGCGGAAAGGGGCTTGGGATTCTATTCCAATCTATTCACGGTGCCCAAGAAGGGCGGCTCAGTTCGACCCATTTTGGATCTGAAGCTCCTCAATCGGTTTAACCGCTTCAGGAAGTTTCGCATTGGAAACCTTGCGTTCAGCCGTCGATTCTCTTCGTCAGGGGGACTTCATGACGTCCATAGACATCAAGGATGCGTATCTGCATGTACCTATCTTCCTGGCACACCAGAGATTCCTCAGGTTCGTGGTGGAAGATCAGCATTTTCAGTTTGTGGCCCTTCCATTCGGGCTTACCTCGGCTCCGAGGGTGTTCCCCAAGGTATTGGCGGGGGTGATGGCCCTCCTCAGGGTCCAGGGCATTCGCATTGTACCATACCTGGACGACCTTCTCATTTTGGCTTTCTCTCTCAGCCAAGCGGAGCTAGACACCAGAGTGGTGGTATCCACGCTGGAGAAGTTCGGCTGGGTGATCAACTATCCCAAGTCCTCCCTCTCCCCGTCCGGGGAGGTTTCGTTTCTGGGCATGACTCTGGATGCCTTTCAGGCCAGGGTGTTCCTTCCTCAGCCCAAGATTCTTCTGATCCAAGATTTGATTCGGCTTCTGCTTTCCAATCCTCGCCCGTCTATCCGGCTACTGATGAGATTGGTAGGTCTGATGGTGGCTTCTTTCGAGGCAGTCCCTTTTGCCCAGTTTCACATGAAGACGCTTCAGCTCCATCTTCTAGCGACTTGGGACAAGTGTCCGCTGTCATTGGATCAGTCTTGTCTGCTGTCTCCCCGGGCTCAGCAGTCCCTTCAGTGGTGGCTAGTGTCAAGCGATCTGTTGAAGGGCAGATCCTTTCTGACCCCTTGTTGGGAAACGGTCACCACGGACGCCAGCCTGTCGGGCTGGGGGGCTTCTGGAGGGAACATCAGTTCCAGGGGTTATGGGGGCCTCGGGAGGCTCATACCCCCATCAACGTTTTGGAGCTGCGGACCATTTGGTTGGTTCTGTCTCGCTTGACTCTTCTCTTGCAGGGATTTCCAGTTCAAGTCCGATCGGACAATTGGACAGCGGTTGCTTACATCAATCACCAAGAAGGGACTCGCAGCAGGAGTGCCCTCAGGGAGGTATCTCTGGTCCTTGTTTGGGCAGAGAGCAATGTCCCATGCATCTCAGCCATTTACATCCTGGGAGTGGAGAACACGAAGGCGGACTCCCTGAGCAGGAGATCCTCTCGCCGAGGAGAATGGTCTCTCAGTTCCAAGGTATTCCAGTCTCTTTGTCACAAGTGGGGGACTCCGGAGGTGGATCTCTTTGCCTCACGTCACAATCACAAGCTTCCTGCCTTTGTGTCTCTGTCTCAGGATCCTCTGGCCCTGGCAGTGGATGCCATGTCCCTGGCTTGGGGGGAACTGGGGTTTCTGTACCTGTTCCCCCCCTTCTCCATGGTGGGCAAGGTGGTGCTCAAGCTAACTCTAGAAGGGGCACCAGCAATTCTGGTGGCTCCAAGGTGGCCAAGACAAGTGTGGTTCGCAGACGTCGTGCGGCTGGCAGTAGATCAGTTTTATCTGCCTCTTCTTCTGGATCTTATCACCCAGGGTCAGCTACGCTACCCCAATTTACCAACGCTGGCTTTGACGGCGTGGCTGCTGAAACCTCCATCTTAAAGGAGGAAGGTCTTTCTGGTGGTGGTTCAGACTCTTGTTAGAGCTAAGAAGAGATCTTCCTCTAACGTCTACTATAGGACTTGGAGGTCTTATATTAACTGGTGCGAGGCTAGGGCCTTGCCTTGTAGGGTGTTTTCTGTTCCCAGAATTCTAGAGTTTCTTCAACATGGTCTGGACTCGGGGTTCCAGCTTAGTACTTTCAAAGGGCAGGTTTCTGCCTTGGCGGTTTTCTTTCAAAGGTCTTTTGCCCTTCATCCCCTGGTTAAGACATTTTTCCAGGGGGTTACTCATGCGCGGCCTCCTAGAAAGCCCTTGCTGCCGGTTTAGGATTTAAACTTGGTTCTGTCGGCTCTCCAGGGGCCTACTTTTGAGCCGGTGCATGATATTGCTCTTTCTCTGCTCACTCAGAAAGTTGCCTTTTTGGTGGCTATTACCTCTGTTCGGCGTGTCTCTGAGTTGGTGGCCTATTCAGGCTCCTTACTTTGAGAGGCACCTGGACAAGGTAGTTTTCCGCTTTAAGCCGGATTTCCTTCCTAAGGTGGTTTCGGCCTTCCACCTCAATCAGGATGTAGTTCTCCCTTCCTTGTGTCCTAAGCCTAGTAATGACAAGGAGAGGACCTTACGTTCTTTGGATGTGGTTCGATGTGTGAAATATTATTTGGTGGCTACTTCTCCTTTTCATAAGACGGACGCCTTTTTCGTGGTGCCCTCCGGGCCCAGGAAAGGTCTGGCGCCCGCTAAGTCTTCCATTAGTAAATGGATTCGACAGGCCATTGTTGGGGCCTATTCTGCCAAGGGGAAGGTCCCCCCTTTTCGTGTTACTGCTCATTCTACTCGTGCTGTTGGAGCATTTTGGGCTTTTCAGCACCAGGCTTCTGTTGAACAAGTTTGCAAGGCTGCTACTTGGTCTTCTGTTCATACTTTTTCTAAGTTTTATAAGGTTGATGTACGGGCCTCAGCGGATGCTGTTTTTGGCCGCAAAGTTCTGCAAGCTGCAGTAGTTTAAGTTTGCATTATTGCCTTTTTGGGATCCCCACCCATTATGGGCATTGCTATTGGATGTCCCAAGTGTCATGAATATTCGGAAGCGGGGTGTGTGACATACTGGGAATAATACCATTTTGTGATTACTCACCTGTAAAATGGTTATTACAAGTATGTCACACACCCCGCTTCATCCCGCCCTTTTTTGGTTTTCTGGGATCCTTTATATGGTGAACCTTTTTCTTTGCTGTTTACATTTGGCTCTTCCTGGTCCCTTTACTGCTGTCTTATACTGGGGAATGGTGGGTTGTCCCAGGTATTCATGGACCGGGAGGGGTTCCTTTTTTCATGTCATCTCTGCAAGATCGCCCTCTACAGGACAGTTACCCAAGTGTCATGAATATGCGGAAGCGGGGTGTGTGACATACTTGTAATAACCAATGGTATTTTTTAAAACCTTAAAAATTATGAAACATCCCCCCCCCCACTGCCGTGTATGGACTATGCACAGGAAAAGCTACATTTCAATCCAAGATTTCTGATGAGTTAAAATTGTGCAGGATTTCTTCCACCTATTGGCATTGATTCAATAAGAGTTGAAAAAAATTTTCATGGTAGTAAAAAAGTCATTTCATGAGAAAAAAAGCCTGAGAATTTCACTTTTAATGAATCACCAGAGAGGAAGTCAATGAAAGTCAATGGCACTTTTTTGCTCCTGAGAAAAGTAGAGAAATGTTTACCCCTTTTTACCTGTAGTAAAAAGTGCCATTGACTTTCATTGTCGTCATAACTAGTGATTCATCAACACTGAAATTCTCAGGCTTTTTCTCATTAAATGATTTTTTTTACTACCATGAGAATTTTTTTCAACTCTTGATGAATCAAGGCCATTGTCCTTTGGATTAGCAGCCACCCTCCCGATAATCAACAGTATCTATGGGGTGAGCTGTGTCTCTCTTCCTTTGCATCTATTAAGATTTTGACGGGTAGCATATTTAGTTATGCTGTTCCTATCCGTTGCATCCTTGCAGGATGCATCTATAGAATTTTGATTAAATGTTACTCGCCTAACTTTCTTGAACAGTTGCAAATTAAAGGGGGGCTAGTTAATCAGCTGTTATAAAGCTAAACCAGTAAACAGAAGAGCTGTGGCTGGAATATCTACCCTATTTTTATGTCACAGCGTGTGAGCATATGGGGTGGGGTGAACAACACCAGTGCTGGACAGAAGACCTACCGGGAAAAACAGGTAATCATAGATTTTATTGTTTAAATAAACAAAACAGGTTGCTCATTTGCAATTGATTGTTCCTATTGATTTCAAGGTCAGTCCAGGCAATGGCAATACTAAGGCAACAAGGAGCTCATCTGAAGCTTGTGTCTTTCCTCCGTTTCCTGCAGCACGCTGTGGTAGCTATAAAAAATTTCTGAAGTTTGTACCTTGCAATTCCTTTCCTCCATGATCATGCACTTTAAATTTGAAATGATTTGCTAATCCTAAAAGTCTCTCACAGATAGATTGGATAGTTTTCCTCTAAAAACAGTTGATATTTTGATGTATTTATTTAATTTGGTTTTCTTTATCTACTGTTAGCACTTGTGAAAATCTAATGTATGCAGAAATATAGAAAATGTTAAAGGGTTCACAAACTTTCAAGCATTACTGTACTTCCATATTTACAAACTATGTGTTAAAGATAAAAAAACAAAGTATGATACTATGATAAAAATCTTCTATGACACTGCTCATCTATAATAGCCAAAAATAAAATTTGCAAATCAAACTATGATGCCTGCGGCAGGTTGTCTTACAGTATGTGTAAGAACAAGTGTGACGTCAGAAATGCTCCAGGAGAGTGCTATGTGTTGTATTACTGGCTCTTTAAGAGGGTCTATACAGTCATGGACAGTAAGGGAAATTGGGTGGGTCCTGCTGGCCAAGTAGCACAGTCCAGTACTAGTCCATGTCAGAAGGACTATAAAGGGGAAAACAAAGCTGAGATGGAGGCTGCTGGCATGTGTTTCTGCCTCTGGGGTCCCCTCCATCCTCCCCCACTCCTTACCCACCTGGGCAGGGGGGGGGGGCTCACCTGTCAAGGGGCCCCCAGAGGCAGAATTGGGGCTGTAAAAAGACAAACAATTGTGATGGCAGATGTGGGGTGGGGGTGCAGAATGTGCATCAGGAATCGGCTGTGACTTACCTGAGCCCCACGATCTAGTCCCTGGTCGGCTACAGCCAGGGCCACATAAAGTTCGCCGCCGCTCCCACGATTGATGACACTTCTAGTGCCAGTGTTCTCACTCGTGGGAACGGAAGGCCATCTGTCTATAGCCCCGTCCATAGCCTATTTGACAACCGCATTGCAGACCGCTGACCAGGGACCAGTTCGCGGGGCTCAAGCAAGTTAGAGCTTCTTCACACTCTAAATATGTAAGCTGAGTTATTGGGCCAATCAACCAGCTTTTCAGCTTTTGGGTCAAATGCCGAACTTGAACACTGACTAGCTGAAGTCTGTGTTCGAGTTTGGGAACCCAAGCTCATAAGTTTGGTACGAACCCAAACTTTGTAGTTCGCTCAACACTACCTGTGTTATGCATGTCTGTGATGCCCAACAGATCCTAGAGGCTTACATAGTTATGCAGACCTACTCTATCCCTGGATAAGACTTTATATGTCATGTAATCTGTACAACAAACCTTAGATTAAGCATATCATTCTCAAATGTAAAGCTTTTGAAGTGGACCAGTGATTTTTTATAAAGGGTTATCTTGATTTGGGAATTCCCCATGTGTGAAAACCCGGGAAGTGCCATGTGTGAGCTCAAGTTCTATTAGCATTGATTGCTGGCCCTGGATTCATTTAGACTTTGAGGTTGCTGTGCACTGCAGACATGCAAAAACAGGCTCCTCCCGGCCCTTCATATACCCAGGGACCTCCCACAAATCCCCAGATTTCTCTGCAGTGCTGACTGTGAAGACATGAAGTATCACTCTCTCACAGGTGAGCGGGGCTATTACAGCCTGCGGCCCTGTTGGACTGTTCCCACCCGTCCTCCCTGTGATGTGCCTCCCAGCCTGGGCTGCGCTGGTCGGGTGAAGGTAGGCAGCACCATGCGTGGTTAATGGAGCCATGCTCCACCGCAGTCCCCCACCAAAGGGTAGGCGGTTTAGGCTGATGGTGAGCCTCTAGTGGATGTCCCTCCCGCATTATTGCCCCATGCCCCGTGTAGTGGTGGACCCTGTTCAAAGGGTCGCCATCCTCCCTTGTTTCCCCCCGTATTCAGGGGAAAAGAATGGGGGGGGGGGTGGCGGTCTCAGTGTACTGTATTGTCACGCTTATGGCCGTAGTTTTGCCCTTGACCGGCAACTGGGTGTCAGAGCCGCGCTGCTTGCTCTTTTTATTTGGCCGCCGCCGTCTTTGCCTTCTCATTTTTTAATTAAAATTTACTGTGCTGGGTGGCGGCGTCGTCAGACTACGAGTATCCATTAGCAGATGCTTTTAACTAGCATATACTATGCTTGGCTTGTCAAGCCGGGATGGCTGCCTCAGAGTTTCGCGCTCTTTGGGGGAGGCGGGGACCCGGCGTGGCTTGCTACGCGTCACGCCCAGATTGGGCCCGCCCTTCGAGGTTCGGTTGGCACCATTTTGTTGCTCTTCGCGCGCGCACACTTGTTTGCGGTCCTTCTTCTCCCCAGGTCGGTAAGTGCCCTCGCGGGCGATTTCATCATTAGTACCGTATTTGCCGGCGTATAAGACGACTTTTTCCCCCTGTAAAACATGCCTTCCAGTGGGGGGGGTCGTCTTATACGCCGGGTACCTCCGCTCACATACATACTAACACACACACACACACACACACACACACACACACACACACACACACATTCATTCTTACCTGCACTTCCTGGCTGTTGCGCGCTGGACGTTGGTGGGCGTGCCCCAGATGGCCGGCATCCATTGTTTTCATTGGACGGCGGCCATCTGGGACACGCCCACCGACGACCAGCGCGCAACAGCCAGGAAGTGCAGGTAAGAATGAATGTGTGTGTGTGTGTGTGTGTGTTTGTGTGTATGAGAGCGGCGGCGGCGGTGGTGGCGGCGGTGGCGGCGGCGACAGGAACTGCAGGGATGGGCAGACCGGCCCTCCGACCATCGGTAAGTGTGTGAGCGGCGGGGCGGGGGGAGGAGGGAGTGGGGCCACTCGCTGGCTGCACTGAGGGATGCCCCCATGCCTGTACTGAGGGATGCCCCATGCCTGTACTGAGGGATGCCCCATGCCTGTACTGAGGGATGCCCCATGCCTGTACTGAGGGATGCCCCATGTCTGTACTGAGGGATGCCCCATGTCTGTACTGAGGGATGCCCCATGCCTGTACTGAGGGATGCCCCATGCCTGTACTGAGGTATGCCCCATGCCTGTACTGAGGGATGCCCCATGCCTGTACTGAGGGATGCCCCATGCCTGTACTGAGGGATGCCCCCATGCCTGTACTGAGGGATGCCCCCATGCCTGTACTGAGGGATGCCCCATGCCTGTACTGAGGGATGCCCCATGCCTGTACTGAGGGATGCCCCATGCCTGTATTGAGGGATGCCCCATGCCTGTACTGAGGGATGCCCCCATGCCTGTACTGAGGGATGCCCCCATGCCTGTACTGAGGGATGCCCCCATGCCTGTACTGAGGGATGCCCCCATGCCTGTATTGAGGGATGCCCCCATGACTGTAAGAAGCCAGAAAGTATGACTGTAAGAAGTCACCCAGGGACTCTGGGGAAGGGAATTAACATGTTGAAATAAAATCTGATGTCCTTTTACGTTTTATTTGGTGTGCGGAAGAGGGAGTAGTCTTATACGGTGAGTATATAACAAACTCTAGATTTTGAATGGAAATGTTGGGGGGGTCGTCTTATACGCCCAGTCGTCTTATACACCGGCAAATACGGTATTTTTTCTGCTGCGCATGGCCATGACACCTCTTATTCCCCTTCTGTCAGACGTCAAAATACTCTGGTGGCTTCTCCCGGCCTAACATATATTGTAGCGGGCTTACAAAATTCTCCCAAATTCCTAGCGGGTCTTTGGGACATCCAGGGTTGCCTATTGCGTAAATCCCTACTGGCATATATTGCATTGATAATCACCATATGGAGGCATCTCAGAATTATGTGACCGGGGTACCTCCGGGACAAGACCAGCTGTGTACAGCGTGTGGACTGCCCCATGCTGATGCGGACAGAGCACGGGTCTGCGGACCCTGTGTTAAACAAGTACTGGCCCTGCAGTCAGGGTTGCCAGTGGCTGCGCCTCGTTTCAATACACCTGTCTCCCCGTGCTTAAATCTCACTCCTGATGAGTCGCACTCGAGCGGGAATGACCAGCAAGTCGTGCCGCGCAGACTGCCTACGGCTGATCAGGTGATTTCGAGGTAGAGCGCTTGGGCCCTGGTAAGAAGCGGTCCCTGACGCCTTCGGTTTCGCCCATTCCTTCTGAAACTGAGGAGTTCACTGCTGAGCAGGGTTTTGCTCTTTCTGATGAAGGTGAACTGTTCTCTGACTCAGGCTCATCTGACGAGGGGCCGAGGAGTCATGATGATATGGGCCCGATGAATTACTGATAAAGATCTTCGAGGTCTTGTCTATCTCTCTCCCTGGTGAGGCTCCCAGGCATAGAAGGGAGAGCTTCCATACAGCGACGCCGCGTTTGGAATTTCTGGAGCAGGATCACTTCCAGGCTCTTGTACTCAAAGAATGGCAATGCCCTAGTAAACTTCCAGGGGTTCCAGGGGACTGGGATTGGAAATACCCTTTTCCCCCTGATGTGGTTAACTGTTGGTCATCACCTCCCGTGGTGGATGCACCGATCATTGGGGTTCTTAACCCCCCCCCTTTATTGCAGCCCCTACTTATCATACCCTTATTGTACCCTTCGGGATGCTGAGGACCGGCGCATTGATAGGCTGGCTTCCCACGCCTTTTCTTGTGCAGGGACGGCTCTGCGCCCGGTCTGTGCCGCGGCCATCGCTGCAGTGGCCGCTAGGACCCTCATCAGAAAGATGATTGATCATCAACCTGAGGACCTCCCCTGGGAGGTGTTTAATGCACTCTCCAGTTGTGATGTATTTGTAAGATTTATCCTTTTAGCGCTGGATGACTCCATTAGGGTGTGCGCAAGAACTTCCGCCCTTTAGAGGACGATGCCTATTCGGGGCCCGTCTGGACCTGTTTGGAAAAAAGGGCAAAACACCCCTTCGCAGAAGGCGCTCTCGGCCTTCTAGGGGCAGGGGCACCCCTCCACCCCCTATCCCCCTATGTTAGTGTCAAACCCGAACCAGGGGTGTCCTTCCAGCTTTTTGGTGTAGATTCCTGCCCCAGGAGTGGCAGACAATGCCCTGGCCCCTCCGGCAGGACTAAGTCCAAATCTTTCACCAAAACCCCCCAAGCATGATGGGGCGCCCTCGCCCGCCTGGGCAGGGGGTTGGCCGCAGCACCTTGCTCCTATCAGGAGGCGTCATGCCTCGTTCTGATGGATTCAGGAGGAAGTTTCCTCTGGATGCAGGATAGAGTCTGCTGGGCGGCCCCTTCCCGAGATTGTCAGGATGCTTCTGGTCCCTGCCTCTCTTCTGGTGTTGGCGCAGGCCACGCGCGGCCTGCGAGGTCTGGGGTCACTTGCAGGTTGCCCTTAACAGGCAGAGGCAGGGGCCTCTACACCAACCTTTCCACATTCCCCCAAAAGGATGAGGCACTCTGCCCATTATGGCCTTCCATAGGTGCGGCATTTTACATTCACAGGCAGTTTCTGCATGGTTTCTCTGAGTTGGGCCGCCAGTGCCCTGTGTCCAGGGACCTCTTGCCGTCTGTGGAGATCTAAGATGCTTATTTCATTACCACTGTGTCTTCTGGGCACCGAGGTTCTTACAGGTTAGCATTGGAGTTCCAACACTGCTGATTGTGGCCTTGTTATCTGACCTCTCTTCTGCTCCCAGAGTGATCGCCAAGGCGATCGGGGGTGATGTCTCTGATGAGACCAAGGGGGCGTCCGCGCAAGGAACTGCCTGGTCGTCCTTCTTTGCTTCCCAATCTCTACTTCAGGCCGAGTTTGTTACTCAGCTGGTGGTGTCCTTTGGGAGCCTTTGGATGGTTGCTCATTCACCTCAATTCCTAATTTTCCCCTTATTTGGTATCTCCATTCCTAGGGTTGAACTTGGATTCGGTTCAGGCGGGAACCTGCTTCCTTGACTATAAAGTGGACAATCTAGTTACATGGGCTCGGTCCCTCTTTGCTGTTCCCGTCTCTTCACCAGGCTGGATTCCAGCTGGTGGGCCTGTTGGTGGCTGCTCAGAGGTTGTCCCTTATGCTCAGTGCCCTTGGGCTCTTCTGCAACTTATATTGTAAATGCTGGACTGGGTTCCAGCTTCCCTGGAGCTGGGTCTGTGTACCCTTCCACCTTGGTACGGTGGTTCCCCTTGAGACTGTTGTACTCAAGGAACCAGTCAGGGGGCACCCCCTTCCTTGCGTCTTCCTGTAGATGGATACCAAATCTATCAGGTTGATGGAGAGGGGATTCTTTCTTCTGAAATCCCCTGTGGTTCTGGGGGAGGTGGGACCTTTAGGGGTCCATTCACCTATCTATTTTTGAAGCGGTAGGCTTTCAGGTTGGCTCTATCTCGCTGGACTTCTCCTTTGCGGGATCTGTCTATTTTGGGGCTCCTTGGTCTGTCTGACAACAGTGGCCTGTATTAATTATCTGTGTGGACTCGGAGCAGGATGATCCTCCAGGAAGGTATCTGACCCTGATCTGGGTGGAGGACAGCATTCCCTGCATATCTGCGATATTCGCTCCGGTGGATGTCCTTCTGCAACAGGATGTGCATATTCTTGTGTCTCTGTGTGATCCATCTAGTGTGGATCTTTTTGGGCCCCGTCACTATCATAGGTTCTAGGCCCTTGTTTCCCTGTCTCAGATTGTTCTGACCCTGGTCATGAGGCTTTGTAAATTTATGGATGGACATTCTATTCTGTATGTCTTATCTTCATTCACCCTGCTATGCGGGGTCCTGCGCAAGTTTGCTCTGGAAGGGGGAACCAGTGATACTGGTGGCCCCTGGGTGGCCTAGTGGAGTGTGGTTGCAGATGTGGTACTGAAGACAGCAGACCTGTACGTTCTGTCAGGAATGCCGATCTGCTCACTCAGGCCCCCTTTTTTCTATTTCACCCAAATCTACAGGCTCTGGTTTGGTTGGCCTGACGGTTGATTCATCCACCTTGATGGTGATGGGCTTATCTTCTGGGTGACTGTGACTTCTGGAAGCCTAGGAGTTGGCTTCTTCTTCTTCTTCTTCAGTCTATTGTGGGGTATTGCATACCCATATTGATTGGTGTGAGTCTTGGTCTCTCCCCTGTTGGGCGCTCTCTGTTCCCAGGGTTCTAGAGTTATTACAGCATGGGTTGGAGTTGGCTCTCCTACTCTGTACTTTGGAGGTTCAGGTTCTGCCCTGTCCGCCTTCCTGTAGAAGTCTTTGCTCAGTTTTTGCCTTGGTTAAGCATTCTTTCGGGGATTGCTCAGGTGACTCCCCCACGTAATTCTAGGATCCCAGTTGGGATTTGAAGTTTTTTCTGTTCGCCTTGCGGGGTGTTTCCCTTGGACCTATTCCGGATGCTGTCTGACTGTTCTTATCCACAAAGTTGTCCTTCTGGGGGCTGTTACTTCAGTCAGACGTGTGCCTGAGCGGGCGGCTCTGTTTAGCTAGCCCTCGTTCTTTGATATATACACCAAGATGAGGTGGTGTTCCGCTTTACGCCGGACCTTCTGCTTAAGGTGGTGTCTTAGGCTCATGTATTTAAGACATTCCCCTCGATTCAAAGAGCAAAAGTTAATTGATTTCGGATCGAGAATCGTAAGTTTGGGTGGGTGTTAGTCATTTTTTCCTGTTTTTTTGGCCATTTACGACTCGCACGAGCCTACGTACGAATGCGTATATGCTCTTACGATCATCGCACGTTCGTTCCTAAATTTTAGGATCAAAACGTAAAACTTAGGATCAAATCCTAAAACTTAGGATCAAAACCTAAAACTTAGGATAATCGAATGTGTTTAGGTGTGATTCAGAGAACAGTTTTCAAACCTCTAAATACGTTTTAAAAGAAAGCCACTGCCGACACCTTTTAGCAGTCGTATTGCTGTTCTTGAACAGGTTTTTTGGCTATGTGGAGGAGTCTGCGCGTCTTGAGCTCCAATGAACTGCATGTATCAGCATGGCCGAGGCCATAAATGGTATAGCAATGCATACCTGATTCATGTATGCCTTATAAAAGCATTTTAATGTGGACCTTAATTAGTCCTTTGCATGTAAACCTTTATTTTGCAATATATTTGCGTTAATTAAAGAAATTTATGTCCTTTGGTATTTATTTTTAAATTGATGTACTAGAATAATATTTTTAGATTGCATATATTGGTGTAGTTGTTTACCTTTGCTTTGTTTAATTATTTAAGCACATCTTTGGTCAGATGCATCACACTTACTGAGGAGAGGAGAGCGGGATAAAGTGCAGGATGTGGGTTACTGCTGTATTTTGCACAGACACAGCAGAGCTGGGGGCACGGAAAGGTCAGAAATCAAAGAATCCAGAGCAACACAGTCACAAGGCCCTTTCTGTTTGCAGGCTGCCCGATAATACCTGAGCCGCCATCTTGGCTGTTTCTAGGCTCATAACATGCAGAAGTTGCTGGGTTTTTTTTATATTTGAGAGCAATCTGTATGTAGAGGGTGTGGGTAACCACACACAAAATTTTAAGTTGTACCATTTGAAGCCAAAATATTAAAATTAAATCCACAAGTAAAAAATGCAAGCTAACAAAAAATTAAACAAAGTAAGATTTACTTATGCAAATGCATTCATTAATGGTTGGTTACTACAAAATGAATGAAATAAAAAAAAATAAAAGACCAAATATTTAGAATGCACTTGAGGTGAGTTTGTAAGTTTGTAGTGCGCAGCCGCAAGATCAGAAGGATTTACGTCCAGACAAAAAAGGAAAGAGGGCAAAACCAATGTTGCAACCTGAGAAATGAAACGGAAAATTCAGGATGGAAACTGACATAGGTCTGATTCCCGAACTGCCATACGAACGGACGTATATTTTAGGATAGAAACGTATTTGCTTATAGAATCACTCGCAAGTTCATACGAACGCACGAGCGGACGTGAAAAATAGGATGATCGGCACCCAAATCCAAGCTGTTACATGTTTCTTTGAATCGACCCTATTGTCTTTCTTCCGTGCTTTATTCCTAGTAACGCTGAGGCAAGGGGATCTACTTCCCTCAACAGGTGCTGCCATTTTTTTCCTGGATTGTCTCTTGTCCCTTAGGGGGACTGATGCCCCTTCGGGTTTGTGGGCACCTACATCTGTAGGTGCCTGATCTCGTCTGCTTCCAGGGGTTAAGCGGCCTTTGGCCTAGCCTTTCCTTGGATGGATGTCCCTTCTGGTCCTAGGAAGGGTTTGGCTTCTTCCTGGGCTACTGTTAGCGTTTGATCTTGTCAGGCTGTTACTCAGGCCTATTCTTTTAAGGGAAAGAGTTTCTTCTCACTTTATTTCTGATCCTACTGGTGCCTTGGTATCTTTGGGCCTTTCAGCACCAGGTTTTGTTGAACAAGTTTACTGGACCGCTACTTGTTTTTTTGTTCGTACCTTTTCAAAGGTCGTTATGATGTTGGCATTAGAGCCTTTGCTCATGTCGCTCTTGGTAGCAAGGTTTGCAGGTGACAGTGCTTTTCTGTCTGCTGTGCCTTTTTTGTTGGGGATCCCACCCTACTTTATGGACACTGCTATTGGATGTCCCAAGTGTAAGTATTATATCTGGAGCAGGACGTACTGTATACTTAGAATAATACAATTCTGTGAAATACTCACCTGTAGAATTGGTATTATACGTATACAGTACGTCCTGCTCCACCCGACCCTGGTTTTTGCATTATTCTGGATCCCCTATATGGTGATTGTTATCATTGTTATCATTACCAGTTGTTTTTGGTGGTTACATTCTCCCGGCTTCTGGTTCACTGCTTTTCAATGCTGGGGATTTGTGGGAGGTCCCTCGGTATATGAAGGGCCGGGAGGAGCCTGTTTTTGCATGTCTGCAGTGCACAGCGCCATCTGGCGGAGGATAACCCAAGTGTAAGTATTATATCTGGAGCAGGACGTACTGTATACGTATAATACCAATTCTACAGGTGAGTATTTCACAGAATTGTATTTTTTGCATTGATGCAGAAAGAGTCATGTAGTGAAAAAAGTTTTTTTTTCCACTGCCACAGCCATGCCCCAGAAGGTTTAAAGTAATTTTCACTATCCTGGGTTTTAGTCCTTGCCCCCGGGGCACCCAGATCGGGTGTGACCCGCCCGTGTGAAACCCTGCAGGTTGCCGAAACAAACTCACCAATTCCCGGCGCATACACGGCCGCTCAACCATTAAGCGAGCCCAGATCCGCTCACATCAGCATGTCTAAGCCTTTGTTTAAGACGAGTGGCTCCAAGTGTGCTGCCGGCCGCATCCCCTGCTACCCTCCAACAGGGAGCGTGCCCACGCCAGCCATTCACAAATGCCTGGCGCAGTCACGCGCCTTACTAGAGGGATAGTGGGGATGGGACCACGGCTCGCACATGCACCGATGGACCAGGATACAAGGTAAGTATATGGGGCGACCTGGGGGGTTTCACACAGCGGGGTATCCCGATTTTGATGCCCCAAGAGGAGGGAATCGATCTGCCCGGGAATCTTATAGATTCCTTGGCCGATCACTGTGGGTTTTGGTCCACTTTAAGATTGGCAATTGGCTGATCTAAAAACTGGCAGATGAACCAACGGCTTCCCTCTAGATGAGTAGTGCTCCCCCTAGCCTATCTGAATGTCTGGGCGCAAGATCACCCCTCAGCTAAAGGAAAGCCATGAATGTGGTCGCAGGCAGCGAAATCACCGTAAGAGCCCTGGTAATAGTCCATTTTTTGAGTGACGTGGAGGGACCCTGGAATAAGTCCAAAGGCAGTGAATGAGCCATGGGAGCCCCAGTAAAGGCCTGTTTTTTGTGTGACGTGGAGGGACCTTGGAATGCATCCAAAGGTAGTGAAAGCACCATGGGAACCCCGGTAAAGGTACATTTTTTGCATGACCTGAAGGGACCCGGGGGTTGCAGCCATAGACAGCAAAAGCACTGTGGGAGCTGGGGAACAGTTAAGTTTTGTGGGTGACTTGGAGGTCACCCACAGTGGGGTATCCTGACTTGAGGGATGGCTAGTGACCAGGCCTGGAGTCTTTTAGTCTCCAGGGATTTTAAGACTCAACACTACCATGTGACCATCTGTCTAGGTGGGAGCTTCTGCCCAGCAATTCTGCTGTAGCATTTCTGCATTTATTTTGCCTATTAATAATGAGCTGGTTACTTATATGCTGTTACTACATATAAACATGTGCCGGAATTCAGCAGCGGCAATGTGATGATAGTGGGGCTGCCAGTGAGGACCCATTTCCCCCTGTGCTTTAGGGGAAAAGACATGCTCTTGGGCTGCAGCGGACTTTCTCCAAGAATGTCCATTTGTGATCCAGCTTCAGTGTTGTGTGGAGAGCGTTCCTGTCAGTGATGCAGAGCTGAACACTGCAGATTGCCATTGTAGTGCAGGTCACGTATCGGTGAATGAACAAGATTGCATGAATATTGCAGTCTTTATTCAGCGATTGGATAAAAATAAATGCCCTTAACACCTACGTACATCCAATCTTTGCAGCTTCCTGTGTGCTTATTCTTCCTGAAGCTTTAATTATTTATCCTTGGAGAGAATTTGACTGCTACAAGCAGTCACGACTCAGCAGTTTAACCCTGCAGTGGCCGTGCCTCATTTCCATAGAGCTAATTCACAGGTCCAGAACGCACGCCCCGCGTTGTTTGTTTGTAACATGCTGAATGTAATACAGCAATAGTGGCTGCAACCAGATCAGAAAAGGAGAGAATGCAGCATAGCCAGGGAGCAGAATTTATATTGATGTTTAATATTTCCATAAAGAGAAAATCCCACAACACAATTCACTCTTTAGTCTTCATACACATGAAAAAGCGGAAGGCTCATTCCTTTCTCTTAGAGCAGCTATACTCAACTGACCGGGGTCCGAGTGCAGACCTCGGTGCCAGATTTCTGTACCCCTGCCCTGACAGCCCTGCACTCAGTGGCTTCTGTGTTGCCATGCCCAGAGCTGCCCCCTTGATTGGCGATGTAGTGCTTAGTCTCCCTGCCAGTGTCATCCTAGCATTGCAATATGAAGTACTGCAAGGGGGGGGGGGGGGGGGGTTGCATTGCAGGGTACATACAAACTATCTAACTTGTATTATAAGTTAGATGTGACAACAAATAATATACATATAATATGCATGGTATTATAAATCAGGTGTGACAAAAGTGTTACAGGTACACATTGACATTTTTTAACTTCAAAAACATCAGAAACACAGAACATTATATATAGAGCACCAACTTCTCTGGTGCTGTACAGGGTAGAGAATGCAGCAGGGAAAGACAAGTAATATACTTATAATACACAGGGTATTATGAGTCTAATATGATCCCTCTTCCCTTGATGCCCAATCCCTCTAGGAGAAATGCGTTCATTGTCCAAATTGGGAGAAAAGGGCTTTTTTTTATACATACATCATATATAAATTAGTAGATACAGTACATGCATGCCTAAAGGCCCAGAGACAATAAACATGGTGTACTAGCAGTAGTCTCCTTTGTCTCCTATGTTCCTTTTATTGACTTGCAAAACATCAGAAAAACAACACATTATTATATCTTCTGTGACACTGTAAAGTAGCTTGTTAGTAGCTTGCTGGTACACTTCAGTAGTGACAGATACAATCCAAGGTTGTCATAACTTCCATCAACAGCATACAAAGTCAGTTCCCCTTTAGTAGGAATAAGGCTACAGCAGGTTCTCTCCTTTCTATTGGTAGCTTGGGGTCTTTACTCCCTTTTCAAGTACCTTTTGCTTCTTGTTCCACTGTAGCAAGGTAGAATCAGGCTCTGGATGGATCCTTCTCTCAGTCTGGCTACTGTCTCGCTGACTAGGTGCCTCTGGGGCATCCCGATTCAGGATGTCCCTCTGTGTGAACGTCCCCAGATGGCCCTCACTAGCTTAACTTTCCTCCGGTGCCTCGCCAGGATCATGGGCTATGGCCGGATCCTCAGCATTCCTGCTCCATTCAGATAGGCCGGGAGTACATCAAGTGCCCATGCATGTGACGTGGTGATGGTGGAAAGGTGAGTGGAGTAGATGATCTGGGTGGTTTAACACAGTGGGCATCCCAAATCTTCCCAGAGTACAACTACACTGTTAACTATTGTACACTGCTCCAATCCCTGAATAAATGGAACGCAGCAATTAATTACCAGCACAGAGTGCACTTAATCAACCAGTAAATGCTCTGCCTCATTTAGTATAAACATATCTATGAGTTCTCCCAGGGGTAACCAAGACCATGGCAATAGCAGCCCTACTGCAAAAATAAATACAAGAAGACAATGCTCACATACCAAGCCGGAGTGTCAGCACAGTGTTTCTTTATTCATATTACTGCAGCATTATCAGAGACACTTATCAAGCAGTAAACAAGACTAAGAGGCCGATTTATCAATAGCGCCAGGTAGCGACAGATGAGCGACTGTAGCGTGATTTTTTCAGCGCCAGCCAGTATTCGCTGTGCTTGGCCGGCATTAGCTTGATGACAGCGACTCAGTCGGTGTGCGGTAATGTTGAATACGGGCTGGGGGGTCGCTGTTTCACAGGTCCAGCGTTGTATGTGAGCGCCTGACAACGAATGGCCAGAGCGAACGGCTAGCTTCATATTCATCAAAAAATCACGCTCCGAATGTGCTGTCGCTGTCCATTCCTTGTTTAAACCCCAGAGCGCTGGCGGCGATCTGTATTAAGTAGTTTTTAACCCCTAAACAACCATATTTTTTGAATGTAACATTATACATGTTTTTAGAATCATTTTGTAATATGAATACATTAATCTCAGACCTGTTAGATCAATTCTGCACATATATTTTTTTTTTTTTTTTTTACTTAAAAATAAATCCTAACATTGCAGAAGTGTTCTCCGATTTTTTGACATTAAAAAAATTAAAAAAAAAATTATTACCAATTAATCATGAATTATTATAGATTGCTCCATTGAAATGCATTGGACTTCGCCAGGGAGCGACAGCTCATACCTGGCGCTGTGAGGGAATTTGCAGCGGCGCTGTTCGGTCCAGGCGGCTTCATGATGAATGCCGCGCTAGCCGTCGCTCTCGCCGGCGCTAGCCTCATTTTGCTTGATAAATGCGTCATTGTGACCGCCGCCGGGCGTACTTGAGTCGGTAGTCGCCGTTAGCTGCCGCTACCTGGCGCTCGTCAGACACTACCTGGCGCTATCGCTTGATGAATAAGGGCCTAAAGCTATTGCTATCATTTTCAGGTTGTTGCCTTCTTATTTTGTTTTTCCCTGTCCCTACTTTCTCTTGATTTTACGGATGATTATACTCTTACATTTAGTGAGTACAGAGTGGTACCCCTTCTCTCTTTACCCTTAAAGGGTAATTCCACTTTCAATGTCTTTTTAAAAAGTTTCCATTATTGTGTGGCAAAATGATGCTTATCTGTTTGTTGTATGCAACTTATGTGTTATAAAAGAAAAAAAAATCCATAGCAACAATGTGTTTACCTTAGCTATGGTGATTTCAAATACATACCCCCACTCTAGCTTGCTAATGATCTGATTGGCTAAAGCCTATTCTGCTTAAATTCAATTGCTTTGAGTTTGACTTTACCTTTTTAATGTCAGCCTAAACATGTTTTGCATTTTGTACTATAAATGTTTAACTGTGATTTTTGCAGGAATTTCCAGTTTTTCAAGGAAACCATAATGCTTGAAAAAGCCCCATTCCCCATTCCTATTACAATATAATACACATATGTATCAGTAGACACCCGTTCCTGCCCATGAGACCCCCCAAACTGAAAAGAGAACATAACATACAACTACTATGTGCACTTTGCAGTTAACTATCATGGGTGTGGGCTGACTGGCATAAAACAGGCAGACATTGGCAGAGTTCTTGTGCAAACACAGGATTTTTATTCTCAGGAACCATCACCAGTTTCAATTCAGCATTGCATCAAAAGTCCATCAAACAAATAATGGTTTCATCAGCAAAAGTCAAACACATAATTTCAGAGCTCACCCAGTAACAGGCTTTCAGGCAGACACTGGCTCTCTCCAGCTTCCAGCAGAGCAGCAGGATTAGCTCCTGCTGCTGCTCTGTTCACATCTTTTTTGTGTCTCTGACATCCAGCAGCTTCTCCCTTAATATCAACTCAGATGCACACCTGGTTTAGTCAGCAGTTTATGAATCCTGGACTGGGGTGTGGGAGTGCCTATCCCACCCAGACTCTACAGCCACTCCTAAATCCCAGACCCAGAAATCTAATTTAAACAAACTGCTTGACAACCTAACTGTTGCCAGCCAGTAGCTTTACCCTGGTCCTACGGTGCATGCACGGCTGCTGGTCCAATCAGCGTGCTCAGAGCCGCTGACGCCATGTCGTCTAAGCCTTTGTCTAAGCCAACGTCTCTGAGTGCGCTGGAGGCCACATCCCCCGCTTCCCTCTAACAGGGAGCGTGCCCATGCTGGCTATACACAAATACCTGGCGAGCATATGTGCCCTGCTAGAAGGATGGTGGGGACGGCTCGCACATGCACCATTGGACCAGGAAACTAGGTGAGTGTATGGGGCGACCTGGGGGTTTCACACAGCATGGCATCCCAATTTTGGATACCCCGGGGGGGAGGGAATTGATCGTCCCAGACATCTTGTAGATTCCTGGGCCGATCGCGGTGGGTTTTGGACCACTTTTAATATAAAAAAATTAAGAAAGCGTAGGGTCTCCCATCTCAAGCTAAACTAGCCCGGGCAACAGCTATGCAGGCTTGTAGACTGGCCCGGAGGCTGAGCAAATGGCCCCGGACCCTTAAGGCTTCCAACCCATATAGCCCACACAGGCACCAGACTTTCTACACCCCCCTGGCCATTGGGGATGCAGGTAATTGGGTGGGGTTTTGGCAAGTTATCTGCTTGCCAGCTGGTGACTTGCCAGCCCATTCTGCCCTGGTGTTAAGTGAAAAAAAACACACACGGACACACAAGTCATTTATTATAATTATTTTTTTAAAACTACTACTTACCCTCTCCCATTGCCGGGTGCTGTTCCACGGCATGTCAGCTCACTCACTTGAACATGGAGGGACATGAGCTTTTGGTTTTTGCTCTAAAACAGGAGAAAACTCCTGTTATGTGAAATTAACGTGGCTGGCACTTAAAGTCAGGTTGGAACACCGTTGCATTGGGCTACATTTGGCATTGCCCTAAATTGTTTTCCATTTTTAAATTGAAGGCAGAGACATCAAAGTTTACTGTTTCACCATATGATTTCTCTTATAAAAAAGTGTGCATGGCCCTTGGCTCTGTGATGCTGCATAATAATCAGCATAATGGCTGTAAGATTCCCGGAACTTGCTTCAGACACCCTGGCTGTGCTCCTCCCCCTGTTGCTACATTGGGGCCTAGAACATCACCCCCAGACACACGTGGTTGCAATCGCCATTGTGCGCATTCCCAAATGTGCATGCGTGCTCTGCCAAACTTGCATGACCACAAATCATATGCACAGATGCAGCTGTCAGCAACCCCCAGCCCCCCCCCCAGCATCTTTAGAAGCTGGCAGACAGTGGAAAGCGAGGTGAGTACAACCACCCCCCCCCCCCCCCCCCCTGATCAGCAATTCTGGCTTCAGCAATAGTGAGGCAGACAGGAACCCTTGCCAGCGATGAGCTCCAAATCTCGTTGATGCTCATGGCCTTGGAGGAAATGCCAGTGTCGGAGTGGACCTGCTTGAGCGCTTTGTATATGTAGATGGCACAGCTCTCTTTCCTGCTCTTGCCTTGCTTCTTGCCATCTATTTTCTGGCTCTTACTCTCTGCTTTGTTGGAGCCCTTGGGTGCCCTTGTCCAACAGACACTCTGTCGCTTGGTGCTCAAAGCATTAGCTAGTATGGCAAGCCACAGTGGTCATGCAGCTCTCTTACCACAGCAGAGTATGCTTAAACCGGGCCAATACTCATTTTTCGAAACATGGCTGCCAGGGTCCCCCCTCTCGATTGAGCGCAGTAAGGCCTGTTAACCTTACGTGACAACTTGCTCTCTCTGGGAAACGCAGCCCCACGATTGGCTGACGTTTGTCACATTTCCTATGCCTGTGCTTCCGCTTTACTGGCTGCCAGACATGTGATAGCTGCTGGCCAATGGCAGGGTTGCATTTCCCAGAGGGAGCAAGTTGTCAGGTGAGGTTTGCGGTCTTTACAGCCTTCAGTTGAGGGGGGAGCAGCAATCAGGGTGCCCCCCTGCAGCGGCCCAACACCCATGTTTTGTAAAATGGGTGTTGGTCCGGTTTAAGACTCAAAAAGTTGTGCCATGACATGCCTTTCCCAGCTCAGACACAACCCAGAAACTGTAGCAAAGAAAGTGTCTTTGCTTAGAATAAGGCATTTACATATAATCTGAGATTTTGAGATGCTTTTAAATGGCTCATTTTACATTGTTCCCAAGGAGCATAAGGTGGGAGGAAGTTTGTTGCCTGGACAAGGTCTAGCATTCATAATTCCTAGGGGGCATCCCAGTTTGGATGCCGTACAGTTGAAATTGCCGTCTATGCTCCGCTTGAGCCACACTTACCAAGCCGCAATCCAGCGCTGTATTCCAATGTGGCACAGGAAGTGCACATAGCGGCACACAGCATTAATGGATTGGGATACAGTGGTGGGTGATGACTTGGAAACTAAAGCTTGGGTGGGGGATAAGAGGCAATTCCAACTGTGGGGCATGCCAAATAATGATGCCTTTTAGGAATCAAATGACCAAAAGGCATATTTGACCTCTCAAACCTTTACTAGGGCCAGTTACAGGTATGGACCAGCTCCAGGTATATGTATGGGCACTCAAATCCTAGTGGAGTTTGTAGTGTGTGTCATGAGAAACTTGTAAATTTGCATGTATGGTACATCTATTGTTATGCCCCGAGCATTAATATAGCCTACCACCCCCTTATCTCCAGTATGCCAGCCATGAGCCAGGACCAGATATATGGACCTTTGCTCAATAAAATCTCAGTGGGCTTGCCTCTCTGAACTTGAGAAGTGCAGCAGGTCCTGTCCATTACAAGACTAAAAGCCGAATTTTAATGGAGGATCACCTGAGTACAGGAGCTAGCTTTCAATCAGGGGCAATGCAGTAACCCAGCTGCGCTCCACCACTGGACCCTTACAAGCTGTCTGCAGGTAAACAGTTAACTCTCAGTTAAGTCTCCCAGGGCACAGGTTAGCCGGGTGCCGATGCCAGCTCTGCCCTTTATGCTACAAAATAGGGCACACAAAAAAAACCCAAAAAGTATGAATACACTTTTTCAGTAGTAAACTCAAATAGGTAATTTTCTATAGGCCAAACGCTGTGTTTAATACTGATTGCCATTTGGCTTTTGCATGCAGCCTACTTACTACATTGTTGGTGGGGACAGTCTCTGACACAAATGTGCATTCTTATGCTTTTATCCATTCTGTGTCGTTCATTTATTAACTGGAGCAACAGACAAATAGCGATATCGCCTGCAGCAACCAGCATGCTATCGTTCATTCTCTAAACCTGCAATGGTAAACAAGCAAACTGATTTGTTGCTATGGAAACCATTTTACTTTGCTCCATTTTATAAATTAAACGGCATGTAATTCTAAAAGAAAGTAGCTTGTATTGGAAATGAGTTCTGTATGAACATATCTTGAGAAATGATGGTAATTATGTAAATAATGATACATTAGGATATAGTATTTTTATGCAGGCATATGTTTTTGTGCTTGTTTGTTTTGCCTCTTATGCACTTATGTTTCATTCTGGATGATGTTCTGTGTGTCATTAAATGGGCCCTCTGTATTGAGGTACAAATCTCTTACATATTCCAAGGCTTTGTTAACATGCTCAAACCAAAATAAAAAACCTATGCTTGTAGAGGTCACCCCAGAATCCGCGAAGACAGGGAACAAGCATGACTCTGGCCTAGAGGCTGACCCCACAGGAGGCTATACCGGAGGCTGAGGGCCACGTGGAAGCAAAACTCACTCAGCTTCCCCAACAGACAGCTGTCCAAGGTGGGCCAGGACTCCAGGCAGTTAGCAATGCAGAGGCCACTCTTTTCGGCCAAGCAGCTTCTTATGGGCACTTCAGAAAGTTCAGACTAAGGGTCCCTGACACATCCTGGAACACCCCAAGCGCTCACCTCTGATGACCAGGCCCCCACCTGTGTGACCTTCAGGTGATAAGTGCTATGGGGAACTCCCATAGCTCACCCCTCACAAAGGAAGAAAAGATCAGTGCCCCCTCATGGCTTCTTCTTATCTGGTACTGACCACATTCCTCCTCGAGGGCCCAGGCTAGTGAGTAGGGCCGGGCCTTTTTTTGGTCACACCGGCCCTGATGTGTTTATGGCTCAGTATAGTATGTTAATGTCACATAAATATGTATATATTTATTATATATATTAAAGTGTACGAAAACCTGGGATTGGTCCCCCCCCCACCCGGGGAACCCCACAGATCGCTGGTAAAACGTACCTGACTGCCGATCCGACATCACATGTGCAGATGCTTGTCGGCTAAGGGTCGACTGGACCTTGTTGCCCGCCAGACCCCCACTGGCCTCTAGCTGGGTGCATGTGCTTTTAGATTGGTAGGTAGGTTTTACTGGGGATATTGAGAAGATCTTGGGTGTTCCTCTTTAAAGTGGACCTATCACCAGGAGACCAGGAGTTTCATTATCCTGGTGACAGGTCCTTGCCCCGGGCCCCTTGCCCCCCCCCAGATCGCCCACTCCACTCTCCTTTCCGCCAGTCCTGCGGTGCATGCGCAGGCATGTGCTCGTCCAATCAGCACATTATGTTGTCCATTCTAATGCACAGCATAAAGCCATTGGCATAGGGAGCAACAGGGGGCACATCCCTGGTTTCCATGTGGAGTGTGTGCTGCCGTGCACCTGACCTATCTGAATGTCTGGGCGCAGGAGCTGCAGGGATGCTGTAGTGACGCCAGCGATGCTGCCACAGCCCACGATCATGGCAAGGGTCCGGTGATAAGGTGAGGGCCTGCTGCGGTGGTGAAATGGTCCACTTTAACCAGCCTAAAACCCAGGTGAGTAAAAAACCTGGGTTTTGGTCCGCTTTATGAAAAACAATAGGGCTAAGTGCAAAACTGGAGGAAGGAGATAGGACCATTTCTAGAACTCTGGGGCCTGCACATTACAGAAAAAGAGTTTTTGAGAGAGAAGGGCAGAAAAATATGGCTTACTTTTTAAATGTGCTTAAGGTGGTGTCCCTGAAAGGGTTAATCCCTGATCTATGAATAACATGGTCAGGTGACCTCTCAGGAAACAGAATCCGGCTGCCGCTGCAGTTGGCCCCGCAATGGTGGGTGTAGTGCTCTCCTTAGGGGGGCAGAGTAAGGGGTTGCAGGCATCCATAGCAAGATGGATTAGAGATGCTAAAGCTCTGGCCTATCAAGCAATGGGTGCCCCCCTTAGGTATTAGAGTTCATTTTACCAGGGCAGTGACAGCTTCTTGGGCTTATAATGGCGGCATCTCATTTGAGGAAATATGTAAGGCAACCACCTGGTCTTCACCACACACCTTCCTGAGGCATTACAAGGTGGATATATAGCAGAATTTCTGAAAAATGGTTCTTCAGGCAGTCTGTCCACCTTGAGGTAGGACTCTGTATGTTTGCTTGCCTTCTGTGGCTAAGCCGCCCTGGAGGACACCTGGGGAAAACCCCAGTTAGTCTTACCGGTAACGGTATTTCCAATAGTCCTCCAGGACGGCGTCCTACACTCCACCCTGTTTTTTCATGTCTATTATGTCTTGGTTGCACAGGTGTTACTCCTTGTCCTCCTGTCTTTTTCCCCTTTGAATCTCAGAGTATTCCTGTGTGATTGCCTAAAAACTTTGAGGGCTCAGGGGAAGAGGCGGGGCTTTAATACTCTGTCAGTTTGTGTTTCCTGTTTAGGGAAAGGAAGTGAGTGGCTAAGCTGTTCTGGAGGACTATTGGAAATACCATTACCGGTAAGACTAACTGGGATATATGATTATCTCACATTCTGTTCTGTGCCCCAGGGGCATCCTGATTATTCTAAGTATACAGTACGTCCTGCTCCAGATATAATACTTACAATTGGGTTATCCTCCGCCAGAGGGCGGTTTGGCACTGCAGACATGCAAAAACAGGCTCCTCCCGGCCCTTCATATACTCAGGGACCTCCCACAAATCCCCAGATTTCTCTGCAGTGCTGACTGCGAAGACATGAAGTATCACTCTCTCGCAGGTGAGCGGGGCTATTACAGCCTGCGGCCCTGTTGGACTATTCCCGCCCGTCCTCCTTGTGATGTAGGTAGGCAGCACCAGGGGTGCTTAACGGAGCCATGCTCCACCGCAGTCCCCCACCATAGGGTAGGCGGTTTAGGCTGATGGTGAGCCTCATAGTGGATGTCCCTCCCGCATTATTGCCCCATGCCCCGTGTAGAGGTGACCCTGTTTAGAGGGTCGCCATCCTCCCTCGTTTTCCCCCGTATTCGGGGGAAAAGAAGGGAGGGGGGGGTGTGTGTGTGTGTAGCGGTTTCAGTACATACTATTTTGCCCTGGACCGGCATCTAGGTGTCAGAGCCGCGCTACTTGCTCCGTCTATTCTGGCCGCCGCTGTCTTTTTTCCCTTGACTCTCAATCGTACAGCTCGCGCTGACTTATCATCCTGCAACTTGAGGCAGGAAGCTAATCTTTTTACATCGCCTACGGGCGGCGAATTGGTGGCGGCGTCTTTGGTCCTTACGAGTACCCACTAGCAGACGCTTTTACTCATACTACATGATTGACTGGCCAGCCTTAAGGGCCACTTCAGAGCTTCGCGCTCTTTGGGGGAAGGCGGGGACCTGGCGTGGCACGCTCCACGTCACGCCCTGATCGGACCCGCCCTCTGAGGTTCGGGCAGCGCCATTTTGTGGATCTTCGCGCGCGTGTTGGCGGTCCTTCTCCTCCCCTGGTCTGTAAGTGCCCTTGCTGGCGATTTCACTCTTTATTAATTCTTTTGCTGCACATGATCCTGACATCTATTGTTCCCCTTATGTCTTTCAGACGTTAAAGACTCCGGTGGCTTCTCCCGACCTAACATAACTCGTAGCGGGCTTACATAAATTCTCCCACATTCCTAGCGGGCCTTTGGGACATCCAGGGGTGCTTATTGCATAAATCCCTACTGACATATATTGCACTGATAATCACCATATGGAGGCATCTCGGAATTTTGTACCAGCAGTTCCCCTGGGACAAGACCCGCTGTGTATAACGTGTGGCTACCCCCACTTCGGTGCTGAGAGCGCACCGATCTGTGCACGCTGCGCCGATCAAGTACTGGTCCGGCTGCCAGGGTCGCCAGGGGCTGTTCCTCGCCCTAACACTCCTATTCCACCAGGCTTAAATCTTGTTGCTGACGAGTCGCTTTCGAGTAAGGAGTTACAGCCGGCTGCGTCTTCCAGACTGCCCGCGGCTGACCAAACTGTTACAGGGCCGACAAAGCGCTCCGGCCCTGACATGAAGCGGTCCTCTACGCCCTCTGTTTCTACCCCTGCTAAGGGATCGGCGGAGTCCGCTACTCCGCGGGCCTGCACCACTTCTGAGGAAGGAAGGTTGTTCTGGGACTCGGGCTCATCCGATGAGGAGCCGAGGAGTCATGACGATTCTAACCTCGAAGACTGGAACCATTTTGATACCGTTGGCTTGCTGAGTAAAATCTTTAAGACCCTGTCTATCTCCCTCCCCAACGCGGCTCCCCAGCCGAGAGAGGAGCGTTTCCATACAGCGACACCGCGCTTGGAATTCCTAGAGCAGGCTCATTTCCATGCTCTCGTACTCGAGGAATGGGAACACCCCGGTCGGCTTCTAGGGGCCCCAGGGGACTGGGATTGGAAATACCCTTTCCCCCCTGAGATGGTTGATTGTTGGTCTTCGCCCCCTGTGGTAGACGCTCCGATCATTGGGGTTCCTAAACCTCCCTTTGCGGCAGCTCCTGCTTACTGTACCCTTTGGGACACCGAGAACCGGCGCATGGATAAGCTGGCTTCACACGCTTTTTTCTGTGTAGGAACGGCGCTGCGCCCGGTCTGTGCCGCGGCCATCACTGCAGTGGCTGCCAAAACCCTCATCGGACAGATGCTTGAGCATCACGTTAACGATCTCTCCTGGGAGGTGTTTAAGGCACTCTCCAGTTGTGATGTTTTTTTAAGATTTATCCTTTTAGCTATGGATGACACCATTAGAATGTGTGCGAGGACTTCTTCCCCTTGTGGTGGCGATGTGTCGCATGGTCTGGCTGCGAGAGTGGGGTGCGGACTATGCTGCTAAAAGGACTCTTACAAGGTTCCCCTTTAAAGGGCATCGCATGTTTGGGGTCCGTCTGGACCTGTTTGGAAAGGGAAAGTCACCCCGGCACAGGCATCCGTCTCGGCCCCCTCGGGACAGGGACACCCCTCCCTCTCCATACCATAGCGTTAAACAAGAACCGGGGGTGTCCTCCCGGAGTCTTAGCACAGACCCCTGCCCCGCGAGCAACAGACAACGCTCTGGGCCCTCCGGCAGGGTGAAACCTAAATCTTCCACCAAATCCCCTCAAGCATGATGGGGCGCCCTCACCCGCCTGGGCGAGGGGACGACTGCGGCACCTTGCTCTTATCAGGAGGCATTTTGCCTCTTTCTGGTGGATACAGGAGGTAGTTTCCTCCGGATACAGGATAAAGTTTGCTGCGCGCCCCCCCCCCCATGATTGTCAGGGTACTCCTGGTCCCAAGCCTCTGTTCAGGTGCTGGTGCAGGCCATACACAGCCTGCAGGGTTTTGGAGGTCACTTGCAGTTTGCCCTTATCTGGCAGAGGCAGGTGCCGTTACGCCAACCGCTTCACATTCTCCCAAAAGAGTGAGTCTGTCTGCCCTTCTTAATCTCAAGTTGTTGGCAATTCTGCTATGCAGGCAGTTTTCTGCATGAAAATTCTGGGATGGGCCACTAGCGCCTTGCACCTAGTGGGTCCTTGCCTTCTGGGGAGATCAAGGATGCTTATGCTCACTTCCCTGTGTCTTCTAGACACCCAGGCTGTTCTGGTTGTGTTGGATGTCCAACACCGCTATTCCGTGGCCTTGTTATCTGGCCTCTCTTCTGCCCCCACGGTGTTCACCAGGGTACTAATGGAAGCTATGCCTCTGATGAGACCAAGGGGAGTCCGCGAGAGGCCTGCCAGGTGGTCCTTCTTGCTTCCCAATCTCTATGTCAGGTCGAGTTCGCTACTCGGCTGGTGCCATCACTTGGGAGTCTTCTGCATGGGCGTTTTCTTCACCTCTTGTCCTCCTTGTCCTCTTGATTGGTATCTCCATTCCTAGGGATGGATCTAGTCTCGGTCAGGTGAGAATCTTCCTCCCTCTACAATAAGGTGGACAATCTGGTTGCATGGGTTCAGTCCCTACTTGCTGTTCCAGTCCCTTCACCAGGCAGGAATGCAGTTGGTGGGCCCGTCTTGGTGACTTGCTTAGTGAAGTTCCTTATATTCCTCTACCAGGGGTTTTCTTCTACAACTTCTATTCTTAATACTGGACTGGGACCCAGCATCCCTGGAGCAGGATCATGTGTACCCTTCCCCTGGGTTAGGAGTCCCTCTTTGAGTGGATTTACTCTAGGAACCTGTCTGGGGACAGTTCCTTTCTTGCCCCTTCCACAGATGATCACCGTGGATGCCAACCGTTCAGGTGACGGGGAGGTTTCTTCCTTCTGTAACCCCATGCGGGTGTGGGGAAGGTGGGGCCTTCTAGGAGGTCCTTGTACCTATCAGTACAGTGAGTGTTCAGGCTGACGCTATCTCGCCTGTCTTCTCCTCCGAATTTTTTCTGGTTCGTGCCGCTCGAATTTTCCCTGAAAAAAAAAAAAAAAATGCCGGCATGGTGGGAGCGGGCAGGTCGGCTACGCTGTCAGCGGGCAGCGGGCGGCCTGCCCGCTGCCACCATGCCGGCTACGCTGTCAGCGGGCCGGCGGCGGCCCGCTGACAGGCGTAGCCGGCCTGCCCGCTCCCACCATGCTGGCATTTTTTTTTTTCAGATGAGCGATTCGTTAAAGTTCGATTCGGGCGAACCCGAATTTCTTGGGGAAATTCGGCGAATCGCCCGAATCGAACTTTCAAGAAGTTCGCTCATCTCTACTTATTTCCCTCGGCTAAGCTTTCCTTCGGGGGTTGCTCATTGTGTGCCTCATTTAATTCTATGATCCCTGTTGGGATTTGAATTTTTATTAATGTTGCCCTGTGGGACGTTCCTTTTGGGCTGATTCAGGAGACTGTCTGACTGTCTTTTACCTTCATCGTGGTCCCTTGGGTCTGCTGACTCAGTCAGATGTGTGTCTGAGCGGGTGGCTCTGTTTCTCTAGCCCTCGTTCTTTGTTATGCACCAGGATAAGGTGGTGCTCCGCCTTACGCCGGACCTTTCTACCTCTGGTGGTGGTTTAGGCTCATGTGTTTAAGACATCGACTTTCTTTTGTACCTTATTCCTAGTAACTCTGAGGCACAGGGATTTATTTTCCCTCATCAGGTGCTGGAATCCTTTTCCTGGATTGTTTTTTCTGGTCCCTTAGGGGGACTGATGCCCCTTGGGGTTTGTGGGCACCTAACTCTGTATCTGTCTGATCTTCTCTGCTTCCAGGGGTTACGCGGCCTTGGCCTAGCCTTTACTTGGATGTTTTTTCGTTCTGGTCCTAGGGAAGATTGGCTTCTTCCTGGAATAATTATTAGAGCTTGATCTTGTCAGGCTGTTACTCAGACCTATTCCTTTGAGGTGCTGAGCTTCTCTTGCCTTATTCTGATTCTACTGGTGAATAGGTATCCTTTGGCCTTTCATCACCAGGTTTTGTTGTACAGGTTTGCTAAATGGCTACCTTGGTTTCTGGTTCATACCCTTTCAAGGGTTTTTTACTATTTGACGCTGGAGCCTTTGCTCCTGTCGCTTTCGGTGGCAAGGTTGCAGGTTACAGTGCCTCGATGGCCTACTGTGCCTTTTTTGTTGGGGATCCCACCCTATTTTATTGTAAGTATTATATCTGGAGCAGGATGTACTGTATACTTAGAATAATACAATTCTGTGAAGTACTCACCTGTAGAATTGGTATTATACGTATACAGTACGTCCTGCTCCACCCCACCCTGGTTTTGCATTATTCTGGATCCCCTGTATGGTGATTGTTGTTATTGTTATCATTACCACTTGTTTTGGTGGTTGGTTTCTCCCGGCTTCTGGTTCACTGCTTTTCAATGCTGGGGATTTGTGGGAGGTCCCTGGGTATATGAAGGGCTGGGAGGAGCCTGTTTTTGCATGTCTGCAGTGCCACAGCACCCTCTGGCGGAGGATAACCCAATTGTAAGTATTATATCTGGAGCAGGACGTACTGTATACGTATAATACCAATTCTACAGGTGAGTACTTCACAGAATTGTATTTTTGATGCCCCGCTGTGTGAAACCCCCCAGATTGCCCAGTAAAGCTCACCTCTTCCTGGTCCTATGGCACAACCAATCAGAGCTATTTCCCATGCATATGTCATTCGGCAAGCTGCTCTGCCCTTCTTCAATCAGGAACACAGGCGGGTGCATCTTCAGCAGTGCATGTGCTATCCAGGCTTGGGACGGGTGTCCAAAAATGCGGGGATGCGGCCACTCATGCTTAAATCAGTGAGGGAGCCCGGAAACAGGTGAGTTTTGCCGCATCCTAGGGTGGTTTCACACAGTGGGGCATCCCGATTTGGGATGCATGGGGGATGGGCAGTGGCTGCCCTGGATCTTTTAGATTTCAGCCTGCTGGCTGCGATGGGTTTTGTGCCACCTTAAAAACAAAACTAGGCAGAGAGGAAATAAACGGTATTGGCAGCAGAAGTCAGGAGAGCTTGCAATCTACCATTTTTTTTTTTAAAGTCAGTTTAAAAAAAAAAATACAGCACTAAAGCAGTTGCTTGCTCATTGCATTCCAGTGTACTATTTTTTTTATAAGGAATTCTATTTAGTTACAAGCCAAATCTATTGCTGGGGTATACCATCCATAGCTGCTGCTTACTCACTGCATACCGTCTACTTGGGGACTGTGCATTATTAGTTATGTCAGTTGATTATAGGCAGCAGCATGGCTGAGATGCTGGGAGAGGAAGCTCCAAAATGGCCACTACCAACAGAAAATCTGCGAGGAGGCTTTTCAGCTTTGAGTGGATGCAGGAGCAAATGTAAGTGCTGACAATGCTTCATATCATGCATGCAGATGGGGCAAGTGAGTTTTATGGCGTTTTCTTTTCCAACTGTGCCAGGCTGTTGGTCTAGTTTAACACTTGTTGCACACCAAATCTAATGCCAGGGTATACTTTCCACTGGCTTCCACCTACAGTTAACTGCTGCTTGCTTGTTGCATACCAGTCTCATTGGGTGTAGTTGTTTTACAAAGAAAAGGACTATAAAATGGAGACAGCGTGAGGAATGGGCAAATAAAGGGGGCTAAGTAGGTTGGTTCCAGTAGCCATTGCACAAGCAACCAGTTCTAAGGCTGCAAATATTGCATCAGACAGGGGGATGCTTTCGTTTTCCAAGACAAGGAGCTTCTCTTTCTTTTTCATAGCACTATAAGCCCTAGTGGATTGGCTGATGGAGCCTGTGACCACTGCCTCCCTCTTCCTTAAAAAGACCAACCATCTATCTAAAAGTTAACTTACTAAGAAGTAATGGATATGGATCAGTCTGAGGAACTTTTCCACCAGTCCTTGAATCTAGAAGTGGCAGTGGGCTTCAAACAAAGACAGGAGGAGGGTGAGGATAAGACTCAAATCCCATATACTGATGCACAACTCTTACTTTCCTCAGGGGTCTAGGAGGAGCAGAGGGCAGTCACAATCAGGATACAAGGATATTTATCTATTATAGGCCTGAGGGCAATGGCTATGCAGCAAAATGGAAGATGACATGCAGCAGCTCCTGTTGCCTCTGGTCTCTTTGATTCCACCAAGGAGGAAGTTGAGGTGCAATATGATGAGGTGCTTGACCTAGGCCAACATGGGTCCAGGAGGAGATGGTTCATCAGACCAGCAGTGAGGTGGAAATGGAAAGTCAAAATAAACATTTCCCCTTCCTGGGCGCCAAGGAATCCCCCACTCTGTGTACACTCACCGGCCCCTGTTCAATTTAATGGGCTGCACAGGATGCTGATTTGTACACTGTGACCAAGATGACCATATTAACTGCCAGGAAAGGGGGTCGAGGGGGCACTTCAAGGGCATCCCTGGGGAGATACACCCAAGTGACACTGTTCAGCATTTCCAAAGTATTTTTAGATGTTAAGAAGCGTTTTTATGACTGCGGGAGGCTAGGCGCATATGTGGGTTTTATTTTATTTTTTGCTACAGATGACCTTTATAAAGAGGACCTAATGTCAATAAAAACTTTCAGATACAGTAATAAAGCAGAAGCCTGAGCACGAGCGAATATACTAACCGCTTCCATTTCCATGCTGTGCTCCAATGCTGCAGAGAAGCACATGCTGCACATTCTGCTGGATCTATTGCTGGAAAAATAGAGAAACAGGAGTGGAAACTCTCCAAAAGGTAATGCCTGTGGGTGATAGTGGATATCAGTTAAAAAATAGGTAAACATACTGCTAGTTTGCAATCTGCAAATTTCCTTTTTTCCTGCGTTCACATTGGCAGACTTGTGAGCATGCAGTCATTGCTTTTTTCAAGGGCTGACACACCACAGTTTCTTTTTATAATTCGCATGAAATTTCCGACCCCCTCCCAAAACTGCCTGGAGACACCGATAATGCAGAGACCTTTCCGTGTATTGTCACGCAACTTCTAATTCACTGACGATATTTTTAATAAGTAATTGACTCATATTTGTTTTCTTTATTCCTACCAAAACCTAATGATTTCATTGAAAAATTCAGATGCATTCTTGTTTCCGTGTGCATCACCATGGCAACCCCTGTTGCTAAGGGAGGGCTCTCAGCATATCTTCCTGCTTGCAGCTGTATGAATTGTTCCCTTGGAAAGACAGGTAGGCAAAATGTTACCGTCTGTGTGTGTTGCGTATGCTGCTGCTTTCTAGACCCCTCCCGTACTAGAACAGCTTGCACAAAATCAAATTACACCTAAAGCTGATCTGTCAGTCAGATGCTCCTTTCACCCTGTTTTCAACATCATTGCTGCAGCATCAGTTAAGATTGCCCCTGGTTATGACGGAGCACTGTGACAAATCCTGCTTGGGGAGGAATGACTCCCGCAGACAGACACTATTGCAACATTTAACCAGTATGTTATAGAGAAGCAGCTGAAAGGTTGTCAGACACACATATTTTGTGCTCATCACCATCATATGGTCCTTATGACTCCCATGGATATTTGATTGAAGTGGACCAAAACCCGTGATTCACAGCCCTGGAGTGAGTATACTAGGCAAAACTGGGGGTTTCACAACACAGGGGCATCACAAATTGTTGTATAGGAAGTCCAATTACAGGTGTTAGCCAGAAAATGTAAATGTGTTAAATTAGAGGTATAAGAATTTAGGACCAGCTTCTCGGTTTCCCCTGGAGCATCCCAAATCGGAACACCCCACTTTGTGAACCACCAAGGTCACTGGTACACTCACCTTTCTTGACAACTCCTATGGCACTTCTGCTACCCCGGCTGGGGCGTGCTTTTGTGCCCAACCATTCAGATAGGCTTGGGGCGGGAGCACTTCCCAGAAGCTGGGTTATGTGGCTAGTGGGCTGATCATGTTAGCCAGCATTCCTGATATCAACCAATCAGCAATCTCACAAATGACACATGGGCATGGTATCTGTAGTGGGAAAACCATGCCACTGCCGAGGCTACTTCATCGTATCAGGTAAGGGTGAGTGGTGATCAGGTGGTAGGTGGTCTCTAGTAGGTTTTGTACTACTTGTGGTCTAACAGTCATAAGCACAATGACCCATCTGCACAGAGATGAGTGTAGAACCCAGCTTTAAGGGTATTATGGTATTGAAGGTGGAGCTGTAATCAACAAATGGCATTTTGACAAATATGCCCCCACCTTTATCTGGCGTCACTGGTTGATCTGTTAGGCCTATAGGCGAATTCTAAGGGACCCAGGGTGACTGGGAGAGATGCAGTGATGAAGTCTCTCACTCGCCTTTCATAGCACTTTAAAGCACTTCATGGCTACTGAGGTCAGGGCAACAGGGTGATTGTTATTTAGGCTGCTAGGAAGAGGTTACATACTTGTGTAAATACTGGTACCAACTGATCAGCACAGAATTTCTGAACTTGTCCCAAAATGCCATCTGGTCCCATTGCCATCCTGGTATCCATGCTCCTGAAGGCCTTCTTCACCTTGTCCTTGGGATGAGAAGAGCATTGTCACTATCATTGCATCCGACATCCAGGCAATTGTTGTTACCAGTTCCTCTCGCTCAGCTTTCACCGTTGTCTGTGGGATCAAAGTGGGCAAAGAAGGAGCCAGGGACATGTCTGCATTCACCAGTTTAGTCCCAGACAGCTTTGGGATGCCCCCACAAGAAAAAAGGGTCCATGTAAAAAGGAGCTGGGATGTCTCTGGCTCAAAGTCAGACCCCACAGGAGGCTATTCTAGAGGCTCAGGGATACAGGGACACCGTACTCACTCAGGTTCCCCAACAATCAGCTGGCCAAGGTGGGTTCTGACTCCAGACAGTTGGAAAGCAGAGACCACTCAATCACAAGTTTCTTCTAGGGTAAACACTCCTTTATTGGCACTTTCAGGTTGGGGGGCCCTGACACTTCCCGGAACACTGCCAAGCGCTTACCTCCAATGGAATAACCCCCACCTGAGTAGGCCTCAGGTAGGAAATGCTATGGGGAGCACCCACAGCTCTCCTCTCACCAAGGAAGAAAAGGGCAGTGCTTCTCATGGGCACTACCTCCATCCTTCGGAGCTTCTTCTTCTTCACAGGGAATCACCACGTCCCCCTAGAGGACCAAGGCTAGTGTTCCATGACTGTGTCAGCCTCCTTCCTCACAGCCCCACATGCACATCTACACAGTTTCACCACCAGCACTTGCTGGGCCTCCCTGGTATAGGCCAATCCGTATAGAGGGGCAAGACCTGACTAAACTAACCTATTAGCTCCACCCCCTATAGGCAGAAAGTCTATTAAACCCTCAAGCTTCTGCCTCTAGCCCAGGTCAGCAACCCTATATCCTGGGCTACTCTGGAAAATTAACCCTTAGAGGGGTGGTGTCTAACCGTCACCCCTACTACACTAGGTGAAAACCTAGTGTATTGCGTAGACTCTCCCTAATTTTGTGCCATAAATACACCTCACCTTCACCTGTGTCTTCACCTCTTTTATTGCTTCCAGTGCCTTATCAAATGCCACTTTGTATTCATACATGTCCCCTGTAATGAGGCCCTGGTTGTGGGCAGCTGTGTGTGACTTCAGAGCATCTCTAAGGGATTTGTGCACCTATGGCTTCTGGTATAGGAATACAGTGATGGTGGACTTGTCATCTACTAGCTTGTTGGTAGAATTTATCATGAGTGAAGTGTCATTGTTCGTCTCTAGGCTGTATGTACACAGCACTAACAATGACCGAGGTAAGATTCCAGGGGAGGTAACAGGGGCACCATTTGATGGATAGGAGAATATCAGATAGACAATATTTTTGTTGTCGCTCCATTTGGTGTGTATCATCAAGCACACTCCAACTGTTTTTATCTGTCTGTGGGTTGCACTGTGAAGAACTCTGGTTGGATGGTGTGATCTGGTTTTTGGGATTAGCCATGTCTCATTCAGACAGAGAGGCCTCGATTCAGTAAAAAGAACCTTAAAATATTTCATGAAAATATTGCCATTTCATATTTTGTTTTAAAATAAGACATGCAATAAAATCCGAAAAAAAAAGAACATTTCAGGTGCAACTGCATAAAAGGGCATATATGTTTGTAATAAACACTTCCAAACTTCAATTGGGCAGTAAAACAGATCCATAAATTGTGAAACCTAAGGCTACTCTCACATTTTGTGTCTCCACCGATGTTGTGGTGGCGACGCACAGATGTGGCCCAGTGCAGCACACAATTGTGCCTCTGGTGCAGTGCAGCTGCTGCATTTACGTGACCTGCACTGCCGGTTGTTTACTGTCCCCCCGTGTAGGCACCTTGAGGCAGCGGTGGCAGCAGAGGCAGGAGCTTCGGCTCTGGTGGTACCAGCATCTCCGGTCAGGCACTGCTGCAGCCATCTCTCGGGGGCCTTCCACTAGTCCTTGCTGGAGCAGAGGACTGAAGGCCCTCCAGAAGCTGGCTTCAGCAGTGCCTGAGCAAGGCCAGAGGCCAGGAAAGCTGTGATAGATCGGGAGATGGCAGTGAGTATTGCCCTTTCACCACAACGCACCACACCACAGACTTCTATTGGGGTGCTGTTAGGACCTGGGAGTCTGGCGGAGAGTTCCATCTGGGAAGTTCTCAGGCCTAACATCAGATTTGTTCCTAAGGTGCTAATGGCTCGCCGCAGGGAAAAAGACAGGAGCCTGCAGCGTCCAGGAGCCAACAGGAGGCCTGCTGCATCAAGGATCAGGAACAGGTGGTAGCCAAGCAGCCTTAGGGGCACCAGAAATAGCCCTGCTTGCTACTGGATTCAGAGGGCAACTATGAAGCACCAGAGGTAACACTCACAAAGACACACAAAATGCCCCAGGTAGAGGGAGTTTCCCACATAAATAGGGCCAGGTCCAGGTGCAGCAGATGAGGGGCAGATACAACATCCAGGTAGCTCTGCTAACACCCGCTGATGGCTGTCCAAACTGTGAGCATGGCAGTTACAGTGTTCACCCACCAGTGGAGCATCCGCCGCCTAGATCCAAGCAGCGCATTGTGGTTACTTTACAGGCAAAATGCTGCATGCAGCATTTTGCAAACTGCAGCGGACTGCTATGAAAGGGCCCAATTATTTTAATGGGCTGTGTTTCTCTGGTTGCTTGTGATACACTGGAATATTTAAACTCCAACATGGCTCAAATATCTAGGTGGGGCCTTAGATTTACTGATGTTTTACTAAATAAAGCAAAATTAGCATAAATAAATGCATTGCCACATTTCATTTGTGAATGTTTTAGGTGAAAATTATACTTAAACCTTTTTGCTTTACTGAATCACACATTATTTTAACTTGTGCCTTAACTTGAAATCAAGCAAGAACCATTCTTAATTGTTTGCTGAATTGGGCCCAGAATGCTGCAGTCTCTGATGCCTCTTTGGTTCCTTAATCTGGCTCTAAAATCATCTAGTTTGTTTTCCAAGGTCTGTACATTGGCTAGTAGAATGTTATGTAGTGGCAGTAGTCTCCTATCTATCAAAAAATAGTACAACATTGGTATAACTGTGCCATAGAATCCCCATTAAAACACAAGTTAAACACACTGACAGACAAATTAAAACTAGAAAAGTGGTACTCCCAAAAGCATACTGCCCTCCCCCAAATATATGTTTTAAGTTTGAATGAAATGTACATATTTTTATCAGTACATTGATGGGGTTTACGATATTCTGGAAAACATTTGCATTTATCTATGTATTTTCTGATATATCTATCTTTGTATCTGTTTTTTTTCTTTTGCTCTATCTATCTCTTTTTCCTCTGCTTGCATAATAATTGTTGTTTATCAATCTACCTACTTCTTTCTTTGTTTCATTCATTTTTATTTTATTTCTATCCATCCCTTCTTATTCTGTCCATTCCCCCCAGTTACAGTGCAATGGTAGGTCTTTTAAGATGGTCTCTTTAGTTGGATTGTGTGCATCAATACCAGATACTTTAGGCTTGAATGTCAGAAAGTAGACTAGTATTTGAACTAATAAAACAGTTTTCACATTTTTATATTAAACTCATTTTCCAAACAACCAGGACACTCCTGGGGCATGCTGGCATAGACTGCAGAAGTGTCTTTTCAGCAAAAGTGTCTTTTCAGCAAGATTTTTTTAAAGCAGGACAAAACCCAGGACGACCGGCCCTGAAATCTAAAAGATTGCGCACCACTCGGGATGTGGCCGCTTGCGCTCCCTAATTAAGTATATTAGAGCCGTTTGCCAAATGACAGTCACTGAAAATGGCTCTGATTGGACAAGAGCCCACACATGCGCGGTTGAACCTGGAGGGTTTTTGTGCCAAACTGATATCCTCGTGTTGCTGAGTAAGGCCATTTCTAGGGGAGGGCGAGGTAGTCACCCTGGGCACCAAGGCCATTTGGGGGGCAAAACTGCTTCCAATAAAACATTTTCCAGCATAAGAAAAATATACTGGATCAGCTCAGCTCCTTGAGGATATCATTTTGGCACACAAAAATATACACTTTTAAAAATTCAATTAAAAGTGGACTTTCACTTTAATCTACTTATTTGTGTCAGTTAAAAATGGCCACACACAACAGCTTATACATACCTTACCCTAAGACATTCACTCTCTACACTGCTTCTCTCTGGTTCCAAGAACCAGCTACACGTTCAACAACCAGTTATCATTAGCTATAGACCTGGGACGAATAGGCTGGATCCCCCCCCCCCCAGATTAAAGTTAAGGCTACGTTCACACCTGTGCGGTCATGTTTGCATTCATTTTGTGGCAGGAATTTCGCTTTGCGTTTTGTCCTGCATTCACGTTTGCGCTTGCGCTCAAGTTTGAAAACATGAAAACACAAAGACAAATCCTAAACTCTGCCTGGCTTTAATAATACCCCACAATTAAAAAAACAGTCTTGTACTTATACCTATGACAGCCAATTAGAAATGAGCCTTGGTCTAAAGCCGCAATGCTGCTGAAAAGTTGTCAACGGTTGCCATGGGTTACTGTACGTCTTTGCTAATTGCCGTGTCTAAATACCACGCTAAACAAATGCTGATGCATGTTCATTAGAATCTGGTAAAATAAAGCATTCAATAGGGAAATACAATAGGCTTTACAGTGACACTGGTCTTTGTAACAAGGGGTTAAATCCCCAGGATATTTTCCGTCCGTTCCCTAAGAGACCATCCTGTGGGGCTGTGCCGCTCAATATATCAGTTCAATGCGCTGCAATGGGTTTATCGGACAGCATGGCCACATTCATGAATGAAGCTGGATCGGTAAAGCACGCGCTGCAGGTTAGAGCGTTCATTATGCAGTCTGGATCCTTTTTTTTTTTTTTCTAATCATAACGACCTATTTTTTCATACGTGTATGTGTCTTTTGCCTGCTTCATTAGGTTAGATTTTGCCATGTAAAGAATGCCGCCTGCAATCAAAATGGACTCTTCCATTATTTAGCAAGCCTTTGTTGAATGAGTCATCCAGGCTGTCTCTCATTGGATGGAACGGGTAGCACCCAATGAATTGTCAGGCAGAGGCTGCATGGCCCGGCTTCATTCACAGAATTAGCGATATGCCAGCCAGCCCTTTCATTCACACAAACAGAGAGTTTCATTCACATTTTGCCATTTTTCTTTCTAGCTAATGAAGAGAGGCATTTGGGAATGTTTAGGTGTTGTGTTGTGTAAGCTCACAGCTGAGACAGTCTATGATGTGAGTATGGGTTGTTGCTATGCTGGCAGACACGAGGGGTGAGGTGAATGCTCTGAGGAGACTGCAGCAAGCTGTGTGTGCGCTTAATGAAAGGCTACTTAATGCCTGGGAGCTGGCTTTCCCATTACACAGAACATCTGCCTTATTCATCACTCCCGATGCTGCCCATACAACCGGCACTTGGGGTGACAGCATAGGCAGATCCTATGAGGGCCTCCTCAGCTGATTAGCAATTGAATGGATTGATTTGTTTTGGCTGGATTGGTCAAAAATGTCACCTGCTCTATGGCTTGCTTGTCGGCTTATATCAGACGTCATCCATCAGACTAATTAAATACTATATCTTGATTTGAAAGTTTATTTCCTTCTGCAGTCTTTGAGTAAAAGGAGGGAGGGGGCACTTAGCTCTTTCCAATGCAATGCTCTGCAGAGGGAGACTTGACAGGTCACTTTTACATGTCTATTGTTTAGCATTACTTGAGGCCTCTAGAGAATTTGCTTTCCTCCAGCCAGACCACATGTCCCTTTTACAATAGCAGGTCTGCTTGTTGGTAACCCACTTACAGTATGAACCAGTATCTCAAGGAACAATGATCTAAACAGCATTACATGGGACGTCTTGTGTGCATCTGCACCAATATTCATTCCATCCTGTAAAGATACCCCTTGTGGGAATTAGAAATATTTTCACTGGTAAGTAATATTACTGCAAAGGTCTGATATGTAATGGCATTTATCACTGATGACAGTTTAGAATTTCAGATCTATCTATCTATCTATCTATCTATCTATCTATCTATCTATCTATCTATCTATCTTTACATCCCTCTCTATCCATCTCTCTCTTTGTTCTGTCTGTTTTCTGATGATCAGTTTGTTACTCATCTTCCTACAGACATACCTACCTTCTTTTCTTCTATTGTTCTTTTTCAGAACATCAGATTGCCTGCTTTCTTCCTGGTAGCTGTTTATCTACCTACCAACATACTAACCTACATTTTTGTAGGCTTCTATCTATCCATGCATTAATCTTTTTATCTATTTTTTTCTTTCACTTTATCCACCTCTATGTCTTAATTTCAGATGATCAGTTTGCCAACCTTCTTCCTGCTAGCTGTTTATGTTGATCTACCAACCAACGTACCTACCTTTATATTTTGTAGGTGTATTTCTTTTTTTTTCTCTTTATTTGTATCTTTCTCTGTGTTGGTTTCTCGCTCTCTCCCATTTCAGATAATCCGATTGCTTTCTTCCTGTTAGTTGTTTATCTACCTAGTGACTTACCTATGCTCTATCTATCTATCTATCTATCTATCTATCTTTTAATTTGTTTCTTCTTTTACTCTATCCACCTTATTCTATCTATCTATCTATCTATCTATCTATCTATCTATCTATCTATCTTTTAATTTGTTTTTTCTTTTACTCTATCCACCTTATTCTATCTATCTATCTATCTATCTGTCTATCTATCTATCTATCTATCTGTTTTTATCTGTTTTTTGGCCAACCTTATTCCTGCTAGCAGTTTACGTTGATCTACCTACCGACGTGCCTACTAATATCTGCAGGCTTCCTTCATTTTTCTTTTTTTTCTATTTTTATATTTCTCTGTGTCTGTCTTTTGTTCTGCCTGCTTTCAGATCATCAGATTTTCCAGATATTTTCCTGTTTATCGACATACTGATTTTCCTTTTTATCTACATACTGTCTTATCTATCTATGTATCTATTGCTATATCTGTCTTATCTATTTATCTATCTTTTTATTCCTGCTTTTTTATTTTGCCCTATAAACTTTCAAATTAATTCTTATCTTTCTCTTCATCCATCTATTATTCTTTTGTCTATTTTAAGATGATCCATTAGTCATCCTTCTACTTGTTTCACCAACCAACATGCTTATCTGTATTTTTCCGGCTCTAGTATTTCTTCTGTCTATCTATCTGTCTATGAAGCTATCTATCCGTCCACCTCTCTCTCTCCTTTGCCTTCTGTTCTTAGATGTTTAATTTGTCACACCCCCTTTTTCTAGCACAAGATCTAATGTATATCAGAAAATGATATGTTACTAGAAACCAAACCAGGCTTATAGGGGTGATGTTAGTTTTAGAAAAAGGGTCCAGACTGACATTGTAAGTATAATAAATGATGTGTTTGTGAAGTTAGGGGAAGGAAATTTGAGAATTGATTGGTTCTAGAGTGCTGTAAGTGGGTGGATGTTTTTTTATGCTACAGGAAGTGATTTTCAGTGCTCACTGAGCCTTTTGTTGAAAAGGGTCTCCTCATTTGTGTGAGTCATGCTTTTGCTGTGAGCGAGTTGGCAGCTCTTACCAGAACTGGAATGTCATATAGAACAGTCTTGGGGAAATTCAACCATCTATGCTCTTTGGATTTTTTCTCAATTTTGTTACCTATTTGTATTTTTTTCTATTGCGATTGTTTTTACAGGTACCATCATGAACCTCCGGCAATGTTAAAAACGGTGGTTCTTAGATTGGCATCAGCTTTGCCACAGCATATGAAAGAAACTAGATAGAAGGGCATGCTTCAACGTACCAAGTATAACCGCTTCAGAAATGAATCTGTGACTCCAGTCGATGATCTTTTGGGCAACCTGTCCAGGAACAGTAAAGTCACCACGGTCGCCAGTGCCCCAGCTACAATTCCTTGCCCCACTGCAACAACAGATCTACCGAAGGACCCCGAAAATGGATCCACCTCCCTTTGTACATTTATTCACAAAGTGTCTCACTTGAAACTCTCCAACACAGGCAGCCTATTGGGTATAAAAAACCTTTCCTCCGCAGTAAAGGAGCTTGCTGGATCCAAGTCACAGGGTAGCTCTCCTGCTCTAGGTACAGCAGCAGGAGCCTCAGACAACACATGTAACCTTGTCTCTACCCCTGCGTGTTCTCAGCAGGACATGGGCAAGATGAGCACAGGAAAAAAAACACGCTCGGAAGAAATGGATCTCGGGGGTGAAGACTGGAATCAAAATCAAAGTAGCAGCTTTGTCAATAAGCCTTCTCGAGGATGGCTGCATTCAAATGAGAAGATTCAGGGACCTGGTGTGACGTACACTGTAAAGGTTTGTCTGCTTCTATTCATCACTTTTATAAATCGTGGTTTTAAATGATCATTTTGTCTGTAAAAAATGTTTGCTACTGATTCTTCATCTACATAAAGAAATGCACTGAAGTGCTACATACTAGCTGTCATCTTAGCCAGCACAAAGTGTTATCCACAGATTACCTATGTCCTTCATTTTGTCATAATCGTAAAGGATCTCGTACTCATTCTTTAGATTTCAAAATTGCTCAAAGCCATTGTTAGAAGCAGAGTGACTATAGAAACATAGTACTGATTTATTGTTAATTCTTGCTGATGGGCGATTGGGATTCCCTTTTCGGTAATTAGAGGGTAATTACAATGGCGGCATTCTATGGGTTATCGGAGTGGTTCCATAATGATAAACCTTTTAAATCCTTCTGCGTCAGTTTTTTTCACTTGAAACCTGTTGTAGGGAAGCATGATTAAAATGACTTTGTTCTCTGTTACGAATATTGAAATCCCCCAAATATGAGAACTGACGATTTTTATACATCTGCTATGAGCTGCTTTCAACTATACATTCATATTACACCTTGCATTGCCAGAATAATCATATCCATATGCATGAGATTATAATTGAATGCCTATATTTTTTGCCTGCTGTACTATATTTAAAGAACACATACTTCATAAATGCAGTGGTTATATTCAGGGGTTGCTGATTGTATATCTATTCTTAAAGCAAAATCTTTATGCATGATTAATAATGAGTGCAAATTAATCATTGGGCATTGGCATAGATATTTACCCTGATAATGTACAGAAAGTCTGAGCACCAAGACTGTATGCAATTCTCAAATCCGTCTATAGCAACAGAAGACAGCGTAGCTGATCTTTAATTGCCACGTGCCATTTTACATAATCGGCACACTCTTTATAGACATTACTAATATTTATTTCATTTGATATGGATATCAAACCGCCAGGACTTATGTAGAGAATCAGGCCAATTATATGCAAATGACATGTCTGACAAGCAGATATATGTCAAATGCAGTCATTGGTAAACATTATTTGCTGGCATTTACCCATGCGCTAAAAGTTTGTTCTGCTCATTTACCGCAAATCTTTAAGTAATTAATTTCTCAGTTGAAAATAATCACCTTTTTTTCTACTGATTGCAATGAATGATCACTGATTGCAATTAATGATCTCAGGATGTATCTTACATTTTTGATTTCAGGTTAAGTTTCCATCCAAAAAGTGAATTCATTGTACATGCAAGTTCTTTTATCTTTAATGAATTTACAATTCATAAATATGAGCCTATCATCGTTACCACTGTTACCTACACACTACAAGTGCCCCCTGGGGATTTCATTTAGCTGTTAGGTTTAACCTCTTATCATACATGCTATTTAATCCAACCTTTCTTAAAGTGGACCAACACCCAGGATTTTGACTATCCTGGGTCTTGGTCCACTTCGGTGGGGTGCCCCGCTGTGTGAAACCCCCCCGAACCCCCCGAAAAACTCACCTCTGCCCGCTCCCAGCACCGACGGACAAGCCGCGGACAAGCGGCTCCTCCGCCGCCGCCTCCCGCGCGTCACTCTTGACGCGCGCGTGCCCGCGCCGGCCATTCACAGACGGCCGGCGCGCGCGCGCACGTCTAGAGGGGCGCGAGGGAGGCGGCGGCGGAAGATAAGGTAAGGAGTTTGGGGGGGTTTCACCCCGCGGGACATCCCGATCTTGGATGTCCCGCGGGGAGGGAGGTGATCGGCCGGGGAATCTTATAGATTTCCGGGCCGATCACCCCTGGGTGTTGGTCCACTTTAAAATAAGACAGGTGCCAACTAGTATACATACATTTAAACAGGTGCTTAAATTGTTTAGGCTAAGTTATAATCAAATCATTGTTTCCTTATCCCCTGTGCAGATGTTTCATCCTGCTATGTTGCTGCATAAATCTGTTGAAGTTTAAATTTTGCCCATATTCTGTAGTTTTTTTTTTACATGACTGCATTTTTTACATTAAGAGGTGGTTGGAACTCTACCCCTTTTGCATCACACAGTGTGGGACACAACATTTGATGTGTTTTCAGGGAGTGTCTGACTTATTTGCCTTTCTGCGTTATTAGTTATTGTATTTTTCACCATATAAGACACACCTGCCCATAAAAAATTATTCTGAACCATATGTTGTGCTAAAACACCGCCCCCTAAGAACCCAGATAAAAGGTAAGGTTCAGAATCCCCCCATTAAAGGCAGAATGGCACTCTCCCCCATTCCCCCATTATAGACAGTGTTGCATTCCCCCACTCCCATTCCCTATTATAAGCAGTGTGCATTCCCCCCTCCCCATCCCCATTATAGGCAGTGTGGCATTCCTCCCTCCCATTCCCCATTATAGGCAGTGTGGCATCCCCCCTCCCATTCCCCATTATAGGCAGTGTGGCATCCCCCCTCCCATTCCCCATTATAGGCAGTGTGGCATTCCTCCCTCCCATTCCCCATATAGACAGTGTGGCATTCCTCCCTCCCATTCCCCATATAGGCAGTGTGGCATTCCCCCTCTCATTCCCCATATAGGCAGTGTGGCATTCCTCCCTCCCATTCCCCATATAGGCAGTGTGGCATTCCCCCTCCCATTCCCCATATAGGCAGTGTGGCATCCCCCCTCCCATTCCCCATTATAGGCAGTGTGGCATCCCCCCTCCCATTCCCCATTATAGGCAGTGTGGCATCCCCCCTCCCATTCCCCATTATAGGCAGTGTGGCATTCCTCCCTCCCATTCCCCATATAGGCAGTGTGGCATTCCTCCCTCCCATTCCCCATTATAGGCAGTGTGGCATTCCTCCCTCCCATTCCCCATTAGTGTGGCATTCCCCTCTCTCAATCCCAATAAGCAGTGTGGCATCCCCCCCCATTTTCCATTATAGACACTGTGGCATTTGCTCTCTCGATGAAGCCGCCTACCCTATCCCTCCCACCCGCCCCCCCCTTCATCGTATGGTCTCCCGGTGGCCTGCGGCGGGGGGAGCGACGGTTATGTAATTTTACTTGTGTTCTTTTTTTTTTTACATTCACCCGATAAGATCCACTGATATTTTCCCCCCTCTGATATTTAAAAATTACACTGCCAGCAACAACAAAAAAAATAACGCTGTTGCATATATCTATTTGTTTCATATAAGCAGTGCCAATCTATTACCACAAAAGTCTGCTCAATGCTGTGATTGCAGTACTAAAAAAGCCTGGCTTTGCCTTACATTGCAGAGGGATCAATGACTAAAAATGAACATCTCGCAGGTTACACAAAGTTTTCAAATAGTAATTATAAATAATTGCCTCATATGCATCATATTCAGTACCAAAATGATCTAAGAGGGATCTGTTTGTTTGACTCCCCCTACTAAAACTACCATGTCTCCCCGATAGTAAGAATCAATGGGTTATATATGAATTTTTGTTCCAAAAGGTGTACTAGGGCTTATTTTTAGGGATGCCTTATTTTTCCATAAACTTTTACATTTCTTCTTACATTCCAAAATTGTTAGAGTGACTATGATATGGCAGCCCCCCCATGTTCCTGGTGGTGCTGCTCCATAAAAAAATTTTGATATTACCACCACTGCATGCATTGTGGGCTTGGGTGGTGGTTGGGTGCTGCTGCATAGTGTGTAGCGTGAGAGACACTGCATACTTACAAATCCTGGCTCCTGCATGTGGCTCCCCAGCATTTGTTTGGCCACACAATATGACAAGGGCTGTCATGTCATGCCTGTGTCATATTGGCAGATTGCTAGCGTGCAGGGGTACCTGGCGCCCTGGGAAAGTTATGGCCCTGCCCATGATGCGGGCCTTCTGGTCCTGGTGCCCCAGGCAATTGTCTTGTTTACCCCGTAGCTGTAGCTAGGAATTATTTTTGGGATAGGGCTTATATTTAAAGTGGAACGAAACCCAGGATTTTGGCTATCCTGGGTTTTGGTTCTTTCCCCAGGGGCACCCTGATGGGGGATGACCCGCTGCATGAAACCCCCCAGGTAGGCAAAGCAAACCCATCCTCTTCCCAGTCCTACGGCGCATGCGCGGCAGCTCAGCCGCTGACGTCACGTCGTCTAAGGCAGCATCGCCTGCTACCCTCTAACAGGGAGCATTCCCACAAATGCACGCGCCCTGCCCGAGGGATAGCGTGATGCGACTGCGGTTCGTGCATGCGCCGTTGGACCGGGAAAGAAGGTAAGTGTATGGGGGCGACCTAGGGTGTTTCACCCAGCGAGGCATCTTGATTTTGGATGCCCTGGGGGGGGGGTTCGATCGGCCCAGGAATCTTATAGATGCTAGGGTTAGTGTGATGAGACAGAGCCAGTCTCAAGATACAAGCCTGTGTAAGAGACTTTTTGCTGCATGCCGCCTAAACTATGGACCCGTTATACTAGTAAGGAAACTGACTTGTTTTTGCATTTAACCCCAGGTGGGAAGAAATTTATGTTGCCATTTACCCTGCATCCTTTTTGTATGCTGAAATTCAGGGAATTTATGTTGGACTTGTTTCACAATAAACTGCACTGAACTTCACATTGAGAACTGTTTCAAGAGTTGTCAATGACAATAGCAACGCCCATCCTTACAATTGGTGGTGGATGGTTGGTTGCTAAGAGCCATGACATGATAAGATGTGGATGTTTTGGGCAAAAGCAGCAACAAAGATGCCTCACCAGGCTCATGCAATGGAGGAGCCAATTAAGCAGTTGGTGCGGAAAGCTATAATTCAGCAGCAGGTGCAACACCAACAGGCTATTGCTTAAGGTGGACCAAGTGGATCCAGGATTTTGACTATCCTGGGTTTTGGTCTTTGCATTCGGGGCACCCTGTTTTGCTGTGTGAACCCCCCCCCCCCCAGGACACCCATAAAACCCGCACGGGCTCTCCTCCAATCGGCAGGGAATGACCATGTGGAGTCTGTATGGGTAGAAATACATGGAGGGAGAAACAAAATAAAATACTGATGGGGGTTTGCTACAAACCTCCAGATATATCCGAATCCATAGAAAATATGATGCTAAGGCAAATAGATATAGCCTCTAAACTAAATGAGGTAGTGATTATGGGGAACTACCCAGATATAGACTGGGATGCTGAAACATGTGTTTCGCATAAAAGTAATAGTTTTTTTATCTAAAACAAAAGATGGCTACCTTTCCCAACAAGTACAAGCTCCAACAAGGGGGAAAGCCATATTGGACCTAATACTAATCAATGTACCAGACAAAGTAGTAAAGGTACAGGTTGGGGGACACCTTGGAAGCAGCGATCATAATATCATTAATTTCCACTTAGCAGTCACTAGGGTGCCTTATCAAGGAGCCACAAAAACGCGGAACTTCAAAAAGGCAAAGTTTGACCAACTTAGAGATGCCCTAAACTGCATTAACTGGGAAAATGTCCTTAAAACCAAAAGCATGGACACAAAATGGGATACTTTCAAAGGAATCCTCAATTTTCATTGTGACAGATATATACCTTACAGGAATAAAACTATTAGACACACATTTAAACCGATGTGGCTAAACAAAAAGGTTAAGGGGGCAATAAGCAACAAAAAAAGGCATTTAAATGTTTAAAGCAGGAAGGGACAGCGGAAGCGTTAAAAAATTATAAAGAAGAAAATAAACAATGTAAACAACAGATAAGGGCAGCTAAGCTGGAGACAGAAAGACTGGTCGCGAAAGAGAGTAAAACTAACCCCAAATTATTCTTTAGCTACATAAACCGTAAAAGGTACAAACCTGTGGGTGTGGGCCCCCTGAAAAGCAAGGAGGGGACACCTATAGAGGGAAATGAGGAGAAAGCAAATTTATTAAACAACTTCTTTGCTTCTATATTCACAAAAGAATGTGACATGCCGAGTGAAATGCAGGGGAATAACCGAAACCCTCCATTAAATGTCACTGGTCTAACCAAGGAAGAAGTCCAGAACCGTCTCAAGCAGATAAAAATCGATAACTCCCCGGGACCAGATGACATACATCCTCGTGTTTTAAGGGAGTTATGTACAGTAATAGACAAGCCATTATTTCTAATTAGGGATGAGCGAATCGATCCGGACGAACCCGGATTCGATCCGAATTTCAGGAAAAATTCGATTCGGATCGAATCCGAATTTCCCCGCGATTCGATCACTCGAAGTTTTCCTTTAACATCCATTCATTTACATTTACAGGCATTCTAAGATGGCGGACGGGACATGTCTGGACATGTATCCCGCGCCAGTGCAAGCTGGGGCAGTCACATGCAGCCTATCAGCAGCCAGCAAGCCCGGTGACGTCACACAGCGGTATTTAACGGCGGCCATCTTGCTTTTCCTCATTTCTCTATTGCATTCGTGACAGACAGACAGAACGCTGTGTAGCTGAGGCAGTTAGACAGGCTGGAGACAGGGACAGACAGGGACAGGCAGGAGACAGGCAGGAGACAGACAGGAGACAGACAGAAAGCCAGGGAAAGGTAGGAAAAACGGAGCTGGCTGACAGGGAGATTTTTTTTTTTTCATCCAGCCTTTGTTAGCGTTTTCAGGCTGCTTATAGTAACTAACTGTGCATATATACTGAACTGATCTTAAGTCTGCTGTGAGGCATCCCATTCTGTGACTAAAGCAGCCTCTGTTTAAGACCATATAAGCATTTGCTCTTATCATATTTGAAATTAGGCCTGATAAAGACACTTTTGCTGGCCAAAGCACTACTGGACCCTGCCAGGTCCATTCCTGCCCAGGGCATCCCATTCTGTGACTACAGCAGCCTCTGTTTAAGACCATATAAGCATTTGCTCTTATCATATTTGAAATTAGCCTGATAAAGACACTTTTGCTGGCCAAAGCACTACTGGACCCTGCCAGGTCCATTCCTGCCCAGGGCATCCCATTCTGTGACTAAAGCAGCCTCTGTTTAAGACCATATAAGCATTTGCTCTTATCATATTTGAAATTAGGCCTGATAAAGACACTTTTGCTGGCCAAAGCACTACTGGACCCTGCCAGGTCCATTCCTGCCCGGGGCATCCCATTCTGTGACTACAGCAGCCTCTGTTTAAGACCATATAAGCATTTGCTCTTATCATATTTGAAATTAGCCTGATAAAGACACTTTTGCTGGCCAAAGCACTACTGGACCCTGCCAGGTCCATTCCTGCCCAGGGCATCCCATTCTGTGACTAAAGCAGCCTCTGTTTAAGACCATATAAGCATTTGCTCTTATCATATTTGAAATTAGGCCTGATAAAGACACTTTTGCTGGCCAAAGCACTACTGGACCCTGCCAGGTCCATTCCTGCCCAGGGCATCCCATTCTGTGACTACAGCAGCCTCTTTTTAAGACCATATAAGCATTTGCTCTTATCATATTTGAAATTAGGCCTGATAAAGACACTTTTGCTGGCCAAAGCACTACTGGACCCTGCCAGGTCCATTCCTGCCCAGGGCATCCCATTCTGTGACTAAAGCAGCCTCTGTTTAAGACCATATAAGCATTTGCTCTTATCATATTTGAAATTAGGCCTGATAAAGACACTTTTGCTGGCCAAAGCACTACTGGACCCTGCCAGGTCGATTCCTGTTGGGGCATCCCATTCTGTGACTACAGCAGCCTCTGTTTAAGACCATATAAGCATTTGCTCTTATCATATTTGAAATTAGCCTGATAAAGACACTTTTGCTGGCCAAAGCACTACTGGACCCTGCCAGGTCCATTCCTGCCCAGGGCATCCCATTCTGTGACTAAAGCAGCCTCTGTTTAAGACCATATAAGCATTTGCTCTTATCATATTTGAAATTAGGCCTGATAAAGACACTTTTGCTGGCCAAAGCACTACTGGACCCTGCCAGGTCCATTCCTGCCCAGGGCATCCCATTCTGTGACTACAGCAGCCTCTGTTTAAGACCATATAAGCATTTGCTCTTATCATATTTGAAATTAGGCCTGATAAAGACACTTTTGCTGGCCAAAGCACTACTGGACCCTGCCAGGTCCATTCCTGCCCGGGGCATCCCATTCTGTGACTACAGCAGCCTCTGTTTAAGACCATATAAGCATTTGCTCTTATCATATTTGAAATTAGGCCTGATAAAGACACTTTTGCTGGCCAAAGCACTACTGGACCCTGCCAGGTCCATTCCTGCCCGGGGCATCCCATTCTGTGACTACAGCAGCCTCTGTTTAAGACCATATAAGCATTTGCTCTTATCATATTTGAAATTAGCCTGATAAAGACACTTTTGCTGGCCAAAGCACTACTGGACCCTGCCAGGTCCATTCCTGCCCAGGGCATCCCATTCTGTGACTAAAGCAGCCTCTTTTTAAGACCATATAAGCATTTGCTCTTATTATATTTATATTATAAGACACTTTTGCTGGGCATAGGCTTACTGCTGCCTGCCAGGTGCACTTCTGTTGAGGCATCCCATTCTGTAACATAGCATACCCCTCTTTATTTACACTAAGCAGCTCTCTTATTTACACTAAGCAGGCCTGTTGGAGGCTGAGTGTTACTGCTCACTTTTGGTGTGCATTATATTCTGTTTCATATAGACCCACCGCTGCCCGGGGTTTTTTTAAATATCACCTACTACCACGCCAGTTAGACTATGTCGGGCAGACAAGTGCCTGGAAGTGAAAAGAGGAGTGGCAGAGGCCAAGATTCCGCAGGCAGAGCTCGCATCAGACTGGGGGCCAGTAGCAGCAGGAGTCACGCTGAGAGACCTAATCTGCCAGTATCTGCTAGCGGTCGGGTCTCCACCAGTAACGCATCTGCCGTGGTAGATTGGTTGACGCGCTCATCAACAACATCATCACAACTTACGTCTGAGACCCCCAGTCTAGGGTCGGTAGGTTCCTCTGACACAACCCTGAGTTGGCATGCCCCGAGAGCAGTCCCTGTCCTCCCATTGCCTCTGGCCTACGCCGTTCCCTCCCCCAGCGACGTATCCTATGCTTTGGGTTCAGCTCCACTCTTTAGTGAGGAGGACCATCAGATAGAGGACAGTCAGCAGCTACTGCCCAGCCAAGAAATGGAGGTGGCTTCTTTAGCTAGGCAGACAAATAGTGATGTGGACAGTGTCGTGGGTGCTGCGAGCGTTCCAGCTCCTGCGCCAGACACTGTTGACGAATCCACGAACATCAGTGACGTACAGCCACAACTCGGTGATGATGATGATGATGACGATGAAGCCGATCGCACTTGGGAGCCGGGTGATGAAGGGGCTTCATCGTCATCATCAGGAGAAGAGGGGTGCAGGTTGCCCCGGAGTCAGCAGCTGAGGCAGCAAGGTGGTAGCAGTCAGCATGGGGGCACAATTCCAAAGGCTGGAGCCGGCCGGGGCCGGGGCCGGGGTAGAGCACCTGCTGTGCGGCAGTCTACCTTATCGGGAGGTAGTGGAGCAGGGGTTCCTGGAGTTGGCAACAGCAGCAGTGAATCAGTGAGGCCAGGGGGTGGGAAAAGTAGCTACTCGGCAGTGTGGCAGTTTTTCCTGAGGCATCCGCAGGAGGGTAACATGGCCACATGCAAGATATGTAGGCAAAAGGTGAAGCGTGGCCAGGGTCCAAATGTTGGCACCACGGCCCTGCGTCAACATATGATGCGTCACCATAAAACGACCTGGGAGAACCGAGGCTCCCAAGGGGTGGTCCAGTCTGCTTCCTCACCAAGTGAGCTCCCAATTTCTGCCAGCCAAGGCTCCAGCACCTCAGCCGAAGGCAGCTGTGCGTCATACCCATCCTCTGTCGCTCCTGCTCCTCCTCCTCCAAGTCATGCATCCCGCCAGCAATCCATCAGCGAAGCCATGTCCAAGAGACAGCAGTATGCGCCCACTCATCCTACGGCGCAGAAGCTGAATGTGCTCCTGTCCAAGTTGCTGGTGCTGCAGTCGCTCCCTTTTCAGGTGGTGGAATCTGCACCTTTCAGAGAACTGATGGCTTGTGCCGAGCCGAGGTGGAGAGTCCCAAGCCGTCATTTCTTTGCCAAGAAGGCAGTACCAGCGCTGCACACTTTTGTTGAACAGAAGGTGGGCCAGTCCTTGAGCCTGTCGGTGTGTAGCAAAATACATGGCAGCGCCGACATCTGGAGCTGTAACTACGGTCAGGGGCAGTACATGTCGTTTACGGCCCACTGGGTGAATGTGGTCCCTTTGCAGCAGCAACTTGGACAGGTCACGCCGCTTCGGCCTCCGCGCTCTCTGCCCATTGGGCCTGTGACACCGTGCGACTCGGCCTCCTCATCCTCCGCCATCTCCTCACCCTCCACTGTAGGCTCAAGTCTCAGTGCCCCTCCAGTCTACCATGTGTGCAGGGCACGGAGGTGTCACGCAGTGCTTCACATGGTTTGTCTTGGCGAACGGAGTCACACAGGGGAGGAACTGCTTAAATGTATTCATCAGGAAATCCAAACATGGCTTACTCCGAGAAAACTTAAAATGGGAATCATGGTTACCGACAATGGGAAGAACATTTTGTCTGCGCTGCGCCAAGGAAGCCTGACCCATGCCCCCTGCATGGCTCACGTCTTCAATCTGGTTGTCAAGCGGTTTCTGAAGTGTTCCCCCCATCTGCAGGACATCCTAACAACTTCACGGAAACTTTGCATGCACTTCAGCCACTCCTACACCGCCAAACACACCCTTCTTGAGCTACAGCGTCAGAATGGTATCCCCCAACATAGTCTGATTTGCGATGTTTCCACCCGTTGGAATTCCACCCTTCACATGTTGGACCGATTATATGAACAGAGAAAAGCCATCACGGATTTCCTGATGATCCAAGCAGATAGGGGGACTCCCCTGTGTAACTTCAATGTCAACCAGTGGCAGCTCATACGTGACACCTGCCGTTTGCTCAGGCCCTTTGAGGAAGCCACTTTATTTGTCAGTCGGCAGGATTACGGGATGAACGACGTGATTCCACTGCTTCATGTACTACAGCACATGTTGGAAACCATGGCTGGTCAGGGCACTGGAGACATGGCGTTTACATCTTACGGCCACATGAACCCCGTTGGAGCTGAACTGGAGGAGGAGGAGGAGGAAGAGGAGGAGGAGGAGTTGCCCAGCGAAACACAGTTTAGGCTTGGCGAAATGGCTGGTTTATCTAGTCAGCGGACAGGAGAGGAGGAGCAGGAGCAGCCAGAGGAGCTAGAGGTTTTTGAGGAAGGAGAGACAGAGGACCCGGGCACACCGTGGCAGTATGCAGTGGAGATGGAGACAGGTAGTCCATCCGAGTCACTTGCGCAAATGGCACGAAGCATGCTCACATGCTTGCGTAGTGACCCCAGAATTGTTTCCATCTGTCGGCGGGATGACTTCTGGCTGTCCACCTTATTGGACCCTCGCTTCCGGCACAAAATGGGGGCATTTTTTAAACCCACCGAGAGGGAGGACAAACTCAACTACTACAAAGACATTCTACGTAGGCAGTTGGCCGATGCCTATCTGCGCCATGGTCCATACTCTCGCAGGTCTGACTCGAGGGGACCTCTGCGCTCACCTTCCACTGCCATGGCCGCTGGGGGGGTTGGCAGCAGCAGCAGCAGAAGCTCCATCAGCAGCAGCAGCCTCAGTCTTCAGTCGCTAATGAGTAGCTTTCTACACCCGCATAGTGAGGCTACTCATGAGCAGCAGGAAGACCTGGAGCAGGACCTGAACCAGCAGGTCATGTCATACTTTGACATGACCATGCCAACACACCTTGAGGATCCGCTGGACTTCTGGGCAGCCAAACTTGATTTGTGGCCGCAACTAGCAGAGTTTGCCCTGGAAAAGCTGTCCTGCCCGGCAAGTAGCGTGCCATCTGAGCGGGTGTTTAGTGCGGCGGGGGCCATAGTTACGGCGAGGAGAACTCGTCTGTCAACTAAAAATGTGGAGAGACTCACCTTTGTCAAAATGAATCAGGGATGGATCAGCCAGGATTTCCACCCACCAATGCCTGATGCATGCGACTAGATTCAGCATGGTGCCACGTTTTACACTTTCCAAATGGTGCAAAACATATTTATGTCTTTAGGCCATTTTTTGGGCTCCTGCTGCTGCTGCTGCCAACTCCTGCCAACTCCAGGGTGTGATTCATCCAATTTTTGGGCTCCTGAGGCCAACTCCAGTGTATATTTGGGCTCCTGCTGCTGCTGCTGCCAACTTCTGCCAACTCCAGGGTGTGATTCATCCAATTTTTGGGCTCCTGAGGCCAACTCCAGTGTATATTTGGGCTCCTGCTGCTGCTACTGTCAACTCCTGCCAACTCCAGGGTGTGATTCATCCAATTTTTGGGCTCCTGAGGCCAACTCCAGTGTATATTTGGGCTCCTGCTGCTGCTGCTGCCAACTTCTGCCAACTCCAGGGTGTGATTCATCCAATTTTTGGGCTCCTGAGGCCAACTCCAGTGTATATTTGGGCTCCTGCTGCTGCTACTGTCAACTCCTGCCAACTCCAGGGTGTGATTCATCCAATTTTTGGGCTCCTGAGGCCAACTCCAGTGTATATTTGGGCTCCTGCTGCTGCTGCTGCCAACTTCTGCCAACTCCAGGGTGTGATTCATCCAATTTTTGGGCTCCTGAAGCCAACTCCAGTGTATATTTGGGCTCCTGCTGCTGCTGGTGTCAACTCCTGCCAACTCCAGGGTGTGATTCATCCAATTTTTGGGCTCCTGAGGCCAACTCCAGTGTATATTTGGGCTCCTGCTGCTGCTGCTGCCAACTTCTGCCAACTCCAGGGTGTGATTCATCCAATTTTTGGGCTCCTGAGGCCAACTCCAGTGTATATTTGGGCTCCTGCTGCTGCTGCTGCCAACTTCTGCCAACTCCAGGGTGTGATTCATCCAATTTTTGGGCTCCTGAGGCCAACTCCAGTGTATATTTGGGCTCCTGCTGCTGCTACTGTCAACTCCTGCCAACTCCAGGGTGTGATTCATCCAATTTTTGGGCTCCTGAGGCCAACTCCAGTGTATATTTGGGCTCCTGCTGCTGCTGCTGCCAACTTCTGCCAACTCCAGGGTGTGATTCATCCAATTTTTGGGCTCCTGAGGCCAACTCCAGTGTATATTTGGGCTCCTGCTGCTGCTGCTGCCAACTTCTGCCAACTCCAGGGTGTGATTCATCCAATTTTTGGGCTCCTGAAGCCAACTCCAGTGTATATTTGGGCTCCTGCTGCTGCTGGTGTCAACTCCTGCCAACTCCAGGGTGTGATTCATCCAATTTTTGGGCTCCTGAGGCCAACTCCAGTGTATATTTGGGCTCCTGCTGCTGCTGCTGCCAACTTCTGCCAACTCCAGGGTGTGATTCATCCAATTTTTGGGCTCCTGAGGCCAACTCCAGTGTATATTTGGGCTCCTGCTGCTGCTGGTGTCAACTCCTGCCAACTCCAGGGTGTGATTCATCCAATTTTTGGGCTCCTGAAGCCAACTCCAGTGTATATTTGGGCTCCTGCTGCTGCTACTGTCAACTCCTGCCAACTCCAGGGTGTGATTCATCCAATTTTTGGGCTCCTGAGGCCAACTCCAGTGTATATTTGGGCTCCTGCTGCTGCTGCTGCCAACTTCTGCCAACTCCAGGGTGTGATTCATCCAATTTTTGGGCTCCTGAGGCCAACTCCAGTGTATATTTGGGCTCCTGCTGCTGCTACTGTCAACTCCTGCCAACTCCAGGGTGTGATTCATCCAATTTTTGGGCTCCTGAAGCCAACTCCAGTGTATATTTGGGCTCCTGCTGCTGCTACTGTCAACTCCTGCCAACTCCAGGGTGTGATTCATCCAATTTTTGGGCTCCTGAGGCCAACTCCAGTGTATATTTGGGCTCCTGCTGCTGCTGCTGCCAACTTCTGCCAACTCCAGGGTGTGATTCATCCAATTTTTGGGCTCCTGAGGCCAACTCCAGTGTATATTTGGGCTCCTGCTGCTGCTACTGTCAACTCCTGCCAACTCCAGGGTGTGATTCATCCAATTTTTGGGCTCCTGAGGCCAACTCCAGTGTATATTTGGGCTCCTGCTGCTGCTGCTGCCAACTTCTGCCAACTCCAGGGTGTGATTCATCCAATTTTTGGGCTCCTGAGGCCAACTCCAGTGTATATTTGGGCTCCTGCTGCTGCTACTGTCAACTCCTGCCAACTCCAGGGTGTGATTCATCCAATTTTTGGGCTCCTGAGGCCAACTCCAGTGTATATTTGGGCTCCTGCTGCTGCTGCTGCCAACTTCTGCCAACTCCAGGGTGTGATTCATCCAATTTTTGGGCTCCTGAGGCCAACTCCAGTGTATATTTGGGCTCCTGCTGCTGCTGCTGCCAACTTCTGCCAACTCCAGGGTGTGATTCATCCAATTTTTGGGCTCCTGAGGCCAACTCCAGTGTATATTTGGGCTCCTGCTGCTGCTACTGTCAACTCCTGCCAACTCCAGGGTGTGATTCATCCAATTTTTGGGCTCCTGAGGCCAACTCCAGTGTATATTTGGGCTCCTGCTGCTGCTGCTGCCAACTTCTGCCAACTCCAGGGTGTGATTCATCCAATTTTTGGGCTCCTGAGGCCAACTCCAGTGTATATTTGGGCTCCTGCTGCTGCTGCTGCCAACTTCTGCCAACTCCAGGGTGTGATTCATCCAATTTTTGGGCTCCTGAAGCCAACTCCAGTGTATATTTGGGCTCCTGCTGCTGCTGGTGTCAACTCCTGCCAACTCCAGGGTGTGATTCATCCAATTTTTGGGCTCCTGAAGCCAACTCCAGTGTATATTTGGGCTCCTGCTGCTGCTGCTGCCAACTTCTGCCAACTCCAGGGTGTGATTCATCCAATTTTTGGGCTCCTGAGGCCAACTCCAGTGTATATTTGGGCTCCTGCTGCTGCTGCTGCCAACTTCTGCCAACTCCAGGGTGTGATTCATCCAATTTTTGGGCTCCTGAAGCCAACTCCAGTGTATATTTGGGCTCCTGCTGCTGCTGGTGTCAACTCCTGCCAACTCCAGGGTGTGATTCATCCAATTTTTGGGCTCCTGAGGCCAACTCCAGTGTATATTTGGGCTCCTGCTGCTGCTGCTGCCAACTTCTGCCAACTCCAGGGTGTGATTCATCCAATTTTTGGGCTCCTGAGGCCAACTCCAGTGTATATTTGGGCTCCTGCTGCTGCTACTGTCAACTCCTGCCAACTCCAGGGTGTGATTCATCCAATTTTTGGGCTCCTGAGGCCAACTCCAGTGTATATTTGGGCTCCTGCTGCTGCTGCTGCCAACTTCTGCCAACTCCAGGGTGTGATTCATCCAATTTTTGGGCTCCTGAAGCCAACTCCAGTGTATATTTGGGCTCCTGCTGCTGCTGCTGCTGCCAACTTCTGCCAACTCCAGGGTGTGATTCATCCAATTTTTGGGCTCCTGAAGCCAACTCCAGTGTATATTTGGGCTCCTGCTGCTGCTGCTGCTGCCAACTTCTGCCAACTCCAGGGTGTGATTCATCCAATTTTTGGGCTCCTGAGGCCAACTCCAGTGTATATTTGGGCTCCTTCTGCCCCTCATAGTGATGCCACTTCAACTCTCTGCAATTGTGCCGCTCTGCGATTCTATTAGCGATGCCTCTGATCTGCATGTGATATTTCTTCAAAGTATTATTTAACTAACCCAGCACGCATCCTGTGCGTGTTACAGCAAGGCTGAATGGTTTACAACCCTATTGAGGCTGTAGGAGGCTCAGAAATAGCCGTTTTTAATAGCGATTCGTCGCGAATTTATTCGGGTCGAAACGATTTTTGTCGGAAAATTCGGCGAATCAGTCGAATCGAATTTTTCAAAAGTTCGCTCATCTCTGTTTCTAATATTTGTGGACTCAATAACTACAGGGTCTGTTCCGAGGGATTGGCGCTTGGCAAATGTGGTGCCAATATTCAAAAAGGGATCTAGGGGGGAACCGGGGAACTACAGACCGGTAAGCTTAACATCTGTGGTGGGCAAGCTGTTTGAAGGTTTCTTAAGGGATACTATCCTGGAGCACCTTGGGGGAAATGACCTTATTACTCCATATCAGCATGGATTTATGAGGAATCGCTCCTGCCAGACAAACCTAATCAGCTTTTATGAGGAGGTAAGTTCAAGATTGGATCAGGGGGAGTCATTGGATATCATATATCTTGACTTTTCTAAAGCATTTGATACTGTGCCACATAAAAGGCTGGTACAAAAGATGAGAATGCTTGGACTAGGGGAAAACGTGTGCAGATGGGTGGGAAATTGGCTTAATGATCGGAAGCAGAGGGTGGTTATCAATGGTACACACTCAGATTGGGTCACTGTTACTAGAGGAGTACCACAAGGGTCAGTTCTGGGACCAATTCTCTACATTTCAACTCTATTCCTCTAACCTACTCGATTGGAGCATTGGGTTGGTTAGGGAGGTCCTACAGAAGCAGACCAGTAACTTGTCAGTATGGTGGAGAGATTTATTGCGAACAACTACCTCCATGATGTCCTTGTCACTTGATCACCTCCTAGAAATTCCTCTTCCTCTGGTAAGAAGGTTCCAGATACTGGGTGTGTTCCAAAAGGGAAAGATCGCCTTAGGAGGGACTTAGATCTAGGCAACCAAGGCTGCTTGTAGTGCTGAAGATGTGATGAGTTAGGACATATTGCTGCACATTGCACACAGACCTAAGAGCCCATGGACGGCACCAATCACTGTTTGTCATGCCTGCTTGCACAGCATCACCAGAGGTTGATGAACCCCAAGTATTCAATATTGTTTTGAACAAGCACCCTATTAAAGCCTTGCTTAACTCTGGTAGTCTAGTGACTTTATTTCATGCCAGCCTAGTAGCTGGGAACTATGTACCCAGTAAGCATTTGAGTGGGATTTGCATCCATGAAGACACCAAAGCTTATCCCGTAACCCATGACACAATAGAGAATGCATCTGATGTGGTAACATATAAAGTGGGCGTGGTCAAATACCTAATGCATACTGCTATGCTGCCCTGTAACTTTCCTTTGTTTTGGGAGTTCGGGAGTTTGGAAGCTTCTAAAGACCTCCCTCCAGACCAAGCGGTCAGAAAAAGTGTTGATGAGTTACCTGATATAGCCGGACCTGAATGACAGAGAGCACGCTGATTGGCTGAGTACACTCGCTCTTGCATGATTCTGCGCCGTGGGAGTGGAAGAAAGGTGAGTATATGGGGCAACCTGTGGGGATACACATAATAAGGCATCCTAATTCAGAATGCCACCGCACAGAAAAACTACACACGGGAAAGTGAAATTCCTGTGTGTTGTTCCTCTTTAAGATTAGTAATGGGATGCCACAGGTCCCAGATGTTGACCAACAATTTCTAATTGTAGAGTAGAGATGAGCGCACCTGAACCACACTGTTTGGGTCCGTGCCAAACATCACATGTTGGGGTCCCTGAACCCAAACACAGACTTCATTTGGGTTTGGTGTTCGGGTGAACAGTAGAGCTGGTTTATGGGCCGCTGAGCAGCCAATCAGTCATCTTTTTTTCCCATAGCCACTACAACTATGCCCAACATTAGCAGGACATGGGACCCTGCTGTATAAAAGGGGGGGCACGCGTCCCATCTCTGTTACAGCCAGATAGGTTGGTCAGGAAGAGGCTGTAGCTGCAGTGAGGGACAATTAGGGACAGAAAAAAAATAAATAATTGTCCTTTTCAGGGCAGGTAGGTAGAGTGAGGAGGCTCATATATTGAGGGACAGCTAGTAATTTTAAATAATTACACTTTTAAGGGCAGTGTCAGAAACTGCAAGTGTATGTTCACACCATCTTCTACTGCAGGGATAGTTAGGGACAGAGAAAAATGTATCCACCTTCACCTCCTCTGCCTCTTTCAATTGCACCATTACATCCACCTCCAGTTCCACCTCCTTTTTAATAGTTTTTAATTGATTTACGTTTATTTATTTATTTTTTTTGTACATCCATTTTTGCGTCACCAAGTTCGGGTCTCCATTGATTACAATGGGGTTTCGGTTGGCGTCAAGTTTGGGCACCCAAACCAAATTTTTGTTCTGCCAAAAAATTGACCAGTGGTAAAGTCAGCTAGAGGGCACCAATATATACTAGTTGCAATCATAATCAGAATCAAGATTATTCACCAGGTTTATATGAGCATACTAAGAATTTTTCTTGGCAAGTCACTGTTCTCGGTGAACACGGGGATGACAGGGTAATATATACATAAATACACATGACTGTTCTATGTAATGTTCTAGTGGGAATGTTGACAGAATTCTTTTCATTTAGCAGTTCTAGATAGTGGTATCTATTAGCACATTACGAGAAATAATAATTACAGATAATTATATTCAAATAGCAGATATGAATAAGAAACTGGTGTCTAAGTTCTCCAGGATGAGTTCCTACAGTATACTTACTATACAGTCTAAGTAAGCCATTTCTCCTTGCAATTTAGAGTTCTGATAGCTATAGGATAAAAGCTGTTCCTATGCCTGTGGGTTTTTGTGAATGGGAGTATATGAGTATATGTCCCGAAAACAACCTGCAGAAGGTGGCGTGTCCTGGGTGGACGGAGTAATTAAACATCTTTTGGACCTTGGTCATGAATCGTGAGAACAGCTCGTCTAGGATGGGAAGAGACTTCTTGATGATTTTCTCTCCTACTTTTATTATTTTCTGCAGATGAATTTCTTTTTTTTTTTTTTTTGGGGGGGGGGGGTGTTTTCTGGAAATTGATCGCTATCTCGCCTGTTTTTTCATGCTTGAGTATCGGTTTATTGTTTGTGCACCATTGTACTGTGTTATAGACTGTGCTGCAGTAGGTTCAGTCTTTGCCATTCTTATAAGGCAGATGATGGTGGTATCATCAGCAATCTTAACAGTTTTTACTTTGTCCTCAGATTTTGGGCATTTGTTGGTATACAGGGAAAGAGAAGAAAATGAAATAACACACGCCCTTGGGGTGCACCAATATTGGTGAACTATGAGGATAATGTAAATGATCTCAGCTTGACCTGTCTCTGTTGGTAAGGAAGCCACTTAGCCAAGATATGCTTTATTTGACATGGAGGATGCCATGATCTATGGTATTAAAGAGAGAATTGAAATCAACAACAATGATCCTCACATGTCAGTTGGGATTATCTGTGTGTTTGAGAATGAATTTCATTGCACTGTTTAAAGCATTCTTTGCTGACCTATTTGCGTTGTTACTTTCAGGAAATCTTTCGAGGACCTTCATTGTAGCATAGGTTAGTGAGACTGATTTGTAGTAAGGTCTGTGGCAAGATGCTTCTTTGGAAATTGGGATGGTGGTTTCCTTTTCCCAACATGCTGGGACAGTAAATTCTTTTTATAGCATATGTGGCTCAAATGCAAGACTGTATTGCTAAGGTAATGCCATTTGTAAAGGTACACCTGCAGAGTGGGTATAGGATCTCTTTAAACCGGACCAACACCCATTTTTTCTTTAATGGGTGTCGGTCCCGCAGACCGCAAATAAAAACAAGCTCGGAGGGGGGCATCCGATCCCTGAGCTTTTTTCATTGTATTTTCAACAGTTATGTTCTGGGGTGTATTTCCTATTAGACATTCAATGGCCTGTGCTTTGGGTAGCACATTGCAGGGGGGCAAAAGTGATATTTTTATGACCACTTCCTAATTTTGAAATCAGCAGCAAGTAGCATACAAAGAATGTGTTGTGAGTTTATAAGGTGTCTGCACACATATCCCTCATTGCGTCTGAAATTGTGTTTTGTGTACTTTTGTTCTTACCAAGTGTATTAAAGTCATATTATATCAACAATAGTAGATGAGTGAGGGACACACCATCCTGACAGAAACTATGGCACACTCCCCTCCAGTCACTGCAATGGATGGGGGACATTTAATTTCTGTGATGATGGCGCATCGTGCCCTCGTCTACACTGCAATGAAGGGGAGACATATAATTTCTGTGATGATGGCGCATCCTGCCCTCGTCTACACTGCAATGAAGGGGAGACATATTATAATTTCTGTGATGATGGCGCGTCCTGCCCTCGTCTACAACCGAACGGTGTAGTCCTGCGGAGAAGGAGGGAGTGGTGCTCGGTGCGGGTCTGAAAGTGGGGGACCCGGTAAGTCTTTTCACACCGGACTAGCAGCGATAGCCTGCACTGGATGAAAGGTGAGTATAGTGTTTTTTTTGTTTTTGACTATAAAATGACTTTAAATACAGTAATTTATTGTTATTAAACATCTTGATTACCTCTAACTTATCATTTTGGACTATTTAGAATGACCAGCACTAATGGTTTTTATATGTCTTGTAGGCTTTTGAAATTCATATTTTTTAACTATTTCATTCTCTTACAGTACTTGGGATGCATTGAGGTTCTGCGGTCCATGAGATCTCTAGATTTCAACACAAGAACTCAAATAACAAGGTAGGAGTAACTGTACTTTTTTCTCCTTTTACTTGAGTGATACTTCTTTGTTGCTCTTTTTTCCTCTACAATTTAAGTTTATGACTGAGTAAACCTACTGTGAGTTTTCAAAATAACATATTGGATTTTTGCTGACTGTGTACTAGTATTCCCCTATTACAGGCAGAGTGGTATGCCCCCCCCCCCATTCTCCATTGACCATGTGGCATTCCCCCTCCAATTCCCACAGGCAGTGTAACAATCCCCCCCCTCACATTCCCATAGGCAGTGTGGCATTCACCCTTCCCATTCTCATAGGCAGTGTGGCATTTTCCCCCTCCCACTCCCCATAGGGAGTGTGGCATTCCCCCCATCCCATTCCTATAGGCAGTGTGGCATTCCCCCATCCCATTTCCATAAGAAGTGTGGCATTTCCCCCTCCCATTCCCCTTAGGAAGTGTGGCATTTCCCCCTCTTATTCCCCATAGGCAAAAAAAAAAGATATAAACTCACCTTTCTATCACACCCGCACTGCTGGGCAGGCCGCCACAGCTACGGGAGGCAAGAAGATGGAGGAGGCAAGAAGATGGAGGAGCGGCAGTTGGGAGGGCACGGCTCCACCGCTCGTGCTGTCCCCGCCATCCTCGCTGTATCTGCCACTGCCACCGCTCCTTCTCCGCTTGAGCATTGGCCATGCCCACCCTCGGAGCCGGGTGTTCATTCTGTGTGTGCAGGCACCACGGAGAATGAGCAGCGGTGTCAGATACAGCGGGGACAGCACAGGTGGCGGAGGCAGCGGGCAGGGATTGGTTGCCCTGGCCATCTGCCCACCTGCCGCTCCTCCATATTTTGGCCTCCCATTGCTGTGGCAACCTGGCCAGCAGTGCGGGAATGATTCCATTTTTCCTTTTTTTTCCCTTCACATTTGCCCTATAGGACGCCCCTCCTCCCACTTTTGGGGAAAATAAGTGCGTCTTATGGTGTAAATGGGGTATTTGTTTTCTTATTTTGCTATGAATACCTGTTGTGATTTATCATTCTTTGTTCACTGATTAATTTTAAATAAGCTATTGTACTGATACTGTAAATCTAGCACTGACTGGTCACCTGTGCCGGGCCACAGAAAATACATCCCCACTTTCTAAGCATGCTAAATTGGGATGCGCATCCTCTTTAAAATAATTTAAAATGCCAAATTTTATCTCAAAATACTCACCCCCTCTATGCAGTCTCCCATGTCAATGATCAAGCCTCTGTGTCAGTGTGAAACTCTGTGATTATGGAAGATTCTAAGTATATTAGCTCCCATTAGTGTGGGAAGGAAAAAAAACTCCCCTTTCTCCTTTGCCATCCTATTGTGCTCCCTCCCCATGACTGAGCCTAATATGGGGTGATGAGGGGCCTGGTGTATTGCTGGTACCACTACCAGAGTGCTGTTTGGCCATGATCAACCTTCCCTGGTATATCAAAACGCAAAATAAAGAATGCTTTTAATTGTCTTTAGGCTACTTTCACACCAGCGCGCTTTCAGGACAATCGCCATCTGCTTGGAATTGCTCTGAATTTGCTGTGGCATTTGCTGTCCATAATAACCTATGGGCTCCTTCACATACAGTATCTGTGGGGCAATCGCAATCCATTGAATGGCGATAATTTACAAAGCTCTTAAAAATTGTGTTTGCAGTCTCCTATGGGAATCCCTAGCACAAACGAAACTCCCTGTTGTGAAACCAGCCTCAGAATGCACTATATTGGTGCGGCCTTTGGCCAGAGAACCACAATACAACACAAATCCAAAAATCTTGCAGTGATTTAAAAAAAATTGTCGATTCCCATGGGGAAGTCTTTAGAATTTCTTTTAGCCTGTTCTTAAAAACTCATACTGTGACCCTAGCTTTGTGAGCTTAAATGTAATATGACTGTACCTTTCTGTGTTTATTGAGGACATCACCATGACTATTTTTTGTCTTTGTATAGCCCTGCAGGTGGCAGTATATATATGCTTGCTATTATGCATGAATAGAAAGTTGCATAGTACCTACTGTACTATTCTGTTGGCATGCTTAAAACTAAATAAATTTCACTATTTTGGAATTGTAAGGGCTCTGATTGCTGGAGGAGCAATTTGTAATAACCCCTGCCATAGTGCCTTCATTTCTATAACTTCATTGTTTTTCACAGTTATTTTGAACAGGTTCTAAATGGAGAAAACAACTGAACAGTTTCTAAATGGAGAAAAAACCCTGACGATTGGGACCCCCCCTCCCAACTGAAAGCTTGAGAAACTGCTTGCTTTTTAAATGCTATACTATAGTATATACTATACTATATGGTAGATTAAAGTCAATGTATGCTCACACGTTAAAAATCCCCCCTCTCATTTGTCCTACATGCTAATCCTAAGTAACACAATTAAATAAAAAAGATACAAATAAATAACCCGGAAGCTGCCAACCAATTTATAAATGACCTAGGTGGTGCATGTATGCAGGGAAATTAGACAATGAGGGTTATCCGAATGCTTTTAGATTTTTCTGGAAAGCCTGTCAGAGCTTGTTATGCACAAAATAATGTAAAATAAAACATGATTCAGCAGATTACCTTGTAATTTCTGCCTTCTCCCTTTCTGCAACCTTGCAGCAGCACCTAGAAGCAGAAACGGGCATTGACTTCTGGCACCCCCCCAGCAGTATACAACCAATCATAGGGCTCAACTGGTGGTCTATAACTTTGAATGTCCGCCTGTGTATTGCAGCATTTGATTAGGTATTTAAGTATGCTGATATAAACACACTGCCTGCTATTGTACCGAAGAGCAGCCACACCCACTGTCTGGGAATTTGAAAAATAAATAAAAACTCCCAAATAAGTTTTTCTTGAGCATTACCCCTGTTAAACCAAATAAATACTACCCTTCTCCCTCTCCAGCAATCCTGCCCCTGCTTTGTTGTGCTGATTGGGGGAAGGGATTAAAAAAAGAAATACAATTTAAAAAGTCAGGCTATTTTTCATTAGATATTACCAAAAAATGTAAGAAAAATAAACCCACAGGCAGTTTCAATGTTAAATTAAATGCAACACTGAAAACTGAAAAAATTCAATTAAAAAATAAAAAGGCAGGCTATTTTGTGTGAGATAAAAATTGTATCCAATAATAAATGCCAAAAATTATAAAAAAAAATAAACCCGCAGGCAGTTACCCACAGCGGAAACAAATTTAACATGGGAAAATTTTTTTTACGTTTTCTGTGATTATTCAGTACTATTCTAAGCATACAGCACGTCCTGCTCCAGTAGTAGTAATAACATGTGGGTAATCCTCCGCCTCCGGCACCGTGCACTGCAGACATGTAGAAAACAAGCTCCTCCCGGCCCTACATATACCGAGGGACCTCCCACAAATCCCCAGATTTCTCTGCAGTGCTGGAACTGCGAAGACATGAAGTATCACGCTCTCGAAAGCGAGCGCGTCTTGACAGCCCGAGGCCCTGCGGGACTATTTCCACCCGTCCTCATTGTGAATTAATGCCTCCCAGCCTGGGCTGCGTTGGTCGGGTGAAGGTAGGCAGCACCCAGTGTGCTTACGGAGCTAGTCTCCACCGCAATCCCCCTCCATAGGGTAGGCGGTTAAGGCGAATGGTGAGCCTTCAGTGGATGCCCTCCCGCACCAGTGCCCCCATGTCCCATCTAACGGTGAACCCTCTATTCGGGTCACCTTCCTCCCCAGATTCCCCCGTTAGAGGGGGGAAAAAGAGGGGGGGGGGGTTTATGTGTTTGATGGCCTATCCTTGCCTTTATTACACTATAGATGGCTTTACCGCTACCGGGTGTCAGAGCGCGTTTCACTTTTAGTTTTTCAACTAACCGCAAGGGTTTTACTGTTTTCTATGGCGCATACGGCAGCACTGTTCGGGGAAGCTACGGCGTTTTTCAATCTCCTTACTCACTCTGTCAGCCTTCTTCTCTGAAGTGATGCTGACGTATCTACTATTCTCTCCTGATTGGCTGCGCGCCTTCTAGCTTCGCGCTCTCCGGGGGGCGTGGTTCGGTCTGGCTCGTTCCGCGTCATCACCCGCTCTGGCCCGCCCTTCAAGGTTCGCTGGGCGCCATTTCCTTCTCGCATGCGCGTGGTGAAGACGGTCCTCCCCTCGCAGACCTGTAAGTGCCCTCGTGGGCGATCTTTTCCCTAGCTTGCTTCTTCGCGCTCGGCTCTGACATCCCTGTTCCCCTGGTGTCTTTCAGACAGCGGTCCTCGGTGGCTTCTCCCGACGTAGCGCCCGGTCCAGACCATTTTTCAGAAATTACTCCCACTTCCCAGCGGGTTATTGGGGCATCCAGGGTTGCTTAAAGCGTCAATCCCTACTGGCATATTGAATTTAATAATCACCATATGGAGGCATCCCAGGATATTGCGAACGGGGTCCCCCCGGGACAAGTCCATCTGTGTGCAGCTTGTGGGGTTTTACCTAGCAGTGGTGACAATGCACGGGTCTGCATACCTTGTGCCCAACAGGCGCTAGCCGGTCTCCCCACCTCTTCCGAGGCCGGGCCCGCACCTCGCCTTACTTCCCCTACTCCCCCAAGCTTGAGCCTAACCCCCAATACTAGTGGGGATTCTCACGCTGATTTGGCCTCTAGATTGGCCAGTGTGGAAAGCTTGATCGCTGGCTCCTTGGCGCGCAAGGCTACTGCCAAGAGGCGTCATTTGAATCCTGAAGCTACTATTCTCCCTGTAGAATCTGATGATTTACTGCTTTCCTATGCTCAGTCCCCATCAGAGGAAGGGGAACTGCTCTCTAACTCAGGGTCCTACGAGGACGAGTCCAGGAGTCAGGAGGAGTCTGGTTCTGATCATTGGTCCCAGGACGACATTGATAGACTGCTGTCTCAGATCTTTGATGTGTTATCCCTCTCTCCCCCTCCCGCGGCCTCTCGGCAAAGGGGTGATCTGTTTCATACCGCTAGGGTGCGGTTGGAGTTTCCCGAACAAACTCATTTTAATAGCCTAGTGCTGAAAGAATGGGAACACCCCAGCAAACTCCAGGGGATTCCTAAAGCTGTGGATAAGAAGTATCCATTTCCTGCCAATCTGGTTAAGTGTTGGTCATCGCCCCCCGAGGTCGATGCCCCGATTCTGAGTCTGTCCAACACCTCTATTATGCACTCCCCCGACACTACTACGCTGCGGGATTTAGAGGATCGGCAGGTTGATCAATTGGCATGTCATGCTTTTGCATTTGGGGGAGCGTCGCTCCGCCTGGTTTGCGCCTTAGCCATCACGGCGGTGGCGCTCAGGACGGTGGTTAAGACTGCCCTGGAAGGGGCGGATAACTTGCCCTCTGAGGCCGCCAACGCTCTGGCCACCTGTGAGACCTTTGTGAATTATATTCTATCTGCATCGGACGATGCTATTAAGCTGAGCACTAGATCTTCTGCTCTGGTGGTGGCCATACGCCGCGCGATCTGGTTACGCCAGTGGGCTGCTGACAACGTAGCCAAGAAGGCCCTTACGGGGCTTCCATTTAAAGGGCTGCGCCTGTTTGGAGAAAGGTTAGATATCTTTGCCAAGGGTGGCAAGGTGCCCCAGCGCAAGCATCAGATTCGGCCCTTTCGTGGTCCAAGCTCCCATTCGACCCCCTCCCGTGGGGCCAAGGAGGGTAGAGGGGTTTCCTTCGCTGGGTCTCGCGCCGTCCTGGCTCCTCCTGGGGGCCCAAGCCCAAAGCCCCCCCCAAGACCCCCCAAGCATGAAGGTGCGCCCTCGCCCGTCAGAGTGGGGGGACGTCTACAGCACTTCGAGCATGTCTGGAGACGCCTTGTCCCAGACCGGTGGATTCAGGAGGTAGTCTCCTCCGGTTAAAAGATAGAATTTGCTGTACTGCCCCCTACCAGGTTCGTTGGGTCTCGGATCCCACAGGATCCTGCCTCAGCTCGAGTCTTGATGCTGGCTGTGCAGGACCTTCTGGAGCTCGGGGTCATCTGTGAGGTCCCCTTAAGAGACAGGGGCATGGGGTTTTATTCCAACCTGTTTACGGTGCCCAAAAAGGACGGGTCAGTCAGACCCATTCTGGATTTGAAAATCCTAAACAAATTTGTCAGAAGCAGGCATTTTCGTATGGAAACTCTGCGCTCGGCCATTGCCTTGCTGCGTCCAGGGGACTTCATGACATCTGTGGACATCAAGGATGCTTACCTGCACATTCCGGTGTTCCCAGGGCACCAAAGGTTCCTCAGATTTGCGCTGTAGGATCAGCATTATCAGTTCGTGGCCCTGCCATTCGGCCTTACGTCGGCTCCCAGGGTGTTCACCAAGGTGCTGGCAGGGGTGATGTCTCTCTTAAGACTAAAGGGCGTGTTGCCCTACCTGGACGATATACTCATCACCTCTTGGTCTCTGCGGCAGGCAGAGCTGGACACTCGGTTGGTGGTGTCCACCCTGGAGTCCTTCGGCTGGGTGATCAATTACCCAAAGTCCTCTCTGTCCCCCTCCTCAGTGACCCCGTTTCTGGGGATGATTCTGGACTCGGTTCAGTCAAGGATATTCCTTCCTCCGCAGAAGGTGGAAGCTCTGACAACCCAGGTGAGATCCCTGCTCGCGAACCCTCATCCCTCCATCCGGCAGGGAATGCAGTTGGTGGGCTCGATGGTGGCAAGCTTCGAGGCGGTGCCCTTTGCCCAGTTTCATCTGAGAACTCTGCAGCTTCACCTTCTGTCAGTATGGAACAAGGACCCAGCATCTTTGGATGACAGCTGGGTGATTCCCCCCTCGGTCAGACAATCCCTTGCGTGGTGGTTGGACCACAGGAACTTGACAAGGGGCAGATCATTCCTGGCTCCCTCTTGGGAGACGGTCACAACGGATGCCAGCCTTTCGGGCTGGGGGGGATTCTGGAAGTCCCTGCGCTTCCAGGGGAGGTGGGGCCCTCAGGAGGCCCATCTTCCTATCAATGTCCTGGAACTCAGGGCGGTCCGATTGGTGCTGGAACGATTGACCCAGCACCTGCAGGGTCTGGCAGTTCAGGTACGCTCAGACAACAGGACGGCGGTTGCCTACATCAATCATCAGGGAGGAACCCGGAGCAAGGGTGCTCTCCAGGAGGTGTCTCTGATTCTAACATGGGCAGAGACCAATGTACAATGCATATCGGCTGTCTACATTCCGGGGACGGAGAATCTGCTAGCAGATGCTCTGAGCAGGGGGTCGTCCCGCCAGGGAAAATGGTTCCTTTGCGACAGGATATTTCAGTCCCTGTGTCACCGTTGGGGTGTGCCGGACGTGGATCTCTTTGCGTCACGTCACAATCACAAGCTACCGAGCTTTGTATCCCTGTCTCAGGATCCTCTGGCTCTGGCCACGGATGCCCTGTCAATGTCTTGGAGGGAGTTTCGGCTCCTGTATGTGTTTCCACCAATTCCCCTTCTGGGCAGAGTGCTGCGCAAGATCGCTCTAGAAGGGGTACCCGCGATTCTGGTGGCCCCAAGGTGGCCAAGAAGAGTGTGGTTCACAGACGTGGTTCAAATGGCAGTAGATCAGTACGATCTGCCAAGGTTGCCAGACCTTCTGACTCAAGGGTCTCTACGCCATCCCAATTTACTAACTCTGGCTTTGACGGCTTGGCTATTGAAACTCCATCTTGATGGAAAAGGGTTTGTCTGCATCTGTTGTGGCCACTATGGTGCAAGCCAGGAAGAAGACTTCTGCCGCCATCTATTATAGAGTATGGCGTGCTTACATGGACTGGTGTGAATCCAGGTCTCTTCCCTGCTGGGAATTCTTAGTATCCAGGGTGCTGGAGTTTTTACAACATGGTCTAGACTTAGGTCTTAAGCTTAGTACCTTGAAGGGCCAGGTTTCGGCCCTGTCTATCTTCTTTCAGAAGACCTTTGCCCAGCACCCTCTTATCAAGACCTTCTTTCAGGGGGTCACTCATGTGCGTCCTCCTCGGAAACCTATGGTTCCTGTTTGGGATCTGAACTTGGTTTTGTCGGCCCTGCAGGGGGCTCCTTTTGAGCCTATTCATGAGGCCGCTCTCGCTGTGCTCACGCTCAAGGTTGTCTTCCTGGTAGCTATCACTTCGGTTAGACGTGTGTCTGAGTTGGCTGCTTTGTCTATTCAGCCTCCCTACTTTGAGAGACACCGGGATAAGGTGGTGTTTCACTTCAAGCCAGACTTCCTGCCTAAGGTTGTGTCTGCATTTCATTTGAATCAAGATATTGTACTTCCTTCCTTGTGCCCTAATCCTAGTAACCCTAAGGAAAGGGTTTTGCATTCCTTGGATGTGGTCAGGTGTGTCAAGTCTTACCTGGTTACCACTCAGGCCTTTAGAAAGACGGATGCTCTCTTCGTTGTGCCTCATGGGCCTAGGAAGGGTTTGGCTCCCGCCAAGTCTACCATCAGTAAATGGATTAGTCAGGCTGTTGTTCAAGCCTATACTGCTAAGGGGAAGACTCCCCCCTTTCGTCTTACTGCTCATTCTACTAGAGCTGTTGGGGCTTCTTGGGCTTTTCAGCACCAGGCCTCTGTGGAGCAAGTTTGCAAAGCCGCTACTTGGTCTTCTGTACATACCTTTACAAAGTTTTACAAGGTTGATGTTCGGGCCTCAGCGGACGCTGTGTTTGCCGCAAGGTTCTGCAGGCGGCAGTAGTTTAGACTGCTTGCTGTTGCCTTCTGTTGGGGATCCCACCCTTCTTTATGGACACTGCTATTGGATGTCCCACATGTTATTACTACTACTGGAGCAGGACATGCTGTATGCTTAGAATAATACAACTCTGTGAAGTACTCACCTGTAGAGTTGATATTATATGCATACAGCACGTCCTGCTCCACCCCACCCTGTTTTCACCTTGTTCTGGATCCCCTGTTGGTGATTGTTATCTTTGATATTTTTGCCAGTTTTGGGTGGTTGTTTCTCCTGGCCTCTCTTTCTCACTGCTTTTCAATGCTGGGGATTTGTGGGAGCTCCCACGGTATATGTAGGGCCGGGAGGAGCTTGTTTTCTACATGTCTGCAGTGCACGGCGCCGGAGGCGGAGGATTACCCACATGTTATTACTACTACTGGAGCAGGACGTGCTGTATGCATATAATATCAACTCTACAGGTGAGTACTTCACAGAGTTGTATTTTTCCTACCCCGTGCAATCTCTCTGGTGTTACCCTCTGATTTTCCCTTTGACACGCGTAAAAAATTAGCATTTTAACCTTTTAAATTTATATATGTATTTATTTAAAGTGGACCAGCACCCTCCTCGGCAAAGGTGTTGGTGGCCATCGGCGCCGCCGCTATATGACATCCTGGGGGGGCATCCAGAATACTGGACCTCCCCGCACAGATCCCCCCAGGATGCCCGTAATCTTTATTTTATCCTTGCTCCCCCCTGGAAATCTAGAGCCACAATTGCCTGCTCACGTGGGCAAGGGATTTGGCAAGCAAGGTTAAGGCAAGGATTAAACCTAGGGGGGCCACAGAATTCTGGATGCCCCCCCCCTCCAGACTGTCGTACAGCGGCGGCGCTGGCGGCCACCAACACCCTCGCCATTGAGGGTGCTTTAATTTTTTGCTTTCTGTTATAATTTTGAGTACTTTCCCTACTGCATTTTGTGCAGGGCAGTTGCCTCGGTGTCCCCCTCTAGCATGTGCTACCTCCATTTTACAGCCATTTTTGGGTATCCAAATTCAGTTCCCCACTCACTTCAATGGAAACCCCATTGGGGACCCTGAACCAAACTTTTGCGGCAAGTTCAGCTGAACTTGGCGAACCCGAACTTCTACAGGTTCACTCATCACTAGCCAGCAGTTCTGAAGAGGAAATATTCTCTTTAAGCTCAAATGAGGTGGATATAAATATTGTGAGTTTTGTATGATACCACCTACACCAACGTTTCATTTACATTTTAAAGATGGGCCATGAATGGGTTAAATGTACTATAAATATTATATAGCCTAATCAACATAAAAATCCCTACAAATAATTTTAAAAGTAAAAATTAGGATAAGCAATAAACAACAACAAAGAAGAACAAAAACATACAGAAATGACACTGTTTTTACCCTTGTGTTTTGTGTGCAATATTAATTACATTCTGACATATATGTGCCTCATAATGGTGTCTAGAAAAACTACAACTACTCCCATAAAATACAAGACCCTATTCAACTATACTGAATAAAAAATAAAAAAGTTGTAACCGCTGGAAGGAAGGAAGAGGGAAAAGAAACTAACTGGTCTTGAAGTTTAGCTGGGTTGTTAAGGGGTTAATAATCATATTTAAAACCTGAATTATACACCAACTTTATTTACGTGGGCTATAGATTCAATATCTATAATAAAAAAGGGGACATTTTCAGTTTCTTATTTTTTTTTTTTATGTGACAGCCAGGGTGAGAAGGGAAAATCCAATTTTGTGGACTTTTCGAAAGACTCTAGGACTGCGGACTAGGGCCATAGAGCACTAGACGATCCACTTACCTGACCACTGATCCCATGCTGCTGATCATCCTCCTGTAGCCACAGTTTGTAAAGCCAGGGGCTGCTGGCCTGTGTAAGGCCGACTCCTATTGAAAACAATGGGGGACCTCTGTACACCAGGAACTTCCAAGAGACTTTGGAAATGTGAATGTACTTTTCCTTTAAGGGTTGCCAGGTAAAAGAAAATGTTCTATGTTTTTTTCGTTGTAAAAAATATCAAGGAACATTTGCAACCCTTGCACAGACAGAAGGAAAGTATAGTGAACCAATATCAGAGGAGAGTGAAGAGTAAAAGTGGAACGAACCCCAGGATTTTGACTATCCTGGGTTTTGTTCCCTGTCCCAGAGGTATCCCAATTTGGGATGCCCTGTGAAACTCCCCAGATCACTCATGAAAAACTCACCTTTTCCCATTCTTAGGATGCATGTGCGGGCTCTCGTCCAATCAGAGCCATTTGCTGTGCATAATAAATGCTTGGCAAATGGCTATGTTTTCGGCAATTAGGAGTGAGAGTGGGTGCATCCCCATTCTATCTGAATTCCAGAAACATGAGTCCAGAAACAAGGTGAGCTTTGCGTCAATTCTGGGGGCTGGGATTTGAGATGCCCCAGGAGAAAGAGCTGCTAGATTAGTTTAGATTCTAAGTCCAACTGCGTTGGGTTTTATTCTGCTTTAAGCACAAATCCTAAAAAAGTTCTATAAGTTTAAGCAACAGCTAAATTTATTTTAGTAATGGGCGCTTAGAAGAAATTGGCAGGATTAGTGCAAATATCCTATGATAAATATAAAGTATTTAAATATATGCAATGCTGCAGATATGACTGTACTGGAATTAGTCATCTTAGCCACCATCTGCTTACAAAATGTATCAGATGGTGTGAAAGATGCACAATGTATCTTTTTCACATAAGATTATGTAAGATGTATGTTTGGGCCTTATTTATGATTTAGCATCTTTCTGGTGGCTATAGCGCCAGTTTTGGAGCGTCGCATTTTTGTCTTTTCTAGCGCTGCACTGTGGACTACAATGGCACTTGCATGGAATACTACTTTAACTGTTGCACTTAGGTATTGGCCGGCCTATGTCAGCGACTGTTGGACTCGCTGGCCGATTAGCCCAGTGCCAGTGAGCGCCATTTGGACCGCTCAACAGCATAGTTATGATTTTTTCCACCTTTAAATCTTTGGTGCTGTATTTTTCAGGTGCTGGTCTGCGTTTCATCATTATTGTTACAAGAAATCACTGCTGGTGACAAAGGGGACAAACTTTACATGGCATTTAGGCTGTGTTTTAGTTGTTGTCCAAATTCAATTTTAATAACCAAAAAATAATAATCAAAAAACAATTCATTTTGTGAAACCTCGGACCTGTGTTTCCATTATTGACAAGTCCCAATGCAAGTTCTGTACAAATAAATGTGTGTGATATTAATTATAAACATAAAACACTTCAATCCACTTCCGTCCATTGTGCTCTATGGGATCTTGATCTACAGCGCCAGGTTTCTTCTGTTGCTGCTTTAACCAGAGTGCCCTGCACTATAAGCGCTATAAGATTCCTGGGCCGATTGATTCCCTCCCCCTGGGGCATCCAAAATCGGATGCTCTGCTGTGTGAAACCCCCAGGTCGCCCATAAACTCACCTTCTATTCCGGTCCAACTGCTCATGCACGAGCCGTGGCCGCATCCCTGCATTTCTGAATGGCCGGTGTGGGAAGCAGGGGATGCAGCTGCCAGCCCGCTGATTGAATAAACTGCCACACATGTGCTGTTGGACCTGGAAGTGCCGCTGAGGCCAAAGAAGTGGCGCTGTGTGACGCTCTTTAAATAATGCTCCCCATGCCCGTCCCTTAGATTATAAAGAGGGTAATTTGGGGAGGGTGCAATAAATATTTGATTTGCTAGTTCATGAAGAAGCAGCCTTCTTATTTTATGCTTTCCACCACTATTTGATTCACTGATATTTTGTTATTTAGTCAGATAATGATAGAAAGTTCTGTCCTGTGGGATAAGTGGACCTACAATGTTCTTGACCCCAAAATGGCCCTCCTAGCCCTCTTTTAATTTAGAATATGCATATTCCTTTCCAAGCACATTAAACATGATTCAATTACCTCCCCACTGCAGGATTGATTCCGTGGAGTCCTGCAGACTCCCCCAGTCCGGTTTCTTTGTTCTGGACTCCAGTGCGGATAGCACGCCCCCAGCTGGTTGGTGGTGCTCAACTCTTCTGCCAGTCATGAGGGAGGTGCTTCATGTGTGTGTTCAGCTCTTTAACCAGATATAAAATAAAAATACTCATATTTTTCGCAATATAAGACGTACCTGCCCATAAGACGCACCTAGAATTTGAAGGAGTAAAATAAGAAAAAAATATTTTAAACCAAATATTGTTCTAAAACACCCCATTACAGGCAGTGTGGCATTCCCCATTCCTCATGGGCAGTGTGGCATTCCCCCCTCCCATTCCCACAGGCAGTGTGGCATGCCTCCATCCCATTCCTCATATAGGCAGCGTGGCATTTCCCCTCCTATTCCCACTCAGCAGCTGGAGGGCAGAAGAAGATGGAGGAGCGGCGGGTGCTGTCTCTGTCCCTGCCGGAAAAGACAGCAATAGCAGGGACGGGGACAGAGCCGCCACTCCTCTATCTTCTTCTGGCCTCCAGCAGGGTGGCAGGCAACGTGGAAGCGCTGGTAACGAGTTTACATTTTTTTTACATTCACCCGATAGGACGCACGGACATCCCCCCCCCCACACTTTGGGGGAAAAACAAGTGCGTCTTATAGGGCTAAAAGCTACAGTCCTATCCTGGTCTATGTATCAGCACAGTCTTCACACTGGAGGCAGAGCTCTGTAAGTTTGAATTAGAAGGTGTCTCTTTTGTCCCCCAATCACTATAGTAGTCAAACATGTCTGCTAAAGTGAATTGGGTGTTAAAATCAGTTACCTAGTCACTGCAGCAGTCAGCCTGCTAACTTTGGTCTTTATCCCCAAGATGAGTTTGGAATTATCATGTGATTCTCCGCTTTTATACACATCTTCTTTAGGAACTGGTTTGTGGACCATAAAAAAGTAATTTCAACATAGGTCAATCACTGCCTTGGCCAGCCCTAAAGTCTAAAAGCCTCCAGGGCCAGCCAACTAGGTTCCAGGATGCCCCACTTTGGGAACCCCCTGCAGTGGCCCGCAACCACCTTATGCACTGCATAAATCACTGACTGGACGAGAGCCTGTGCATGTGCCACATCCCAAATTGAGATGCCCCAGGTAAGTGGACCAGTCACTGAAACAGTTAAAATCCTGGTGATTGGTCCACTTTAAAATGCATGAAGTGCACAAACAGGTCCGTCAACTTTTGCAGCACTTTTGTATTTATAGAGAAAATCTGGCTTTGGGTAAAATATAGATGACAGCAGTCAGGTTGTCCTGCCTGAGTAACAACTTTATTGTACCACCAGTCGGGAACCTGTGACCTGAAGTATTCTATATCAACTACTGTACCTTTCCTGGCTAAATAAAATTAGCTGTGTGGCGCTGATGGTGGCAGTTATCTTGACAGCATCCAGCAGCCCTGGTCTTCACAGTTGCTGGACATAGGTGGTATGCACATACATCCATGCACATGCCATAGACGAGGCTGAGAAGAGGAAAGAATTGTTGATCTTCACACATGGTTGGTACAGACACAGCAGTTTTGGGAGGGTATTTTTGTGGTCATGTTGGATGATGTCTGTTGGCTACATAATTTGACACAACTATCAGTTTTACAGTTTGTCATTTTAAAGAGGTAGTCCTGTCAAAAATGACTGGACTTCCATTCAGTATGCAGCAGCGGGGAAGCCTGGAATGGCTCCCAGATAAGGGAGTCGCCTGATACCCACCAGGGATCTTTTCACTGTGGCCTTGGAGCTGCCTATCATGCTTGCATGGCCGGTGCTTGAAGAGATGAGCCTGATAGGCTGCTTGCGGTCATGAGGGATGTCAAACTCAGAAGAGGTAAGGATTGGAGGACCCCCTTCTCCGGACATCCTATTAGTACACCTAAAAGGATTCTTTTTTTTTTCCACTGGCCCAGTAGCATAACTATATTTTATCCCTATAGCTTAACAGAGCAAGTGGAAGAGATCATGTGCTTATGAATATGCTTGGTGTGGGTAACAGACACTTTACTGAATTTAGACTGAAAAGCTTTCTATCCTTGTTGGCCATTAATTAACACTCATAAAGGCTCTCCACTTCAACACACTATAAAGTCCAAAAATGTATTTTAAATAGAACGCACCTACTACAGACATAAGGACATTTCTACAAATAACTACCCTGTATGGGGCTTTCTCTAATGTGTGAAAAATGATCCACCTGGCACGGTAACCCTGCCACCTAAGCCATTAATTTTTTCCTTATAGGAAAGAATGACACACTTTAGTGTATTACCCCCTTTACATAACATGCACTTTACAACCAGCTTTTTTTTTTTTTTTTTAGCTTCATAGTGCTGCGAAAATCATTTTGCATTAGCCAGTTGCCGAATGAAGAAGATTGAATTCAAAATATTTCAAGCAGTTGGGTGGTTAAACAACTTGTATTACCTATCTGATTATCATTAAAACCTAATCTAATCATAAATATTTTAACAAAAATTAAATTACAGTGTGCTGTTTTGGAGATTTAGTGACCTGTCTGCTTTCCTATAAACCATTTGGATCAAAAGCTTAAATCCAGTACTTACCTAATGGCAAGAAGTGTGTCAGTAGTAGTAGTGTCATCCATGCTATTATGGTGCGGAATTGCACTTTGGAAAAAAATCTGAAGAAAAAGTGTTTACTCTTTAAAAGAACGTTAGTTAAAAAATTACTCATGATCCTGAATAAACCCTTATGTGTATCCTCCAGGTTTATCCATAAACTTACCTTTTCTTTATTCCCACGGCACATGCATGGGCCGCTTAGCCAATCGACATGTTGCGGAACACTTGTTCCGTTCAAATTTTCTTTGCCACTCTGAGCTTGGAAATGAAATCTGAATCTAGCGAGTGGCACCAGCCATATCCCCACCCCCACTTCCAGCTGTGGATGTGCTCACGTTGGCCATTCATAAAGGCCTGGCATATGTGTGCAACTAGCTAACAGTATTCTGGGGCTGAGGCTACGGCACAGTGATGCAGCACAGGCACGTGGAGGAGGTGAGTACATCAGGTGATCGGGGGGTTCACATAGATAGGCATCCAAAATTGGAGGTAGACTAATCCCCCCCCCCAGAGTCTTATAGACTCAATGGGAGTCTTTCTTTTCTTTACCACTTTTCCTGGGACAGTTAAAGATCCTTAAGTATTTTTGCTAAGTGCATGCTGCATATATATATATATATATAGTTGTCTACAAGCCTTATTCTGAATTACTGTGCATGTATCATTATTCATTTGCCAGGAAGACTGAGCTTTGTAGCTGGAACTCTTTTCAACTTTATTTCACCAATGGGGTACTTGGAAGATCACCTTGGTCACTCCAGAATGGCCAAGGTGGGCCTGGAAGGCCTGAAGTCCAAAATGACTTTGTGATTCAGTTTTTGGTTCTATGGTACTGCAGGATTGGGAGAGTCGACACTAGGATTGGAATTAGCCAGCCCCTCCACTTACGAAGTAACAAAGCTTCCTCTGTATTACTACTACTTACTACTTTTGCTACAGGCCATCCTTAAAGATCGAAAATCCTTAACTTGCTGATCTATAGACACACCGTAGTTATCATGCAGTTTTGCTGGCAGTCATTTGCGTTACAGCTGCCATTTATGCAGTGTTTCCACTCCTTGGCTTGAAGTAGAGAATCACCTGTTGTTGCCATGGAGAATCCCAGGCTTAATAGATGGTTGAAATGATTTTCCAAGTGCAAGGTGCTTTTTATGAAGGGAGAATGACCCATAACTGCCTCATTGCTGACTCCGATAGAAGAACATTTCATAAGCAGAAATAATGATTCATTTTATTTTGCTATTGTCTGTGGCAAACAATTTTGAGTATTTCATTTAGAAGTACAGTAAGCAATAGATTTGTAAAGCATATTAAAAAACAATGTTTACCCTTAAAACATTGCATTGATTTTTTCAGTACATTATTTTTTGTTATATAGTATACTGTACATGTACTGCATATTCTACTTCCTGTTGGCCTGAGTGCTTAAATATCTGACAAGTTCTTTTTCTATTATCTGCTGACACATGAAAAATACATGTTCAAATTACCTCACATACCTTCTGGTGAAATAAACTTCTATATACAAAAAAAAACAAGGAAATAACAAAATATTGCTGCATCATGCAACATTTGCCTTACCGGATGACTTTTTAGTCCTGTACCAGGTTTTTTTCTCTGCTCTGGGTAGAGGTCCCAGTTTGCACACCCTTTTAATAAATTCTAGGTCAGTTCCAGACAAAACTTACTGGACAGCATCAAATACACAATACAGTGAAATATACATATTACAAGTGACCTCAGCATTCTGCATGTTGTTCCCAAAGCCCCTACAGACAACACACTAAGGCGGCTAGCAGCATGCAAAACAGGCTACCCAGGGGCCTGGGGCTCACTGACGGATCACCCCGTGGGCCAGTCCAAGCCTTGTTTTGAATGCTGTAGAAACAATGACATTTTAATGTTTTACGGCCTAACATTCTGTTTAGTAGCCGCATCAATGTACAATTTAGCTGTAAACGGGGAAAGAAGCAATATCTCACAGTGCCCCAGCTGAATCTGCATAGTCATCTACAGTGTATTGAAACAGTGTTTATACCCTTTAAACTTTCCCCCCTTTTTTTTAACGTTACAGAAAAGTTGAGGTGACAGTTTTGGTGGTGGTGGGGGGGGGGGCCTTTTAAAGGAGCAGGCCGACTAACACATCAACCAGCCTCCACCACACCTCCACCAGCATTAGGAATGATTAGGACATTAAATATTAAAAAACTCTTTCACATGGCAGTTGCCCCTGCATTTGTGGTGGCCTGTGCGTTGAAATCCCTACTGCTTAGCCAATAACCGATCAGCATTGCTGCCACTGCGGCACTTATTGGCAGACTCAGGCAACCCATCTGGACATATTTGTGGAGAATGGGTTGTACTGACCTATAATTGTGGAGAACAGTTTTTATAGACGTTGTCCTGCTCTGTCGGTTTACGTGAATACCTTAAGCCTACTTATCTGAAACAGGCCTCGGGAGCCCGGAGCCACTATATGACTCACCCCCAGGTATCTAGATTTGGGACGTGCGTCCACTGTAAAAGAAACAGGAATAACTAAAATTAGGCTAAAGTGTTTATCTGGCCCAACGTTACAATGGAGTTTGCCATACATGTGTGGGCAAACAAACAACAGCAGCAGCAGGAATTTGGATACGAGGCAGTGACTTCTCTCCATTTTGCAAAATGCCCATTGCTGATGGATGTTTTAGGATTAATGCATAACCTCCAAGCAGAAGACCTGACTACTTAAGCAATTTAGGCGCTATTGTCCTCATGGGACAGCTCTACTACATGTATCAGAAGAAGCTTTACAGTGACCAAAAGCGGAGCAAGATCCATACCAATGCCTGCAAAGGACATGTTTGTAAAGTAGCAGTCGAGAAAAATGTCTCCAGGTGAGGACAGGTAATAAATGTTTGGTCTATGCATGCAGGTTTTCCTTTTGTATTATTTGACCCAAGCATGCTGTAAAGTATATATATATATATATATATATATATATATATATATATATATATATATATAGCATTACACGGCCATTATGTCCTGCACACCGCATGGAAGCTGTTGTTGTGTACTGCATGTCAACACCAAACACCAATAGCACTGTATATTTAATTGCCTCTTTTTTTACATTTTTTTTGCAGAATGATCACAGAATTAGGAAAAAACACACATATATGAAGCCCTAAAAAGAAGCAGGTAGGTGGTATTAGCTTGATATATGCTAAACCTCTTAAAGCTTAATTAAAGTGGACCAACACCCAGGATTTTGACTATCCTGGGTGTTGGTCCACTTAGGTGGGGCACCCCGATCGGGGGTGCCCCGCTGTGTGAAACCCCCCCGATCGCCGCAAAAACTCACCTCTCCCCGCTCCCACGTGACCTCGTCCGGCCAATGACAGCGCTCAGAGCCGCTCTGGTATGCGCGTCCAAAGCCGCTTGGACGCGCATACCAGAGCGCTGTCATTGGCTGCGTCTCTCGCTTCCCTCTAACAGGGAGCGCGCCTGCACCGGCCATTCACAAAACGGCGCGCCCTGCTAGAGGGAAGCGAGAGACGCGGCTGCGTCTCGCGCATGCGCCGTTGGATCGCCGGTAAGGTAAGGATTGTGGGCCTCCTGGGGGGTTCCTCCCCGCGGGACATCCCGATTTCGGATGTCCCGCGGGGAGGGATCTGATCGGTCCGGGAATCTTATAGATTCCCGGGCCGATCCCCCCTGGGTGTTGGTCCACTTTAATATTTTACTTTTTTTCAAAGATGACTCCTCGTGAATCTATATTTGCTGATAAATGTCAGACCATCCCTTTGATTCCAATAGGGACCTCCCTTATGTGGCATGAGCAGAAGCCTGTAACTTTTATCCTAAGATGCCCTGATTTTAACTACATTTGACATACAGTACATGAACTACTGCATACAATGCCTGTAAAAGCATTTAAACCAGACCAACACCTTAAAACAAACAGTGCTCAAATGCACCCTCCCCGAGGCAATTCAGATTGCTGCACATAAAAATTAATTTACCTTTGCTCCTGCTGTGTCAGTTTTACAAACAAAATGGCGTTTCCTGGAGCTGCAGGCCGCCTGAAAAGAGGAAGTTTCCTGCTGCTGTGCTTTGTCAGTTACGTCAGTTGAATACAGGCAGAGAAAGCAATCTCCAAAATGGCTGCTACCACTAGAAAATCAGTGAGGCAGAGCAAATGTATGTGCTGACAATGATTCAGTATAATGCATGCATCATGCAAGTAAGTTTTCTTTTCCAAACGTGCCAGGCTGTTGGTCCGGTTTAAGGGAAACCTGTAGGTAAATGTAAAAAAGTGCTACTTACCCAACCTTCCTTGCCAACCAATGTACCTGGCTGTGATTTAAAGTGGACCAAAACCCATGATTTTGGCTATTCTGGGTTTTGGTCCTTTCCCCCTGGGCACCCCGATCGGGGGTGCCCCACTGTGTGAAACCCCCCAGGTCATCTGAACGAAACCCACCTCTTCCCGGTCCTGCGGCGCTTGCACGGGCCACTCGTCCAATCAGCACGCTCGAGCCACTGATGTCATGTCGTCTAAGCTTCGTCAAAGGCCAGTGGCTCCGAGCGCGCTGACAGCCGCTTCCCCCACTAACTAACAGGGAGTGTGCCCGCGCCGGCCATTCGCAGATACCTGGTGCGGGCATGCGCCCTGCCAGAGGGATAGCAGGGATGCAGCTGTGGCTCGCGCATGCGCCATTGGACCGAAAAAGAAGGTAAATGTATGGGCGACACACAGTGAGGCATCCTGATTCTGGATGCCTCTTATAGATTCTCGGGCCGTTTGGCGTTGGTTTTGGTCCACTTTAAAACAGACCCCCTTGTGAAGATGAAGGCTCCATCCTTGTTTTGGCTACTCCCTACTGATGGGGTGAGCTGAGGCTGTAACATAGAGAGTGATCTTTAGAACAGCACCTTTTAAAACACAGAATCAGGAGTGCTAAACACTAGAGAGGTAAGTATTTTTTATTTTTTGCTTACAAACAGGGAAATCCATTTCTGTGAACGTGAATCAGAGTGCCATTTGAGGCATGAGATGGGAGCCCAATTTATTACTAGCCTCTCATAGCGCCACTTGAGCGTCTGCCGAGAGATGCTATTAGCGTCTCAGTCGCAACGCCAGACACAGACAGACAGCACTGCTAGTGTTTGCTGCTGAGGGCTATGTGGCGCTGTAACTTTGCTTCATTGTTTTTCAATGGAGATAGCAACAGGTATTGCCAGTGGTGCTGCGCTGATCCATGCCGTATTTAACATGTAAAACTACAGCACTAGCGCTGGCACCCTAAAACCTTGAGTCTCAGGCATACAGCACCAGGCGCAATGGCAAAAAAAGCCTTTTAAAACGGATGGCAGCACAGTGGCAAAGCGAAAACACATGGAATGACATCGGGGACAAAAAGTTTGCCACGGATAACCTAAGTACAATAAATGAAGAAAAAACATTCTGGACAGGCCAGGGATCACTTGATTGAGCACAAAAAAAAAAAAAACGCTAACCTAAAGTCACCAAAAATAACATAATGGAACTGGAATGGCTAATTGAAGTCTATGAAAGAAAGACACTGAGAGCCTGATGTGATGTGGCGCTGTAGGGAACACACCAAACCAAACACCCAGCGCTCTTGATACATGGAACTCTTAATAGCGCTATGTGTGACGCTAAACATCATTAATATGACTTGCTGGGGGCGCTAAAGAAAAACACCTGGCGCTAGCATTTCTTAAATAAGGCCCACACCCTCTTACCTACAATTTCTTCCGCGGCACATGAACAATTAATCAAAGTAAATTTATTTGGTTTTCTTGTACAATTCTATCATTGTGCAGAGCTTTACAAACCTATCAATGCAGATTCAAAGCTGTAACTGCTGCCAATGGCTTAACGTCTAAAACTGGGGGTGGATTCTTTTGAAACCAGTTAATTTGTGTGTTTTCCTTGTAAATGAAATGGCAGAGATCAAACTAAAATGCCCTCATAAAAACACCTGAAAGCGCCACATAACCTCCAGGATGCAAACATGGATATATATTATGATGAGATGTTCAGAAAATAAAGTTAAAAAAAAGACCATACTTTCTGATCCCTACATCCTGATTATGGATTCCGCCACAGCACATCCCAGTCTGGCAAGTCTCTAGACTAGGCAGAGTATAGTGATGTGCAAATATGAATGGTCACCATTGGTCACATCATTGGCAGCCTGCAAGGGCATGTGTGTTTGCTGGGCAGGGTTGTGCAGTGGGGCATCCCAAATATGTGTAGATCAGATTTTGACTTAACTCCGTATTTGAAAAAATAAAACAGCCTCATGTGCTATATACACAATATGTTAACTCCTGAGTACTTAAAGGGACAGTCCAGGCAATAGCAATAATAAGGCTTAGCATCAAATGTGCCAACTATGTGTGTTAGCTCTGAGACACTTTGCTGGGTCTTGGGGTAGCAAGCCAAGTTAGAAGGGGGTCCTATATCAGCCCTAGAGTAGGGTTACTCAACTACTTTCAAGGAAGGGCCACTTATGAATATCTTACATAAGCAGAAGGTCCAATCTAAACACCAATAGTAAAGAACCCTCCCACAGCAATTACCCCGATTCACAGGATTAAAAGAAAAAAATGGCACAATGAATCCAATCCCCCACCAGTATTGAACAAGCACTTCTGCCTTCTGCGCTGAGTTTGAGTGACTGCTTAGTCACCCAATCGGTGAAATCTTATAAAAAAAAATCCCTTTAACTATATACCACCCATTACATGCACAGGCAGGAGGGGGGGGGGGCATGTCAGCAGCTACAATGGTCCTGGTTGGCAGCTTCGGAGATCCTTGTTATTTGCGGCAATGGTGTCCTGGTCAGCAGCTGCTGGCCCTCGTCAGTGGTAGGTTGGCCCTTGACGGGGTGATGGGCCTGGCTGGTGGAAGCAGGGTCTGTTTGGTGGCACAGGGCCCTGGTAATTCATAGCTGGGGGTTGGTGGCTGGTTGCAGGGGGTCCTGGTTGTGCTGTCTCTGGCCCTGGGTCCTGGTCGTTATGGCAAGGGATCCTGATTCTGATGGTTGGGGGCCCTGCTTTTGGTGGCCCTGGTGACTGGGTGCCGTGGTACTAGTGGACCTGGGCCTGGTAAATGGGGTCCCTCATGCTGGGGGCCTGAGTATCCTGTTGCTGATGGCCCTGCTCCCTGGGGGCCAGTGAAAGTTGCTTAAAGTGACCAAGTTTGGATTAAGTTAGTGTGACCTCAGTTGTGTGGTTGGGGGTGCAGTTATGGCAGCCCTAATTTGCCCTTGTCACTAGTAACTGTGGGGTACCTGGGTACCTAAGCAGGTCTCACCTCTGTGCTTCACAGACGGCTGGGATTGGAATGGGGGGGGGGGGATAGTCATGTAGGGAGTGATGTCTGCAGGGGAGGACAGCAAGTGTTTGGCTGGAGTGGAGCTGGGGTTGAGGAGCGTGTGTGTGTGTGTGTGTGTGTGTGTGTGTGTGTGTGTGTGTGTGTTGCTGTCGCTTCTGCTGGTCGCAGACAGGACATCGGAGTCTCTGTGCCTCACACAAGCAAGTGTTTAGGGCCTGCGGAGACACAGGCAGTTGCTGTGCCATGTCAGTAGAATGAGTAGTTGTTCTGTGCTGTTCTACTGCTAGAGCAGGGGTAGGAGTCTGGTGAATAGGCTGCCATGGTCCAGATTTGGACCGCGGTTCGCATGTTGAGTATCTCTGTATCACTTTTATGGTGGAAGGGTAATTCAGAATAATGGGCTAGTGTGTGGGAATTTCTGATGGAAGGAGTGGGAGGACATGATCAGGGTTATGGAAAGGAGGAGGTTGCATCAAGACTGGCATCTCTTACATACACCTGTCGTCCTATATGCAGAAGGAGGGGTCTGGTCCAACCTGATACTGTAAAAGAAACAATGGTACCCGTTTAAATGTAGCATTTATTTTTTCATTATGTAAAAACATCAATCCAGACAGTGGCAGTGCTGCATGCTCAGGTGACGCGTTTCAGGAGAAACTCTACCTTAGTCTTACGTTTGAGTGTAGGGCAAGGCTTAGTCAGAGAGAGATTTCAAGGTTAAGGCAGGAAGTTTCAGATACTGGAAACCAATGGAGGGACTAACATAGAAGAGCAGCACTGGAGAAGCCAGGGGAAGGGTGGACAAGTTAAGCAGCAGAATTTAATAGATTGGAGAGGGGCTGGTAAACCAATAGTCTTGGGAAATGATCAGGACATGCGCTAGTAATTTAAACACCTCAGGTGTGAGGAAGAAGATGTTTGAAATGACAGAAGGTAGATATAGAATGAATACAATTAGGTCATAAATATTTGGACAGAGACAACATTTTTCTAATTTTGGTTCTGTACATTACTACAATACAGTAGTATATACACATTTTTTAAACACAACCCCTTCATTTCAGGGGCTCAAAAAACATTGGACAAAATAAATAATTGTAAATAAAATGTTAATTTCTAATACTTTCTTAAAAACCTTTTGTTGTCAATGACTGCCTGAAGTCTTGAACTCATGGACATCACTAGATATTGCTGTGCTTCCTCCTTTTTAATGCTCTGCCAGGCTTTTTCTGCAGCAGTCTTCAGTTGCTGTTTGTTTGTGGGCCTTTCTGAAGTTTGGGGGCTTATTTAAGAAACACTAATGGCATGTAGTGCCAGGTAGCGCCAGATGAGTGTCAGGTGAATGTCAGGTCCCAGTGAAAATGAAGTATTTATCAAGTCAAAAATCCAGAGTGCTTGGTAGTGTCCCATCTATCAACAGTGCTGGTGATGGGATAAGTACCGGCTGAGTTCCCCACAGTGCCAGATAGGACCAGACGCTCACCCTGCACTGTGTGGCCTTATCACATACATTTCAGTTGCCTGGGATGGTTACAATTATTTAGGTATTTTTTGGCTTGTGCATGTGCCACGAGATCCCTGGGCTGTTTGGGATTATTTTTAGAACTTTTGTGTTGCGATGCAAACCCTTTGATTTGGGCCGTGAGAAAGCTGTGTCATGTTTTTCAAGTGTCCCTAATGCAATTCCCATTTTTAAATAAAAAAAAACAACTACCAAAATGACCAAATCTAACAGCCTTATTTATCAAGGGCTAGCGCCAGGTAGTGTCTGACGAGCGCCAGGTACCGCCAGCTAACGGCGGCTACCGAATCAAGTACGCCCGGCGGCGGTCACAATGACGCATTTATCACGCTAAATGAGGCTAGCGCAGGCAAGAGCGTCAGCTAGCGCCGGATTTATCATGTAGCAGACTGCAACGAACAGCGCCGCTGCTAATCCCATCACAGCGACAGGTATGACCTGGCGCTCCCTGGCGTTGTCCAATGCATTTCAATGGAGCAATCTTTAAATAATCATAATTAATTGCTATTAATGTTTTTTTTTTTTTTTTAATGTCAAAAATTCTGTGACCACTTCTTCAATGTTAGGATTTTTTTTTAAGTAAAAAAAAAAAAAAAATTAAAAATTGTGCAGAATTGATATTACAGGTCTGATATTCATGTATTCATATTACAAAATGTTTAGAAAAACTTGTATAATTTTTACATAAAAACAAAATGGTTGTTTGGGGGTTAAAAACTACTTTACACACATCGCCGCCAGCGCTCTGGGGTTTAAACAAGGAATTCACAGCGCGAGAAATTTTTGAGCGTGATTTGTTAATGAATCTGCAGCAAGCCGTTCGCTCTGGCCATTCGCTGTCAGGCGCACCCATACAACGCGGAACCTGTGAAACAGCGATCCCTAACCCCGTATTCAACATTATCGCACACCGACTGAGTCGCTGTCAACAAGCAAACCCCGGCCAAGCACAGCAAATACTAGCTGGCGCTGTGAAAATCACGCTACTGGCGCTCATCTGTCGCTACCTGGCGCTATTAATGAATCGGCCTCTAACAGTTACTGTGTACCTGGTATCACGGTTTTTGAGCGCCCCTGGAAGCGCTATGTATTTTTTTCATAAATAATTGCAGTGCTTTGGTCGGCGCTATGTGTCTTTAGCTCATAGGCATATAATAGCTGTGCGCTGCGAATACTGCCTGGCGGGGAGCTCTACAGCTGGTAGCGCTGGCAGGCTGAAGTGCATGTTGTGGTGCGGGCGCTGCCGAGCGTCTCGGGCGAGGCGCTCAAGTGCCACCTGCACCTTTTATAATAAATTAGCCTCTTGGTCTTTAAATGCATGCTTAATTTGGTTGAGATCAGGTGATTGACTTGGCCATTTAAGAATATTCCACTTTTTTGCTTTAATAAACTCCTGTTTGTACTTTCTTATTGAATAGGAGAAAGTCAGGCAAGTGTACAATTTATTTAACATTAGAATGAGCAGCCAGTTCCAGTGAACCATATTTATTACACAAATTTGAAAAGCTCAGATGGAATGCCCGTAGATTGATGGATGTAGAAATTTCTTATTCATGCAATTCATTCAAATTTGCAATTCTAACGATTTTGTTAACTGTTTTCACAGGACAGAAAGAGATAAAAGCAAAGAGCAACACATTTGGATGATATTTTACTCTTTTTTTCTGGTCCAGTCAAGGAAAATCCAACAGTACTAAACCGTTCAAGAGTTTTTTTTTAATTACTAGTGGCAATATAAGGGTGCACTTGTTTTCATCCAAAATTGTAATTATACTAAAAGTTTAATTTTATGTGTTGCACCAACATAACAACTGGCTAAACTTGAATCATTATTTCCTTGGTTTGTGTTATTTTGCATTTTGTAATTCTGTCTTTGTAAATAAAACAAAAACAAAAAACAGTTATTTATAATTTAAAGAATAAATACATTTAATAATTTTATATGTCTTCATGTTTCTGTATGATATTTTAGATACGCACTCCCACCTCCAGTCTAAACTTTTTTTTAACTTTTGGATATTGTGGGGAAAAAAAATTCTGCTGATTTTCTTTTGATGTGATTTAGCCTTTTTTTCTTATCTACAATGGCCAAACTGTTCTTCTAATGAGTGTCTTTGTGACTACAGGGGCACAGAAACCCCATATGTTGTGATGGTCACCACTATTCACTATTCATGCAATGCTAAATACTAAAATAAATAAAAAGACAGAATTCAGATTAAAGGACAAACTTAGTTCCTGGCCACTAAAGATCACAATCCGTTCTGTGCATACATTACAGTGTGATCAGTTTAGTGACCTCCAGTTAAACAATTAAGGCCCTTATTCATCAAGCGATAGCGCCAGGTAGTGTCCGACGAGCGCCAGGTAGCGGCAGCTAACGGCGACTACCGACTCAAGTACGCCCGGCGGGTGTCACAATGATGCATTTATCAAGCAAAATGAGGCTAGCGCCGGCGAGAGCGACGGCTAGCGCGGCATTCATCATGAAGCCGCCTGGACCGAACAGCGCCGCTGCAAATTCCCTCACAGCGCCAGGTATGAGCTGTCGCTCCCTGGCGATGTCCAATGCATTTCAATGGAGCAATCTATAATTATTCCTAATTAATTGGTATTATTTTTTTTTTTTTTTTTTTTAATGTCAAAAATTCGGAGACCACTTCTGCAATGTTAGGATTTATTTTTAAGTCAAAAAAAAAAAAAAAAAAAAAATATGTGCAGAATTGATCTAACAGGTCTGAGATTAATGTATTCATATTACAAAATGATTCTAAAAACATGTATAATGTTACATTCAAAAAATATGGTTGTTTAGGGGTTAAAAACTAGTTAATACACATCGCCGCCAGCGCTCTGGGGTTTAAACAAGGAATGGACAGCGACAGCACATTCGGAGCGTGATTTTTTGATGAATATGAAGCTAGCCGTTCGCTCTGGCCATTCGTTGTCAGGCGCTCACATACAACGCTGGACCTGTGAAACAGCGACACCCCAGCCCGTATTCAACATTACCGCACACCGACTGAGTCGCTGTCATCAAGCTAATGCCGGCCAAGCACAGCGAATACTGGCTGGCGCTGAAAAAATCACGCTACAGTCGCTCATCTGTCGCTACCTGGCGCTATTGATGAATCGGCCTCTTAGTCTCCTTACCTTAAATTCCCTTCCCCTCTGATGTATGCTGTTTGAGGTGGCTTAACCCCATGCAGATGTTGTGAAATATATTTGCAGATGCTGTGCACCTGGACCACATGGGCATGTCCATCTTGCTACACACGAGAGGTGTGTTTACACATGAGCATGAGTGGGTGGGAGCCTTTGCTAGCACACAAACACACTACAGCTGAGCTTCCTTGTGTGATGCACATTCAGCTAGAGAATGTTTTTTTCTGTTTCGACACAGAATGTTAGAAGGAGATAAAAGACTAGTCCAGGCTGGTCACGTGCGCGCTCCTCAGATACAGGGAAGCTGAGGATGCGGCTGCCGGTAAAGGTGACTGGTTACCCTGGGGTTTTCACATGGTTGGGCATTTTGATTTCAGATGCCCCGGGGGCGGGCTAGCAGCTGGGCCATTGTTGCTTTTGAGCCACTTCAAGTGTGTTCTGGAGCCGGAGTGTCTCTCCCTTCCACTGCTGTGGTCATGTGACTCCTGTGGGTCTGAAGCCAGAAAGATGTATTATGCTTGTCTGCTCCTGGGTTTTGTTCTGCTTTAGAACAACAGCTGGTGTTTGCCAGCTGGTTTGGGATGAGCTGCATGTATTTTCATCAAAGACACTGCCTCTGCCTCTCAGCTGATAGATCTGTTACTTTCATCTAATGCATCTAATGCAGGGTAACAACCAGGTAGTAGTAGGAACACATAACTGATTTATAAGGTGAGAGGCAGCAAAGTGTCTTTAATGAAAATATATTGAGCCAGACCTGGTTAATAATAGTTGTCTTTTAATTGAAATAAAAAATCTACCTTTTTCGGTAGTTCTTGTGGTATCACTGGTCTGTCTGTTTTAGGGCATTATAAGCAATGTACCTCTTTTCATGCCCTAGTCCCCACCAGCTCAATGACCATAGTAGCATTTATTATGTTACGTTTTCTTTTTGGATTTAGCTGTTTTCTTTTGTCCTACATTCATGTTTCCTACAATTGTCTGTTTCCTTATGTTATGATGTCTCTATGATGCACTCTTTATTTATTACTTTGCAAAAAAAATGTCTTAATATAATACTAGAACTTATTGAGGAAAACAGAAGATTACAGGAAGTAGTATGATGGTCAACCTTAATGTGCAAACAAACTAGACCTACAAACTAGACATGTCCTGCTTTTAACATCTAGTTTCTTTTGTGCAGGGAAGCATTTAGCAGAGTGTGTGAAGCTGTTCCTGGTACCAAAGGAGTCTTCAAGAAAAAAAAGGTATTTTTATGTGTTACCTGTCTACTCTGAAAAATCTCTGAAACACCTTTGGCTTTCCATTGTTACCTTAATGAACCCCTCTCACCATAAGCTGATCAGCCAATTAGACCTCCTCCTTGGCACCATCACTTCCCTAGTGAGCCACCGGGGTATAATAATAACTAATACAGGGTTGCACAATCTTTTGACGAGCGCAAGACATGATTTGGAAACTGGCTGTGTGCCACAGTGAATAGGTTCAGAATTTTGAATTTTTCATTTTGAATAGCATAATGAAGATTTTCTACAACAATCAGGATAACCAACGTCCCTACAAACTCCATTAGATTGATTTTTTACACTCGTATGTCCTTCCACCACACCACCCAATTACTACATTGATATCTAAAAATCCCCATATTCTACCAATACACATGCTGATTGCCTTACCTCCAAATACATTACTTCCATATTTATAGCTCATCCCCCCATCAGCCCCACATATTAACTACATTCCCACTATTCAACTTCATCTAAACCACTACCAATGCTAAACATACAATTAAATATAGAAAGACTGTTATCTTGTTTAAACAGCTAGATATTTCACCCAGGGGTTTGGTTGCACCACATTCTTCCAAGCCACCACTGCCACCTCTGTTTGCCAATGGTCCCCCTTCCTATATCGCTCTCCATGTAACCTCTCATCCTTACTGGGCCTCTTTTTAACTACTTTTACATGACAGTTCTATTTACCCCTCCCACTTTCCCACACAGCAGGTCAGGGGCCATCAGATGGCTCTGAGGGCAACATCAGATGGCTTCGAGGGCTACATCAGATGGATCCAAGGGCCACACGTGGTCCCCAGAGCCACAGGTTGAGCATATGTGAACTAATCCATGGCTATATCAACAAGCTTCGGTTTTGCCCTATTCACACAGATCTGACCTACACAATGAAACACCATAGTTATGCAAATTTTGTGAAAAGGCTAAAGAGGCAGTAAGTGCCTTTCTCAGGGAACACACTAAAATACACACTAAAATAGAAACAAACAAAAAACTTTATTCTATATAAGTATCAAAACCCCCTGTACTCTACCTGCATGGCAGACTGTTCCTTTAAAATGGACTGAACCAGCTCAGACTGTCCTGTGGCATCCCTATTTGGAATGTCCAGCTGTGTGGAATCCCCTGAGATCATTGTAAAATCCAGAGGTGTTTGCGTGGACCCAGGTGTGTGTGTGTGTGTGTGTGTGTGTGTGTGTGTGTGTGTGTGTGTGTGTGGATTATTGCACAAACCAGGGCTCTGTGCTGGGCTCTTTGTGTAAACAGTGTCCTATTCCATTCATTATAATGTATGCCAGGAAACACTGATTAGACGAGTTCCTGTATGTGCCGTGGTATCGCCATCAAGGTGAGCATACTGGGCAAACTAGGGGTTTTACACAGCAGGGGCATCCCAGATTGGGCACATGGCTGCATTGGTTTAAAGTCTTTATCCAGGCAATTGCTAACTCCCCCCCCCCCACCTCATCCACAATAGATACAGTGTAAACTGACTTTTCAAGGCATCTCAAAATCTCTGATCATGTGTAAATATCTCATGTCTTCTAAGTAAAGCCGACTACTTTGTTGTCATTTCTGGGTCATTTCCAAGCTTGGAAGGGTGTGTCACGCCAGAGTCGAGAGCATGCTCTTTGTGTTCAGAGACAGCTGTAGGACTATTGTGGCTTGCACAGCTTGCCCACGCTTATTATAATAATCAATAATAATATTTAAATAATGATAATAAAATTCAAAGGAGGGGAAAACTTGCTGCCTTATTGCCGTAGCCTGTTGTGTATCCCTTTAAATGAACGAAAACCTATTTTTTTCCACTTTATTGAGTGAACAATGAGGAAAACTCATTGGGCCCTGCTTCTCACGTCTCACCCAAGAAATCCAAATCATCCCCCCCCCATGGTGTAATTAAATGTGATGGGGCACATTTAGGCAATAGGGCCCAAAGCCTAGGAAATTGGGTGGGCGAGGCACCCTGGAGTGGAAGAAGAGAGAAATCAATTCTACAGGTGAGAATCACAGAACTGTATTTTCTCTCATATTCCACTGCAGGGTGTCACTTAATCAGTATGGGACCTCCAAAAGCAGTGCCCTTGATCCAGGGTGGGAATCCCAAGTGTCGACTTAATCCTGTAACCTGAGGAGTCAGCCGTTCCAAAAAAATCAAACCTTAGCTGAAGTGCTCACTACAGCTTGTAATACCTTTCTACCAAAGGCTGCATCTGCTGAGGCTCTAATGTCTTCCTTATAAAATTTGGTAAATATATGGACTGAAGACCAGGTAGCAGCCTTGCAGACCTGCTCTACTGAAAACTGGTGCTGAAAGCCTAGGAAGCTCCAATAGCCCGAGTAGAATGGGCAATAATGCGAAAAAGAGGATTCCTCCTTTGGGAGACCTAGGCCTTAATCACTGCTTGTCTAATCCATTGGCTGATGGTATACTTAGCTGGCAATAAACCGTTTTGTGGCCCCACAGTATGATAAAGTCAGTCCTGCGGAGTGTTTGAGTAGCGGAGATATAATATTTAAGGGCTTTCACTACGTCCAGGCTAACCGGAGCAGGGCATAAAGAGGGCAAAACCCCCTCATCGTCAAGATAGAAGGGGGAACCACCTCAGGAAGAAGTCCTGTTTAAAATGGAAGACAGCCTTGTCCTTGTGTAGGACTAAGTAAGGATGCTTAACTGATAAGTCTGCCAATTCAGAAAGTCGATGCAGAGAGGTTATTGCCACTAGGAAGATAACCTTAAGTGTCACCAATCCCAGTGAAACTTCTGCCAGCACTTCAAGGGAGGACCCCAAAGGACTGAAAGGAGTAATTTAAGGTCCCAAACAGGCAGAAGAAGACTTCAGGGAGGATTAGACCTCCTTCTTTGTGGGAGTCAAGTAGACTTGCCCATCAGTCTTCTTGGAAGTTTGGTCGGCCTACCATTGCAAAAGCCATATTAAACATCTCTGAGCCACCAGCAGGGCTAAACCCTTAGCATTTAGTCTAAAAATATCATCTATTGAAGAGATGACATACTTGTAGACGTCCATGCTGGACAAATAAGAGCATAAACTATGAGAGTGACTAGCCCGAGAATCAACAATTTTTTTGCCTGCCATAGCCTCCATAGATGCGGCGCCGGCTGTCCGTAAGGCCTACCCTACCATAGAAAAGGCATGCTTGGATACCTGATCCAGGAGCTTAGGAAAAGACCATAATTTAATTTGGTCTGTGGGAAAATGGTATTTAGTATTCAGGACTCTAGGAATGGTGGGGAGCTTTTCCCATTCCTTTTGGATAAGCCTGTAAAATGAGACTGCTCGGAAAAACAGCTGCTTCTGTCTTTTGGCCTCCTTTCTTCCTTTTAGGAGCTCTAAGAGATGGGATACCCAAATCCTCTTAATAGAGGAAATAAAATTATCCATCTTCTCCTTGAACATAGAAGACCCCTATTCAGAAGAAGAACCCAAATCCAAATTATTCTCTTCCCTAATGGATTTGAGCTCCCCCTCCAAAGAATCTTCCTGAGACCCTCCTCCTCAAAATCGGCCTTTAAAGATCTCAAGATTAGATTGGAAGTAGTGCCTTTCCACGAGGGCCAGTTTCTCTGCCATTTCCAGCTGGAAATCCTGGAATATCGGAATGAGGTGGAGCTTCTAATGGAGCATTAGGCCCTGAGGAGCGGACCCTGTGGCTTCCAAGGAGGAGATACCTCCAGGGGTGGCAGCTGCCTCCTTATTCTGGAAAGTACCATAGTGGTGGTGCATTCAGAGTAGATAGGGCTGTTCTTTTCCAGTGGCCTTTGCAGGCACCGAATACATGGGGCAACACTCTCTGCTACCATACCAGACACGGACGCCCCAGAGGACCCATTCATGGGGAAGTCAGTCTATTATCCCTGAGGGCCTAAGACTGCAGTATATGAGTAATCTTGATAATCTCAAGTAACTACTCCGAGACCCTAGGGGTGGACCACAACCTAATATTCCTTATCCCCAAAAAACAGAATGAGACTAGCCTAAATTTGAAAAATAGCACACACACAATAGAATATAATAAAAATTAAAATAAAATGACCTACCAGATCCATAGCGGCTGATTGAAAGATGCGCACAGAGACACCAGGTTGAAGAGTGACCTAAGTCTAAGGTGGCCCGAAGGAGTCAGACAAGCTAGGCAGAGCAGCGACGGCGGGCAGAGGTCTGCAGGAAGCGGCTGATTAGGTGTTGCAGTGGCTCAAGGTGGTGTGGGCAGAGACCTGAGTGTGGGCGGAGTCCTAGGAAGCGGCCGATGAGATCTGCTCTCCCAAAGCGAGGCAGCGGCGACAGGATGCAGATGCCGGAGATCCTGCTCAAGTGAGATAGACCAAGCCTCACCGCCACCAGAAGCCCACGACCTGGAAGGACTTGAATTCACTTCCCTGCAAAATGCAAGGCCCCACCCCTCAACTGTGGCACTCTCATCCATGGCGCAAATTTTGAAAAAGCCCCATACCACAATACCACAACTTCCCAGGTCAATGTAAAGTGGAAAGTGAAAAGGAACAGGCAAAGGGGAATAATTTCCCCATGGTCCCCCCTGTAGGTTCACCAGACAAAAACCTGTGGCTGATTGTCCCTTCAGAAGGAAACTCCAACCCTTGGGGGTAACCTTCACGAAATGAAGTGACACCCCGCAGTGCCCGCAGGACCCTGGAGCTTACCCTTAATTCACCCTGACGCTATCGGCCTAACCGACTCCAGGAGGCATAGGCGGGTCCACCGGATCAGTGGCACCATAAGGGCCTGGAAGACAGACAGGGTTCCTAAATAAAAACCTGTACGAGGAAAAATAAATGAATTTAGAGAAAATACATTTAAGCACAATCTTCACAGTCCAGTCCAACTGCAAGAATGAAACTGGATTGCGGAGAGCAGACGAAAGCATATATAGGCATATATAGGCCGGGAGAAACCTCACCTTTTTATCTTGCACTCCCACCCTTTGGACGAGAGTTAACCCATTTGTATCTGATTCAGTGGAGTGGAATATCCTGAAGTGGAATATGAAAGAAATGGGGCCTTTTCAAGGCTCATACAGTAAACAATTGTTTGTCTCTTAACTCAATCAGATGCAGCTAGACATCTAAAGACTGAAACAGCAGAGACAGATGCTGCTTCCTTTCTCTAAATGCTGCAAAGTGAGCACAAATATGATAAATAAGGTGGAGGATCAGCAATGATGGGGCCCCCTTGACCTCCCTGGCCCTGGTGTGGTTGCACCCCCTCAAGTCACGCCTTTGCCCCCCCCCCATGTCACTATAATGAAACACAATTCTCTATCATAGAACATTGTATCATAGGACAAGGTGTTGCTATGAGAGTAGCATCTTTTCTGCTAGCATTTTAAACTGAAGATTGATGAGCAGAATGGGCCCTTTTATTTGTATATAGTGATGTAACTATCTCTGCCATCACACCATATAGATGCATAGATGAAGGGCCATCTGGAAAGACTTGCATAACTGACATAGCTGCTGAAGCTTGGCATAATTCAGAGCGAGATGGATGACTCATCCTATGCAGATTGAAATAAAGGGAATATATTTGGTGGCAATGAAGGTTTTTATGTGCTAAGGCGCTGGTATAAATAGCCGCTATTTAGTTTAAAGAAGTAATTATTATGGGAATAATCAAAGGTATAATGACCAGTGCCCGATAAAAATGTTTTCCTACTTTTTGATAGGATGGGAGGGGTGATTTTGCTGTTTGCCTTCCCATTTGGTGATCTAGCCTTTAGGCCCACTGCTGAATTTGAGGCTAAATCTCCATGATGGGCTGATGGTAGTAATAAGAGAGTTCCAAGCCTTTCTTATTACATCTAAAATGAAAAAAACATGTTAACTAGAGATACACAACATTGCCCTTCAGGGCCTTCTTTATTTTTATTGTTCACAAGCATATGTGCTACTTAGATGATAGGGGTGCACCTGCAATGAGGCCAGATGAGGCAGCCGCCTCAGGCAATACCATTTAGAAGAAAAAAGGGGACCTAGCTGCACTCATTTTTTTTACTAGTTCAGTTGTCAGTGGGAATGGGGCACACTAACATTTTTTTGCAGAACTCTGAGCCACCAAATATTGAATTGTGCCACAAATATTGAAATTATATTTAATATACAGGTAGTCTATTATTCGATAGGGGGGGGGGCTTTCTATAGTTTGGGGCTTTAAAAACAGCACTTATTCCGAGGTTAGGCACCCTCAGAGAATTTTTTGCCGGCTTGAGATTATGACCACACCAAGATAGTATATATATATTATATATATATTATATATTATATTATATTTATGTATGAATTATAACTAAGGAATACTAATATTACTAAAATGACAATGACAATGACATGTGTAGAGTGTTTTATATAGAATTCATGCATTACCAGTAGGAAATACTAACAATACTAACAAACTAATGGTTCATATTTGTCTGTCAGAGTTTTCCAGGGGTATTGAGGAAGCCGGGATCGGCGAAACATGATACATGTCTGCCCCATAAGCAAACAATATGAATCAGTGTATATAGAGTATATACCAGTATATGATAAGATTGTATAGTAAGTGGGGTAATTGTATGAAAGGCACAATGTTATTTTTTAGATAGTGATAAAAATTCTTTTGTAATAAACTGTATGACTTTTATGCATATTTTCAATAAATAGAATTTTATATACTATCTTGGTGTGGTCATAATCCCAAGCCGGCAAAAAATTCTCTGAGGGTGCCTAACCTCGGAATAAGTGGTGATTTAGTTGAAGGCTGAGTTATGGACCAACTAGATAGCCAAAATGAGGGGTTTATGTGGTTGCTGTGATGGTGCTCTAGAGTTGGCTTTAAAAACAGGCCATCTGTCTGGACTGGCCCTTTCAGTCAGTAAGGAGATAGGAGGCAAAATGAGTACCTTTTTAATACTATCTTTTAAAGCCTTTTACACATTCAAACAGTCCAAAATGACTTATGAGTAAGAAACTACATGCTAAATAAATAATGCAATACACGAATATACACAATATTCATGGTACTAGAAATAATCTGTGTCTCACATTTTCCCTTATCCTAATAGGATTTTTTTGTTTTTGTTCAGCCTACAAATAAAATCCTCTCTAGCATCTTGGGAAAGTGCAACCTCCAGTTTGCGGGGATGTGCATTACTCTTAATATATCTACAACCAGCTTAAATATGATGACGCCTGATTCAAAACAGGTAGGTTCGAGATCTGGTCAATCAAGACAATGTATACAGGACAGTTATCAACTAGAGACAATTAGAATCAACAGGTAAAATTGTCCAGGATTCTATGACATACACTAGGGGTGTAAACCTGGGGGAATGATGGTGTTGATTTACAGTACAAAGGAGTGAGGTTTTTCTTTAAGAGGTAGTTTAATTATAGAGCAGACTGTAATTAAGGGAAATCTATATATGTTCCGTTCCGTTTTAACCTAATTTAACCTTTAAGTGCCAAGCATGTAGATTTAGGTGGCTGCTGCTCTGACAGTTAAATGCCAGCCCCATAGATTCTATGTGGCTGTCATTTTCTCTAGTTTATAGACCGTCAAAAAATAAAAAAGCCCACCTCCATCCTGAATCCAGCATCGGAGGTAACTCCAACCCCAGTGGGCCTCTGATACTCTGACCAGGGTCTTCAGGGGGCACACCAATTCTCTGCCCTGTGCTGGGCTTCCTTAAGCTCTCTATTTGCCGCAGGGAGGGACCTTTTATATTGGCGAGTGTGTTGATGTCAGCTCACAACGCTGGAATAAAAGGCGGGAAGGAGCGGTGGAAGCCGAGACTGAGCGCATCTGACACTCAGGCTGTCAGAAACAGTGATTAGATGATGTGGGACAGTACCTGGCGATGGAAGGAGGTAAGTTGTAAAAAAAAATAAAATTCTGTGAAACTCACATGTAGAATTGTTTTTGAATATATCCAGTCCAGGTCATCCCACAATAATAATGTGGGTATCCCGATACCAGGTGGCGCAGTCTACTGCAAGATCCAAAGCTGTAGCTCCTCCCGGCCCCCTACAAAATTAGGTGTCTCAATAAAATCCCCAGTGGTCAAAAAGCAGTAATAAAAGAGGCAGGCCGGGAGGCCAAGAAACCATGTTACATCACATAGCTTCAGCATGTACTCTCTCCAACAAAAAACTTAAGGACAACGGTCCAATAGAAAAAGGTAATCACCATAAAAGGCAAACAAGAGATAATGAACAAAGGGTGGGGTGGGACGACCTGGACTGGATATATTCAAAAACAATTCTACAGGTGAGTTTCACAGAACTGTATTTTTCACTATATCCAGTCCAGGTCGTCCCACAATAATAACATGTGGGACATCCAAAAGCAGTGTCCATAAGGGCGGGATCCCCAGTGCGGAACAGCAAGTAGTTAATTTAACTACCGCCTGAAGCACTTTTCGGCCAAAGGCAGCATCAGCCAAGGCCCTAACATCAGCCTTGTAAAACTTGGTAAAGGCATGAAGACCAAGTGGCGGCCTTACAAACTTGTTCAACAGATGCCTGGTGCTGAAAAGCCCAAGAGGCACCAATAGCTCTGGTAGAATGAGCTGTGATCCGGGGAACCTTCCCCCTGGCAGAATATGCTTGCACCACCGCCTGTCTGAACCACTTACTAAGAGTGGACTTAGCTGGTGGCAAGCCCTTCCTAGAACCCTCTGTTTACGACAAAGAGCAAATCCGACTTCCTGAAGGATTCCGTCGCAGACAGGTAATACTTAACGGCCCTGACCACATCCAGAACATGGAGGGTCCGTTCCTTGGAATTAGCCGGAGCTGGACATAAGGAAGGCAAGAAAACGTCCTCATTAAGGTGAAAGGGAGAAACGACCTTAGGTAAATAATCAGGTTTAAAACGAAAAACCACCTTATCCGCTTCATACAAAGCGTGGCCAGCTCCAACACGCGACGTACAGAAGTCATTGCTACCAAAAAGACCACCTTGAGGGTCAGAATAGACAAAGCAGCATCGCACAAGGGCTCAAAGGAGGCCCCTGGAGAGCAGAAAGCACCAAATTCAAGTCCCACACCGGTAACACAGGGTTACACGGTGGACGTATGTGGGTAACACCCTGGAAAAAGGTCTTAATCAATCTATGATTGGCAAAAGATCTCTGGAAAAAAATAGCCAAGGCCGAGACCTGGCCCTTGAGGGTGCTCAGCTGGAGACCCAAGTCTAAACCGTTTTGTGAAAACTCCAAAATCCTAGAGACAGAGAAGGTGCGACAAGGGAAACTCTTGGATTCACACCAAGCAATGTAGGCATGCCAAACACGGTAATAAATCATGGAGGAAGACTTCTTCCGTGCCTGAATCATGGTATGCACAACCGTGTCAGACAGCCCCTTTTCCCTCAGGATTGAGGACTCAACAGCCAGGCCGTCAAAGCCAGCGTCTGTAAATTGGGGTGCCGCAGCGACCCCTGAGTGATAAGCCCTGGGTCGTCGGGCATGATGTAACGATCGACTGACATCTTAACTATGTCCGCAAACCAACTCCTTCTCGGCCAGCGAGGAGCCACCAGGATGGTCGGGACCCCCTCCTGGGCTATCTTGCGCAGCACCCGGCCCAGGAGTGGGAATGGAGGAAATGCATAAAGGAGCCTGAACTCCATCCAAGGAATTGCCAGAGTGTCTGTAGCAAAGGCCAGCAGATCTCTTGACAGAGAAACGAACCTTGGGAGCTTGTGATTGTGTCTGGACGCAAACAGGTCCACATCCGGCTGGCCCCAGCGGAGACACAGAACGTGAAAAATCTTGTTGCTGAGAGACCATTCCCCCAGACGAGAGGCCCCCCTGCTCAGAGAGTCTGCCTCCTGATTTTCTACCCCGGGGATGTTAACCGCCGAGATGCAGGGAACATTCTCCTCTGCCTAAGTCAGAATCTGGGTCACCTCCTTGAGGGCTCACTTGCTCTGAGTCCTGTCCTGGTGGTTGATGTAGGCGATAGTCCGAGCGAACCTGAACTGCACGCCCCCTAGCTGAGGAGTCAATCGAAAAAGCACCAACCGGATCGCTCTCAGCTCCAGGAGATTTATGGGCAAGTGGTTCTCCTGCGGACCCCACTGACCCTGGAACTTCTGCGTCTGCCAGACGCCTCCCCAGCCAGTCGGACTGGCATCCGTGGTAACTATCTCCCACGAGGAGTTGTAAAAGACTTGCCCACCGACAGGTTCCTGGGGTCCAGCCACCACAAGAGGGACTGTCTGGCCAGGGGGGACAGAGAAAATTCCTGTTCCAGTGACTCTGGCATCTGGTCCCAGCCGGTCAGCAGGTTCAATTGAAGAGGTCTCATGTGGAATTGAGTGAAGGGCCATGCTTCGAAACAGGACACCATCAGACCCACTAGCTGCATCGCCAGACGGATCGAGGGTCGTTGACAAGACAGCAAGGCTTGCACCTGCGTCTGAAGCCCCACCACCTTCTGCTGTGGTAGAAACACCTTGACCAGAGAGGTATCTAGCGCCATGCCCAGGAAGGACTTCACAGTTGAGGGAATGATCGAAGACTTGGGGTAGTTGATTACCCAACCGAACTCCTCAAGAGTGGATAACACCGTCCGCGTGTCGCTCTCGGCCTGCTGAAGGGACTGAGCCGCAATCGGTAAATCGTCCAGGTAAGGCAGCACCCGAACACCCTGAATCCTCAGGATAGCCATGATGCCTGTCAGCACCTTGGTGAAAACCCGGGGGGCTGAGGATACCCCGAAAGGCAGAGCCACAAATTGATAATGCTGGTCCTCCAGAGCAAATCTCAGGAACCTCTGGTGTCCCTGGAATATTGGGACGTGCAAATAGGCATCCCTGATGTCCACCGTAGTCATGAAATCACTGGGCCGAAGCGAACTTACCGCTGACCGTAAAGTTTCCAGCGGAAATGCCGGACTTTTACAAACCTGTTGAGACCCTTCAGGTCCAAGATAGGTCTTAACGTTCCATCCTTCTTGGGAACCGTGAACAGATTGAAGTAAAACACCCGACCCTGCTCCTGAACAGGTACAGGGCAAATCACACCTAGCCGCAGGAGGTGCTGTACGGCCATTCTCAGGCCCTGTGCCATGACCGGATTCTGGGACATGCGAGACTGAAAAAATCTTCGGGGGCCTGACTGCCAGCTCTATTTTGTAACCGGAGGACACCACCTCCTGAATCCACCTATCCAAGACGCTCTGTCTCCAGTCGTGAGCAAATAGCAGAAGCTGTCCCCCCACCCGGATGGGTGAGGGCGCCTCCTTATGCCTGAGGAGCCTTGGCGGGGGGCTGGACCTGGATCCCCAAGAGGGATTGGGTCGGCCGCGGGACCTACCTCGTCCCCAGGAATCTCTGCGGCCCCCTGAAAAGGAAGCACCTCTTCCTCCACGAAAGGAGCGATAGGCAGAGAAACCCCGAAAGGGCCACGCAGGCTTCCGTCGCTGAGGGAGTTACCCGTCCTTAACCAGGAGGTCCAGATGCTCTCCGAACAACCTGTGCCCCACGAAGGGGATACTAGTGAGTGACTTCTTGGCCATGGCATCAGCCGACCATTGCCGCAGCCAGAGAGAGCGACGGAGCGCAACAAGCAGGGCTATAACCCTGGCACCGAGCCGGACACCATCGTCCATAGCAGAGACAACAAAGGCAATAAAATCCACGCAAACTTTGAGGTCTTTATAGTCCTCCGCTCACTTGTGAGACTTAGCAATATCTACAAGACGTCTCACCTTCTTTCTGATGGCTAACGAGACAATAGCCGCGGCACACACAGGGCGAAACCCAGCACCAGCAAAGGTGAATGCATGACAAGCTAGCTGATCCATATGCCTGTCAGCTGGATTGCCCAAGGAAGCAGTATCGAGTGACGGCATGACCGTAGTGTTGGATAACCCCGACACGGGGGGAATCCACATCGGGGGGACGGGACCAGAGGCGGACCAGCTCCTCCGGGAAGGGATACCACCTGTCCAGGGCCTTAGGCACCGAAGGTAGCTTGTTAGGCCTTTCCCACTCTTTGAAAACCAAATTGGAAAAAGCGCCTGTTCAGGGAAAACAAGTCTCTGTCTCTCAGGCCGAAATAAATCCCCCTGCTTCCTCTTAGGAGGGGCAATATGCAACGTCTCAAACACAGAAGTCAGTAACTTCTCCGTATCGTTAGGGAGCCACATATCCTTGCCCGAGGAAGAGCCGGGTTCGCTGTCATAGCCGGCCGAAAAATCCCCTGTAGAAATCCTTAAACAACTCGCCTTCCTCCATGGAGCCCAGACCTCCAAAAAGATCATCATCATCAGCAAAATCCGAGTAACCGGGCTTGATGTGCCGCTTCTTACTCGTGGCCTTCCTAGGAGCCGTGCGAGATAACTGTCTCTCAAGGTTGGCCACCCGGTATGCCAAATCAACTTGGGACCCCTTGCTGGCTTCCCCCTCGCTGAGGGCTGAATGCAATAGTGGGGGTGCTGGCGAGGCCGCAGGCAATAAAGGATTAGGGGCAGATACGCCCACCCTATCATGCTCCAAAAATACACTCCTGGCGCAAGTTACAAGGCACTAATGACCCAAACCTAATGAGATCCCCAATTTAGTTCCTCTTTTTGTGATCCCTCTTAATGGGAGAGGACGCGGAGAGAGAGGGGTGGGGGGGTCAGAGACCGGGAGGAACCACAACCCTTAGCTGTCAAGGGGCCCACCTATAAGACACAAGCAGAAAAGGGATATGCGAATCCCACGACACATGCAGCAAGGATAAGAATAAACAGTTACAAAGAGGGACTCACGGCACCACCCGCGACGGCGCTCTGGGGACAGCAGGCAGCGGCAGGCTGCTAAAGATGGCACAGGTCAGCCAGCCTCATGCGATCCTCGAGAGGCGGGCCGCGCAGCCGTGACACGAAAAGCGTCATCGCGTGGCCCCCCTGCCGAGGGCGCAAAAAGAGCACCCTCCTCCAGAGAAGATGGCGCTGAGGAGAAGAAGCCAGCAAAGAAGGGCTGCCCACGGAGAGGCCCCCACAGGTGCTGTTCTTAGCATGCCCCGCACACAAATCACCACAGAGGCCGCAGCCTCAGGAAAGTATCTTCACCGAGCAGCACCGCTCCCGTCCCCCCCCCTCTCACAGTGCGGCAAAGATGGAGGGGGAAGAGGAGAAGGAGCCGAGGGAACGAGGCAGGTAAGTATGCCAGCAAGAGAAAAACACAGCACAAACCAGCAGGTGTAAGCCAGAACACAGTTTGCACAACACAACTTAAATAATAAAGCTTTTGTGAATGGGAAGGGCATGACCCGTGGGCATAGAGAGGTCCCCCTCCCCCCATAGGCTCACCATCGCCTATGGCCGGCTACCCTTTAAGCAGGGTCTGCGGCCCAGAGACTAGCTCTGACAACTCCTGACCGCGGCGTTCACCCTACCTTCACTGTCCCGTCAGCCAAGGCTGGGAGGCAGGAATGGGTCCACGGGAACAGTGGGAATAGGGGTGCAGCGGCCGACGGGCTAGGCGGCCCCGCTCAGCTGCTGTATCCAGGAGAGAGTGTCCAGACGATCCTAGCAGCAGCACTGCAAGATGAACTCTGGGGATTTTAGTGAGACACCTCATTTTGTAGGGGGCCGGGAGGAGCTACAGCTTTGGATCTTGCAGTAGACTGCGCCACCTGGTGGCGGAATACCCACATGTTATTCTTGTGGAACGACCTGGACTGGATATAGTGAAAAATAACATTTAAAACTTTGGTAACTTGGGACATCTATACCAGTTCAAAGGGCCTCCTGGGAAGCTGGTGGCTTGCCAACCCCCCCCCCCCCACTATTATCTGCATCCCCAAAGGCCAGGGGGGGTGTAGAAGTGCCTGTTTCCTGTGTGGGCTATGTGGGCTGGTAGCCTTCAGGGCTCAGCTTCCACACCCTGGTTCACCAGCCCACATAGGAGGTCAGGCTGGTTTTGCTGGAGAACGGGGACCCCACTCTTTTTTCAACTGAAACATTTATTTTACCCCAAAAATATTGAGAAAGCACTGAAAAAATTACAAACTAGACATTTCATGTTAAAGCCTAAACACTGCTGAAAAACAATGGCCTGGCAACAAGGGGTGACTGTTGTTCTCTAGGTAGGCTGGCGCTTAAAGGGTTAAATGACAAATGCAAGCAGACAAAAGTCAACAGGGCTGTGGTTTCAGTTTACTGGGCCTCTCAGTTCAGAATTACAGGTCACCACACTTTGTCCTGTTAGAGAGGATTAGCCTACAGCGCATTTGTGGAGCAGTGGTCACTGGTCATGGTCACTGTAGCCCAGGGGTGCTCAACCTTCTGAAGAGTGTTGGCCACTTCTGTGATTTGGTAACTGGGTACAGGCCACATTGAAATGTAATGGTTCCAAATGTCAATTTTTTAATCATTTTGACTATCATAAATAGGATTTTAATGAAAATAGATACCTACTAATTGACTACCGAGTTACCGCCGGTGCTGGATTCTGGATGGAGGTGGGCTTTTTTATTTATTTTTTGACGGTCTATAGAGAATGTCTTGGGCAAAACTTTCAGGAGGTTAAAGAGTTTCTTTACACTTCTGTGTCTTTCCACTACTCCCCACTATTACCACATTAATATGTAACATGCTGGCAATACACTTGCGAATAGCATTAGTCTACTGATTATATGGGATCCTATAGTTATTTCCCTTTCACCATCAGTCGCATATCCTAACTGTATCCCTAATCCTCAATGCTCAACCTTATTATTATATCAGAGATTTCACCCAGGGTCTCTGGTGGTGATTCACAGGGGATTCCCCTCCCCCATTGCTATTTAGGATCTTGAGATATCTTGAGATACCTTTGCATCTTGATTTGAGTTTCTTTTTTTTTACTAGCCATTGCCCAACATTCATAAAAACTGGAAGTGCTTTCAGATATATTGCAGTTACTATAACTGATAAGGCTGACCCCCATTGCTGAGCTGTGTGTACTGTAGCTGAATGTATCATCACTGTAAAGCACCAAGGGGTGGGGCTGCTTGGCCAAGGAGTAATATGGCTGACTGCATCCAGTTTGTGTTTTTATGAATATTGGGCCAAGGTTTTAGTAAAAAAAGGAGCACAGACTGTTTTGGAGCACTGGGTTGGGGATGGAAGATGATGACATAAGCCTCCTTTCTGGGTATATGATGACTTTAAGTGTGACACTGGAGCATGGACCTGGTAAGAAATGTTACATGGCATTGGGCTTACTTAATCAGAGGAGTACTCTAAAATCAGGTTTAAGATTGCACTCGAGGTTCCAGCTTCAGCTTTCTGTGCAGACTGATGTCTCAATGAGCAGCATCCCCTGCTATATGCATGTAGCCACCGGCCCATTAACCTGTATGGGGGCTGGGAGCACACACGCAGGAGATGGCGCTCTGTGCAGCCTTGCTGTGGCCTCCGCAAGAAGCTCTGAAGGAGAGTGCTGAAGCTAGGACCCTGATGACTTCTGCAGCTTACCTCATCTTATCTTCCCTCTCCCTCCCTGTAACATTGCAGCAGCATCTAGAAGCAGAAACTTTGCATTGACCTCTGGCACACCCCCTTATTCCTCTAGCAGTAGACCACCAATCATAGGGCTTGACTGGTGGCCTATAACTCTGCCCCCTGTGGCTGCATTTATACTGCAGCATTGTAATTAAATGTCAAATTATGCTGATATAAACATACTGCCTGCTATTGTACTGGGGAGCGGCCATGCCCACTGTCATTTTGCAAAAATGAATGTAAACATTATATTTTCTCCACTTTGGGGGGTTCGTTTAAAAAAAAAAATAGAGATGAGGTAACATTAAGAGCATCAGGGCTATGTGAATATATTTTCTATGTAGTTGCCTGAACAATGCTTTTAATATTTAGTTTTAACCAACCCACCCACTGACTTTAGTGTCCTGATAATCTTCACTGACATGATGCTCTGCTGTGTTGCGCAGGTTACCTAGTCTTTCCCCTATTTCCTGTATCATAGCTGTCTGCATTGTGTTTTCAAGTTAAATCAAATCAATGAATGAACAAGAAAAGCATTTGCAAAATGTGACTGCTGGATGAGACTGGGGGCGGTTGCCAAAGCAACTGTGGGAAATACGTTTGTCATGTAAAAGAACACAAAGTAGAAAATGCGAATGGCAAAGTCTGCTGTTAACGCAAACAACAAGAGGACACTCACAACACGAATATTAGATCAAGATCAGTATATGAAGGGATGACTATATAGAATATTGCGTATAGCCTATTGTTCTTGGTCTGTATGTGCCATTTAAATACATTCTGTTTCAAGAAGGGGCTCTTTAACTTGTATCCTTGAATAGGGGGCTTTCGGTCTTTTTTAGCTCACTATTATAAGCCTAACAATTGTCTCTTCCTTGCTCCTCCTATTATGGCACTTTCAACTTTGACCCTCCCCCTTATGGCCTTCACTCCCAGCCCTGTGCTGGGGAGGGCCATTGACCTGAAACACATGTCCACAAGTAGGAAGCGATGGCTGTGCAAATATTAAAAGATATTCTCAAGCATTGCACAAGAGATAGCTCCCTCTCTCTGGGCTGTTGATCACTAAGATGATCTGCATGGCTTGGCCTAATTGCTAATAATCATTGCTATAGCCTCTTGTTCTTGGGCTATATATGCCGTGTAAACAGGGAGCTTTTTGTTTTTTTTTAGTCCACTATATTAGGACTAGAATACATTTCCTAATGCAGAAGACCACACTACAACAATATACTAATGGTAATGGTGATTATTTTGTTGTCTTTACTCCTCTGCAGCATATTGTGCCTAGCCTGAATCTTCAATACTCACCAGTTCAGAAGGCTTGATGCATGCCCCCATTAGCAGCCATTAGTGGTAAAAGCCATTTTGTAGTTTCCTTTCCCAGTATCTCAGCCATGCTGTTGCCTGAATTCAACTGACAATGTACAGTAACAGGAAACCCAGCAGCACTTCCTGTTTGCAGGCGGTCTGCAAATGCAAGAGCCGCCATTTTGTTTTTAAAGGTAAAATTATTTTTTATGTGTAGCAGTCTGGATTGCCCTGTGGAGGGGATGCATATGAGCACAGTTTGTTGTGTTGGTCTGGTTTAAGTCATTTTTGACTGTTGGTCCTCTTCTGTCTGGCATAGGGACTGCTTAGACCAGGTATACTGCCATGGACCCACACATGCACCATGGGTTCCTAAACCAGGATAGCCCTGGAAAGCAGACCAAAACCTGGGGAGGGGGGAGTGGCAATAGGCGACTGGTCCAACGATCAGTAAAAGTCAAGTTGCCATGATCTGCTGTGGGTTGTCAGCTTTCTGAAGGCACCAGTCCTCGTGGTAGTGATGTAAGAGATGGGATTCTTTACAGGATCCAAGTAACAATCAAGTTACGAGCTGTGTAACATCAGCTACATGCTGCACAAATATTTTGCATGGTTCTTAGAAAACATTTTGAGATGCTATTGGTTGACATCAAGTGAACTAAAAAATTGCCTTTCTTTTAATCCCAATGCAGATCATTGCAAATCATCACATGCAATCAATTTCATTTGCATCTGGAGGAGACCCGGTAAGTCATCCAGTTTAAACTTGTACTCCAACAGAGATATTAATGTGTTCAGGCCATGTATAAACTGATAAGAGCAAGGATGTTAGTGTGCAATTTATACGGTTTGTTCAGGAACACGGTCTAGAAAAAGATTTTGGTTTGCCTCTTTTTCTAAAGAAGTTATCTGCCCATCACTCTTTCGCCTTCTTCTTTATCAGCTTCAATTTAGATTAGCCTAAAAGATTGTATTCCTGTGAATATTATGGCTTCCATCTTAACTTTCTGGATCACATACAAATAGAATGTTGTGATCCCTATGTTCTTTTTCCTTTTTCCACATTGGCAAGACATGATGTTGATGCATTACCGCCACCGTCACTCATACGCACAAAAATACCTGTTAAAGCTAGATACTATTCATTGGAGTTAGATGAGCCAGCCAGGTTTACAATCAGGAATGTATGGGCCCTATATAGCCTTAGTGGCAGCCTCCCCCTTTAATATGCATCAGCATTTCCAAAGATGTGATTTGAATGCCATTGTCAGTAAATAATTGCCACAACATCAAGTGGACTTTTCTAGTAACGATGATGACGGACACTGGGGACACAGACAGAACTGTGGCTGCCTTCAAGGCCCTGTTTTACAGAACAGAAATTGCTCACACCCCACAAACCTGCTGATGACTCTATAAATTAGCCACATTTTTATTTTTCTGAAGAAAGTTGGCCATGACTGGGCTCAGATTTCTGACCAAGCCCTATACAGAATTCTTGCCTATATTGTAGTAGTGTTGCAGCTCTGGAGATATGTGTATCTGACTTCAGTAATAACATGGCACTATAAGTTTTGGGTATTAGGGCCTATGGGATAAGTTCATTGTGCTTGGTCCTATTTTTTTACGTCAAGCCAAAAAAGACTTTAATGCTAACTCACACCTCCACCCACATGGCATTTCATTTTTCAAACCCTCGGCAGCAGCTGGTAGTGGCCTATTTACCACTCTCCCAGAACCAGCCACATTGGCTGCCGAGTCATGTGGGACTTGAGAGCAAAGCAGAAGCATAAACTAGGGGAATATTTCTGCCTGCCTCGGGGGATGGAAGTGTAAGGACATCTAAGAACTAATATTTTTGTTCACTTTTAGTCTGCTTCAGTATGTATCTTTCCATAGTAACGTTTAAAGCCCAAGTTCAGGGTTAGAACCATACAAATGTTCCTTTGAGTTTCACAGTGGTATCTTTTTTAATGCCCAAAAGAAAAGTTAATGTTTCCTCTTCTGTGAATGATACATTATTTTATCTCATGCCGTATTCTGAAAAAAAGCATGAAATGGTCATTATTTTCATGAAATTCTGCTGCCGGTTTGGCTGTGGCCTAGTTTAACAAACATTAATTGAGTTTTTCCACTGCCAAAGCCATGCCCCCTTGCAGTCTTGAGATTGGCAATTGGCTGAACTCAAGGCTGCCGGGTGACGTGCGTCAGCCCGCTGGCCGCATCCCTGGTTTCCCTGTGAGGTGTGCACTCCCGCACGTCTGGCCTATCTGAATGGCTAGGCGTGGGAGTGTGCAGAGCGGCAGAGAACCGGGGATGTGGCTGCCAGAGAACACAGCATCGTGGAAGCTCCTGGAAAAGGGGAGTTTACTGCCGTCCCAGGAGGTCTCACACAGTGGGGCTTCCCAGTACCGGGTGCCCCAGGGGCAGGCTAGCATCCGGCCCTGGAGTCTTTTAGATTACAGGACCGCGGCACAAGGGTTTTGAGATGCTTTAGGTGCTAGGAAATATTTATTTTCTATTTATTCGGACATGATTTTTGTAAATACATACATGTGACAATTCAGTGTCATTGTGTTTCCTATACAGGATGCAGCAGACTATGTTGCATATGTAGCAAAAGATCCTGTTAATCGGCGAGGTAAATGTAAAAAATAAAATGCATGCTCAAGAAGAGTGGACCTTTTGTCTGTATATGCAATTTTGTTTTTTTTTACCCCAGCCTGTCATATACTGGAATGCAGTGATGGCCTTGCTCAAGATGTTATCAGTACCATAGGCCAAGCCTTTGAGCTTCGCTTCAAGCAGTATTTGCAGTGCCCATCCAAAATACCAGCATTTCCTGACAGGTAAGTAGAAGTCTTTTCTTTATAATGACATGAGCATCTTTCTGGGGCTTTGTGTGACTGATTTATCACAATCATGTTGTAATTATTGATGAGCCGGAGTGGCGTCCATGCGGTTCCTATTCCCTCAGGCCGGATAGTTCCTGGTAATTGGCGTTCGGTACTCCTGAATTCTGAGTACAATTGCTCTTGCTCCCGTTACCCCGTTACATAAAAAAGAAGGACTCACATTTCAGCGTCTATCTCCTACTGTTCCTTATGGGGCGGCATCCTCTCTTCAGGCCCTCCAGGTTGGGGGCTCCCTCCTGGTCTGGCAGGCACTGATCTTCTGATACCTCTGCTCTGTCAGCATCTGTAGTGAGGACGGACATAGGTTCCTCATCCTCCTTCCTTAGTGGCCCACTAAACTGATGGTGGGCCACCGGAGAAGGAACTTTTTTATACCACAGAGGTAGTGTTTTTGTGCTTTTGTGGAATTTCCCTAATGTGACTGACACCTATGGAGGGGAGAGATATGGAGGAAGATTCCAGTGCAGCCACTCCACCCTGCTAACCTGTGATCCCCTGAAGCAGCTTCCTCCTAGCCTGAACCTAGTCAGGAAGTTCCTAGTCAGGAACTTGCCAGTTTCTGAAAACACACCACCAGCATCCTGGTCTGCTCCCATCACCTCCTACAAAGACTTGATCTTAGAGACAGGCATGTTTTAGGCAAGCCTTAGGCTTCCGTGGGCTGGAAATGGCTGCGGGACTTGCATAAGAGGACTGAAAACTACTGCAGGCTTGGCATTGGAGGGCTGGAAACTGCTGCACAGTTCGGCATCGGTGGACTGGAAATGGCTGCAGGAGAAAGCATCAGTGGACATGGTTTGGTTCTGGACATGATGACCGAGAGTATAAGAGATTGCTGAAGTGACTGAAGCTCAAGAAGAGGTTTGTTGCTGAGGATGCCTGAGGGCTTAGCAGTTTGTAGGGGTAACAGAGCTGTTGTGGGAAGTTGAAGGTAAGCAGGATAAGTACAGGGTCTGGGATGGGGAAAGAGGGTGTATAATGAAGGGAAACAATAATGATTAATGGCCGAATCAGAGAGAAAAGCTGCGGGGGGAGAGAAATTTGGTTGCTACAGGTGATTGACAGGGAGCTGACTGGAGAGGAATGGCTGGGAGTTTCCCATTTAACAAATCAGTCCAACAATTAAACCGGACCTTCAGCATGATTTAATGAAAAGTCCAAACCCTTAAAAAAACTATTCCCCTGCATCTAAAATTAATATATTTTACATTTTTAGTCACTTACTTATTATTCTTATAGTTTTGTTTTGCACAAACAGAGCAGAATTGGGATCAGGGAAAGGACAGCAATCCCAGAATGCAGAGTGACACAGTCAGAAGACACTTCCTGTTTGCAGGCTGCCTAATCCTCCATGAGCCTCCATCTTGGATGTTTAAAGGCTCATAACATGCAGTAGATGCAGGGAGGATGATTTTTAATGTGAAGCAATCTGTATGTACAGGGTGTAGGAAACATATAAGATAGGCACTTATTCAGGGTGAAGGTCCGCTTTAAGCAATGGCCAAACGTCCCAAAGGTTAAACTCATTCATCTGTTCATAAACAGAATCTATACAATCTATTTAAAATTTCTTGGGTCGGTTCCTATACTGTTCAAGAAAGTGTTCTGGGTCATCCTCCAGCAAGTCTAATAAACTTTCCACCTGGACGCTAGAAAAGGGTGGACAAAAATCACTACCTTAGATAAAGCCAATCTGGACCATAAAGTAAGGGAAGCCTGAACACCGGAAGGCTGGAAAATCCCTTTATTCACCAACACCTGAATCTGCCTGATAAACTTTAACAAGCCTTCCCTGCTATACCCAGAGGACTCCCACAAGAAAGGTAGATACATCTTCCTCAATTAGGAATGTAACATAATCAAATTCAGACGGAGATATCTCACTGCTATTGCTGGTCAATTCATGGCTCCAGTAGACTGTCACAGATCTGCAAGGTGTGACCACCACAAGAATACAATATATACAGCATAGGCACGGACAAGGCTGTACCAGACAGTACCTGAAAGGCTGAAGAGAGGATGGACCGGGGAACCAGGGGCCTGGAAGGACAGAAGGTAGGGCAGGACGGGACTGGGCACAGGACTGGAACTAGACTGGAAGCAGTAACAGAAGCAGGGCTGGAAGAGTACCGAAGGCTGAGCAAGAACAGAATCAGGTACTGGAGCTTCAGGTGAACAGGGCGGCAGGTTTGTAATGCAGGAAGGTAATCAGATACTGGAGCCCTGAGGGATGTCTGTGGAGCTGATTTATGACCAGATATGAGAGAGTGCCACCTACTGGTGGCTGCTAAGAAATGCAAGCACAGACAGATGGTGAAATAGCACCACCAGCAGATGACTGGACAATGCTTCAGGCTGCCCTTGCTCTTTTTTCTGATAATCCTTGACAGATTAGAGAACAAAAATGAGAAAAAACATATCCTGAACCAAATGGAGTGCTAAAATTCCCCTCCCAAATACCCCATTACAGAGAATGTGCAGAACCCTCCATTACAGGCAGTGAGTGGTATCCCACTTTACAGCCAGTATGCGACATCCCCCATTACAGCCAGTGTTCGGCATCCCCCATTACAGCCAGTGTTCGGCATCCTCTATTACAGCCAGTAAGCAGCATCCCCCATTACAGCCAGTTAGCAGCATCCCTCATTACTGGCAGTGTGCGGCATCTCCCATTACAGCCAGTGAGGGTCATTCCTTTATTACAGTCAGTGAGTGGTATCCCTCCATTACAAGCAGTGTGTGGCATTCCTTCATTATATGGTGAAGTTTAGCCAGCACTGAATTAAAATCCAAAGTTTATTTCTAATTTAAAATCATCCATCAGGTGGGGGACAAAACACAGGTCAGGTGCTACTACTCGTTTCAAGAGCACACGGTTGTCTTAGTTTTGCATGTGCCCTCAATACAAATGTGAGTTAAAAAAGGGACTCACAGCTCAGCTCAAGCCACCGATCCAGAGGCGCCCATGTTTTATCAGGGACAACAAGCATGTTATCTCCCAGTTACAATGTGTGGATTGGCCGGATGGTGGAAGATGGGGCACATGTGATGTGGCCTCCCTTTTTTCCTCTATTCCACATGACAAAGCTATGACTGCATTGTGTTATCATTTGACAAAGTACTTGGGATGGTGGGAGGAGGAGAAAATATTTGGAGATGGTAACCCCTATGCTGGGAATTTAGCCTATTATTTCATTATATCAATGATCTGAAATTGATTTGGAGAAGTTCAAGGGACATCTTGAGTTCCTGTCTAGAAGCACTGTGTGTCCTGTATAGACACTGTGAATAGAAAGGATAAATGACGATTGTTGCATCCAGTCTTGATCACTCCCTTTGCAGTACATTTTAATGCATTTAAAAAAATAAATATTTAATAATATTAAATCATTTACTGGTCTTAAAGGGGGATCTGATTCTAAAAACAATTTTGCAGGATGGATTACAAATAGTAAGCAAATGATCTCTCACCTAGGATACCATATTGTAGGAAAACAGGGAACATGGTTATCCGTGGTTGGCTCTCAAGTGTGGACAATCTAGATGTGGATGTTGCCATATGATGAGTGGAGAAAAAGGGTAAAATCTATGAGTACAGGAAGAGAGTTTAAACAAAAGAGCTTTAACAATTGTAATTGTGCTAATATTGTTTATTGCATCACATGTACAACATGCTCAAGACAATATATAAGACATACAACATGTACATTAAAAGTGAGAGTAGCTAAACATATATATGGGGCAAAAAGTGAACTACAGACTAGAGGCATGTCCAAACATTTAAGAGAAATACATCGAGATGAAACAAGTTTTCCAATAAAAATGTATGTAGTAGAACGTGTAAAAATGGGGCAACTTGAGGCAAAATCTATTAATTTACAAAGTTTATTGGATATTAGATACAATGGTGCCCAAAGCGTTAAATTCCCGCTAGAATATAGCCTTACATATTGAGGGAAATATCAAACAGGGCCAATACATAAACTCAAACATGCATGGGCGCATGGACATTTATTCATTGGTTGGAATATATAAATATATGTGTATGGAAAGGGGGATGAAGCATACCACCATATATATACACGGGCAGGCCGATTCAGTAATAGCGCCAGGTAGCGACAGATGAGCGCCAGTAGCGTTATTTTCACAGCGCCCGCTAGTATTCGCTGTGCTTGGCCGTTGTTCGGTTGTTGACAGCGACTCAGTCGGTGTGCGGTAATGTTAAATACGGGGTTAGGAGTCGCTGTTTGACAGGTTCCGCGCTGTATGGGAGCGCCTGACAGCGAATGGTCATAGCGAACGGCTCCCACCATATTCATTAACAAATCACGCTCAAAAAATTCTCGCGCTGTGAAAAGCTTGTTTAAACCCCAGAGCGCTGGCGGCGATGGCTTAAAAGTAGTTTTTAACCCCCAAACATCCATATTTTTGATTAAAAAATTAAACAAGTTTTTCTAAACATTTTGTAATATGAATACATTAATATCAGACCTATAATATCAATTCTGCACAAATTTTTTTTTTTTTATTTTTTTACCTAAAAAAAAATATCTAACATTGCCGAAGTGGTCACAGAATTTTTGACATTTAAAAAAAAAAAAAAAACAAAAAAAACATTAATAACAATTAAATATGAAGATTTAAAGATTGCTCCATTGAAATGCATTGGAGAGCGCCAGGTAGCGAGAGGTCATACCTGGCGCTGTGATGGGATTAGCAGCGGCGCTGTTCGTTGCAGTCCGCTACATGATGAATCCCGCGCTAGCTGACGCTCTCGCCGGCGCTAGCCTCATTTAGCGTGATAAATGCGTGATTGTGTCCGCCGCCTGGTGTTCTGGAGTCGGTAGCCACCGATAGCTGGCGATACCTGGCGCTAGTGAGACACTACCTGGCGCTATCCCTTGATAAATAAGGGCCATAGATATAGATCCATACAGCTCAATGGTCTACATGTAATAGAGTAGTACAAACAATATATATTGTATAGGTTAAATTGCTGGTGGTTTTTAATATGGCTATCCAAACCCTGAAGTCTGCCTAGAGGGGGGATTCTAGAATGCATAGCACCATCTTCTATTCCATGAGTCTGACATGATCTTATGGAATAGAAGAGAGAACGGGTCCTCTTGCTTCACCCAGCGCAGTGGAGAGGGGGAGAATGAAGGTGCAGCTGCCTCCTTCCCATGCTCATACAACTACAAAGTTTGTAGAGAGATATCATTTCTGCCTATTGCCGAACCCTGACGATAGTGCGATAATTTTCTCACTTTTTAATTCAGTACTGGCTAAACTTCAACTGTCCTGTGCTGTGGATCTATGGAAGGAATGGATCTATGCTGTGCACTACGTGATGCTTGAGAAGTAATTGGTATTCAGCTGATCTGTGAATAAATACATAGGTTCTATAAAAAGTAAAACGGGCCATTGGCTTTCATTGTCTTCCTTACTGATGATTCAGCAACAGTGACATTCTAATGCCTTTTTTCACCTAAAGTGAATCTTTTAGTACCATGAGAAAAAGGCACTGCCATGTATGTTCAGACCAAGCCATAACATCAAAGGCTATGTTCTGCCTTTCAGATTCATACATGTACTTACTCATTAGGTATAACGAGACAACGCATGCGGATAGTTGCATTGTGCTAACAGTCTATTTAAACATTTATTTTTAAGAATGCAAAGCTTAGATGACCCATTATGGCCAGAAGATGATGGAACAACCTCAGAGCCTCAATATTACAACAGTATCCCAAACAAATTGCCCCCTCCTGGAGGAATTATTGATGAGAGGTTAAAAGCTCAGAATTTAAACCAAGGAGAAAATAATCAGGTATCGCAACAAAAAACCTTGTTTTTATATATATATGCATGGTAAAACATTGTATTGTGTGGCTCAGTTTGATGGTATATTTGGTCACCACATCATTTCAATGAATAACAAAGAGAGCTCAGGCTAATTACCCACCTGCTGCACTTCCACTCCTGACCAAATAGAGTTTGCCTTGCACAGTGTGACCCATTGGTTGCCAACTGGTCACATGGCCAGGGCAGTCATTAGTATTAGTCTTTATATAAGTCTTCAGGAACAGGCATCCCTATCAGGAGTTCCCAGAGGGTAGGAGAACATTGGCCACAGGTCATAGAAAAACATCCCTCGTAACAGCTAACCCTGTTTTTCAATTAAATTAAAAATCAGTTACTTGATCCCTACTTTTCTGCTGGTCCTATGCTGGGAGCCAGACACTCTATTCTGATTTAGCATCACCCTTTTAACAACAAAACCCTGGACATTGAATGTCTGGGGTTTTGTTCTGTGACCCAGGTGCCTGCGGAATTGGGATGCTATGCTGTTTGAACCCCCCCAGAAAGCCCAGAAAAGCTCACATCTTCCCAGTCTAGTGGTGCATTCAGGGACTCTCATCCAATCAGAGCCATTTGCCGTGCATATGTAATGCTCATCAACGGCTCTGTTTACATGCCGGGCTTCGGCAATCATGAGCACAGCAGCCACATCCCCAGCAGCGCACGCACTCCCATCTCCTGCCTATCTGAACAGCTGGGGGCAGGAGTGCACTAATAGCTTCAAGATGCAGGGGTTGGCCTGCCAGAAGTTTACTTTACCAAGGGCACCAGGAAGCAGGTGAGTTCTGTGGCACCTCTGGGGGGTGGTGGAGGGCTGACACAGCAGGCCATTCCATTGCGGGATGCCTCCAGGGAAGGCCAGCAGCTGGCCCTGGAATCTTTTAGATTCCAGCGCCTGGCCACAGTTGGTTTTGTTCTGCTTTAAGATGTGAAGATTCTCATTTATCCAGGTCATCATATATATTTATATGTATTTATAAATTAAGGACTGATATCTTTCCATTTACTAACCCCTAAGGTGGACAAATAGCCTGTTGCCCCTGCTTTATTACTGCAGTGCCACTTGCAATGCATAGCCACCATGTGTTGAAGCGTCCACATCTATGATTGGTATTACTGGACACATTAGATGTAATAAAATCTTACGGGAACTTTTTTCCTGAATTAGCTTTTATCCTCTTCTGGGGTAGAACAGACATATTATCAAGGTCGTCATCTAGTTGAAACATCTAATGAAGCCTTTCAACAAGTTGTAAAAAGGCAAGGTAAGAATGATACACTTTCTAAGACTAAAGTATATATCGAGTATAATGGGATTGTATATAAATATGCATATTTAAATCATTCATATGTGCTGCAAGAGGGCTCTCATGTAAAAATGCAAAAAACACTTTTTGTCCCCTGCAGCTTCTCCATCCAGCCCCAGGGTTTTAAAACTTACCATTAGCTGAGAACGAGCACTGCGCTGGTCTTCAATATAGTCCATCCACAGACCCACTCCATTCATTGTCATGGAGCAGGTGTACCAAGGCAAGGCCATGCCGGGTCCAGCACGCCCCCACCATTGCAGTGAATGGAGTGGGTATTTCGAGAGGTGGAATTCCATCTTAATGAGGACTGCCATGTCTGAGCAGCACCGGATGCTAGGATGCTTGTTTTCTGCATTCAGTAGGTTTTAAAACCCTGGAGCTGGGCGGAGGAGCTGTGGGGGACAAAGGTGAGTATAGCTTTTTTGCCTGAACAATAACTAATGTAGGTCTCTTTTAACGCCCAGTCTCTGGGCATCCCGATACGGAATGCCCCTTCAGTCAAAGGTCGTTAAGAAGCATTAAGTTAGGCATTAATGCTTACAGATCCATATTCCTAAGCTAGGGCAACCACGTCCACATGTTCCCATTCTTATGACACATTGTGCACCACAGCAAGCAGATGATAACCCCTGTCTGCACTGGGGGTGGAGGTTAAAACATGCTTTAGTGTGCATACTAGTTTGGGATGCCCCATGGTATAAAAGAGAAAACACAAGACCTGGTTAAGAGACCCACTCATTTCTGCATCCCAGCATGACTGTAAGATGCAGCAGAGTGCAGAAAAAGTACATGTCTGTTTGTATAGCAGGCTAAGGTGCAACTTGTCCTCTTTTGCCTGGGTGTCTGAAACTTTAGCTTCCTCCACAGACCCCTAAGGTAGATGGCTCCTTGTTTCTGCTATCAACATCCAGTCTGTTTCTCATCCACTCTATCAATTATTTCTGTTCCTAACTGGATCCCAGCCTTACATAAATTCGGGCCCATCCCAGCCCAACCAATGAATCTATTCAAACACATGCGTCACATGGAACATGGCCATGTGCAGAACATCTAGAAGGCTTAGTGGACAGACACACACTTTAAAGTCATTGTTCTGGCAACCCATAAGATGGATATCTTAACTTCTTTCATTTTTAAAACAAAGCTTCCAAAGCTGAGAAATCGTTCTTGTTTATTTCAAATGTCCATGTGGGTGGACGTGGCCACTGCACAGGTACATACAGAGTGAGTAAGAAGGAGTCGGGTGATTGACAGTGGGTTCAGGAGCGCTAAGTGAATGACGGTAAATGGCATCAAAAGCCCCATGCTTCCATTGGTGGACAAGATTGTGTGGGGAGGCACCGGAGGGGGAGAAAGAGCGGAGCAGTATTTTCTCTTTCTCACTGAGGCACAATGGACACTTATGGAAGCTGCAGGAGAAGGCATGCTACTGACACATGGATTTTAGCATCTGTCTGGCCAATACCTTTAACTATTAACAAGCTCAAACTAAGGCTGCACATTTTAGTCTAACAGTAGATAGTTTGCCTCCCCCAGCTGCCTCCCTGGTTGCAGAGGGTTAGTATCACCACGTGAATCAACTTCAATGACAAAATCCATTCACCATTCGTATGTTCTTACCAGTTTCATAATGTTACAAGCGCTTATACATTATTTCCATTAATCATATTACTTTTCCAAGCCTTATGTTTCAGTGATATTTCAAAGCACTCATTGACTTTTTCCACTATTCCAATAATCCAATAGCACATTTGAACTTAAATCAGCATAGAAAAGAAAGAAGAACGCAATATGGCATAATATCGCTTTTAAAACTGTGATCACCCTTTTATCCTAAAAGCAGATACTCAACTTTCATATTCTTGATACAGAGCAAAAAAAGGGCCGGAGCGTGCAGTCTACCTAGAGGGGAGACGCTGCCATTAGACATCTGTGGAGTTGTTATAGCAAACAGCCCCAGGAGGTGGTAAGACCTCTAAGAGTGAACACTCTCTGACAAGGAGGGGACAGTGTCCTCAATTTTATGCTTTCTATCAAGAATATGAAAGTTGAGTATCTGTTTCTAGAATAAAAGTGTGATCCCAGCTTTAAAGTGATATTGCGGTTTTCTTTCTTTTTTATGCTGATTTGAGTTCAGATGCGCTATTGGATTATTGGAATATTAGAATAGTGGAAAAGTCTATAAGCGCTTTGAAATATCACTGAAACATAAGGCATGGAAAAGTAATATGATTAATAGAAATAACGCTTTTAACATTATAAATTTGGTAAGAACATACGAATGGTGAAGGGATAAACACAAAGAGCAAGTAAAGAAGAGCTGATTACCTACCACAGGGAATGCACACCCAAAGGCTTCTTAAAAAAATCTAAAATAAAATCACCAAAACACAAAACACAATGACCGACATACACATTAAAATCAAGGCTAGAGGTCCTCCTGACAGCAATTATTCTGATCTCTAGCTAACTGAGGTCAGTACTAAAGTATATATAATGCACACCCAGCAGACCAATACATCAAAAAGCAGAGTCAGTGCATACAACAATATTGAATCACTAATACATCCCACATTATAGAGTGGGTAAAGTGCTGGTGCATAAATATCTATATCAATGTTTTATATTTTGGTGATCTTGTAACAATACCAATACCGAACTTGACCCGAACCCAATCCCCATTGAAATCAATGGGGACCCAATCTTTAGGACCCAAAATTGACAGGGGACTCCCCCTCCGTCACCCTTAATCCTCAACCGGGCCCGCCTGCATTTATTTCACTGGCGAGCGAGGAGCGCAAGGAGCCTAGACGGGCAGGCGAAGAGTGGGAGGGGGCAGAGTGCAGCAGCAGCTGTACAACTTACCTGTGCCCGCGATCCATCTGTCGAGTCGCCTTTCCGCTGTAAAATGTCCACAGCTGGGGCTTCAGAAAAATGGCTGCCCTCATGAGTGAGGGCACTTTACATTGTAAGCTGCAACAAGGGTCCTTACTTATGGGGCACCCATTTTTCTGAAGCCCCAGCTGTGGACATTTTGACAGCGAATGCCGACCTACCACCAACAGGATCGCGGCCATAGGTAAGTGGCATAGCAGCTTCAGCCCAACTTTGCGGTTCTGGCTCGACCAACACGATTTATGGCTACTGATTTCAGAGCTGAACTATACCACATGATGCTATATTTTGTGCTGAAAAACATAAAAAATTTTGAAATATATTATAAAATTACAATATAAAAGCTATTATTTCTTAAGCTAAAATAGGAAATACTTTTAGAAGTCAAAATGTCTAGCTGTTTGGTTACTTGTTGCAATGGTGCAGGTGTATATAGCAGGTACACTTGAACCTATGCACTGTTTTCTAGCTTCTTTAGACATTTACAGTGTCCCTGAAGGAAAGGTAGCAGCAAGCAATGCACCTACATATGTTAATACCCAGCACATCAATAAAAAGATGCTTGGGGCTCTTCAAAGGAGTATGGATTCTGCATTCTGTGGGTCTGTGGACAGCTGCAAGGACTTCAGCCCAAGAAAAGATCTGTTTGACATGAGTAAGATCTTTCAGTCTTTTAATTTATTCTTTATTGAAATTAAGATTTGGGTTTGTTATACTTTGTATTCTACTATGCTCATTTGGTATGCATTTCAAAGTCTTACATTGGTAGGATATCAGTGATTAATGTTTTTTATTGGTGACTTAAGGTCAGTGCAATAAGGGGACTGGAGTTTACTCCAACATAACATTTCAAAAGACAGTTTCACATTTAAACAAGGCAACTAGTGCAAGAAAAATTGCCGACCTTTATATGTTTTTATTGGAATTCAATTTTTCACAGTTTAGTGTAGCTGCCCACTTCCGGCTGGATGGCAAATTTTGTTACTGCCAGGGGCATGGGTGGGGGGGGGGGGGGGGTGGAGGTGGCCGCAAGGTGGGGGTTTGTCCAACTTAACGTCAGCTTCAGACATAGAAATTGGAAGCCCTTGGTCACTTGCAGCACAGAGATTTCTGCAGCTCCCACAGATATGCAATAGGTTAATCACACGCTGGACAGTCAGGGAGACTCAGCATGAGCAAACAAACCATCAGGGCAAACAGCCAAGATTCCAGTATGGGGCCCAGCTTAGGCTGATCTGGTTGTGTTGAGGCCAATTATATAGGAAACAAACTGCAGCCACTCTGAAACCTACAGAGGTGACAGAGCTCAGAGAGTTATATATTGCAATGGGAGGTTAAAATATTCAGATGGACTGCCTCCCTCCTGCTAAGACTATAACAAACAACATTAGTCATTCTGAAAAGCCTGCCAGCATGAAGTACAATGTTTTACATTGTTATAGCCAAGGAGCAGCTGATTTACCTTAAGTGTGTCTATTGTAATCAGCTTTTATACATTGTGAAGCAGACATGAGCCTGTAAATAGCTTGCAGATAGCATACATTGCAATGTAATGTCGGCATTGCACTGTGTGATGGATTGGAGAAGAGTGTCTCCTCTGTATATGTGATGGCTTGTCCTCTAGTTTTTAAACTGGGTCCCAAAGGTAACCAGGCTATATATATATATATATAATGGGGGGGGGGGCAGATTCTAAACAGACTATACTTGGTCCTTTGTTTGAACTGCAGTTTTCTTGGTTGCCAGGGTGTTCAAGCTTGGTACTAGCTATCACATATTGTATAGGTTATTTGGGGCGAAGGGTTGTGGGGCGGCATGTGGTATAGTATAGTGACTATTGTATATGTGGTATAGTGACTATAGTATCTGTATTTCCGCACATCTTTAGCTTACTTATGCATAATATGTTAAACCTTACTTCTAAATATCCCACAGAACCATTTGAAGATGCACTGAGAAACCAGACTATCCTCAATAGGGACGCCTCAGTTGACTGTTCCAGTCCATTGCTGTCTAGAGCAGCAATTTTAACCATAAATGAGGAACTGAAATCAGAATTCTGGTATGTGGGAGAAATGTGCAGAAAAGAAGCTGAGAAACTACTTAAAAGTGATGGAGATTTTCTTGTCCGAAAAAGCATCAATAATCCTGGCTCCTACGTGCTGACTGGTATGCACAATGGGCAAGCCAAGCATCTTCTTCTTGTAGATCCTGAAGGCACTGTAAGTACTTATTTTGAAGTATATGTATTGTGCTCTTTCTGTACCCCAGCCTGACATATTGCCATCTATACTTTATCTATGCTTTGCCCAAGCCTGATATGCACTATAAGTACAAAACGTCTCCTCAGTTAAAGTTAAAGCAGTGAAAACTGTTGGGTGATGTCATCCAGTCCGCCGCTCCTGCTCTCACTCCTATAAATTAATCTATGAGGCCAGTGCAACCTGAGATACATGCACCTCCCGAGTGCTGCAAGATGAGCGGCGCTGGAGATGATGTTTGAGAGCCGGCAACCAGGTAAGGTGAGTAGGTCGCGGATAAGCATGCAGCTATTTGCATGCTTCTCAATGTCCATTTTGTAACTAAAAAAACAAACCAAGAGAAACTGACTTTCAGTGGACTTTTTCTAATACCTCAAATTAGAGGTGCCCGTCTCCTCTTGAGAACAATTGATGCCTAGGTATTATTATTGTTTATTTTTAAGCGCCATTGTATTCCTTGATGATGTACAGATCATAGGAGGGTGAAACAAGTCAAGCAAAGTAAACAAGACAAGTCGTATATAACAGAGATATTACAACTAATGCATATATGACATACAGCATTTGGAGTGAAATGCAACTTCCTGCTGTTGTGAATTTACAGTCTAATAGATGGGGGGGGGGGGGTAGACAGGGGTTGGGCCACAAAGAGTATGTAGTAAGCATGGTAGCAAGTTCTCTGAAGGGTGACAAGACTGTAAAGTGGTTTGACTAGGTCAGATGATAAGCTTGTCTAAATATATGGTTCTGAAGGGGGCTTTTGAAACTTTTAAGGGTTGGAGTTTGGACTTGTTGAATTGTATGGGGAAGAGCTACACAGGCACCCATTGTTACCACTCCATGAGAGCCAGCTGTACACAGGCAACACCCATCCGCTGGCTGCAACCAGGAAGCGCTGCTCTCCGCTTCACAAACTGGGGTTTCAGGAGCCTGATCGACAGCGCTGGAGCAGTGATAAGATAAACAGGTTGAGCCCGGACTTCAGACAGAAGCTGGTTGATGGGCTGCTTTTCTGGTTTTTTTTTAGCATTTTTGGTTAGATACAATTTTTATCTAACGAAGAATAGCCTTTTTATTTTGTAATTGTATTTTTTCAGTTTTAACATTGAAACAGTCTGAGGTTTATTTTTTTATAATGTTGCCATTTTTTGTTGGACACACTTTTTATCTAACGAAAAAATATTTGTCTGAACGCTTAGGCGGTTATTCATTAAAGCAGGGTTGTTTATTGTTTTTACAAAACAACCCTTGTAACCCACGCTTGTAACCCAGGGTTCAGAGGCTGCGGTATTGGTGGTCCCTATCCCTGAAAGTTACAAGCTCTTAGGGCCCTTTGGTATAGAAACAGTGCTCCAACAGGCATCAGGCTCTTCCCCAATGACCCAAACGGGTGTGTGTGTTGTGTGATTTCACCGGCATAGCACCCGCCGAGCACCTGACTATGATGAACTGGTATAGTGGTCCAGCTTCATCTCCCTGGCAGTGTCCCGTGTCCTCATCCTTCTTGGTGGCTCTTCGGGGCCCCCTCCTTCATTCCCTTGCTGGGTAGCTAGAATGAAAAAGGTGAGTATAAGTTAAATTGAGAAAAAAAAGATTTTTGTGTGCACTCTTCTTTCTATTTCACTTGGGGGGGTGAACTGGTAAGAGGTCCAGGGGACCCCTATACCAGTTAACCATGGTCAGGAGCTGGCATAAAAAGTCCCTCATTTCCTTAGAAAAAAAAATAAACCAGTAGGCAGTTACCTACAGCTGGAATTAATTAAACATGTAAAAAAAAACTCTTAATAATTTATTTATATATTTAATTAATTTCGTTTTATTTTTTTTTTTTCTGTGATAACCCATTTTGTGCAGGGCAATCTCCCTTGTTTTTCCCTCTGATGCCTGCAAAAAATGATTATTTTTATTTAATTAATTAACTTATTTTTTAAATTGTTTTGTTTTCTGTTAATATATTGATTGCCCTGCACATTTTGTGCAGGGCAATCACCCCTGATTTGCAGCCTTCTAGCCCTTCCTACCAGGGGTGCAGCTAGGGGGGAGCAGGGGGGCACTTGCCCCAGGTGCAGATCAGGGGGGAGCCAAAGGGGGGCCTGAGCACAGGTGGGGGGCACCATTTCAAATCTTTGCCCCAGTTGCCAGAAAGCCTAGCTACTTCTCTGCTTGCTACCCCCCACTTTACAGCCATTTTTGGGCCCCCATGTTCGGGTCTTCATTGACTTCAATGGGGTTCAGGGATCTGAACCGAACTTTTGCCGCAATGTCCACCGAACTTGTTGAACCCAAACTTCAGCGGGTTTGCTCATCCCTACTTGTTAACATTCCTAAATGCTCCAGTACAATATAACTGGCTGTGGCAGCGAACACTGCCTCCCTCCCCCCAGTCACAGTGGGCCCTGGCATTTGCCCAGGTTTGCTAGGTTCTGGCGCATGGCCATGCCTTATGACATTTTTTTCACCACTAGCATTGCTAACCTTCCTTGTTTAGATAAGAGGCACACTATAGCATGCCAAGTAATGAATCTCTGTGTGTATCTGTTTTTACAGGTTAGAACGAAAGACCGTGTTTTCGACAGCATTGGTCACCTCATCAACCACCACTTGGAGAATCATTTGCCCATTGTGTCCTCTGGAAGTGAACTATGTCTCAAGCAGCCTGTAGACGGAAGGCCTTGATACTACCGTCACTTTGAATGTGCTGGTGTATCTAAGCAAAGGCCACATGTCTGTGCAATAGGATTACAGATCTACTGGGTCAAACCAATGTGCCAAGTGTGTACAGCAAACGGCACTTTTTGGACCATGATTTTTATAAAATTGTCAGATCCCTCAATGTGAAAATATTATGCGTGTATATATACACTGATATGTATATATAGCTATAAATATATTTATATTTTTGGAGACTATGGCAAAAGACTAAGACTGGTATGTTTTAATGATAATAATTGTGGTTCTTAACTAGACGTTAAAAGTAGCATTCTGATTTAATAAATATAATGCTGCACAATCTGATCATGGTTTTATCTAATAAGCACAACAGAAGGAGACTGACCAGTCTGATGTTAGGATTTACTCAAATACTGTTTTGTTTTCAAGATCTGGAAAATCATTTGGAGCTCCCTCCAGCATAGGATTTGTTGGTTTTATTCTGGTAATTGTGTGATGACAGCATTCGGTATGCATTGTTACATAGTCTAGCTATTAAAAATGAATCTGTTTGATTTTTATAGGATTTTTGAATATAACAAGAGATGATTCGTTGAATTTTTACCTCCCGGCATTAAGTGCCAGCACACTATGCTGGGCTGCTGAAACTTGCTCTGGAGTAAGGGGTACCCTATATCCCTTTGTACTACAAATATAAATCTAATCTTGCACTCTGATTTAACACAATTGTGTCTATTTATTCAAAAAGCATTTTATCTTTCTTTTTAAATATAGTGCGTACAATCTTAGCATCTTTTCGGGCACCACTTTGGATGGCGTGATGCCTGGTTTATTGTATTTCAGATGCACTGCTCTATGTAATATATATATATATATATATATATATATATATATATATATATATATATATAGGCATATTTCTGTCCCAGCCTAGTAAATGTTTATTTTTCTCTACAAAATCTTGTACACATTCCTAAATAGTTTTATATGTATGTTCCTACATGATGAGTGAAAAGCATAGATATTTTTTCATATTTATAATGCATTCGTATGTAGCATTGGCTGCCTTTCAGTGGTAGCATTATGTACTGTAGAATATTTAAGCTATTTCTTCCTGTATAGTATTAGTTATGTTCTAATGTTGGTGCATGCTGCAAAAAGTGCTTGAGACGTATGAGTACTTGGCATAGCGTCATATTTTTAACTCTATTTCAACAAATGTACTTTAGATAAATCATACGCTGATCAGAAGTCAAATCAGCAAATTGTTTTAAATGTCTGAATATGCAAAATGTGCTTTGTAAACCAACTAAATGTGTTTTAAACACTGATACGGAATGGAAAGACTGCTGTTTCTGTCGTGTCATTGGACAAGAGAAGTCACAAATTTTCTTGACTGCTGACTTCAATTAATGAACAGTCTTCGATTCTGTTTTAATCAAATGTATTTTGGAAAGTATAAAATGGTGTGAGCCTTATTATAAGGACAGATTTTCACTAGAAATGCTCTTCTTTCATTGAGATTTCTATACATTTACACCCACCTATTCTGAAGCTACCCTTTTATCACTTAACCTTTACTATTGTGCTTAAAGTCATGTTGTCATTAAGGTCCCATGATGATGGACTCCAGGACTGCCTTTGCTTTACTTTTCATTTCCACTTAGAACAGATCACGTTATCACTTCCTGTAAAGCAAAATGAATTAATGGGAATTTAAGTTACACTGTAACTGCATTTCACTACAGAGATTTAAGGGCATCTGTTGGTTAGAAGAAAAAACTGCTAACCACCTGCTTCCTCTATATTTCACAGTACCAGCAGCTGAATCTCAATGGTTTTTCAACTGTCAGACCATGTTGTGACAGTACACTCCCCTAGCGGCTACTGTGAGCAAAGACCAGCCAACAATGACATAAGCATCCCAGTGTAATTGATCAGACAATTTTTTCTCAGTCCCATCAGCGTGACTGGAAGCAGGGGGGGCACCCTGGAGCCGGCAGGGTAGTGTGCTGTCAGCAACTGACAGACAAATCAACTACATTTTGAAACTGACTACAACTGTGGTCAGAGGCCTAAGGCTCTCATTTTAGTGCCAGGTTTGGTGACAAAAGTGATCACCCGGACTGAAAAAGTATTTGTAGTGTAATTATTGAATGCATTGCATAAAGGTCAATTTGTTACACTGTTATCTTTTAACACCAAGAAAATGCAGTTTCAATTTTCTTGGTGTTATGCAAACATTTGTGCTTTACAAACCAAGTGGAATACAATAATCAAAAATAAGATCTTTTTTCTTGGACTAATAAAACTACATGAGGGTTATGTATCAAAATGTGGAAGGTCTCCACTGGGAAGCCTTTCCCTTAGATGTGAAGACGTTCTCCAGAATGTTTTCATCCCAAAAAACTGAGTATTCTGTTGCCTTTCCAAAATGTGTTGAACAACCACCATACCGTCTGAATTACAGCAGAGCAAAGTTGCGTCTATTTAAAAAAAAGTTTAAAGTGGAAGTCAAGGTAGCCCTTTTGGATGTTGTTTGCCCTTTATTTCTGTCTCTAAGCCCACTGGGCTGAATTACTTGAAGGAGTTAATCTGAGAAAGAAGGCATTAACAAAATGGGTAAGTGTGTAACAAAACATTTTCATGGGTAATCATCGTGGATGCCTTATTGACCTTGGTGGCATCTCTGGCAGTTCCCAACCCTCTCCTCGAGAGCCACAAGCAGGTAATGTTTGTAGATCTCCATAGCTGGCTCTATTGCTCTGTCCAAACATTAATTGCCTCACCCATATGTCTGTGTGGATATCTGCAAAGCAATACCTTGTGGATGGGGTTGGGAAACACTACATTAAAAGGACGATCCAGGCAATGGCAATAATAGGGCACCAAGAAGCTTACCTGTAGCCTGTCTATGTTCCTCTCCTCCATTTCCTGAAGGGCACTATAGATGTTGTAGCAGGTCTCCAAAGTTTATTTCCATTTTTTACCTATTTTCCATTCCACATTTTCATGACCACACTCTATGTGTGTATGCACAACCCCTGTATCTCAGGGATAATCCTTACAATGTGAACAAGCCTGGCAAACTACAGACACACTTGCTGGGCTCACTCTCGCTGGAAGAGTTGAGGGACTGAGGCAGTTGAGGGACTGTGCAACCACATTTCAAGTGTGGACGTGGAAGAATGGAAAGGAAAGGAGGGTAACGTTTGGAGACTTGCCACAGCATTTACGAAAGGGAGGAGAGGCACACTTTAGGAGAGCTCCTTATTCTTGCCATTGTCTGGACTGTCCCTTTAAGCTATTGTATGGTACCACAGACCTGAAATAAGATGAATGTCCGTAATGCAGGGATTAACCAAGCTTCTCTGCTGCCTGAGGTGAACTATAGAAAGGGCGTGCCACTCCACTCCTCAACAGTACACCACTCTGTCTCCTTCATATGATGGGAGCGACTCTGACTCCCTGCAGGGGGCAGAAAAAAATAGGGCTTTATCTTGACTTTCCTGTGAGGATGCACAATTTTGATACTGTACTTTTTATAAGCTTGTTGTAAATTGTGTGAAAAAAGAATTTACTATGAATCATAGCCAATTTAAAGGAGACTTAAACTCCTTTTATGGCTGTCACTTTTTCACCTTTCATCATTGACCGGTTTCGTCATAGTATGTGGTTGGTTTTCTCCTCTGCTAGGGGCTAACCCATCTTTTTAGTCACATGAGACCTCTTGTCAATAAATAGGCCACGACGGCCTATAGGGTGCAGGGCAAAGGACATTTCAGTACACAGTACCCAGGACTAAATTATGTTTGGTGGAGGCCCTTGGGCAAAAGGCTACTTGCCCTTCCCCTCCATAAGTAACTGTAGGTAAATCGCTGCCTTTGTTAACAAGTGATAGAGGCCCTGGGCAGGAGCCCTGGATTTGATACTGGTGTTAAACTGAATGTATGAGGTACTATAAAGGTGAACTAAACAAGACCTGCAGATAGTTATGTTCTAATTCCTAAACAATGCTGTCACCCCTCTGGCTATTGTGCACACTGCCAGTACTGCTATAGACCAGTGGTTCCCAACCTGTATCCTGAGAGCCATATGTGGCTCACAGGCCCTACTTGGTGGCTCACTAGTGGTCTAATAGACCAGAAGACTAGCAGTGTCTGCCATTAAAAATACTGTATGGAACAAGTATTGCCACCAAAATGGAATGAAATATGATCAATTTAAAAAGGGCCTAACTGCGGCCACATGTACAGAACCCTCAAACTGCCATCCTACCATGTTCTACTGTGTGTTTAAGGATATCTAATGTGTTGGACACCAAAGGGGCAGGGCCATTTGTAGGCCTTGCTCTGGCTTTTCATGTCTTTGCAGCCTCAGATGTCATCCTTTCTGTGTTTAAAACCCACAGTACTTTGTAATGAACAAAGGCCGGTGTCTGGTCTGGACATGACATCATGAAAAAAGCTGCTTACACACAGAAAATGAACGTCAGCATGATTGTATTTAGGTTAGAAATATGGTGGCTGAAAAATATTTATATAATTTATCTAGCAGTCTATATCTAGTATATGTCTTGTAGTACCTTACCAAAATCTGTAGTATAAAGGCATAACTGGTGAAATAGAAGTTGAACAGATTGTTCATCTAACTTCTTTTACAATTTATTTGTGAGCACCAGAAATACTCAAATGTATAAAGTATTTTTAAAGGGAAACAAAAGCAGTTTATCCTGAGTAATCTCCTGGGATATATTTCTGCTCCACAATGTAGTTTCATTCTGATCTCCTTTTATACCCTAATATAGCAAACCTTCAAAGATTGTTCATATGATAAAATGCTTTTTGAACTTCAGGCAATTGACAAGAGCTGGGAAGTGTTTTACAGCCAAGCCCACCCTTGCCAATGTTCTGGGCACTTAAAAAAGGGCAATTTAAAGGGGATGGTGTCCCAACTTTTTTATAAGGTTCTCTTCCTAGAAAACTGTAATGACAAACATCATTACAGGTTTATGAACTTTCCTCATTTAAGTTCAATGGCTTGTAAACATTTTTCTTTATTGCATGGCACGGCCTGCTTCGATATTCATAACAGTTGGGTTATTCCGCCACAAGGTGGCGCAGTGTACTGCAGAAGAGCTGTGGCATCTCCCGCCCCCTATAAAAACGGGATTATCCATAGAGTTCCCAGTGTTTCCTCTGCAGTGAAACTGCGAAGATAGAAGATGTCTCTCTCTCTGTGTGCAGGTGAGCGGGGCAACCAAGCCTGCGGCCCTGCAAGTCTATTTCCACCCGTTTCTGGACCATCTCTGCCTCGGGTGAGGGTAGAAGAGCACTAGGGTCAAGTGCTCCGCGAGCGCTGCTCCAAGCCGCAGACCCTGTTCCACAAAGGGTAGCCGGCCATAGGCTTTATGGTGCGCCTGCTAGGGATGCGGAGTTCCTGTCCTGGTTTCTGAGGGGTGTTTTGGGGACTTTGTCCTCTTCTTTTTCTTCAGGGGTCCCCCCCGGCCTGGATACTCGCCGCTGCTTTTCGTCTCTCTTCCCCCCGCCTCTCTGACTTTTGTTCGGGGGGGGGGGGGTAGCAGCGAGGGGTGTTAGTTGTGGTGTATTTGCTGTTTACAGTGTGTTTTTTAGCCGCCTTACCGCTTTGTACTGCGCTCCGCGGCGGGTGGCACTATAACCTGTGGAGTTTTTTGCTTAGTCATGGCGCCGGCGGGGTCATGTGGGCGCCGTTTTCACGCTCTTCGGGGGGGCAGGGCCGGGCGATGACGTGTATTGCCCCTCGAGGTACCTCTACCGGCGCCATTTTGGATTAGCTGCGCATCTGGATTTCTCCCTTTTAGGCTGCAGCGTTGTATCCCCCAGCGTGTCGCTTCATCTAGCGGTCTGTGGATTGGTGACCCTGCGGTATCCTTGGTCCATGAGTCCCCCTTGGGGTTTTTTTTATTGGTCTCCTGGGGCATGTGTTGTGGGATGCTCATGTGTAATTTTTCCTTATGTCTTTCAGGCGGAATACCAGTGGGTTGTGGTTTCTCCTGGACTTCTTCCTCCCCCTCATCCCCCCCTTGACAGACTTCTGGGGGCATCCCGGGTGGCTTTTGTATTAGCCTTTGCCCAGTGCTGGCCTATTGCGCCTGTATTAATCACCATACGGAGGCTTCTAGGGATAGCGTGCTTGGGGGCCCTTCAGGGCAATCCCGGCTGTGTGCCATGTGTGGGGTATCCCCTGTGAGTGACTTAGGGTGTGCGTGCTGTGTGCCCATAGTGTCCTTGCGCTCCAATCTGGTTTGCCTGCATCGCTTCCCAGCTCTGCTCCCCCTTCGGGGTCGTCTACCCCCCACTTCTGCAATTGGCACCCAGTGAGGGGGATAATAGCAGGGGGTCACAGTCTGATTTGGCACTTTGTGTGGCCAACATTGAGAGGCAGCTTGCCGGGCCTGTTCCTAGGATGGCCTCTGGCAAGAAGCGGCACCTGACTTCCACTCCCTCATGCTCCATAGAGGAGTATGAGGAGTTTGATGCCACTGGTGGACGTTATTCCCTAGAGGAAGGGGAACTGTTCCAGGACTCTGACTCCTCTGGGGACCAGCAGGAGGGTTGCGATAGTGACCCTGGGTCTGCGTTCGGGGAGGAACCATGGTACCCTGAGGACACTGATATACTGCTGTCTCACATTTTTGAAGTTTTGCACATTTCTCCCCCTGAGGTGGCTAAGAAAAAGCAGGGTGAGCTCTTTCGCCCTGATAAACAGCGTCTTGAGTTCCCTGAGGGACATTTCACTACTATGGTGCTTAAGAAGTGGGAACGTCCTAACAGGCTGCCTGCTGTACCCAAGGGATTGGATAAGAGGTATCCCTTTCCTGCTGATTTAGTGAAGCGGTGGTCATGTCCCCCTGAGGTGGACGCTCCCGTGCTAGGTCTGTCCAATACTTCGGTCATGCCTTCCCCTGACACTACCACTCTGAGGGATAGCGAGGACCGGCGCATGGATCAGCTGGCCTGCCATGCTTTTACTTGTGTGGGGGCTGGACTGCGCCCGGCCTGTGCTGCTGCCATTACAGCTGTTGCCCTTAAGAAACTGCTCAAGCGTCTATGTGATGGCGCTATGGCTGGTAGGAGGAGGGAGGATTATAGAGCCCTCTTGCTTTGCTCTGATTTTGTTGCATTTATCCTTACTGCCATGGATGATGCTGTGAGGCTGGGCGGTAGGGCCTCTGCACTTTTGGTGGCTATGCGCTGCTCTGTTTGTTTGCGCCAGTGGGCAGCTGACGCTACTGCAAAGAAGGCTCTCACTGGACTCCCTTTTGCGGGACTGCGGCTCTTCGGTGAGCGTCTTGATGTTTTAGCCAAGGATGGCAGACTGCCTTAGCGTAGGAGGCAGTCCCGGCCCTTTCGGGGGACCTCCGTCTCCCTCCCCTTCCTTCGTACTGCCAGGGGAGGTTGTGGCTCCCTCTTCTCAGGTAGCCGCAGAGATTCTTGGGGCCGGGGCAGTACCCATGGTTGTCCCGGTCTCTCCTGGGGTTCCAAGCCCGAACCCCCTCCCAAGACCTGAGGGGGCGCCCTCACCCTCCTGGGTGGGGGGACGGCTTCGGCTCTTTGCTCACGTCTGGAGGCTCCACGTCTCAGACCTGTGGATTCAAGAGGTAGTGTCCTCCGGTTACAAGATAGACTTTGCAGCCTGGCCGCCCCCAAGATTCATCAGATCCTGGATGTCTTTAAGCCCCCTGTCAGCTCAAGGGTTGCCTTCCGCAGTTCAATGCCTGCTGGAGTCAGGGGTCATTTGTCCGGTGCCCGCTCAAGTACAGGGTCGGGGTACTATTCCAATCTTTTCACGGTCCCCAAAAAGGACGGCTCTCTGAGGCCCATCCTGGACTTGAAGGGCCTCAACAAGTTTGTCAGATTCAAGCATTTTCGCATGGAGACGCTACGCTCGGCTGTCAGTACCCTTCGCCCAGGCTACTTCATGACCACCGTGGACATCAAGGATGCTTATCTTCATGTGCCTATCTTCCCAGGTCATCAGAGATTTCTGAGGTTTGCGCTGGAGGATCAGCATTACCAGTTTGTAGCTTTACCCTTTGGTATCACCTCGGCGCCTCAGGTGTTCACCAAGGTGCTGGCGGGGGTGATGGCTCTGCTACGGAGCCAGGGCATTCGCATCCTTCCTTACCTGGACGACATCCTTATTGTGGCCCAGTCCTTTCATCAGGCCGAGCAGGACACCCGGGTGGTGACCTCCACTCTGCAATCCTTCGGCTGGGTGATCAACTTTCCCAAGTCTTCACTGTCCCCATCCTTGGTGAGGTCCTTTCTGGGCATGGCACTAGATACCTCTCAGGTCAAGGTGTTCCTTCCTCAGCAGAAGGTGGAGGGCCTTCAGAAGCAGACACAGGCTCTGCTCTTGTGTCCTCATCCCTCCATCCATCTGGGGATGCAGTTGGTGGGCCTGATGGTGTCCTGCTTCAAGGCAGTCCCCTTTGCTCAGTTTTACATGAGACCTCTTCAGTTGCACCTCTTGTCAGTCTGGGATTGGGACCCTGTGTCCCTGGATCAGGAATTTGCTCTGTCTCCTCTGGCCAGACAGTCCCTTTCGTGGCGATCAGGTTGTTTTTTTCTCAGCTGACCACACACCTTCGGGGTCGGCTGTTCAGATTCGCTCAGACAACCAGATGGTGGTTGCCTACATCAACCATCAGGGAGGGGACTCGGAGCAAGCGAGCCTTCAAGGAAGTGTCCCTGATACTGTCTTGGGCGGAACAGAATGTTCCCTGCATCTCAACAGTATACATTCCAGGGGTGAAGAACCAGGTGGGGGACTCCCTGAGCAGGGGGACGTCTCGTATGGGGGAATGGTCCCTCAACAACCAGGTGTTTCTCTCCCTGTGTCACCGCTGGGGTCAGCTGGATGTGCGTTTGCATCCTATCACAATTACAAACTTCCCAAGTTTGTCTCCCTGTCACAGGATCCTCTGGCCTTCGCCATGGATGCACGTGCGGAGTTTCGGCTTCTCTATGTATTCCCTCCATTCCCTCTACTGGGCAGGGTCATGCACAAGATAGCCCAGGAGGGGTTGCCAGCCATCCTGGTGGCCCCCTGTTGGCCAAGAAGGGTGTGATTTGCAGACGTCGTGCAGTTGGCAGTAGATCAGTACGTCTTGCCCAAGGATCCAGAGCTTCTCACTCAGGGTCAGCTACGCCATCCCAATTTACAAATGGCTTTAACGGCTTGGCTATTGAAACCTCCATCTTGATGGCAAAGGGGTTGCCGGCCCCTGTTGTGGATACCATGATTCGGGCTAAGAAGAAGTCCTCGTCCTTCATCTATTTCAGGGTCTGGCATGCTTACATTGCCTGGTGGGAGTCCAGGTCTCTTCATTGTCGGGTTTTTTTCCATCCCCAGGATTCTGGAATTTTTGCAACATGGTTTGGATTCGGGCCTTCAACTTAGTACCCTCAAGGGCCATGTCTCAGCTCTGGCAATTTTTTTCCAAAGATCCTTTGCTAGTCACCGGTTGGTTAAAACCTTTTTCCAGGGTGTTACTCATGTGCCTCCTCCTCGTAAGCCTATACTACCAGTCTGGGACTTGAATCTGGTGTTGTCTGCCCTGCAGGGTCCTCCCTTTGAGCCTATTCGTGGGGCTGCCTTGCCCATTCTGAATCTTAAAGTAGCCTTTTTGGTGGCTATCACTTCTGTCAGGTGAGTTTCTGAACTGGCGGCGCTTTCCATCAAACCTCCTTATTTTGACATCGGCATCGGGATAAGGTGGTGTTTTGGCTTAAGCCGGATTTCTTGCCTAAGGTCGTGTCTGCCTTTCATCTCAGTCAGGACATTGTTTTGCCTTCATTGTGTCCTAATCCTGCTAATTCCAAGGAGCGGACGCTGCATTCTTTGGATGTGGTCAGGGCTCTGAAGTTTTATTTGGTCGCTACTGATGCTCTTTTTGTTCTCACTTCTGGACCTAGGAAGGGTTTGCCTCTGGCTAAATCCACTATCAGCAAGTGGATCCGTCAGGCGGTGGTACAAGCCTATTCTGCTAAGGGGAAGGAACCTCCCTTTAGAATTACTGCTCATTCCACTTGTACTATTGGTGCCTCTTAGGCTATTCAGCAACAAGCTTCTGTTGAACAAGTTTGCAAGGCCGCTACTTGGTCTTCTGTTCATACTTTTTCCAAGTTTTACAAGGTTGATGTTAAGGCCTCAGCAGATGCTGCTTTTGGCCGCAAGGTGCTTCAGGCGGTAGAGACTTGAACTGCCGGCCGTTACTCATTGGGGATCCCACCCTACTTTTGTCCCAACTGTTATGAATACCAAAGCAGGCCGTGCCATGCAATAAATAAAAAAGCTATTCTGTGAGTACTCACCTGTAGAATTGTTTTTGTTCTTGCATGGCACGGCCTGCTTCGACCCACCCTTGTTATCTTTATTCTTGGTTGCCTCTTTATGGTGATTGTTACAAATTAATTGGGGTTCTTTACTTTTTTTGCATTTTTTTACCATTATTCTCTCCCGGCTTCTTGTCTCACTGCTTGTGTACGCTGGGAACTCTATGGTTAATCCCATTTTTATAGGGGGCCAGGAGATGCCACAGCTCTTCTGCAGTACACTGCGCCACCTTGTGGTGGAATAACCCAACTGTTATGAATACTGAAGCAGACCGTGCCATGCAAGAACAAAAACAATTCTACAGGTGAATACTCACAGAATTGCTTTTTACAAGCTTAATGCTTTGCACATAAATTAAAGACAAGATATCACTATCTACATTAACCTATACATGTGTTGTACTGCTATTTATTATTCTTGTTGTTCATGTTTTACAGGTGTATATACCATATTTTAGTGAATTTGTAATACAATATTAGAATTAAAAAGCAACTTTAGGCAAACTTTAAAAAGCCATTTCACCTATAAAGATATTACATATTTATGATGTTCCTATAAAACAGTCGAGGAGGGAAGCAGGTGATGCCGGCGCCGCTTGGCAGTGCACCTTGAGTACGGAGGAAAGGTGGGTTTACTGCAATCCCAGTTCGGGTGCCCCCAGGGGAGGGAGTAAGCCTGTCCTGAAGTCTCATAGACTCCAGGGTGGGCTTTGATCTACTTTAATTATTCACCAGGCAGAGCAGATCTAGGCAATATAGCTCTCAGTGTTAGAAGGAAAAACATTCTGCCCATGCTATGGGGCTGCTGCTGTCCCATACCAGTATGTGCCATGCTATGCCCCTCCCTATGACTGAGCCCAATATAGGGGGATGGGGGATCTGGAGTATGGACAGCACCACTAACAGTGGCCCTGACCCATCTGCTGAAATCAGGATGGCTGGGATAAAGGTGCCCATTCCAGCAGGCAGAGTGGCCTTGGCACCCAGGGCAGTCACCCTATTCTCCAGCCCTGCCCTGTCACCAGACAAAAGAAATGTCTTCTTACATTTGAGAGTTGGGAGAGGTCTAGAACTTATAAAGAGGATCATTTTGTATTAATATAACAGGGATCGTTAAATATACAAGCAGAATGTAATATTTGCCTGCAATTGCACTTTAGTGCTGCTATTTAGCAATGCAACGTATTTCCTTCTGGTTTTGTTTCTTGTTATGTTTTCCAAGGCCCTCAGCAACCAAATTTAGTGCAACTATATATTTTATTTTGGCTTTAATGTACATAAGAGTTTTTATTTTAGAAAGATCAAGTTCCATAGATAAAACACACACACATAGTGGTAAATGATAGTTTCCAGTGCAGTAACCATAGAGGCTATTGATATTTTGTTTTTTAAGTGATTTCGTTGCTCTGGTACTGCACTTTGCCCATTGTGAAGCAGCTTATGACCAGTGATAGGTGAGCAGTGGTGCAGTTTTTGAAATGTCCTATTTGTGATCACTTTGCATGCTGAAGTGAGTGCCAGCCTGCTACCAGCTTTTTTAGTGATGTGCGATGGAACATATTGTGGTGGTCCCTATTATTACTAACTAGACATGAAATAAAAACTTTTTGTATGCAGCAGCAGCAGAAAATAACTGAAAAAACATAAAAATTGCAGGGGGGTCAGCATTTCTGTGACATATGTCTAGAGAGGTGTCTCTCTAAATAGCGATTGGATGTAAGTGTGACTGACCGACCTAGAATCTGTCTATTGCCAAAGGGTGAGGTAAAAATAAAAAAGCTCAATACTTGCCTATCCTCCCACAGGATTGATTCAATAATCAATCACCACCAGTGTAGATACTTTCTTCTTGCCTGACTCTGGAAGTGAGTGCTCACTGCTTTGCTTGGACTATGCCAGGTCTATTGAGCACTAGGGAAGAATATACCCATTTATTAATTTCCTCCCTGCGTATCCCTCCAGCTCCCTACTAATGCAACACACATTGTACGCTATGTAATAGTAATGACTATGCTGTTCTATGCTGTTTTCCATAATAGTAGCAGCAGGTAATGATGAATATATATTGGGCTGCCTGTTGCAATTCTTATGGCACACCGCCTGTTTCCAAACGAAGGGAATTTGCTCCTTCAAACTAGGAGGCAGGGGAGACCTCTGTACCTGGTTGGGGGGGGGGGGGGTGGTGGTATCGGAGCTAACCGTGTAGGAACACTTTGAGGGATCAACCCAGATGGAGGTCAGGTATGTAAGAAACTTTTTCACTTGTACAAATAGGAGAGAGGCTTTAAATCATTCTATACTCACAGGATAGCTGTTTTAAAGGAGTCAGATTTAGTGACACGTGCACTGGAGGGTACGTTTCCTTACTCAACACTGTAATACATTTTTAACTTCATAATATTGTCAGCACTTACAGTGGTAGGTAAAAACCCAATTCCCTGTGTAAGCTGTATATTTGTCCACAGAATTCAAGCTATGAGTAAGGCTTACTCTTAATTTTATCGGTGGCAGTCAGATCCAATCTTCATGCTTAGCTCACATTTGCTATAGAGAAGAGATATCTCCATAACCCTGGAAGTACTTTCGCGGGGCAGCAGTTTACCACAAAAATAACATAACATAACAACATGCATAGACATAAGTAGTGATTTTTTTTTTACTCAGTGTCCTCCAGAGGTGTTCCGATATAGAACAAAGTGTAATGTCGAGCATAATAACAAGTCTAGGCATTGAAATGAGGGAATTTTTTTGGTAAATTAGATTGCAACAACTTTGTTTAAACTTTAAAGTCTGCAATTTCTTTAAAAAAATCCTCTCTACCAACCCCCCACCCCGGTAACCTTGATACGTATATTTATAGAAGAAGTATCCGGTCTGTACTAGGAGTTATTTCTTCCACTGGAAGCTGCATCCTGTAGAACTCACCTCTGCGGCATCGGTGCCATGAGTATTGCTTTTTTTAATCCAATCACAGCTGGCCAAGATGCCGCAGTGATTGGGCTATCATCCATGATTTCTGCCACCAAATCTACAGAATACAGTTTCTGGTGGTAAAAAAAAATACTTCCGCCATAGACTGGGTAAGTATTTTTAATGGAAATGTGTTAGGTGTTGAGGATGATATTTAAATGTAGAGTAGAAGCTCCATTTAGGCAGGTGCAAAGGCTGCCTTGAGTTTTAGATCTCACATCTTACAAGGCTTTAACTGAAACATAAGAAAACCGCTAGCTTCGTTGGGTTAGGTCCTGGTCTATTGGTCCTAAAAGTGGTCATTCGTAAATGGGTTTGCTGTCATGATTCGAGGTCAAGTCATTTTCGATTATACTTATGATGATTATGAATGTAATAAAACTTAGAGGCCACCTTGTCATGGTCTTTGTTGTCTTTTTTTCTGGGAAAATGCCTTAATGCAGAGCACAGGCAACATCAATTTCAATGTCATTTTTGCTATGCTGGCGTTGGGACTCTTATCTATATACAGTATGTATTAAAAAAAATGTGTGTGGTACAATTTGACAGAACTTTATTGAGCTGAATTCTGGACCTACTTTCAGTAGGGCTGTCCATGAATACTTAAACACAATTTCAGTATTCAGTATTTTTCTTACATGGCCCATGGTCTTACTATCTGGCCTTTGTTCTGTTCAGTATTGTAATTGGAGAGCTTCCGGTTTTTATTCTTACGCAACAATAAATTGTTACTGTTATGGCTTTAAATTCAAAGTTTTATTTAATGGAGCAAGTATTAGAATAAAACACTTGGTCAGATCAAGATATTTTATGTTTCTAGTATGCTTTCTGTACTAATGTATTGCATTTGAATTTGAAAATGAACACTAAAGGCACTGTTAAATAACTATATTTAATAAAATATGTTAATACTAAAGTCCCATTTTGCAAATGGGTCAAATAAAATGAGTGTTTTTTGCTTCAATTATGTTTAATGCCACTACCTAGTTTGTCTCCCTTTTATTTTATGTATTACCCTGTAGCCTTTGTACACTTTTAATATTGTATTATAGTTCTTATTTTAATATGTTTTTTTTGAGTTTTATTAGATCCTCTCAATTTCTCCCATATTTTCCAGAATGGGTACTTTTAACAGTTTTGATCTTGGATTTTGGGACATGATTCCAAAACAGGGCAGTGTTTTCAGACCTGTCAGCCTGGACGGGGTATTTTTGAGTAAATGGTAAACTGAAGGCATTGGTAAGCAACAGGTAATGGAATATATAATATACTCATTCTGATGCTGATTCCTACTGGCTAATGCAACAGGCAAGAACTGGCAATTTTGTTTGTATAGACTCATCTGAGTTCTATTTTGGGCCCCAAAGGGAGGCTGACAATGAGGTTTGGTGCCACAGCTTGCACACAATAGAAAGGCAATAAATAGAACAGGTGAGACAGTGATATTTGAAGTACATGTTATTACCCAACTATGGAGTTGGTTTTGGATTTCAATTTTCATTTGCTCTTGCAACATCCTTTACTGGTACAATGTTGCAAAGCCTTGATTTGGCTGATGTGTTTATTTCTCCTGTGGCCTTGTGCCCACTGGGCCCCATCTGTCACATATCATGATCTTGAACCACAATTGAAAGTTGTAACAAATAAAATATTTAAATAACATCACCAAATTAACACAATATGTATAACTAATACTATTAGTGCCTGTCACAATCCAGTTTGCCACTCTCAGATGTGTTCATACGTATTGCCTACCAGTGTATTTTAGTAGAGGAGCTCCTGTGGAAGCAGAGAGAAGACATACAAACTCCATGCATCCTAGTGTTGCACTGTAACACAGTTATTTAGTCCATGTACTCAGGGGTGTAGACAGATTTCTCTAGGCCCCCTGGTAAAGTCATAGTGGGCCCCCAAAACCCCACCAGCATTTCCACACACATTGCAGCACACAGCACAATGGTGGGGCGCACTGCAAACAGCCTCCAGAACTCCTCTCCCTGCCACAGATCAGCCATGTGTCACAACTCTACTCCCGGGCTTCACCCATAGGTCCCTCAAGTGAGGTTAGAAGCCATCAATCAAAAACACACTAGATAAATTAGACACATTTATTGCAGTTAAACCATAAATGCTATTCAAAAGCAATATGAATAGCAAAATGTAATGAGCTCCTTCACCACAGAGCTCTACTGCAATGTTAATCTAAATCCTTATGCACCCCGAAACAACTACAGAAAGCAGTAAAAGTCCCTAGTGAAAATGGCCATAGCCATGGTATTACATACTACAGGGTGAAATAGGGTATGGCAAAAGAGTGCTGCATTGATCCAATTGCTCTAAAATATATATGGTTTGAAATATGGCCACTGGATGGCAGCATAACACTAGGGATTGCTAAGATTTGCATATAACCCACATACAGTCGCTGGAAGCCATTCTCAGCCCTCTAATCCGTCAGCAGTGTCAGTCTTTACCTGTCAGTGTCTCTGGTGGAACATACACAGCAATAAATAAATACCCTCCCTGACCTACAGTTTCCTAGACTAGAATCCACAGCACACATTGCGGTAGCCATGCTCTGTGTGCTAGTCCCTTCCCATGCCTGGTTGAAATTAATATAGTGTGGGGATGGGGGTTAAAGCATAAAAAATAGCTTTACTTGCCCGGACACCAGCTTCGCTCACCAGCGATTCCAGCGTCTGTCATCGCTATCTTTGATCTGCATCACAGAACTGCTTTCTCCGCTGCCCTAGATGGCGCTCTGTACACTGACACCGCAGGAGCCCTGGTAGCGCATGGGATCCGGATGAGGTAAGCGTTTTTTATGTTGTAACCGCCTTGCCCTACCTCAGCACCAGGGGAGGGGGGTTTAACATTTAGGAGACTGGACTTCTATTTTAAAGTGGACCAAAATGATTTATACCCACCCAGTTACCTATTGGTATACTTATCTATCCAGCGATCCCACGCCATGGGGGGGGGGCGAGCGGGGAACAGGGCAAAAATAGGGAGCAGGGCAGAGATGTGGATGCAGCCAGGAATAGAGCAAAGATGGGGAGTAGGATGGAGATGTGGGTGCAATGGGGAGCAGGGCATGGGGTGCAGCGAGGAACAGGGAAAAAATGGGAAGCAGGGCAGAGATGTGGATGCAGTGAGAAACAGAGCAAAGGCGGGGAGCAGGGTGGAGATGTGGGGGCATTGGGGAGCAGGGCAGAGATGCGGCTGCAGCAAGGAGCAGGGCAAAGATGGGGAGCAGGATGGAGATGCTAAATCCACTCTTGGTATGCGCTGGAAGCAGGGGCGGTTGGCTATACCCGGGACAATGCCCAGTGGGCTGCATTACTTTGGTGCCAGTTGGGCTGCTGCTTTTAACACCCACATCAAATCCTTTCCCCCTTATTCTTCCTCTCTGCCCCCTGTACCCAGTCCCACTGTACCCACAAGCCAAGAAACCCCAGCCCCCAATGCCATAGCCCCAGCATCATGGTTGTGGGGGCCTCAGCAGAGATGTCTCGGGCTGGCCAGGGCTTGGTAAAATCCAGGGCTGATTTTTGGTCCCAGTCCGCCACTGGGTAGAAGGGTGGGTAAGGTTAATTTAGGACCTGGGGGCTTCTTTAATTGATTGGCGGGGGTTCTTTAAAAGAGCCTCCAGGCCCTCAGTCTGACTTTAAGCTGACTCAAAGGTCATGGCAGGCCCTACTGTAGCAAAATGAGCTTTGCTCAGCAAATGGGGGGGGGGGGGGGCAGAGTGGTGTAACATTTAATAATTGCCCTGGGTACCAAAAAGGCGGGGGTTGTTTTTGGGTGGAATTCTGCTATAAATGATAAGATTAAGATACAAGGGTTACTACAGTGCAGAGAACTTCTCTACTTCCTCCTCATTAATGAGAATGCCTGCTGGCTGACTGTGAGGACCATGAACAGGGACATGCACAATATGAGGCTACATCCCGGAAGGGTTCTATTACTCCTGAAATAAAAGTTACATGTGGGCAAAATGTGGCCCTAGGCAAATCTAAAAATTGGGGCCCCCTCAAGTAGCCTGGTCTTTTCCCATAGAGGGGAAAGGGAATAAACATAAAGGAGAAAGGACAGAGGGAAGCTGAAGAAGAGACAAACAATTAGAACAGTCCAAAGCACTGATTACAAAAAAAGATTGCCACAGGCTAATGCAATTACTACAGTAGACATCTTTTGTAATGGCATCAGTGAGCTTGATGCTGCATCTGATCCCCTCTGGTAGTAGCAGCGAGTTTGCATGTGGGGGAAGGAAAAGGCTACTTAAACCAGACCTTCAGCATCATTTAATGAAAAGTGCAAACCTTTTAAAAACGATTCCCCAGCATCTAAAATTAATATATTTTTAAATATATTTTACGTTTTTACTCTGTTCCACTGGCATGCACTCTAGCATACGGGCGCCGCCATCTTGGCTCAGAAGCATCACATACTGAGGGAGACAACAGTACAGGGGGCAGGGTTAGAGCTGTGCTTTGCACAGACAGAGCAGAACGTAGGTCAGGAAAAGGACAGCAATCCCAGAATGCAGAGCAGCACAGTCAGAAGATACTTCCTGTTTGCAGGCAGCCTGAGACTCCATGGGCCAACATCTGTGCAATCTTTATGTACAGGATGAGGGAAACATATACGGTAGGCTTATGTAGGAAGATCTGGTTTAAAGACTAAATAATGTCACAATGATACACTCACAAATACTGGCTAGATTTTTTATTTTTGTTGAAAAAAATGTATTTTTTTACAAAATGAAAGAGAAAAATAAGTTTTAAGAATTAAACAACCATCACCTTAATTCTAAAATGATCTAGAGTCCTGTTTCCAACCATTGTATTTGGGCTATGGCATGCTTCAGTCCACACCAAAACCACCATTATTTTAAACCCCCCATTCATGATTGATTTAGGCCCTTATTTATGAAGGAATAGCGCCAGGTAGCGACTGGTGAGTGACCGGTAATGACGGGCACCGCCACGAGAACGCCGGCTCCCCACCACAATCACACATTTATCAAGGCAATCCTGCTTAGCGACTGAGATAGCGCCATATAGCGACTCATTCATCATTATTCCAACCTCAGCCCACAGCGCCAGCGAGCGACCTTGAACAGCGACAGGTATGACCTCTCGCTACCTGGCGCTCTCCAATGCATTTCAATGGAGCAATTTTTAAATATTCATAATTAATTGCTATTATTTTTTATTTATTTTTTTTTAATGTCAAAAATTCTGTGACCACTTCTGCAATGTTAGATATTTTTTTTAAGGTAAAAAAAAAAATAAAAAAAATGTGTGCAGAATTGATATTACAGGTCTGATATTAATGTATTCATATTACAAAATGTTTGTAAAAACATGTTTTTTTTTTTCTCCAAAAATATGGTTGTTTGGGGGTTAAAAAACTACTTTTAACCCATCGCCTCCAGCGCTCTGGGGTTTAAACAAGCATTTCACAGCGCGAGAATTTTTGGAGCGTGATTTGTTAATGAATATGCTGGGAGCCGTTCGCTATGGCCATTCGCTGTCATGCGCTCCCATACAGCGCGGAACCTGTCAAACAGCGACTCCTAACCCCGTATTCAACATTACCGCACACCGACTGAGTCGCTGTCAACAACCGAACAACGGCCAAGCACAGCGAATACTAGCGGGCGCTGTGAAAATAACGCTACTGTCGCTCATCTGTCGCTACCTGGCGCTATTAATGAATCAGCCTGCTAGTTCATTTTCGAAAGGGACAATTATAACGATTTGGCACAATTTAAGCATCCCAAAATTGTCCCTCTGAAAAAATGATCAGCTTATATGTATGGGTTGTTAATCACCTAAAATCATGTTATAAAGGCACAAAACATCCAATAAAAGTGCATAAATGCATAGTTTTCAGCAACATTTTGGAGCAGTTTTACACTTATGGAGCAAATCAGGCTTAAATCGGGGCGATACCTCACATGGGTTAACACATTTCCTAATCAACCTGAGATATTTTCAACACTCAAACCGAACCAAAACCCTTACAAGAAACAGTGCTCATATGCATCCCTCCCCAGGCAATTCAGATTGCTGCACATAAATATTCATTTACCTTTTTTGTAACTCCTGCTGTAGTCATTTCAAAAACAAAATGGCATCTCATAAAGCTGCAGGCTGCTTGCAAAGAGGTAGTTTCCTGCTGCTGTGCATTGAGAGGTTATGTCAGTTAAATTCAGGCAGCAGCCAGTTTGGGATGCTGGGAAAGGAAGCTCCAAAAAGGTGCTACAAGGAGGCTTTATTATAGCTGATTAGTATCATGCATGCAGAGGGGGCATGGGAGTTTGGGGGGGGGGGGTGCGAGGCTGTTGGTCTGGTTTAAATACCCCCTTCCCCTAGTGTGATAATGTAATCAATCAGGGGTTCCCAACCATTGGTACTGATACTAATACTGGTAATTCCCGAGATCCACTTTGGCGGTACTCAAGCCCCCTGGGGTGAAACTGAGGGGACATGAAACACTGCAGACAAGCTAATGCACCAATAGATGTGTGAGGGGGCCAAGTCAACAACCTTCAGGAGTGCAGAAGTGGAGAATTTTGGGGTGAGTGCATTGCTGGCAGAAGAGCTTTCATTGTTGAGCCAGTATGGAACCTTCACCCTCCCAGGTAAGTCTGTATATGTGGTGGTAGGTCTAGTCTGGGCCGGATTATGAGGGGGACATGGGCCACTGGGCCTCCACCACTTGCCCTGCAAAAGGGGGCCTCCATCAACCTTTGGGTTGGATCTGGTCCAGGAGGCCCAATGTGCCGTGTGGGTGCCGCACATGGGTGGCACAAGGGACTCGATCTGACATTTCAGTAACAAGGCGGGAGCCAGACAACCACCAATCAGTTACTTGACTGGACAATTATTTTAAAGTAAAATAATACTGTATCTCCACCAGATTTTGTGCCCAGGGGCCCCCACCACACTTAATCCGGCCCTGGGTCTAGTACTTGAGAAAATTGCAAAATGGGAAGTGATATTCCATAAAGAAGGTGGAGATGTATTAAATAGTTTGATAGTGGCTACATCAAAGGGATTAATCTTACCTTATGTATAATTATATTAAGGGAGCCTTATGATAATTCTATCCCCTCTATTATTATTATTATTATTTTAATAATATTTTATTTGTATTATTATTATAAAACACATATTTCATGGCACTGTACAATGGGAAACAAACAGGGTAAAATGTCTAACGCCATTAGATTACATTTTTTAAAGCAAACTAGCTATGACAGAGTCAAAAGCTTGCCTAAAGTAGTTTAGACTGCTTTTAGCCTTACTTGAAGCAGTCCTATAGCCACAAAGGCACATCTCCCCCAATCTGTTGCTTTGATGTGGCCTCCTGACAGCCATGAGAATGAGAAGTGCACAGATGAATGTTCTGGATCACAGCAGACATTTAATGCCAATGACATACCTATAGCTATTGGCAATTTCTGTTCAGCATGAGGTGGGAGCGCTGGGTGTGCTGAGGAGAAATAGAGTCTGTGCAACCACATTTGGAGTTTGGCCACGAAAAAATTGAATGAAAAGGATGAACCTACTTTGGAGACCTGCTACAGCATCTGCAATGTGCCGCAAGAAATAAATAAGGAAGAGGCAGGTGAGCTGCTTGATGCCTTATTGCCACATTTGGAGCTTTATCATGGAGGAATGGAATTGAAAAGAGGGACAAACTTTGGAGACCTACTATGACATCTACAGCATGCTGCTGGAAATAGAGGTGAGGCAAATGGGGCAGGCTTTAGGTGAGTTCCTTGCTGTCATATTATATGTTTGTACTGTCCCTTTAACTCTGTCCCGTTTTTGTTATTACTAAGCAATGTTTTACCTATTTCTCTCATGCTAGCTGGAGCAGTGTTGAATTGCTACATAATTATCTATCCACTTTAAAGTGGACCAAAACCCAGGATAGTCAAAATCCTGTGTTTTGGTCCTTTCCCCCGATCGGGGGTTACCACCCAGATCGCCTAAGCCAACTCACCTCTTCCCGGTCCCACGGTGCATGCGCGGCCGCTCGTCCAATCAGCGTGCTCGGAGCCGTTGATGTCACGCGTCTAAGCCTTCATCTTCCCTCTAACAGGAAGCATGCCTGCACCAGCCATTCACAAATGCCTGTCGCGGGCACGCGCCCTGCTAGAGGGATAATGGGGATGCGGCTTGCGCATGCACCGATGGACTGGGAATCAAGAGTATGGGCGACCTGGGGGGTTTCACACAGCGGGGCATCCTGGTTTTGGATTCCTTGAGGGGAGGGAATCGATCGGCCTGGAAATCTTGGAGATTCCTGGGCCGATCACTGTGGGTTTTGATCCACTTTAAGTGATCCTATACCCAAAAAATAAATTTTACGTCGTCACCTTTTATCCCCAGCCGGGGGAACCCTAAACCCTATGCCCAATATTCATAAAAACACAAACCGGCTGCAGGCGACCATATTGCTACCTACCCAAGCAGCCCTGGCCCCTGATGTTTTCCAGTGATGGTAGATTCAGTTACAGTACAGATAAGCAACAGGGGATCGGCCTTATCAGTTATAATAACTGCAATAAATGAAAGGACTACAACCTAACTGCTATTATGTGACAGTTTGGTAAATTAATTAGTTAGCATATGGAATGCCATTCGATAAATAGGTTGAGGAGCAACAATAATGGGGCCCCCTGACCTTCTAGACCCCAGCGCAGTTGTACCCCCTACACCCCCTATAGTTACATCCCTGCATGCCTGTGTGGTAGGATAACCAGGCTTAGCTTTTTTATCATTAGTGTTATGTGTGTGAGTTCGGGAGGGAGATGGGGAGGTTGACCATTATCTGCAGCGATATAGAGAGCTAAGGGCAAACTGGGGGCTTTAACATGGGACCTTGTAAGTAACTGATGTATTGTGCAGCCATCGGAATGGAAAAATAAAAGCTGTCTAAAAACCTTACAAAGCATTAGTAATGTTTCTGATGCCATTGGACAGTGTGCTGTTAGCATAAGACTTTGATTTATGTTTTGTATTACAATATTGTAAATGTAACAATATGGATATGGATAATGCTGATTAACCACTACACAGGTGTCACCTAAGCATTCTAAACTAGCCCTTGTGTAATAGTAAAAATCCATATAAACACGTCGGACTAGAGGAGGGGTCATTTATACACTATAACTGAATAAAACTCCGGCCAAGCTTCTGTTTTTCTTCTCCTGGTGGGAATACAAATCCAGAGGTGACAGGTTTGAGTGTATCAGGGGTGGCAGAACCTGTCATTTCCATTCCATTAAAAACAAGCCTGGCTGTATATTTCTTGATTCTGGGTATATAAGTGACCTCTCGAAATCCAACCTATTTATATGGATTTTTATCATTGGGACATTTTGTGCATTTATATGGAAATTTTTGTGCACCTCTCGAAATCCATCCTATTTATATGGATTTTTATAATTGGGACATTATGTGCAATTGTCCTTTAAGATAGTCTGATTATGTGAGCACTAAAAGTGCTTAGGCCCTTATTTATGAAGGAATAGCGACAGGTAGCGACTGGTGAGCGGCCGGTAATGACGGGCCCCACCACGAGAACGCCGGCTCCCCACCACAATCACACATTTATCAAGCCAATCCTGCTTAGCGACTGGGATAGCGCCAGATAGCCACTCATTCATCATTATTCCAGCCTCAGCCCACAGCGCCAGCATCCGACCTTGAACAGCAACAGGTATGACCTCTCGCTACCTGGTGCTCTCCAATGCATTTCAATGGAACAATCTTTAAATATTCATAATTAATTGTTATTAATTGTTTTTTTTTTTTAAATGTGAAAAATTCTGTGACCACTTCTGCCATTTTAGTTAATTTTTTTAAGGTAAAAAAAAAAATTGAACAGAATTGATATTACAGGTCTGATATTAATGTATTCATATTACCAAATTATTTAAAAAACTTGTTTTTTTTTTTGGTTTCCAAAAATATAGTTGTTTGGGGGTTAAAAAACTACTTTTAACCTATCGCCGCCAGCGCTCTGGGGTTTAAACAAGCATTTTACAGCGCGAGAATTTTTTGAGCGTGATTTTTTAATGAATATGACGGGAGCCGGTCGCTAGGGCCAGTCGCTATCATGCGCTCCCATACAGCGCGGAACCTGTCAAATAGCGACTCCTCACCCAATATTCAACATTACGGGAAACCGACTTAGTCACTATCAACTACCGAACAACGGCCAAGCACAGCGACTACTAGCGGGCGCTGTGAAAATACTGCTACAGTCGCTCAACTGTCGCTACATGTCGCTATTAATAAATCAGCCTCTCCGACCTGCATTAACCTTGAATACGCCCCCTGGAGGCGATCTAAGACAGTGCTTCAGCAGTACTCAATGGACTGTAGCCTGTTACTGTGATAAATGATACGTCCTCCCTAGTTTTCATGGGTGCACCTTATTAATGTGGAATCAAGTGAAACTAAATCATCCCAATTGGTTAGATTTTCAACAGCAAAGGAAATAGTATCCATAATGTTCCTTTTTCGATAAATAAGGCAAATAAAAATTAATGAACACAGAAATATGCTAGTGCATCCCGCTGTGATAGAGCTTCTATCAAACAAATGTTGTTTTCACTCAGCTGCAGATATTCGCACTGAAGGTTTTTTTTTTCATATGTATAATAAAAAGATTTTATAATATACTAGGAAATAACCTGTACAGTTTGAATAGACTATATTTTTTTAAAGCATGCTGGGAAGCATTTCATCTAAGACAAGGTGTGTTTTACTACTTTATTCTAAACACTGTGCTATATGCTATAGTATGTCATAGCCTAGAAAACACAATGTTATTGTTCTAACAGAAAGCCGAGGAAAGGCACCGCGAAGCTACCATGGGAGCAATAGAAAGCTGAAAACACTATCAGCTATGGAATACCAAAGCGCAACAAGCAGAAAATACAAGCAATGCATCATGGCGCATCCAATGATTCTACCGGTTACATAATATATCTTTTAGAATAGCTTTTTCTTACCTAGGTCCTTCTTTAAGAAGAAATGTAGTGCTACCTCTCATGACAGTCAGCTTCTAACCTGCGCTAGGTCAGGATCTGACTGGTGGTTATAAGAGCTGTTCTAGATCACAAACCATACAACAATGTTTTATGGAGCTCCAAAGCAAAAAAATGACCTTTTCATTCTAAATGTTTCCTGATCCAGCAATCTGGGGCAGACATTGCATTATGCCTGGCTGAAAGGTCTCCACCATATATTCTAAAACTATGCCACAGGGGCGTAGCTAGGGGTGGCAGACGGGGCACATGCCCCCGGGTGCAGCGGGTCAGGAGGGCACAAAAACGGGGCCTGAGCAAAGGTGGCAGTGCTGGGGCAAGCCCTTAGAGAGATCAAGCAGAGGAAAGAGTTTGAAACACATAGCGGGATGTAGACTTATTTATCTTCCTTCCTCAGTGAAGGGAGGGGGAAAGGTGGGGAGCTGAGTTGGGGTTCCACAGCCAAGTTTCCACTCTTAGTTATTGGTAGCTCAGGAGTAAATTGTAGGTGCAGCCTAGGGCAGAAGGACAAGAGCAGGCGGGCTGGAAGGTTTTAGGTGTCAAAGGTCAGATGTTTATTATGCAAGAAGGCTGGCGCGGGGTGCGGGGGGAGTGACAGGGGCTGGAAGCAGCAAGTCTAGTTACATGTTGTTTTGTGGAGGGGTGAAGGGGGCAGGGCTGAGGTCAGGAGAGCTCCACGATGGCAATGCTGTGTGTGGATGGATAGCAGGTTCCCCTCAGCTCCCCCCTCCAAGGCTTAGCTGGCAAGTAAGGCTTGGCCACACAATTACACTTAGAAGTCAATTTAAATTATCTATTTTCTCAGACAAGAAAGAATTTTAGCAGAATATATCTGACAATACAGTAAGGCAGTTACTAAAAATGATTTTAATGTGTATATGCTTTCAGCATAATCATCAATGAAGTACAAGTGGCAGGTGGTGATTAACCATGCCATACCCTACCACTTTACCCACTGGGACAAGTGGTGCCGGACTTGTCTGAATTTTTGGGAAAAAGTATTTCACATATTTATGTGCCTTGACATTAGCAGTAATAGGTGTATTAATATCAAGTCCACAATCCATGGAACTCCAGAGATTTGCATGGATAGAGAGTTTTTACTACTTTATGTAACTCTTATTATGATTACCTTCCCTTCTAGTTGTAAGCTACTGGAACCATTCAAGTCCCTGTCCAGGCATGCAGCTTCCTTTCACCTTACCCCCTTGGGAACAGTGTAAAATGAGCCATTTCAAAGTAATCTCTGATTATACATAAATATCTTAGACCACATGCTGGCGTTGAGCGCACAAGGGATAAACTGGCTGTTGGACAACCTTTTTGGGTGGTCCCGGAGGAATGAAATTGAAAGGAGGGCAAATTTTGGAGCTCTGCTATGGCTTCTACCCTATGCAGCAGGAAATTGAAGAGAGACACATGGGACTCACATTAGGTGAGCTGCTTGCTGCCCTATTATAGCTGGCGGGTTCACAATCCCTTTAAGGAAGTTCTGCTCAAAGCAGAGTCATTATCGCACAAATAGTTGGGGCATATTTTTTTTTTCATTTTTTTTTATTCAAGGGAACTAACTGATTTTGTAAATGCAATGAGTGCTGAAGAGTAAAGCATAGGAAATCTGCATGCCCAGCAGATGACATTAAAAGCAATATAAAGTAGATTTAGCCATCAGCCTTCTTCATTGCATCCATCCACATACCCTAGCTCACCAAACGCAGTGAGCACTTGTAGTAATACCTTAGATACACATATAAGAGCACATTATAATGTTGTTGTTTAATTTAGAAAAGTCTTTAGATACAGTTTATGTACACTTATGATGCGTAGCTGAAAGATTTCAAGATTTATGGATTTCTACATAAATAAGCATTCAAAATATGACTGATTGTAACATGCAAACTATTACCTGAGTAACAGTTTTGTAAAATCTAATATAGAAATCCATGCAATATATATATATGTCATTCTGTCCGTCAGTTTTAATTTAAGTGCTGGAAAACTTTAAAACAAGCTTACAATTTCCTTCTTTCCCAAGCCCTTAATGCAAGGCCTTTTTTTGAAAGTCATTTAATGATGTTTCCATTGTGATATGAAGATCCACTTTTCTCCTCTTTGCTCTGAAACTGTGTTGCTATAAATCCTTTATGTTTTGGTGAATTGCCATTACTACTCGATTTGCTTCGGCTTTGGTCTGGCGTTGGCTGAATGGGCAGAGATCGAGAGACCTGGCTGGACTTGGCCAGACAGCCACACACCAGTCGGAAGAAAGCCCGCCGCATCTCCTTACTGGCCAAAGTGTAGATAAGGGGGTTCAAGGCAGAATTTAGAACAGCCAGAGCAATAAACCATTTTGCTTTGTACAGTATCTGGCATTCTAAGGCTTTACAGGCCACATCGATGAGAAGGAGGATGAATAATGGGGACCAGCAGGCGATAAAGACACCAACAACAATGACAACAGTCCTAAGCAATGCCATTGATCTCTCGGAATTGCTGTGATTTGTGACTCTTCTGCTGCTGGACTTCACTAAGACATAGATCCTGGCATAGAGGATGACTATTGCTATTAGAATAGCTATGAATATACTAATGCAAAATCCAACATACTTCTTGGAATACAGAGGTAACACTGTTGAACAGTCATCTAAGTTGTTCAGGCAGTTCCAGCCAAGGATTGGCAAGGCACCTAATGAGAAAGAAATAAGCCAACAGGTCCCGATAAGGAGAAATACGCGGTATTTCTTGTTAGCATCATAAGGCCTCATTTTTATCATTGTTAAATGTCTTTCGATAGCGATCGCCAACAAGCTAAACGTAGATGCTCCTAGAGCAATGAACATGCTTCCTTCTCTGATAAACCAAGCGGTCAGTGAGATATTACAAGTGTTAGCTCCAGACATCAGAATATTAACTATATATGCAATCCCAGCTAGCAAGTCACAAAGTGCAAGGTTGCCAATAAAAAAGTACATCCTGTTGTGGAAACGGTTATTTTTCCATATGGCAATGAGCACCATCAAATTTTCCAGTACTATGAAGCAGCATATGATCAAAAACAGCATGGCAGTTTTGTCCATTTGATCGCCACTGATTTTTAAAACTTTTCCCGTGTGGTTGTAGTGAAGCTTTATAGTGAGATCACATTGGGTAGCAGGTAGCAAACTGGCAGCCATGTTTACAAGAATAAAACAAGTTGCTGATCTTTTTCTCTGTAATTTAGATACAATCCACTAGAGGGCAGCATGCCACCATCTTATAACCCTCATGATGACACGAACACGTTTCGGAATTTGATCCTGCATCTTCAGGTAAAATAAAGGCCTCCCTGTAAGGTAAAGCATATATTGAATTATACTGGTTTTTCATTAAACACATGATGCATTTGATAATTGTAAATCAGTATAATATATAAAACCAGCTATGTTGTGTAATAGTTAAAATTACAGTACTATTACAAGGCAATTAACAGCTTCACACATATTCATTTAGTCGTTACAGATCTAACTATGCCCTTTAACACGTGAAATTTAATAGAAGAGCCGGTTAATGGAAGAGCCTCAAGGGAATATACTGTAATAAGCTGTATGATATGTTGGTTTGAAAAAGTACATTTTACTCAGCATTTAAAAGATGTGTACATGGCAAGCAGAGGAAGAGGATAAGTACAAATACAAATACCTTTCAAAGTCCCCCTAATTGATCTAAAATTGGCTAAAAAGATGCCTGGAATTGAGCTTTATTATGTTTTGTAAATTATTAAATGTTCAAATTAAATGATTAAACATGTCACCTAAGTAATAGACAATGTATGGGTTTGATTCATCCAAAATGTTTTAGAAACTCACATGACATCAATCAATGAATTAATAATATCCGATGTGAGTCACAAATATCACCCCGTGAATATAAATCTCATGGGATTTTTCTTAGGATGATAAATCTCCTCCTTACTGGGAAAATGGTGTATAGCTAAATTATTACCAACAAACCCAAAAGATTTTGTTTTTCAGCTGTATGTGTAAGATAGTTACCCTAGTGGGGGGTTAAAGTGGACCAACACCCAGGATTTTCACTATCCTGGGTGTTGGTCCACCGATCGGGGGTGCCCCGCTGTGTGATACCCCCCAGAAAACCCCAAAAAACTCACCTCACCTCGCTCCTACGGCGCATGCGCGAGCGCTCCGCCATTCAGCGCGGACGGACAAGCTGGAATATGGACCGGACAAGAAGAGCGCGCCCGCTGCCTCTCGCGCTTCCCTCTAACAGGGAGCGCACCCGCGCTGGCCATTCACAAACGGCCGGCGCGGGTGCGCGCCCTGCTAGAGGGAAGCGCGAGAGGCGGCGGCGGCCCACGCATGCGCCCTTGGAACGAGGAAAAGGTAGGATTTTTGGAGGTCCTGGGGGGTTTCACACAGCGGGGCACCCCCGATCTTATAGATTCCCGGGCCGATCAGCAGTGGGTGTTGGTCCACTTTAAAGTGGTGAGTAAATGAGGCCTGATTTATTCCAGGAACCTTTATCTGTGTCCTGATTAGGAATGCCCAAGGTGTGGGGGAAGCAGTAACCATGGTCCACTTTTACTGCCTCAGATTTCTTACGTTCCTGTTTGTTCCACTTGTTTATTTTACCTAAACATAGTTGGGATTTTTGTGCTTCAACAAAGGTGTTACAGGTTTGAATCCAAAGTACTGAATTATACACGTTTGGAAAATGTTGCACAATCCGAGAAGTATTTTATTAGTAATAAGTATTCTTATAAAGGACACTTTTGATGAATGCCACACTGTATGTATGCCCTCTCCACCCAGGGTTTCATGCAAATTCCTGTAAAGTACTTCCTACTACATTGTTTAGTGTTTTGCACAGATCACAGCAATTATTAGACTGTAAGCTGGCAAGGGCAGGGCTCTCGTCTATTGTATCTTGTATTCAGAATATTCGTTGTGAACTCTGTAACACTGCATGTGTAATAATCTATGTGCTATATGTTTCTACCCTTTCTGTAATTAATACTTTGTACAGCGCTACGAAAGATGGAGCTTTATAAATGAACAAAAATAATAATTATTTTTTATAGATAACAAACTTTATTAATCATTGCAGTGAATGGAGAGGGGCATGTCATAGTTCCTGTGATGATAGCCTTGGGTGGGAGGTGGAGCCGGATTCACTACTAACGTGAGATATTGGCAGATGAGCGTCTGTATAGCGGCGCTTAGAGCAACCACTAGTAGATGCTGTAAGCGGGTATCGGACGCTGTAACAGAGCGCCTCAATCGCGGTAGTAACCTGGCCGCCATTGATGAATGTGATGTATGTTGGCCGTTCGGTGCTCCACACCATACTTATCAAAAAAGGACACACACACACAGTGTTTGCGCCCTAAGTCTGTTTTTGAACACATATCCACCTGTAACAAAGCGAAAACACATGGAATGACATTGTTTGAACACTGTGACATTAACACTTTAGTGCCAGACCTGTAATGACAATTCTGCATAAAAATATATAATATATAAGCCAAAAAAGTTTCTAAAAGTGTTTGTTTGCAGCCAGGAGAGATCACACAATGATTTGAGCAAAAAAGCTAATGAACGGCCATTGAAACGTATGGCAGAGCGACAGTGAGCGAAAGATAATACCTGGTGCTCTGGGAAGCTAGGGCGCCAGCACTATACCCTGAGCCGCCTGTAATAATGCATCGGACGCTACATGGCGCCGTTAGAGTCGCTCACCAGATTCGCTTTCTTAAATGTGGTTTTGCGTACAGAGCCCGGCGTTCACCAGAGGTACTACCTGGCGCTATCCCTTCTTAAATAACCCCCATAGTCTACAACAGCACAGCGGTGTTGATGCATTGATAAGGCGGAGGAGGAGGGAGCGGCGTGCAATGGGGGGGTCTGCGAGAGGGCAATCCAGTAAGTTTGTCAGCACCGGACTAGCAGCGATAGACTAGTATAGGACTTTTTGTTTTTTAATTGCAATATGACAGTACAGAATTGCCAATCATGACATCAGTTAATGTGTCTAACTTGGACTTTTTTTTGACTCATTGGATATTAATCCCTGAAATAAAACATACAAATATTCCTTATTTATGCTTTAAAAATTGATTTTTGCATTAAGGCAAATATGCCAAAAATGTTATCTAAATTAAAATATTATTAATGGAATATAAGTGGCTGTTTTCATGTAAACTGATCTATAGTACCTCCCAACACTTGTGTGATCTCGTTGTGGGTCAACCTTGATATCATGTGAACTCAGGAAAACAATCCCTTGCTGCCCCTTAATGAACTCTTGAACTTCTAGTTTGGAAGAGCAAAGTTTATGTTACACTTGGGCTTTTGTATGTTTACATGGGGCTATTCAAGATGTCTGTTTAGGCTTAAACTCCTGTCAATCTAAAGCTTTATCTTTCTGAAACAAGAGAGATCATTTGAAATGGCTGGGTCAATGTGCAAGCAATCACAAAGAATAATAGGCCTGCAATGACAGGGGTGTGTGCCTGCTTACATATCAATAGCCTGGCTACCGTCACAGTTATGTAGTTACTCTCAACTACTTTGTAATACCTTTGTTGCTAAGCCAGATAACAGACTGTACTTCTTTTCAGTGGGGTGGAGAACAAATGGAACTCCCAACAAAGACTTTATAGCTCCAAGGGTAAAAAAAATGTTTTCCTGATAAATTCGCCATCTCTTTATTATTCAAATTCCTTTAGAGGGGACCAACACCTATTTTGGACAAAATGGGTGTTGATTGCACCTGTACTTAGTGCACCCCAATTTATCCTGATGCCCCTTTGTGCTTACCCCCCATCAATCCCAATTTCGCCTTACCTGCTCCTTTCTTCCTTGGCAGGTAAGGCATGAAAGTTGAGTATAGTACTTTTTGTTTTTTAATTGAAATATGACAGTACAGAATCGCCAATCATGACATCACTCAAATGAGTTAATATGTCTAACTTGGACTTTTTTTGACTCATTGGATATTAATCCCTGAAATAAAACATACAAATGTTCCTTATTTATGCATTAAAAATAATTGTTACATTAGGTAAATATGCCAAAAATGTTATCTAAAATATTATATTATTAATAGAATATAAGTGGTGGTTTTCATGTAAACTGATCTATAGTACCTCCCAACAATTGTCTGTCGGCAGTGTCTGTAGTTTTTTCAGTTGCTGGGAACACATGGCCACCAGTGGCACAGTTTTGCCAATGGAACAAGGAGCAGCTAGAGAAAATGGGGCTTGTAGAGTGCACTGCCAGGAAGCCCGTCCCACCCTAAGTACAGATGCAATCAACACCTATTTGATGTAAAATAGTTGTTGGTTCACTTAATAGTGCCCTTTACCTCAACCCTAATAAGTAAGTCAGGGATTGCTTAACCTTCATAAGCATCACCCTTTCTGTGGGTGCCCTCAGTTGTTATGAACTTCTTCTTCTGCAGGCCTGGTGTATCTTAAAGTCATTGACCAGGGAATAAAATAAAAAAGGCTATACTCACCTTTTATTCCCTGCAGACATTTGCTGCTCATCTAGCTCTTTAATACGTACCTGATCGTCCAAGTCCTACCCTACTCAGCCTGATTGTCCGCATGCCCCCTCTTTAAACTGCAAACAGAGGGGAATGGCTCTAGTCTTATACCGGACTGATGACAGCCCTTTAAGACATTTGCATGTATGCCTAAAATTGGTAATCTGGTAACTAGTCACTGAGTAATATAGGCAAGACTATGTAATATAAGTACTCCCCTGAGTAAATATGAATGACGACCCAGGCAGAAAATACTGTACCTTGTCCAGTCCAGTCTCCTGAGGGTTTGTATTTAAAGGGAAAGCATATATTTTGTGTGCCAAAATAATGCCATCATGTTGCTGTGCTTATGTAGTTTTTTTTTTGTTTCTTATGTTAGCAGATGTGTGTTTTCTGGAAACATTTTTCATTATCGCCAAATTGTTGCTATTGGCAACTGTACACCAAGTCTGCACACCAAGATCTACAAAAAGAGAGAAGTGAACCCTGTACACACAGAACACTGCTTCTGGCCATGTGAGTGAGCTTCCTCACCTCAGAAGCAGCCTTAGCAGCAGAATTCTGTATGTGCAGGCCTCACTTTTCTTTTCTTGTCCATCTCGTTGTACAGTTGCAAATTGATTGCAGTAAAAACTGCTTCCAGAAAACACACATTTGCTAACAAAAATCAGCTTGAGTACATCCTTTTGGCATATAAAACACTTTCAAAAATATAATCAAAAGAGGACTTTACTTTTAAGTGGGAATAAAGGCATACATCCCCCCCCCCCCCCCCCCATTGTAACATATAACTATATTACGTTACTAAGTATAGTTTAAAAGTGTGAGAATTCCCAATAAACAACATGAAGGTCAGTTTATTAGAGCTGAACCAACATACTATATTAGAGCCAAATTGGCCTTAATATAACAAAACAAAATTTAAATATGGCTATATGTTATCCAAGGACAAGGCACCATTTAAAACTGTCCTTTACTCTGGATGATTTAAATACAGCTGGATGGTTTTCTCTAACAAAAGCCAATGTGCAGCTTATTTTACCTTTCAATATGCCGACAAGCACAACTGTCTGAAGGGGCCCTGGAGATAACTTGTTTATTGATCGAGAACCCTACCATGACCTACAGATTCCTATGGCTGGGAGACTTTTCTCTAGGAACCTATCCTATTTCATCCTGAATTCCCCTGGTGAGTTCACAGTGTTTCCTCTAAAGCAAATTCCAGTCTGACCAGGCTTTCCAAGAGCAGCATTTTCATTTACTAGCCTAATCCCTCTCCTAGCCCATGAGCTTAACTATGGATTCTGCTTATGTTTCAGGAACTGCACTCTGGCCTTTAATTGTGGGGTCATCCATTTCTGAGTATTTATTACAGTACATTAATCAGTTACAATTATTTAATTTCTTTAAGTAAAATCAGCCTTTGATACGGGGAAAACTATGGCCATTATTTATCTATTTTGCTTTTCACACCATCCATCCATGTTGCCCCCAAGCATTTAACTCAGATTTTTGTTTTAAATGGGTCATTTTCTAACTCGAATTAAAACATTATAAAATGCATTATTAAATAAATAAAGGGAAATATTTTATGTGCATGGTGGCCGTAGTCACTTTGGCTGGTCGCTTGTGCCTTTGAGTGTTGCTGGACCTTGTGCAGCTTTAAACCCATTACTGGTTGAATGACATACTGTATGGCAATTATAATTCGTTCTAGGTGCATCACATTTATAGAAGCTTCCATGTTCCATTATACCCTGTTAGTAGTGGAGCTGAAAGGGGTAATGGTAGCTCTATAGGATATGCACTTGGATGTAAGCACTGTTAGTTTGGGACTTAAATGCTTTTAGCACCGAAAACAAGTCAAAGTCTTTAGCTTTCAAAAAGCCCAAAATCTGACCTAACCATAACAATAGCACTAACCACAACTCCTAACCTAAGGTAAATCCTTAACTAATTTTTTTTAAATTACTCAATGTTAACCTAACTCCTAAATGAAATCATACTTTCTAAATTAACCCTCAAATGTAGCCCCAAAGTTTTAAAAAGTCCCAAAGGTTAAACAGATTTACTTCCTGGTCATTTATTTCTTCCCCTCACATGCCAGCTGGCATATACAGTAATGTAGCTGTATACTTACCTTTCCTGGATCATCTTTTCTTTGGGCAGGCAAGGTGGTCATGCCACATGCACCAGCTGGCTCAAAAAACATTACCCATTGAGAATGCTTCCCTTTAGCTGTGCTTATAAAATCGGTTGGTCATGTCAGTGATGTCATGTTCGATGAAGGAGAGAACTGTCTGCCAGAACTGCTGGAAGATGTAATGAAAAAAAAAACTTGCGGGCGCAAGACAAGCGTCTCTTGTGAGATGCTCTCTACGCCCGCATTGCAACACTGGGCACTGGGCAGGGCTTGTATAAGCCTATGTGCTAGTGTCCCCTAGCACTGACTGGGAGCACCGGAATTGCTTTTGCGCTGTAGAAAAGGGAAAACAGGCATACAGCGCCGGTTGCAATCCCCATTTTTTTATTTTTTTTGGTTGGGGGGTGGCAGCACATTTGCAATGCGGAAACGCCAGGAATTTCACTGGGTGACATTGGAATGACATGACACATGTTTCGCATGGCCCAAGTTTGCGGCGCAACCCAAAAGTGCAAAAAATGCATACAAATACTATTCAACAAATGGCAACCAACCCAGCCCATTGAAATATATGGGATAAGGCCACACAGTGCAGGGTAAGTGTCTGGTATATGTGGCACTGTAAGGAACGTAGCGCCAACACTCATATACTTGCTGGCACTGATGACAGATGGGACACTAGCTGGCACTATCAGAGGCGCTATAGATTTTGACCTTCATACCTATACCTTTTGCATTGGGACCTGACATTCAGCTAGAACTACCAGGCACTAGTGCTTCTTAAACCCCTAAGTGTCATAAAATAAAACTGCCAAAACCAAATTATTAATAGAAACAGCATGCGAGGCAGGTGAGTAGCACTCACAGAAGAATATCAGTAGAGGCCTCTGACCACTTTTTTTTCCATTGCCAATATTTAGAAACCCAGTCAGTGGTACAAAATGCATTACTGTATGAGAAAATCAGCACCAGTATACTAATGACTTCATGCATGTAAATGATATCCTACAAACTGAAAGCTTTTTAATATGACCTCCTGAGTAATAATCATTATTACCTATTTTTTGCCAGTATGATGGACTGACAGGTCACATGTATTTATTACGGTAATAATATAGAATGCTTTGTCATAAGGAAAAGACTTGAAAAAAAATACTTATATCACTCTCATTTAACAGAAGGTATTGTATCACTTGGGAATGTCATACATATTTCTGTAGGTAATCAAAGACAGCAGCCAGCTATAAGATTGTAGTTGTATAGTCAGGTAAATGGCAAGTCTGTTCTCATAAAAATGTCATACTATACACTAAGAGTAGATCTGCTTTCATGTTCTTCTCCATTTTCTGTAATGTAGACAGATTATATCCACACAAGGAATGTAAGTAATACATAAATAATCTGTGTGTAATGACAGAATATTATTACCCAACAGTTTTTCTCTCTCCGCCTCCCTTTATACATATATATATACATATATAGGGGACAGCAATCAAATCCCAGGCTATTTTTCTGTAATACACATTTCAAATGATATTTAATTATTTTGATATTTCATACAGAGGGCAGTTCTAGTGCATAAGAACATCAGGGAGATTGAAACGTGTCACCCTGACCACCATTCTCTGCTGAAACGTAGGTATGCTTAGCAAAAAGTTTTATCTATGAAGGTACTAGATTCCAATACATTATGGGAGGCCAGTAAAGACAAATGTTTAATTCAGATCCCTGAAATCCCCTTCATTCAGATTTCTGAAATCCCCTTCATTTTTATGGCTCACCACACAGGCAGATTGGTGTTCAACAGCTTTGTAGATATATATTAAAGGAAACATCCCACCTCTATTAATACTTGGCTTGCCACTCACTTTGTCTAGGGTTGCAAATAAATGGCTCTGACTCCTTTCAGACTTTTATGGCAGTATGAGTGTTTCAAGGATGCACAGTAGACAGAGCAGCATTTCAGCCAGAAAAAAAGTGTCAAGAGAGTTCAATAGTCAGCCTCTCTTGTGATTGGATTACCTTTAGGAGCCACCTGGGGCTCATGGATCCCTACTCTGTGGCTGGCAGGCTGCCTGCTGTACCAGAAGACTCCTGGAGGTCTTGCACACAATTGAGGCTGGAAGGGTTGAGATGAGCGAACTTCTTGAAAGTTCGATTCGGGCGATTCGCCGAATTTCCCCAAGAAATTCGGGTTCGGCGAATCGCCCAATATTTCAGGGAAAATTCGATCGGCACGAACCAAAAAAAATTCGGGTTCATGCCGAATCGAATTTTCCCTGAAATTCGGAGCGAATTCCGGTTCGTCCGTACCGGTTCGCTCATTCCTGGGTAGGTCAGAACAATACATGGGAGTTAATGTAGAGTAGAGCTGGCAGAGATGCATGATGGCTTACCTGTCTCTGCATCCAGTGCCTCATTTCGTTTTTCAATTTTACCATGTAATCTGTTTGGGGCTTACACTGGACACTATACTTTCAGTACTCGACTGCATTATTTTTCAAACATTTTTCAAAGTTGTTTCTTTTCTTATAAAGGTTATATGTTCCTACAATCTATTCACTTCAAATGTACCACTTTACACCAGAGAAAGGGATCTGGGTTCCAATGGTCAGTTTAGGAAAGTATTCTTTGGACCAATTTGATAAACAATATATGACTGCCATACTGCCTTACAAGGTGAAAGTAAAAGAAATGGATACAAGAAATGGAACATTAAACCTGTAACAGACTGAGGGTCTGAATTTAAAAAGTTTTGCATGCATAAGCCCAGCAGGCCAGGAAGTATAACCACAATCTATAATTGTCCTTTTTAATTTTATTCATTGACCCAAACGGGCATGGTCATGACATGTTTGAATGCACCAAAATGCAGGACCTCAGAGATCCTATCAGCGTATCTCCTTGTTCACATCAGATCTGTCGCAGAAGCATTTTTTTCTATGTATTTTAGCCTTTTCTTTAGTTTAGTAAAAACTGCAAATGACATCACTATAGGTCAGTTAACCCCAGAAATGGTAGTTTAACCATAGCCATAGGGTACACATCTCCCAGTATTCATTTAAAGTCACAGGAAATAGCTTTAGGTCATTACAATATTAAGAGCACAATGTTAGGATGGCAGTAGACCTCTTCTGGGCATAGCTGAACAATTACATTTTCTATGAGTGAATTTTATATAAATATTAAAATGGAAGTGTTATCTGATACTAGTCACGTCTACTTTGTCACTGAAGCCTAGAAAATCAGATGTTGACAGGCTGAGCAAGTACATGTTTTACTAAAATATGCCAAATCACTGAAAGCCTTGAGCTGGGTAGTGTTTAGTGTAGGTCCCCAATACATTACAATGTTAATACAGTAATTGCTTCGACAACCAATTTTGCATTTCCTAAATAGCAAGGGACATTCCAATCTAAATGTTTCCTGAAGTATCCCATGTCTGTGTGTAATTATTAAACCCAGTTTCAAGCATTGTGGGAAACTTCAGGTGTCAGCACACACTGCAGCAGCTAATAGTGACATGACTATAATAAGGAGTAGTTACATAGTTACATAGGTAATGTGGTTGAAAAAAGACTTACATCCATCAAGTTCAACCAAGGGATGGGGGCTGGGGGCTATTTTATATTATTTACAGATAGCAGCTAAAAGTAACTAAATTAGTTTTATTTGGAAATTTAGTTGAAGAGAAGACGGAAGCAAAGGAAATATATTATTTTACTGAAAGAGTAGTAGATGCATGGAACAAAAAATACATATTTCTATTAATCTATCAAAGGAACATTATCTTTGATTATAATAACTGTTAATGTTATTTGAAGATTTAGTTGAAAGGGGCAAAGGCAATTTATTGTTGTGCTGATTGAGTAGTATGGAGCAAACTTCCAGCAGATGTGGTTGGAAAATCAGCAGTAAGTAACGTTAAACAAGCCTTCTATCCTGCAATAAGGAGAATAATAAATTAACAGGGCAAAGTAGATGCACCAGGTCCTTTTCTGCCATCAATTTTCTTTTTTAAGTCCTAACCCAGGATCTAGATTACAAGTGCCAAAGTGACACTGTGAAAATAGTTCTACCTATTACTAAACATGAAAGAACTTCTGGGACTTCTGGGAAAGAACTTCTGGGATTGTTAATATTTACTAAAAGTATATTATTTTATATCCTGCGTTTTTTTTAACTTATTATTATCTTTACTATACCTAGCACAAAAAACTAAAAACTTGAAAACACCCCGTTTTACAGAAGGAGCCTAAGTTAAAGAATAGGGATTCATACAACTTCCATACTGATAATGTTAGACAGATTTGAATAAACGATATAGCTTGTGAGTACACAAATGTAAGGGCATAGATTATATAGCTTGCCACTACCATCTAATGAGTTAGTATGTAACACGAATAGATTTAAAACGTAACATCTTACATAGCCACAAATTGTTTTATATGATAGGTCTAAGCTAAGTGGTAAGTTTATAACTTTGTATTGTCATAAATAATAGTCCATTACAACTGTATTATGCTTTAGAGAACTGCATGGGTTTTGATGCAGCCTTACTTACCAAAAGTTTGTATTCCTTTAGAGTGATAAAAACCTCAAGAGGTATAGCGTAATGATTGCAAGCTCATTAGGCATCTCCAGAAAGTAATGTCTTCTGTAGCGACCATCAGTGTGAAATATCTGCTGAAGATGCTTTAGCCACTGCCTATGTTAGAGTCATTGCATGTCCTTTCCTCTGTAACAAGGGCTTTCCAGGCAAGCAGTCTGATGTGCTCCACACTCCACGGCGACTTGTGAATGAAGGCAGCACAGCCCTGTCCTCTTGATGATTTGTTCTACAGACCGCCTCCTCTATTTTGCTCGCAGTCAGGCAGAAATGCACATTTTCATGGTAATGCTGTACAGCCATAGGGCATGCTCTTTAACAATAGAAAAAAGCTGGTACTCAGAATACCTTAAAAAGCTTTGCTGTTTACAAGGTTTACATTCTGTGTGTCACCAAAGAATACAGCTATGTATTTTCTGCACATTGATTGTTTATTTACAAAGCACCATCGTATTCTGTGGCACTTTACAAGGTACAAGTACAGGGGTAAGACAAGAAGAGAATTCATATCATTTATATAAAACACACAATAGTATGAATCAAGTGTAAAAGACAAGTAAATAAACACATAGATGCAGGAATACATTAGGAGTGAGGGCCCTGTCCTTGTGAGCTTACAATTTAAAGGAAAGGACAATAGGCGGGGTCACAAAGGGTATGTACTAAGCAGGTGCTCAGTGTTCTGAGGGATGATAATCCGGTAAAATGGATGAGTTAAGTCAGATGATAGGCTCTTCTAAATAGATGGGTTTTAAGAGCCATTTTGAAGGTTTTAAGGGAAAGGGAGTGACAGATTGTAAGAGGAAGGGCATTCCAGAGGAGTGGAACAGCACGTGTAAAATCCTGGACTCGAGAGTGGGAGGAAGTGATCAGGTTAGAGACCAGCAGAGGTCGAAGCACGATGGGTTGGTATTTTTGGACTAGTGATGAAACATAAGAGGGGGCTTGGTTGTACAGAGCCTTGTAGGATGGGGTTAGTAATTTAAACTAAATTCTTTCAGAAAGAGTTAGCCAGTGGAGTGATTAACAGATTGAGGGGCAGCAGAGGAAGAGCGAGAGGATAAGTAGATTAGACGGGCAGCAGAGTTGAGGATTGATTGCAGGAGTGCCAGTCTGTTGCCTGGTAGACCATTGAGGAGGGTGTTGCAGTAGTCCAGACAGGAGATGATCAGGGCATGCCCTAGAATTTAAGGGTATCAGGTGAGAGAAAGGGCGGATGCTGGCGATATTTATGCGTTCAGGAGGTGGCTAGTGACTAAATGTGAAGTCTAAATGAAAGAGAGGAGTTTATATTATGGTTTGAATAAGTACTGACAAGTGTGGACAGACAGCTAGAAAGAGTTTGTGGACCTTCAGCATCATTTAATGAAAAGCCCAAACTCTTAAAAATGCTTACTTATTATTCTTTGCAACTCAGTGCACAAAATGTTTGTCGAGGGTTTTGGTGCACTTTAATGCTGCCCTTTTTTGAGGGGGACCCACTATGACATTTGATATGGGGTCCTGTGTAAACCTATGTACAGTCCCCTGTCCACAGATAAACTTTAGGACCCTTACACACTGTGCATTTCCACCACATTGCAGCACAATAGTATACTGCACAGTGCCTCTGTTTCAGTGAAGTGGAGGCACTACAGTATATGCTGCCCTGCACCACACTGTTGTTTCCTGTCCCCTGGCAGAAGTAGCTATGTCAGCACCTGCAAGGGAGTCATAAGTATCTCTACAGATCAATATTTGATTTATTTAGCTAAGTAAAATACCGCTAATCTAATAATAGGAACAGTGTTTGAGTTTGCTTCAAAATCTTCCACCATCGAATAAGCAGAATACATAAGGGTTGGTTCAGCAACATGAGTATTTTTTTACTCACATTCTTTGGAGAGAAAATGCTTCTTCTCATGATTTTTTTCTCAATGCAATTCAGCACCATATTTAGCCATACAAATCTTTAAAAGAAAAAGTGTTTTCTCTCCAAAAAATCTGTAAAAAAAATATGGTGCTGAGTCAACCCTATAGTGTAATACAATAGTCTGATTAGTGATTGTGAAAGTTGGTAGGGCAAATGTCGACAGACACTAAAGGCCTGAATTACCAAGTTTGCCACAGTGTGCTGTTTTGAAAAGGCATAAAGTTAACATTAGCTAAAAACGAAGAAAAAAAATGGGGGTAGCAAGGGCTAGAGGGGAACATCAAGGTGATTGCCCTGCACAAAATGGGTTAATAACAGAAAAAAAACATACATACAAAAATAAAAAAAAGAAAATATGATTTTTTTCAAGGATGTTGGGGGACAAATTGGGGGGGGGGCAGCCACCTGGGCGACTGCCCTGTGCAAAGCGGGGTTGGGAAGTGCTCCTAGTAATCCCACAAAACCAAAAAATTAAATACACAAATAAATACAAATTAAATTTTTTTACACAAGATGGGACTTCATATATACAGATATACACGCCAGGCTTTGCAGCGTGTTCTTGTGGGCCCCAATACCACTGCCAGAATGGTGAGGCAGGATCAAGTCGAAGCATTGATAGATTGGATGATACACAGTGCAACAAGTTCCGGTTCACCAGGGACTTGCAAAGCAAACAAAAGCATTATTAGTATTATTATTGTTTATTTATAGAGCGCTTTTGTATTTCATGGTGCTGAAAAAACTAAAAATTGCAGGAGATTGGGACACTGAATAATCTTCTCCACAACCATGACCAGGAACTTGCAAAGCAAACAGAAAAGCATTGTTAGTATTATTATATGCCTCCACTCATTGCCCCCTGCTCCGCTTCCTGCTCTGCTTACTTCTTTCTGGCCTCCTCATCCAGTGATGGGATCCAGGAACAGACACATGAGTGGTTGCTGATGTTGAATGCTGAACCTGAAGTCCAGCAAGGTGGTGTGTGACAACAGGCAGAACCTAGTAGCAGGTTTGGGCTGAGCTGGGTTGAGGCACATGCTAGCACATGTGCTTAATAGTGGAATTCCAGCTCCAAAATGGGGAGTTGCAGACCAACACAACTTCACCACCAATTAGTGGGCCTCCATGAGGGACATTTGTGCCGTGCTGCAGTGCTTCCAATATGCCACCAATATAGTCAGGGCTGATGATGGCATCATCAGCACTACCATCACCATCCTGCACCTGCTGGAATTAGAACACTTTAGGCCATGATGAAGGATGTAATAGCGCCACAGGAGGAAGCAAAGGAGAAAGAGGAAGGTACATTTACACAGGTGTCAGGCCAGTCCAGACATGGCTTACAAGGTTGGTTGCTGGATCCACAGTGGCCAGCCAAGGCCGAGTTTTGGAGGCTTCAGAGGAGGGCTTTTCCTCACAGCAGGGTGGCACCCAGCACAGTTTACTGGCTGGGGGGCTGCAGAGGAGGAGACACCTCCCACTGAGAACAGCTTCTCCTTGACTCGTGGCAGCTTGGCCACTACATGCTCCAGTGCCTGTGGACTGAACACAGAGTTGCCCTCATAGACACCAGTGCCAATTACTGAGTGGTCACCTTGCTGGATCCCCACTATAAAGATAACATTACATCCTTGTTTCCTCCACTGGAGTGTGATATAAAAATTAGAGAGTGCAAGTGAAACCTGGCAGAGATACTAGTGGCAGAGTTCCCAAATTACATTGAAGGCTCAGTAGCGTTACGAGACTGAGGCCAAGAAGAAATGGCTCATTTGAATGCTTTGCCACCAGTCACTGAAGCTGGGGAAATCTTTGCACAACGTTCATCACCAGGAACCTGCAAAGCAAACAGAAAAACATTATTAGTATTATTAGTATAAAACTTATATTATTGAAATAAATACATGCAAACACCTGAGGCTCCCTCTGATGCTTCTGTTGTTTCAGCTTCTACCACTGCCTCCACAACAAGGCCACCTGTCTCCCCCCAAAGGGATTAGGTGAGACCAACACTACTACCGCTACCACCGCCAAGCCTGCCCACACCATCCCAAGGAAGTGTTCAGCTTTGTAATCTCCAAACAATGGAGAGAAAGTGGATCTCACCCACGATCTCCGGTTTTGAATGCGAGCATTTGAAAATTGGCTGCCTTTGAAATGCTGGTGGAGATGGAGAGCTTTAAAAATCTTAAGGCGGGATGGGGGGATTATCTCAGTTAGTTAGAGAGTGGTTCTAATAAAAATCTTATGGCTGTGGCTGCCCCACACTGCATCATTTCCAGTCACAACTTTTCTCGACAGACCATCCCTGTCCTGCACCAACAGGTTGTGGAGAAAATAAGGTGTGTACTGAGCACTGCTATATGTTACAAGGTCAACATCACAACTGACACATGGATAACCAAACATGAGCAGGAATGTTACATCGCTTAAACTGCCCACTGGGTTAATGTAGTGGCCACCTAGGATTGCCGGACACCGCCTGAGCACAGCCATCAGTAAGCAGCAGCAGGCGGTGCTGGTACTCATCTGTCTTGACGAAAGACCACACACCTCCCAGGAGCTGTGGATTGGCATCCACGAGAAGACAGATGAGTGGTTGCTGCTGATGAACCTTAAGCCCGATGGGTCTAACCTAGTAGCATCCTTGGACCGATCTGGGTTGACGCACATCTGTTGCCTGGTCCATGTGCTCAGCTTGTTTGTTCCAGGCTTCCTGCCCAATTAGCATAAAGTGTGTGCTGTGTGCGCGCATTTCCAGTGTCCATACCCTGCTGCTGCTCGCCTATCTGCACTGCAGAGGAACTTTGGCCCTCCCACCCATCGTAGTGGAATTCCAGCTACAGAATGCCCTGGTGAGTCGACATGCAGACCAACAGTACTTCACCACCAATGAGTGGGCCTCCATCAGGGACATTGTTACCATGTGACAGTGTTTTCAGTACACCACCAAAATGCCATCATCAGCGCTACCATCCCTATTTTTTGCCTGAACACATGTCATGGTGGCTCAGGAGGAGGAAGGCACATTTACACAGATGTCAGGTTATTTCACACATGGCTTACAGGGTGGGTACAGCCATCCTCTTCCGACACAGTCTGCCACTGCCAAGTCCTGGGATGCCTACATAAACAACTTTGTGGATGGTAGGGTGTATACGGACACAGCCACCTACAGCCTGGCCCCCCAGCATGGGGTGTTTAAAGGAAAATTCTCTTTCTGGCAGGTGTTTGGTGTTCTGCCTTATTGTTCTCTTCTTTTGGAATGTAAAATAATCATTTGTGTTAGGACTGTGCCCCTATGGGCTCTTTCTGTGTCCCACTTTAGTTTTAGTATTTCTTTGTTGTTTTTTCCTGAGTTCAAGGTCTGCTATGTTATAGCATTTAGTTCCTTAGTTCTGTGTTTTGTGGTTAGTTTATGCCTCAATGTTGAGATTCAGGATGTGTTGTATGACTTGTTTAGTACTTTGCTTTGGATTGTCTGGGATTAAAGACATTTTTCATGTTATTTCGTCTGTTCCTTTGTTCAATAATTTATTTTTTAAGTTACCCACTGAACTTGTGAAATACATTTGGCCAAAGCCCCTGCCAATACCCTCTTCCTAGGGTGTAGAACTAGCCAATTTGCTGTCCCATGGTGTGAGATGACAGGCATCAGTCATTGCATAGGTGTGGCAATGACATTATTGCTACACACAGCAGTGGCAATGAATGGTTGTATCTTCGAGGCGGTTACATTCTTAGACACAGGACTTATACACATTCATTGCAGGTGAGCATGCGTCTCCTTTTTATTATGTATATTGTATGCAGCTCTGAAATTGTATATCTCTTATTCAGGGCTCACTGATGGCATGAGGCGGTAGGTTAGGTTAATTTAGTGTTTCTGTGAACCACAACCCTTTCCAGCAACTCCACTGTGCCAGGGAGGGTTGCGGTTCATAGGGACATGGAATTAAGAGGATAAATGTCATTGTGTTCATGTCTACGTTCTGGTGTAACTGCTATAGTGACACTGGCCTGTTTTATTTGCTGGGCGCACCAATGTTCAGGTGGTATGCGCCCATAACATCCTAATGGGGAACCTGTGTGTTCTTATTAAAATAATTAGAAAACATGTTTTGGCTAAACTGCTTAAAAACACAACCACCCACTAAAATATGCAGATGAGAAATAGACTAAAGAATATGACAGCAAAGAAATATTTGTATGTTGGTGTATTTTAACACTTGGAAGTAAAGGTTGCATTTGTTTTTATATTTATTACTTGATCATTGTAAAGTAATTTAGGAATGGAACAACAATAGATGGTTAAAACTGGTTTTCTGTTTTGCTTTGTGCATTGAACAAAGCCCATCTACAACCAATTATTTTACATTTTACATTTTTAATAGGTTTTTCAACTCAGTATTGTTATCTATGGCCTCCTTGTACATGCTTTACAAGCCAGAAAGGAATCAGTGTCACACAATCTCCATAATAAGTGCTAAATTAACCTTGAGCCATGGGGACTAAACATGAATTAAGGTCACAGACAACAAAATAAATATTTGATTCGTTGTACCAATGCTAAATGAAAATTAAACATTTGGTCTGGAGTCAGGCCTTAAAATGAATCGAAACCATTTTTTGCAATTTCGCAGCAATTCCCTTGCAACAGTGATCTCAGTCGCCACACAATCGAAGGCGCTAGTGTGAAATGAGTCGGAGTCCTGGTCACCAGGAGCTAGCTGTTGCTCTCCGGCTCTTACAGATCATTAAGCCCAGCAGCTGAACAGTAGCCCTAGCAACTCCACTAGCGAGGTGAGAATGGGAAACAAGCCAGGCACAGGTGAGTAAATGCTGCTTGAGTAAATAACCACTTAAGATGGAACAAAACCTAAAATTTTGACTATCCGGGGGTTTTGTTCCATGCCCCAGGGGCATCCCAAATAGGGTGCCACGCTGTGTGAAACCCCCCAGACTGCATGTAAAACGCACATCTTCAGAGTCCTAGGGCAAAATAAAAAAGGACATTTACAAGCATGCAAACTGCTGCATGCTTATCAATGACCGACTCATCTTACCTGGCTGCCGGCTCTCACGCTCCTGCACTTTCTGCTTTCTGCACCCGAGAGGTGTATGTATCCTGAGGTTGCACTAGCACTGCCCAAGCTTCCACAGCTGCTGATTGGGCATTGTGGAACTCTTGTTAAGAATAAAAAAAACTACTCACCTTAAGGCTGATTCAGAACCTCTCGTCCCAAGGCAATTACGTCCATTTTACCAGTGAACCAACAACAGGGGAAAAGGGGGAAATGAGAAGAAACTGCACTGGCCACCAATCAATAATTAATATAACATATACAGTGTGCACACACAGGGGTAGTAACACTATGTGTATACTAACAATAACAAAAAACCTAAAGGGAGTCCCACAACTCCCTGACCTACCCCTATAGAGAATATATGGCACCACTGTTTAAGGTATCAAGATGATAAATATTTTACTGAAGAAAATATATCTACACTTAATCTGACATATTAAAAAACATATAACACATTAAGACAAAGCCTTGAAAATGGGGGGGGGGGGGGGGTTAAGATGACAAGATGCTATTTCATGGTCATAAAAAATATGAATTATATTTATAATTACATATATTATATATATGGCAATATTAAAGTGCTAAAGTGCCAATATCTAACATACACGAATTATATATGATATATGTGCATATATGAGGACCAGCCGGGTAAGCATCAGAAGGAAACATACATTCAATAACAGGCAAATCTTACATATAACGCAGGACCAAGCAGCCACTCCCCGCTCGCCCATTTTACCATTTTTTTGGGCCTTTTTCGTTCTCGTGTGATTCATTTTCTTCAATTTTCAATTTTTCAGTTTTATTTTCATTTTTCTTTTCCTGCAAAACGTACGAATTAGTGTGAATTTGGGCCTTTTTCACAGGAAAAATAGGTCAAAAATGAATTCTTGTGGCAGCCTGTGTTGGCATGCTTTTTAACAGTTTAAATTAGTTTTTACAGTAATAATTTTATAACTTTTCATTAGATACATTTTTTATCTAACGACAAAATGTCATGTTTTTTTGTTGTGCATCATTTTTCCTTGTTTAAATGAATAATACTTAAGGGCATTCATTGAAGCAGGAAAGCGACAGTGGGGTCTTAACGTTTTAAGAAAGGCTACCGGTCTAGGCACCAAGCAAAAGGGCTTGTAACCCAGGGCTTAGAGGCCTCACTGTTAGCAAGTTATCAGCCCTTATGCCCTTTGGTATCATGTTGGCTATCTTTCAGAGTAGCCTTGGGCACTTGTGCACCCCCGATGCCCCAAATGGGGGTGCAGGTAAGGTGTCGTTTTACCGGCATGGCACCGTCCGGGCCTGGCAGGCGCCATGCTGGCTCTTGACCCTAGTGAACTAGTATATGGGGTCCCCGGCGGCTCATCATGGAGTCCCCTCCTCTGTTCTTAGAAGCCCTAGTGACAGTGATGGTCAGGGCCAGGGGCCAAATTACACGTACCTTTGTTTGGTTCTCCGTGTTGGTAATGCTTAGATGGGGGAACCCCATGCATGCAAAAAAAAACATTGGCTGGAAATATTTTTAAAATGTAACCCCACCCCAACATGTTTAAAAAATGCATGGGATCCCCCCTTTAAGCATTAAGCATAAGGGCTGGTAACTTTCACGGCCATGGGCTGCCAATAGAATGTCCTCTGAGCCCTGGGTTACAAGCCCTTATGCTTGGTGTCCATGCTGATAGTCTTTAGGGGGGCACATTTAAAAAAAAAAACAAAAAAAAACAAAATAAACAGCAAATAAAAAAACTAAAATGAACCCCACTGTCACTTTATCTAACAAGGAAAAGTGCTTAAAAAATAAATACAAAATTTCAGAAAAACATTTTTTCCTTAGATACAAATTGCAAAACTTGCTAACTAAAAATGCAAAAAAAATTTTTCAAAAAATAAACCTGCTGTCAGTTTCTATGTAATATTGAATGCCAGTAAATATGGCATTCATTAAAACCAAGGAAAACTGAAAAAAAACAATTGAAAAACAAAAAGTCAGGCTATTTTTTATTAGATAAAAATCATATTGAAAATATGAAAAAAAGGCCTTGCAGCGGAAACAATTGGGACATACCAAAAGACTGTGCCCCCAGCCTCTGGAAGCAGCCATTCACTAACAATTAAAGGCTGTCAACTTATTTGCTCATGCCAGCAATCGCTTGCCCCTTTCTTGGGATGGGGGCCAAACATGGACACACCTCTGAGTAAAGCTTCTCAAGAAAAAAGCGGTTCAGTCGGGTCAATTCAAAAACATGTTGATCAGACATACAATCAACGTTGAGACAACGGCCGGTGAGCGTATGTCTGGCAGGGTAAGCAGCACACGACACTGCAGATGCTCATACTGTGACATATATTCGTCTAGTGCCTCCATCGCGCACAGGAAAAACTTAACGTAAGATGCACTCTCACAGGCAAAAATTGTAAAGGCTCATCTTAAATGAAAGCTTACGGGCGAATTTACCTCGCAGGTGGCTGGGAATCACACAAGCATTCAGGAATTCATGCCATGCAAGTTTGCTTTTGCACTATAACAGAGAAATCCAATGCTCTGATTGGCGGGAAAAACACAGGAAAAACTCAACGTAAGATGCACTCTCACAGGCAAAAAGTGTAAAGGCTCATCTTAAACGAAAGCTCATGGGCAAATTAACCTCCCAGTTGGCTGGGAATCACACAAGCATTCAGGAATTCATGTCATGCATGTTTGCTTTCGCACTATAACAGAGAAATCCAGTGCTCTGATTGGTGGGCGCAGTCACATGGCTGCTGGCCAGCCTAGTTTCCAGCTTAGTGCTGGCAGCCAAGTGACCGCATCTGCCAATCAGACTACTGGATTTCTCTGGGGAAACGAGGAGAAAGGTACGTTTTCTCCCATTCTGCGTAGTTGCGATGCCCCCTCGCCACTCTCTGAAAATCATCCATTTTTCCAAAAATGGGTTTTGTTCCGGATGATGGTTGAACCAAATACCTTTATCTTGTTGATCAGTTTTAGAAAGTGTAATGAATACTAATATGAAATAATTAGATTAGCTTGCCATCTTCTGCTTTCTATCAGCCAGCTCATATCTCCTCAGTGCTGCGAAATGTAAACATATAAGGCAAGAAACAGAATAAAACAAATAGAAGCTACTGCAATCATGTTCAGGAACTAAGCACAATCTGATCAGGAGTTCTACAGAAATAGGATGACTTATCCTAGACAAAAAAGTAACTTACACACATGAGGGTCAATTTAGCGCCTAGTGAGAATTCTCACTCCTATTTTAAGGAGATAAAACTGCCATTAAGCCTGTATCCAATCCTCTCGTGAATGCATTCCCACATGCGAGACTGATGTTTAATGCAGTTTTGGCCTTCATGCTGTCCAGTCAGTCTTTTTTTTTGCGGGTTTGCTGTTTTCCAAGACTTTTCGTATTGCATACACTAAAGCGAGTCTTTGGCGTATTCATACGCAAGTTTATCCGTGCAAGCTTTTGTAACATACGCCCTCTTTTTGCTGGCGGGATTGTTGGCAGATGTGCCGACGATGTGTGCGATGGAGCCACTAGACGAATATATGGCACAGTATGAGCATCTACAGTGCCGTGTGCTGCTTACCCTGGCAGAGCTTACGCACACTGGCTGTTGTCTCGACGTTGATTGTATGGCTGATCAACATGTTTTTGAGTTGACCCGGCTGAACTGTCTTTTTCTTGAGAAGGTTTTCTCAGTGGTGTGTCCATGTTTGGCCCTCATTCCAAGAAAGGGGCATGCGATTGCTGGCATGAGCAAATCAGTTGACTTCCTTCAATTTTTAGCGAATGGCTGCTTCCAGAGGCTGGGGGCACAGTCTGTTCGCATGTCCCAGCCTTTGCTGAGCCACAGCCTGACTAGATTTCTTGATGGCATGGTTGCCCTGCAAGAGAAATCTGTTTTCCTGACAGCTTGGCAGCCTGCAACGCGGTGAAGTTGGGTTATTTAAACATAGCAAATATGCCCAAAATGGGCACGATCAACTGTACGTATGGTGCTTTGTGCCTCCTGTGTCACAGGAGTATATGTATAGGTATGTTTAGAGGGTTCATTGGTCCTCCTGCTCCTTTTTGCCAAGTTGCCTATGGTTTGCCTAGCCTTTGTTTGATTCCCCTAAACTAGCTAATCCTTGTTGCTCATTGGGCACACTGATCCCTGTGTCGAAGTTGCCCACGTATCTGATTTTCTGCCTTTCTGTAATTAGCCTTGCATTTGTAATGTTCTATCTTGGTATCAGCTGGGTCCCATTGTATGTATTTATGTGGCCTTTTTAGTGTGGGCTATTTGTCTCCTTGCACTCACTCCCTAATTGTGTGGTCATGTCCCTATTTTAAGTACCTATTCCACCTGTTCCTAATTTAATTCCTTTGTTCTAGTGCACCTTGGCTTCAGTTGGTCCCGCAAATTGTCAGTTTAAGCTAAATGTCATTCTTGACATGCTTGTAACTGTGGGCCCCATCTCAGCAGCTTTCCTTTTGCTGTATTTCTATGGTGTAATTTTGCCTATCTGCCCTTGAGGCTCCCCTTCCTTGTTGCTCTCTCTCTGTGTGCCCTTACCTTGTTAGTTGATTTAAATTGTGTTTATCTTTTGTTTTGCATGTAGTTGACTCGGGATACCCGCTGTTGCCGTGGCTGCTAACCCCTTCACTGATGCCACAGATGCAAGGCCAGGAGGCCTATAACGTGGCCAACCAGCATACCCATGCCGTGGTGGAGTGGGCTTTCGGGTTTTTAAAGTTTCACTTTCGTTGCCTTGACCAAACTGGTGGAGCGCTACAGTATCAGCCAGCCAAGGTGGTTAAGATCATTGTGGCCTGCGTAGCACTTCACAATTTTGCTTTGCTGGAGAAGGCTTTGCAGTAGCTGCCTGGGCACCTCTATTCTGGCATCCACAGCTGTGCTGGTCAGTATAGCATTTTTTGTTAAATACAGAATGTCTTAGAACGTTTTTGCATGAATCTTTAGAATTTTTTTTTCCTATGCTTTCCTATGCTCCTCTATTAGCGTGCAGCAATGCGTTTTTTAGGTCAACACAAGTTAATTAGTGGTTTGTAGAATTTTTTTTTTTTTCTGTTATGTACATGTAGGACATGTGCCAGCAGAAATATGACCCCGGCTGACCCTTGGCCTGAAAGGGTACCATTGTGGAGATGATAATGACCACCATGTCCCTGTTCTTTAAGGTAAAGCTTCGGCCCAAGTCCACCCGCCAGCGGTGGTTGGACTTTAAGCGCCCGGACCTGGAGTTGGTGTAGAGCCTCTATTATGCCTATGCCTCCAGTAAGTTAAGATTGCAGGACAACCTAGGTTCGATTGGAACTACAGCAAGGACTTGTCCTTAATGCCTCTTGACATGGCAGGGAGGTTCTCCCCGGCATCCAAGACCAGGATCCCACCAGATTAGCGGGGGGGAAGGGTCTTCAAGCCATGGCGAGGTGAAGAACCCAGAGGAGGAAGGGGATGAGGATGATGATGTCCCAGAGAAGTCGGACGGTTAGGTAGGGGGTTGTGTGGGTCATCAGCTCCTCCGAGGAGGATACGGCGGAGTCTGGCTACCAGTGGGGCCAGTCTCAGGTGGGTAGGAGATGGTGGACTGGATGGATATGGATTGGAGGGTGCAGGAAGAGTCTGGCCCCTCAGAATTGGGCTGCATCAGTCCAAACTGGAGGAGCGATGCCCTCACTTCCTCCCCTCACAGCCCTCCCTGGTTGAAGGCCAGCACATCGTCCCCCGGTGAATAGCCTTTGCATGTTGTAATGTTGTTGTAATGTTAGTGACTGTAATATTGTTCATGTGTTTCTTGTGTTTGCTTTTATATTGTTTCAGGGCACCATATGCCGGTATCCTCGTCCATACCCCTTCTGGTCTTTTCTCCTGAGCCCCTTGCCCCTTCCCCCCAAACTACTTTGTCCCCACCAGCATCCAGTTGACTCCAGCAGCATGGGTGAAGGCCAGAGCTCTAATAGTGAGTAACTTAGTGAGTAACCAGGATGCAAACATCTTCTGCTTTAAAGATTTTTTTTGTGAATTTTTTGCCTAAACACCATTTTGTGTACTTGGTTGTTGGTGGTTGAATCATCCTTCTCTCTGTCCTACATAATTTAATGGAGAGTGTTTTTGGACCAATGGTCATCCAACTTCTAGAAAGCAAGCATTCTCCTTAGTGGTTGATTACTTATTCCCTCCACATTTGACACCTAGCCCTGTGTGTCCCTCACATAGTGTGCATTTTCACCAAACCACATTAGTGTATCCTTCATTTGGTTATTGTATAGAGCTTAGCTTCAACGTGTGCTGACCCTGCTAATATATGTTGTCAGGCTGTGCTACACATTGGGGGTGCTGCTAAATATTTGTTTGACTTGTGTTGTTATGTGTTGACCATATGCTGGCGACAGCACAAAAACGTCTATTTATGTGGCCTGCAAAACCTTTAAATTAACACACTACATTGCAGTGTGTTAGTGATGGCAATTGGGAATGTGTTGCTGGTTGGCAACATTAATGCAGTTCAGCTGAGTGGGCATTAAGGGGCTGTTGTATTGAATTATCTGTAACCATTTAACTTACCCTGGTGGACCCAGATGGCTGGGTTGCGGCAACACCTGAATCATTGGATGTTTCCCTACCAGATGGAGTTTGCGTAAGTGGTGGAAACAATGTCTCACCCTGTAAATAAACACAAGGGAAATGTCAAATGTTGTCGGCAAAGTAGGGCAGCAGCATGCACACATTTAAACCAGAATGTGTGGCTTTGGCCAAGATGCATAATCACTGTTCAAATACCTCTGTTGGCTCATCCCCTGATGCTTTTCTTAATGAGGGCCCTGTGCAGCATGTTTAATCGCTTTTTTATTGCTGCAGTGGTCCGCTGAGGTGCAGCGGTGTAATTAAGGGTCTAAGCAATCCCATCCCAGATCTTGGTCCCTTCAGTCTTGCTAAGGCCACAACTCTGTGGCCCATACAAGAGTGACCATTTGGCAATGGTGAATTTGATCATCTTGATGTTATCCGTCAGATTAAACTCTGGCTCACCCGTGGCAGCCTGTTTCTTGCGCCCCTCAAGCACACCTGCGTCAACCTCAGGGGAGGCAGACATATGTGGTACATGCTCAGCAACTGTGGGGTGCTGGGCATGCCTGGCAACAACACTAGGTTGATGGCAGCAGTTGGAGATACATCAGCCCCAGCAACAGAACTAATAAAAACCCTGTTGTGGGGCCACCTACTGCATCCACCATGCCCTCGAACCACAGCATGGGCCCAAGTATTAGCAAGGCTACGACCACAAGCCAAAACTCTGGGACTGTGCCCCATAGGCAAATGGGTAGGTGACTAGTAGGTGCCATTCTTTCATTAAGAGGTCACCAGACCAAAAAGAAGACATGCCCTCACTCTAAGCGCACGTAGCAAGATGATGGTGTTTTGGCTACAAATTTATTGAAATGCTGTGCATCAGATGCAGGGCGGCACCAGAGACGCTAACCAACTAAACTCTACGGGGTTGCCTGGATGATGTGGACCAGCAAACAACCAATAGCACACAGCAGCATGCTATAACAGTTTTTCAAAAATGCAACAAATATCGTTCATCACTATCAAAGAGGCTTCCTCTATCAAAGTGGAAGCTGTGTGTAAACAGCATGAAATGCCCACTATTGCAGAGCAGCATGTAACGGTTTTCCAAAAAACAAATTAGCATTTCTCATTGGCTAACAGCATGGAGGTCGCAGATGTGTCTTGAGCAGGAAATGCCCAACAACTCTGAACTACAGGTGCTGACCTCTTCCCACACACCTGTGTAGCATTTTACCTTGGTGAGCTAGCGTGGAGGATAAATATGGTGAATACGTGGCAGTGCTGCACTCAAAACATCTGAGCAGCTTACTTAAATTCTACGACCCACCCACTTGACTGCGGGACTCCTTTCCCAGTGCTGGCTCGTAGTGAAGGTAAGGTTATCAGGCATTCTGGGGGTTTATGTGTGGGGGCCTTTGCATTATGGATGCCCCCCCCCCCAGCTTGTTTTTGCTGTCTGCAGGACCAACAGCCCTTAAAGAAAAAACAGGTGTTGATCTAGTTTAATGTAGTAAAAGCGGGACTGGAACCTCATCATCACTAATTTTCCTTTGACTATCCTGTCCCTACAGTCCTGAATCCATACCCTCCTTCAAGGTAACGTTCTTGTACCGTAGAAAACACTCATTAAACTTTTATTTTATTACAAAAAAAAAGGGCCAAAACCCACCATGCAAAACTAAAGTAGCCAATTTGCCTGCTGATTTTCAAGTACCGTGTTGGGTTCAAAAGATTAAAAATAAAAAATGTTTTAAAATGTCCAAAAAGAAAGTACCTAATCATCCAAATGAAATAACACAGACATGTGCGCAGTCACTGCTTGTGTTTGTCTCTGCACAGCCAGGGTAAACATATAAACGTAGAGGAACAATGTGTGTGCAAGCATACAATGCCCACATATGCATAAGATATATATATATATGTTTTAGTGTAGTGTCCCAGTAAGTCCTATTAACAGTTGTATATTATTTCCTTGTTCATTGTTCTTTATTTTGCTCCCTGTGGTCAGTGTTTTATTTTTGCCATGGTTATCTGTTTTTTTGGCAACAATCAACTGACAGGGGATCCCTGGCCTGCGTGGGATGTATTTTTCACACATTAAACTATTTTTACATTTTTTTGTAAACTTGTGTTTTTGTGCATACCCTTCAAGTGGCAATGCCTTTGCATGTCCCCAATGTCAGCCCAAGTGTTTTTGCTTTGTCTCAATTTTATCTGGCTCTTTGTCAGGGATTTCTTTATACTGCATCAGGCGCCATGCACCTTAGCACCCAGTACTACAGCGCCCACACTAGTGCTGTGTACTTTATCATAAATGTTGGCTCTCAGCTGTCATCTGAAGGTGCGTCATCAGAGGCGCCCTCTGATGACGCGCCCTCAGATGACAGCTGAGAGCGGCGCCGGCCTCCACGCTCCGGACCTGCAGGTAAGTGTTTGCCTTTTTTTTTAAATGCCGGCATGGTGGGAGCGGGCCGGCCGGTTCCGCTGACAGCGGAGCCGGCCGGCCCGCTCCCACCATGCCGGCAAAAATGCTTTTTTTTTTTTTTTTTTTTTTTTTTTAAATGCCGGCATGGTGGGAGCGGGCCGGCCGGCTCCCACCATGCCGGCATTTTTTTTTTTTTATTTCAGGAAAAATTCGATCGGCACGAACCACAAAATATTCGGGTTCGTGCCGAATCGAATATTTCCTGAAATTCGGAGCGAATTCCGGTTCGTCCGAACCGGTTCGCTCATCTCTAACTGTTATGATCAGCTAGGATGCTGGGACACCTGAATCATTGGACGTCTCTCTTACAGATGGTGTTTGTGTAAGGGCTGGAGACAATGGATCATCCTGGAAATCAACACACGTCCAATTTGATTTTGGTGGCAGACAAAGTCGTCCATCAACATGCACATTTTGTAAGCCTACATTGTGATTTGAGTCAAGCTCTAAATTCTATGTTCACATGCATGTATTGACTCATCCCCTGATGCTTCCAACATCTGTGGTGGTGTGGGCAGCTAGTCCTTATCAGTTAATAGTGTGCAATCAAAACAAGCTGTATGAGAAGCACAAAAGGAGAATGCGGAGAATTACAATTGTCAAGCTAAAAAATGATGCTAAGCCAAAAAATGATAGCCAAAAAATGATGCTAACAGACACGCATCATAAATTAGGCCCTTATATTTGAAAATCCTGCAACATTCAAAAACACTCTTTGCATGCCACACAGACTGTTTTTTCCACAGGTCAGAGGTATGTGTCGATAGGCTGTGCTTAGGTGATCTCTTACAATAACAGATTGGAGATACAGCTCTCTGGCACCTCTCTGCACTGGTATGAGTACAAATAATGCAAGATTTCATACATGTCTGTACAACAGACTTTGCAATTATTACTATGCACACACACACATACTGAAACCAGAACAACACCCTTTTTTCCCAAATTGATTGCGGATGCCCCCCCCCCGCGCATTACCAGCCGCTAAAGGGACAAATCCTATCTTTCTCCTTGTTTCCGGGGAGAAATCCAGAGATGTGATTGGCTGCCAAAGACATGTGGGTGCAAGCACTCAGCTGGTCTCCCTGTGCTGGAACAACCATTGTGTGAAAAAGTGCTACGATACAAGTAAGCATTTTTGGGTGGAGGCAAATGGGACACCCCGTTGCAATAGCAAAGCAACATATCAGCAGGTCTACATACCTCCCAAGTGTCCCTGATTTGGAGGGACTGTCCCTCTTTTGAGTCCATGTCCCCATCTCCTTCTTAGTTCTCATTGGTTCCTTCTTTGAGGTGTAACATGCAGATCTACATCAAGAAATGATTAAGTGGGTTATTTACAATGTTTATATTGTTTTAACTGTTATAACCTATCACCTATCCATCCCTCAATAAGGGGGTATGGCCTAATTTAACAAATGTCCCTCTTTCCTGCCCTGAAAAGTTGGTAGGTATGGGTCTGGCCACTAATGTGCTCATCTATTCAATTTATTTATAGCATTCAAAGTAGTTGCTAGAGGAGTATGACTCTTTGCATGTCCCCAATGTCAGCTCAAATGTTTTTGCTTTGTCTCAGTTTCATCTGGCTCTTTGTCAGGGATTTCTTTATACTGCATTAGGCGCCATGCGCCTTAGCACCCGGTACTACAGCGCCCACACTAGTGCTGTGTATTTTATCATAAATATTGGCTTGAGCGCAAGGTTTTGGGCCTTCAGCAATGGCGCTATGTCTCGTTCTGTGCTGCATTCATTTCTGTCTTAAATGTGGCGGCCGCTTTCTAACTTTCACACCTAGCTTTCATTGGTCAAAATGCTATCATTGACTGCTTCCTTTCGGTTTCACTTTGCACACTTACGGTTTGCCTCTACGGTGACAACATGCCCCCCCCCCCCCCCCAGATGCAGGAAAACCTGCAGCCTCAACAGCACTTCCAGCGGCTCCGATGCTGCCTGCCCCCCCGGGGAGAAATCCAGAGATGTGATTGGCTACCGAAGTCATGTGGGGGCAAGCATTCAGCTGGTCTCCCTGTGCTGGAACTATCATTGTGTGAAAAAGTGCTACGATACAGGTAAGCATTTTTGGGTGGAGGCAAATGGGACACCCCGTTGCAATAGTAAAAAAATAAATATTCAAATTATTTATAGCATTCAAAGTAGCTGCTAGAGGAGTAATACATAAGTAAGTAAGGGAGCCATCAAAAAGCTGTTTGTACACATACATTTTTTACACACATTTCTGCACAATCCTATATGCTTAATAAGGTTAAACACGGGATAAAGATGGGACTGGCTTGACGTGGCTGCTCTCTTACATATGTATTGCAATGCATGTACTTTAACATCTCTGTATTAACTAAAAGTCGCTCTTGTGTAAGCTAGCTAATTTTTCATCAGATTAAATGTGCAGGAGGTACATTTTTCTGTACAAGCAAGTATAAGATGGACCATTGCCTGTATACAAGCAAGTAAATGCACTTTTATTGTACAGGCAAGTATAATATGGTGCAAGTAGAATTTGGCATTGTACAGGCAAGTATGTACAAGCATATTATGAGAAGCAACTGGGCAGAAATGGTCGCCCGGCTTACATATGCTTAGCAATACATAATAGTATCAGTTTTTAATCTAAATTTTGTGAGCGTAATTAAATAAATAAAAAAATAGCTGCCTCAGCTTAAAGAATTATATAAGCAAGCACCCAGACCTGCCCATAATTTAAAGCAAACTAAATCCAAAGCGACAAGCCCTGAACTCTAAAAGACTCCAGGGCTGGCCGTTGGCCTTCACCTGGGGCAAATCAGGATGCCCCGCTGTGTGCACCAACCCCCCCCCCCCCCCGAGTCGCTGCAAAACTCAAGTTTGCCCTGGACGCCCAGGCAATGTAAACAACGCTGGCCGCATCTCCGGCATCTTTAGGGTGAGGCACGCTGAATATGTATTGCTGGGGACAGGAGCGCACCTTTGTCTAAAGGGAAACTGGGGATGGGACTACTTCTGCTTCCTAATCACCAAGCTTGGCATGTAATCAGAGCCATTTTATCAGATGAGAACTTGCACATGCGCCTTTGAAAGGGCGGTCAGGTATGTTTTACTGGGGATCGGGGGAGCTTTACATAGCTCAGCATCCCAAAATGGGATGCCCCCAGGGCAAGAAATAAAACCTGGGATAGTGAAAATTGCAGGTTTGGTTCCACTTTAAGGGACAGTTCATGAAAAAAAATAAATTAGTCCTCACCTTTTTCCCCTGTAGCGCTTCTGTCCTACTCTGGTTCAATAAAACCTACTAAGTCCTGTAACCAAGTGGTGAGCAGGTGGAACCCAGATAACCAACAAATTGTGATGTGCCCTCCATTTATCCAGAACAAACAGACACCCGCTATGTAAATCCCTGCTGGTCATCCAAATATTGGGATTAGTTTTCACAGCACATGCTCCCGCCTAAGGATGCAGGGGAAACCTCTGCTCTCTCTCCCCATTGTAAAGAAACTTACAGGCTGATTCATTACTAGCGCCAGGTACCAGCAGATGAGCGTCTGTAGCGAAGCGCTTAGAGCGACCGCTAGTAGTCGCTGTGATGGGCTATGGGTTGCTGTTACCGAACGCCTCAGTCGCTGGCCGGTATTGATGAATATGTTGTATGTGAGTCACTATAACACCAGTACAGCGCTGTATGGGAGCGAACGGTAGCGCCAGCTCAGTGCGACCGACTCAAACCATATTCATCAAAAAAACAGCCTCACACAGCACCGACGCTCAAAATCGGTTCGTTGTAGCCCAGAGTGCCAGAAGCTGTGTGATTAAAGTCTGTTTTTGAACACATATCCACTAGTAACAAAGCGAAAACACATGGAATGACATTGTTGTAACACTGTGATATTAATAATGCCAGACATGTAATGACAAATTCTGCATAAAAATATAAAAAATAAAAAAGTTTCAAAAATGACTTTTTCTAGGCCAGGGGAGGTCACACAATGATTTGATTTGATGATTAAAGAGAAGAAAAGGAACGTCCATTGAAATATATGGGAGAGCGACAGGTAGCGACGGGTAATACCAGGTGCTCTGGAAGCCAGAGCGTCGGTGGTATACACTGAGCCGTCTGTGATGATGGATCGGACACTACGTGGCTGTTAGAGTCGCTCACCGGAATCGCTTTGATAAATGTGGTATTGCCCGGTGGTCAACGTTCTCTACCTCGCGCTACCTGACGCTGCCAGTCGTTACCTGATGCTATGGCTTGATGAATAAACCCCAAAGCCATTTGCACATGGGAAAGGTCCCATTGGACCTGGGAAAGGTGAGTGAATACTGGAAACCTGGGCGGGTCCCAATTCGGGATGCCCGGGGGGGTGATAAGGCTTGCAGGTGGCCCTATAAACTTTTAGATTCCAGGGTAGGCCACCCCAGGTTTCTGCTTTAAAGTAGACCAAAAGCCAGGTTTTTCACTATCCCAGGTTTTTATCTGTCCCTCTGGGGCTTCCTGACGTGAGATGCCCTGCTGTGTGGAACCATTCGCCCACCTTCCTTACTTTTTCACAGGCCCATGGCGCAGGCATGGCTCTCCTGCAATCAACTTCTTTGGCTGTGCACATTACATACATTCCAAAGAGGGACAGTTGGTAAATTAAGCCACCCCCCTCATTGATTGATGGATAGGAGATGGGTGTAAGTTACAATAATAAAAACACTTTAAATAGGAAAATTAATCATTTATTTTTGCAGATCTGCATGTTACACCTCAAAGGGGAACAGAGAAGAACAACAAGGGACACAGATACATGGACATAAAGAGGGACAGTCCCTCCAAATAAGGTACAGTTGGGAGATATGATATTTATGTGCGGCTGGAGAAGTTGAATGGAATCCCTGCCCCCACACAATCGTGTGCTGTGGTGAGGTTAACTCTGCTATGATGCATCTCAATTTGAGGATTGGCCCTGTCATGGTGTATTCCAGTTTGGGTAGAGTTAATCAGATGGCCCTGGATTTTGGTCCACTAACCCCTCCACTCCAGAGCTGTAGCTAGCTTCTTTTGCGCCCGAGGCAAGCCCAGAAAATCGCGCCCCCCCCGCAAAAAAAAGAAAATGTTATATATATATATATATATATATACACACACACACACACACACACACACACACACACACACACACACACACATATATATATATATACACACACACACACACACACACACACACACACACACACATATATATATACACACACACATATATATACACACACACATATATACACACACACACACATATATACACACACATATATATACACACACACACATATATATATACACACCACACACACACACACACACACACACACACACACACACACATATATATATACATACACATATATATAGTATACACACACACATATATATATATATATATATGTACACACACACACACGCACATACATACACATATATATAGTATACACACACATATATATACACACACATATATAATCATCCCATCATCCCAATATGCAGTTTAGTATGTCCCCATATATATATATACACACATATATATACACACACACATATATACACACACACACATATACACACACACACACACACTCCCTCTAAAAAAAATCATCTTTTTTTACATTTTTTTTTAAATATTAAACAACTCCTTACCTTCTCCTCCGCGGTCCTCTGGTCTCTGCTGCAGTCACGACTCACGAGGCTCAGGTGGGTGGAGCCTCTCTCGCATGTCCCGCGCCGGCATTTCTTCCTGGAGGCGGGCGGCGAAGCAGCTGATTGGGGAGTTATTGGGTCGGGCCCGGCGGCCGGCGGGGGCACTTCTTGGTCGCACTGGCGGCGACCCCGCGGGCACGCGCGCGGGAGCGCCGCGGGCACGCGCATGCGTGCCTGTTAGCTGAGCCTGAATTAAAAGTTTAAAACTGACACTGACAGATGATGGGGGGGGGGGGGGGAGCGGGGCCGGGCTGGAGGTATGTGCACAGAGCGGTGGTGGATCTGCTTGTGCTTGGCAACCTGCGGACCGCGGACGCGCCCCTTTGCAGCAGAGCTGTAGCTGCGCCCGAGGCCAGTGCCTCACTCGCCTTATGGCTGCTACGGCTCTGCTCCACTCCACAAAAAACTGAGTAGACAGGTTATGCGCCCCTCCTGAAAAAATTCTGAACCCCCAAACTCCCCCGGACCTGACCCAACTGGGCCAGACCCGACCAGACTGAGCAGAGCAGCACAGAGATTGTTGCTTGACGCAACCACCGCCATCCTTTCCTCTCCGGCTACCTACTTCCTGCTCTGTCATGCACAGTGCTAGACGGGGAGAACATTCGTCCCTGCCACGCACAGAATGCTTTGTGCGTAGGGGTGGGGCGGCCATGGAAATTCTGGTTGGACCAGAGCAACTAGCAGTGGTGGTGGGGGGGTTACAGGTAGACAGCTGGGGACTAGAGTGGACCCCTGTTGAAATGGTTAGGGACCGCCGCTGGCAATCATGGGCCTGCCAAGCTTGTGCTGGCTTAATCAAGTGTGTCACTCTTTGTGGCCCACCGCAGGATCCTCCGATTCTCCGGTGGGCCAGTCTGAGTCTGTTTAGATTGCATTTGGATGAGTGCCGCCTCCTACCTTTTTTTGTCCACATGGCTTAAAGTGGTAGTCCCGTCTCCCAATCACTCCGACCTCCTGCAGAGGCAGGGTGGGGGGTTTACAAGAAAAAAACAGCTTACCGCGGCCAGGTTCCTGCGCAGTTCTCCTGGCCACCATCTTGGACATAATGCACAAAGCGGAGCGTGGGTAATGGCGCTGGATATGGGCGAGCTAAGCTGTTTTTTTTCTTGTAACCATTAGCGCCAAGAAAGGGAGGCAGGACAAATGGCTGATTGGAAGACTTGGCTTCCACTTTAAAGTATCCTAATTTTTGTAATCCTAAATCCTAAAAAGTCCACAGGGTTAACCACACTGTCTATCTGCAATGTTTTATATTAAGCACAAATCAGAAATAAAGCTTTCCTATAATCTGCAGTGGAGTCATGTCTGCTGCTCTATGAAATAAGTAAAAAAAAGACTGCAAGTCCTGTGGCAAAGGTTTAATCCAGACCAATATCCTGGAACTGTTGTTAAAGAAAGGTAGCAAACATTTTGGAGCTTCCTCTCCCAGCATCTCAGCCATGCTGCTGCCTGGATTCAACTGACATGACTGACGATGCAGTAACAGGAAACAGGAAACGCAGTAACAGGAAACCTAGCAGCACTTCCTGTTTGCAGGTGGCCATCTTGTTTTCACGATTTACTACAGCAAGAATTAGAAAAAGGTAAATGTTATGTGCAGCAATCTAAATTGCCCAGGGGAGGGGGCATATAACCACTGTTTGTTGTGTTGGTTTGGTTTTTTTGACTGTTGGTCCGCTTCGGAACAGGAACCCACCCTAACCCATCAAGATAAAGCTGAACTTGATGCAGCTTAAATTTGTTTTTTTAGACAAAGCAGTAAAACCTTCTGATACAATCATTAGATATTTTTCCTGTACTTTGCTATAGCGCATACGATCCCTTCTTTCCATTGTGTAGATCATTAGCTTATACTTTTATGTTTTGGGCTCATTGCCTTATTGATCTTTCCTCAAGTGGTATCCTTAAAGAACACAGTCTGTTCTGTAAAGCTAGTAATTAGAATATTCCTTAGACAAAGAGGCATCCTATAGCCTAAAATGACTGCAGGAGTGATTGCAAGCTTTCTGGAATGAATTATTTGAGTCTCCGCAACCAGCTTTGCATGGGCGTGGATCTATGTCAAGAGATAAGTCATATTAATGGGCTGAGCTCTCTGCCGTCATGCCTTGTGGAGAGGTTTCCACCTTAGCTGACCCAAAAAGAAAAGTTTGGAAAGCTCTTCACCTCCATTTATAATCAATAGTTTTTTTTTAAAGCAGACCAAAAACATGAATCCCCCCCCCCCCCGCACACCTTATTTATCATATTTGTGCTCACCTGGCATAATTTAGAGAAAGGAAACAAAAAATAGAGATCCAGTTTTTAAAGCAGACCAAAAACAAGGTCCCCCCCCTTTATCATATTTATGCTCATTTAGTGAAAGGAAACTTAATTCATCTCTGCTGTTTTAGTTGTCTAGCTGTATCCAACTGAGTTAAAAGATAGAAAACGTTTACTGTATGAGCCTTAACGGGGCCCCATTTAATGTGCGCACCAGGGCTGTGACGATTGCACGGGTTGATCAGACCTATTGATCGTTCATCTGATCAGACCGGCCAATCGTACCCCATGTGTGTCACCGCAATTGTTCAATTGGCAACACGCATGGCTATAAACTGCTGCCACCAGAGCACAAACAGTGCTCAACTCTATAATATAATACAGACCACACACAATACAATCAGATCGGGCGTATAGATCAACCCACAACCACTTCCAGGTGGGGGCGATCAAGCGTCCTAGGCAAGTAAGGTAGCCAGGCTCTTCGGAAATAGCGTGAGCTTTTTAGATCCTTAAGAGCATAAGTGACCCTCTGCTGTATTTTTAGAATTTATTTAAACAAACAGAAATACACAAAAACAACAAGAATCACGATGCAAGGTGATAAAAACAGAAATATAAAACACGGTAAATAAGATAAATAGCAAGTGATATAAAAAAATGGCAAAATACTTAGGTGTCTATCTGGGCTTGCAGTCCGATCAAATAAATTGTCCCCACACGCTTTCTGGTCTTATTTGCTTGGAAGTTAAAAGCAGCGTGTCACTCTTGATGGTCAGATCGAGTGTCGGAGAGCCCCTCTACCCCTTCAGCTCACCTTATTCCCTCTAACCAGGGGTCAGTTCCTGACCCCTCCTATGGGCAGAGCGATTGGAGTCACCCACTGTCTGATTGGTTCATATGGGATTCTCCATCTTTGGGTACCTGAAAGCTGGTCCACATGACATCCCCCATCTGTTCTGGGATTTCACAGGGAGGGGGATGAGGAGAACTTTCCATGGAAGAGGGCAGGATATGGACCTTGTATCTGCTCTCCATGGCTGGTTGATCCTGATGACACTTTGTTTATGCTTTGCAGTTTTATGAGGGGAGATAGTCATTCAAGGGGACCCTGTGTGCATGCAGGGGGAGTTTTATGGCACACAGGGGGGAAAGTTATGCAGAGCAGAGGGGTCAGCCAAGATATATATATATATATATATATATATATATATATATATATATATACACACACATATGTATTATACCAACCTACACACACAGAGAAATTACCTACACCTAGGATGTTCTGTCACAAGGGCCCCGTCACATTTATTTACTACTCTGCATCTAGGTTTTATGGTAGAAAAGTTCTCTAATCTGAGGCATTTGTGGAGTAGTTAAAAGCTGGTAACTACAGGCCAGTTAGCATCAAAAGACTGTCCAGGCAAAACAAACTACACCTAGCTTCTTACTTACAGGCTTTAACCATCGTAGTTCTGCAGAGCTATCAGTTGCAAGGCTGAGTGCACGCCCATCCAGCCTGCCCCCCGATTATTTTAGCGTCCACAGCTTATAACAAGTAGGTGGTGGACGCTCACGCTTGGGGCCTCCTGCTTCCAATTAGTGAGAGAGTCTGCTGCCTCATGACTGGAAATCAGTAGTGTGAAACAAGGGGCCTGATTTATCAAGCACTTCTGCCAGAGAATACCATTTCAATGGAAATTGAGAAGAGCAAAATATGATTTAGGCCCTTATTAATGAAGGGATAGCGTCAGGTAGGGCCTTGTAAATGAGAGGTAGCGACAGGTGAACGCCGGACACGGCACGCAATTGCACATTTATGAAGCCGATTCTGTTGACCGACTGGGATAACGCCATGTAGTGTCTGATTCATCATTATCCCAGCCTCAGCATACAGCGCCGGCGTTCAGCCTTGCATAGCACCAGGTATGACCTCTCGCTACCTGTCGCTTTCCCATACATTTCAATGGACGATCCTTTTCTTCTCTTTAAACAGGTTTTTTGTTTATTTATTTATTTTTTTAATCTCAAATAATGTTGTGACCTCTTCTGGCATACAAAATGCCATTTTTTCAAAAAAATTTAATGTTTTATATATTTCCTCAGAAATGACATTACAGGTCTGGCATTAAAGTGTTCGTGTTACAATGTTGTTACAATGTAATTCCATATGTTTTCGCTTTGTTACTAGTGGATAAATGCTGAAAAACACACTTTAAACACACCACCTCTGGCGCTCTGGGCTTCAGAGAAGCATTTTTGAGCGCTGAAAGTGTGTGAGGATGTTTTTTTAATGAAAATGTGTCGGTCGCACTGACCAGTCGCTAACATGCACTCCCATACAGCGCTGTACTGGTCAAATAGCGACTGCTCACAATGTATTCATCATTACTGCACAACAATGAACTAGCAAACAACGGCCGAGCACAGCGACTACTAGCGGGCGCTCTGAAATGCCTGCTACAGACGCTCAGCTGTCGCTACCTGGCGTTAGTGATGAATGAGCCTGTTATACTTTTTCCAGCATGTTGCTGCATCTCTAATGTTTTAGTAAATGTGTTTCTTGCAGTGCAGCAACATGTGCAAGAGTGAAAAAATATATAAATGATATTTTGCACCACTCTAGTTTGCACTGGTGATAAATCAGGGCCGAAGTCAGCTAAGGAAGTGTGCTATCAGGACAGAAAAAGCCAGGAGCTTGTGTCAGGAGGTAAGTGTAGATTTATTTTTTTAGCTGGGCAGGGACATTAACATCTGTAGTGGTAAAAATAATAAAGCCAGTCATAAAAATGGAGTTAATTAACCACCTAGAAACCATCAAATTCTTGTACCCTAAGTATAGGTGTGGAGGCTGATTCACGCCAGATGAGCATCTGTATAGCAGCGCTTAGAGCGACCTCTAGTAGGCGCTGTAGTAACCTGCCCGGCATTGATGATGTGATGTGTGTTGGGCGCTCTAACAACAGTAAAGCGCTGGGGCGAGCGAGAGGTAGCGCCAGCTCAATGGGTCCGGCACTCGGTGCTCCACACCATATTTAAATGAAAACTACACACACACACAGCGTCAGTCTGTTTTTGAACACATATCCACCAGTAACAAAGCGAAAACACATGGAATGACATTGGGACAATAACACTTTAGTGCCAGACCTGTAATGGGAATTCTGCATAAAAATATAAAAAGTCAAAAAAATGTATAAAAGTGTCACACAAGGATTTGAACAAAAAAAAATGCCAAACACGCTATTTATACACAACCAAATGAAAGCCCATTGAAATATATGGGAAAGCGACACTGAGCGAAAGGTAATACATGGCGCTCTTGAACCTAGAGCAACGGCGCTATATGCTGAGCTGCCTCTAGTAATACATGTGATGCTACATGACGCTGTTAGAGATTTGCTTTCTTAAATGTGGTTTTGCGAGAGAGTGATCATGGCAGGCTACTCTTTGGGGGTTATTCATCAAGGGATAGCGCCAGGTAGCGCCTCGTAGCGGCAGGCAGCGTCTGGTGAACACTGGGCGCTGTACGCAAAACCACATTTATGAAAGCGAATCTGGTGAGCATCTCTAACAGCGCCATGTAGCGTCCAATGTATTATTACAGGCGGCTCAGCGTGTAGCGCCGGCACTCTAGCTTCCAGAGGGCCAGGTATTACCTGTCGCTACCTGTCGCTGTAAGGAATTTACCTCTGCCAGGGGGCCCACGGCGAGCATCTGCTGGGTGACGCGGCACTCAACGCAACGCTCCTGAGTGCGGCCGCTGCTCTGGCAGTCTCCCTCGCCCCTCTCTAGCTGTGCAGGCGCGCGTCCCACAGTCTGTAAATTTTGCCACTAGGAGGCGCTGTGCTGCGAGTGGCAGGCAGCACAGAGTGCTCCACACCTGATGGGAATCAGGGGCTGATCAGCCTTGCAGCCAAAACTGACCAGCCCCTGGATAGTGCCTCCAATCACTCACAGTGTTGTAAGTTGCACCAATCAGCACATACACTCCCCCCCAGGGTGGCCATTGGTCGATTCCCCAATAAATATGGAGTCAGCCAGCACTCAGTGCCCGTGATAGTCGCTTGTGATTAGGGTGTGTTTCTGTTAGTTGTTATCTGATTCCGACCCGGCTTGATCGACCATTCTTGTCTGCTGCCTGTACCAACCTCTGCTTCGTCTGACCACGAACCTGCCTGCCCCTCTGGATACCCCGCGATCTCTGACCTCCAGGCTTGACCCTTTGGCTACCCCTGACTACGCACCTGTCTCATCCCTGTACTCCGACGCACCCTCCGGATTGATTACCTATGAACGACCTTGTCTTCGGGATACCCTCATGGTTCATCGGCCTTCACCGTAAGCAGCCATCCTTTGCGCCTATTAAGACCTGGGGGCAACTAACGCCAGGTATCGGCAGATAAGCGTCTGTATAGTGGTGCTTAGAGCGACTAGTAGGCACTGTAAGCGGGTATCGGGCACTGTTACAGAGCGCCTCAGTCGCTGTAGTAACCTGGCCGGAATTGATGAATGTGATGTGTGTTGGGCGCTCTAACACCAGTACAGCGCTGCAGGGAGCGAAAGGTAGCGCCAGCTCAGTGCGACCGACCCTCAGCACACCATGCCAAAAAGCTACACACAGCATCGGCGCTCTAAATCTGGTCGCTATAGCATAGAGCGCCAGACGCTGTGTGATTAAAGTCTGTTTTTGAACACGTATCGACCAGTAACAAAGCGAAAACACATGGAATGACATTGTTGTAACATTGTGACATTGTGTCAGACCTGTAATGATAATTCTGCATAAAAATATAAAAAGTCAAAAGGTTTCAAAAATGACTTTTTCTAGGCCAGGAGAGGTGACAGTTATTTGAGAGAAAAAAAAACCCTGTTTAAACAGAAGAAAAGGAACGTCCATTGAAATGTTTGGGAGAGCGGCAGGTAATACCTGGAGCTCTGGAAGCTAGAGCGATGGCGCTATACGCTGAGCCACCTGTAATGATGAATCGGACGCTACATGGCGCTGTTAGAGTCGCTCACCAGGTTCGCTTTCATAAATGTGGTATTGCGTACAGCGCCCGGAGTTCACCAGACGCTGCCTGTCGATAGGAGGCACTACCTGGCGCTATCACTTGATGAATAACCCCCATAGATCTAAATTTGATGACACGCTGCTATTATGTATGATATATATATATATATAATTTGTATATATTAAATATTATATAAACACAAACTGAACTCTTTTCTTTAAACTTTTAAAAGCTTAAACCCATCTTTCTTTCCTTCTGATGTCATGTGCAAATCCCAAGTCCATTCTGTATATGAAATACAGCAATAATAACAAAATGATGAATGTGATGTTTCCACCTGAGAGCATCTCTGTACAATACCAAGTTGTATCTTGGAAGCATTGCATTAAAGTGGACCAAAACCCAGGATTTTGACTTAGGAATTGGTCCCCGCTGTGTGAAACCCCTCAGATGGCCCAAACTAACTCACCTCCTATGATGCCTGCGCAGCCTCCTGTCCAATTTGCACGGTGTACCCGGGTGCGCTGGCGGCCGCATCCTCGCTACCCTCAGGGAGCGTGCCCATGCTGGCCATTCACATATCCCCAGCGTAGGTACACGCCCTGCTAGAGGTATAGCAGGGAGCAGCGCCGCGCACACATATGCCATTGGAGGGGAGAAGGTGAGCTTACTAGGGACCTGGGGGATTTTACACAGCGAACCTAAATCTTGATGCCCCGGGGGGAGCAAGTGTGCCTACCCTGGAGTCTTATAGACTCCAGGATGGGTTTTGGTCCATTTTAAAGCTTCTTTGCTTTTTTGCAGGATAATTAGTAAAACATTTTGTTTTAGAATTGCTTATCAATAAATGTTTCAACCCAATCCAAGTTAAATATTTGGTTTAGCTTTTCCGCCACTAAATCCAGTAGGGGAGGATGGGTTTCTGCCACCAATGTAGAATTGCTTTCCTGGTGGCAGCTGCCCACACCGCCAATATTTATTTAGATTTTGCGAGATTTCTCTATTGGAAGGATATATTGCAGAGTGTGAGTGCTGGGTGCATCGGAGTCTTATTTGTGGTGTAACAGGAACTGGTTTTACTGGAACATGAGTGTAGTAAGAGAAGGTCAAGTTACATGGTGGATAAAACAGACAGGAAAAAGTCATAGAGATCACATCAATGTACAGGAAACACAAAATGTAGTAGAGAATGTATGTGTGTATGTGAGAATGTGTATATCTACCCAAATATCAGATATTTGAAACAGCACCCTCTACTGTCATAAAGGTATCTTGCATTAACCTAGCAATATAGATGCAGATCACATACTAAGCTAAGCTGTAAGCTGTTGCACAATATCTCCAACAAGATATTGAAGATCATCTATTTTAAACAGTTTTACCAGACTTTTCTAATAAGTCTTAGGGCTTTATTCATCAAGGGATAGCGCCAGGTAGTGCCTTGTAAGCGACAGGTAGCGGCAGGTGAACGACACATTAATGAAGGCGATGCTAGTGAGCGACTGGAACAACACCATGTAGCGTCCGATTCATCATTACCCAAGGCTCAGCGTATTACCTGTCGCTATCTGGCGCTCTCCCATACATTTCAATGGACGTTACCTTTCTTCTCTTTAAACAGGTTTTTTTTAATCAAATCATTGTGTGACCTCTCCTGGCCTATTTAAATACATTTTTTAAAACTTTTTAGATTTTTCATATTTTTATGTAGTCATGACAGGTCTGGCATTGAAGTGTTAATGTCACAATGTAATAACAATGTAATTCCATATGTTTTCGCTTTGTTACTAGTGGATATGTGTTCAAAAACGGACTTTAATCACACAGCTTCTAGCGCTCTGGGCTACGACACAATTTTGAGCGCCGGCGCGGTGTGAGGCTGTTTTTTTGATGAATATGGTTTGAGTCGCTCACACTGACCAGTCGCTACTGTTCGCTCCCATATAGCTCTGTACTGTTATAGCGACTCACAACAATCAAATTCATCAATGCCGGCAATGTTATTACAGCGACTGAGGCGCTCTGTAATAACGGCTCACGGCCGATCAGAGCGACCACTAGCGGTCTCTCTTAGCGCCGCTGTACAGACGCTCATCTGCTGTTACCTGGTGTTAGTAATGAATCAGCTTGCCCATGTTGTTCGATTTTTCACAAAGATTCAGGTGTATCATAGTCCCTGTGTAGAATCTTTATACTCATATATGTGTAAGTAGTATATGGCAACATTTTTGTTAGTTATAGCCTTTTAAAAGTGTTTCTGTGGCTAGATCTGGGAAGGCTTCTAACCATTTCCCCAATACATAGCATTGTTTATCCCACTATATAGGGCCAATTCAATGCCACGCGAATATATATTCTTATGACGCAAATATATATTCGCTTCAATACGAATGTATGTGCTATTTTGTTGTGCAGACAAATAAATTCTGTGCGTACGAAAATCATTTTTACATGCATGCGAGAAGGCATCGCACGCATCGCACGTGAAAAGGCATCGAAAGTTTACAAGAGCTTTGCAGCTGTGCGAACATGTCCAAGCAGTGAGGCCTATGAAAGGTATAGGGCTGATTCAACACCATGCAACATTACTGCTTTTAGATTGTATTATGTATTTGATTTTCTTGTAATCCATGTATTATTTATGTCAATTCAAACTAGTCTTTCCTTTCATCCCCTTTTTAAAAATGATCATCAATTTTTAACTGTTTATGTGTAATGTTTATTCTTTTTTGTTTCATGACATATAAATAATTTTTAGATATGTTTCTCTAATGTATCTATCTTTAAATTGTTATTTCTGCTTTTCTAGTGGCCTTTTAAAAAGCTACCGTGAGATACATTACCCAATACGCACCGCTCTGTGTTTCTCCTGTAGTCACCCAGGAGTCCCTCTCAACTTATCCAACATTTCCCCTGGAATGTGCCCAGCTAAACTATGCCCCCCCACACTTCCCTGGCAATAGGGTTGATTCTACACCGGGTGAAAAGTGCTCTACTTTTAGGAGAGAAAACTGCCATTCACATTCTCCCCTAAAAAAGTAGTGTACTTTTTATCATGAATAGGCTCATTTATGTACAATATACATAAATATAAGAATAAATATAACTATATACACACACAAAAAAAGGTGGCTGCATATGTGCGTTTGCATGTAAGCATGTGTTTAGGTGTGTAAGGGCCTTATTTATCAAGGAATAGCGACAGATAGCGACTGGGGAGCCGGCCAGTAAAGCCAGGTACCGCAACTAGAACGCCGGCTCCCCTCCACAATCACACATTTAGCAAGCCGATACTGCTTAGCGACTGAGATAGCGCCACCTAGCAACTCATTCATCATTATCCCAGCCTCATCCCACAGCGCCAGCGAACATCCTTGAAACGCGACAGGTATGACCTCTCGCTACCTGGCGCTCTCCAATGCATTTCAATGGCAGAATGTATTTTAATTAATTTTTTTATATATATATTTTTTTAATTTAAAAAAAAAATCCGTGAACACTTCTTCCTTTGAAAATGTATTTTTTTTGGGATTTAAAAAAAAAATTTTTTTTGGCAGAATTGATATTACAGGTCTGATTCAGGTTTGAATATTATTTCAAAATCATTCCATTTTTTTTTGGGTGGTTAGGGGGTTAAAAAACTACTTTTAACACATTGCCTACTGCGCTCTGGGATTTAAACATGCATTTCACAGCGCTAGGAATTTTTAAGGCTGATTTTTTAATGAATATGGTGGGTGCCGGTCGCTATGTCCAGTCGCTATCATGCGCTCCCATACAACAGCGAACCTGTCAAATAGCGACTCAGCATCTTGTATTCAACATTACGGCACACCCACTGAGTCGCTATCATCCACCGAACAATGGCCAAGCACAGCGACTACTAGCGGTCGCTGTCAAAATACCGCTACAGTCGCTCAACAGTCGCTATCTATCGCTATCTGTCGCTATTAATGAATCAGCCTCCCCGTGTAAGTGTTCTTGCTTGCAATGTGTGCCTAGCCTAAGTACATTAGTACATGAGTTGTCATTTTGAAGGTTGTTTGCTCCATAGCTACTTACCTGTTTTGAGAGTGATAGCACAACATACATGTGGAAAAGTCTATTTTCGCATGAGATAAGGCCACACTCACCAGGTAGACGGTGGAGAGCAATTTCCTCATACCTTGGCGCCTTTTTATCACATGAGAAGGGTCAGGTAAATTCTGAATTATGCGAACATATGTTTGCATGCATGCACATTTTTGTATGCAAATATATTTTCTGATGTGCATATGCAAATAAAATTAAAACGAAAAAATGGTGCTTAAAGCGGACCTTCACTCTAAATAAGAGTCTATCTTATATGTTTCCCACACCCTGTACATACAGATTGCTCACATTAAAAATCATCCTACCTGCATCTACTGCATTTTATAAGCCTTTAAACATCCAAGATGGCGGCTTATGGAAGCTGCCATTTTTGCAGGCAGCCTGCAAACAGGAAGTGCCTGCAAACAGGAAGTGACTGTGCTGCTCTGCATTCTGGGACTGCTGACCTTTCCCTGACCCCAGCTCTGCTCTGTCTGAGCAAAGCACAGCTATAACCCGCCCCCCTGTACCTTATCCCACTCTCCTCTCCTCAGTAAGTGTGATGCTTTTGAGTCAAGATGGCGGCGCCCGTATCCTAAATTCCCGAACAGAGTTGCAGCCCAGTGGGGGAAAGTATAATAAATTAGTGACTAAACATGTAAAATATATTAATTTTAGATGCTGAGGAATTGTTTTTTAAGAGTTTGGGCTTTTCATTAAATCATGGTGAAGGTCCGGTTTAAATTCAAAACTGAAAAATAGCGTGCGAACATGCATACACTCTCAAATAAACCGTCAAATTCTCACGGTGTTGAATCGGCCCTTATCGTTGGCCTATACTTGTTTCTCTTTCCATGACATAAGAAGAGTGGTTTCAAAAATCATGGGGGGTCCAAAATAGATTTTGGATAAAAGTTTTCATTCTGTAGGAAGGGTCGAAAGTGTTGACCTCTACTATTTCTTCGTATGTTATTAGTGTGTTGTTCGGGACAATCTAAGCACCTTAGAAGCTAATAACTTAAATACCCTTGATGCATTTCCATCCTGGAAGCAAAGATTCTGGGCAAATTGAAGAAAGAGAGAGCAATGCCCATATAGCTTACACAGTTTATGCATGGCTCTCCAGCCCCAAAGTAAGAGCTTTTCTCTAAAAGGAAGGTGTTCCTCTTTAATACTTGGATTGCTGTTTTTACTGCACACAAGTCTAGAAAAAAAGAAAAAAAATGGAAAATAGTCTTTTAATTGGCCAAAAATCGTTTTTATCCATTCTATAACATATCTAGGTAAACATGCTATGCTTTCTTTTTATTCAGCCAAATAATAATGTATCTATCTTAAGCTAAATAAAATAATAATATAAGGTCAGGTTAAATAGACCATGTGCTGTTAAGGCTGCACACCCCTCTCTCCTCCCTTACTCATTCATTCTGGGAAAATTCTGGGGCCTACATTGAAGAACAGCGAAGCAGCAACACTGGGTGAAGTAAGCTTATATTACTAAAAAAGTGTTACATGATCAATCCCTTTAATTGTTTTGGCCATAAAAGGTATAAGAATAAACAAACCTCCTATGGGCTTAGCTGGTCAGCTTCAGTCCTGACAAGTGTCATTCCCTGAGCGGCCTTAGTGTGCCTCTCTGCTTCTAGTCACATGGGAGCAGGCAACCTCATTGATTGGGTGCAGGGTATGCAGTATGTAAGTGTCCACTACTACCACTGGAATTAGCAGTGGATTCTCAGATTTGTGGGGAGGAGCAGTCAGAAGGACGCTTCGGAGTGCATGGACAGTCCCTTTAATGAGATCAGTGGTAGGTCATCCTCCTCTTTTCCGTTCCTGCTTTATTACACTTGAAATTATGTTAGGGCTGGAAAGGATTGGGAGACTTTCCCATTAAGGTGCCGGGTTGCCTGCTGCTTTTGGCAGTGTGGAGCACACCCAGGTAAACCATGAATATATTACCCTGCCATCACTGCAACCCTATGGCAAAATGTAATGTTGTACCGAGTATAAATCGAAATTTACTAAAAACTTTATTGATTGATCCGAATCCTCTGCAATGACCCGTTTATTGCCGTATGATCTTTCCTGCCACTACCTTGTATGTTTGTTGTAGCTACATACAAAGTTTAAGTTCACACTTGCTTGTTTTCTGCAGACAGACGCTGCTCATGTGGAGGCTGATTTAAGACCAGTGCCACGTATTGCCAGCTGAGTGTCTATGTAGCAGCGCTTAGAGTGGCCGCTAATAGACACTGCAAGCGGGTGTGTGGCGCTTAGAGGGCTGACAAGTGGTGCTGTACTATCCTGTCCAGCATTGATAAATGTGATGTCTGGAGGCTGCTGTAGAAGCGCTCTCCCTGATTCACTGCAGAGCCAATCGCAAACGCTAGGTGGTGTCCCAAAGTCAAAGCGCCCAAGACTACGCTACATCTAACAGGATAATGCTGCAGCAAACGATAGGTAGCACCAGTTAACTGCATCTGACACTTGGCACATGGAATGACATTGTTTTAACACTGTGACAATGACACTGTAAAGCCAGACCTGCACATACAATTCTGCATGAAAAAAAAACAATAAAAGTGTTTGTTTGCAGGGCAGAAGAGGCCACACAATGATTTGAGCCAAAAATGTTCCAGTGTACTTTGGCAACACGCTATTTATAAACAACTAAATGAAACACCATTGAAATGTATGGGAGAGCGACACTGAGCGTCAGGTACTACATGCCGTTGCTGAACCTAGAGCGCCGGCACAATAGGCTGAGCCACCGCTAGTAATACATGTGACGCTACATGGCGCTGTTAGAGGCGCTTACCAGATTGACTTTCTTAAATGTGGTTTTCCCATACAGTGCCTAACATTCACTCGACGCTACGTGGCGCTACGTGGCACTACCTGGCGTTATCGGTTCTTAAAAAAAAAAACCCTTTGTCAAGTCCAGACTATTCAAAAGTAATAATAGTCTGATCAGTAGAGAGGGTCTGAAAATAGACTTTGACTAATAGACTATGATGTTTGGTTGACAAAGTCGTAATTGTAGCAGGATGATTGTCAGGGCAATAGCATGTTATCTTTACAAAGCTCAGCTGATGAGTAATGATATATTCAAAACTAATGATAAAAGGCTACCTACCCATGTAAGTAGCAAATGATGCCTTTATAGCTTGCATGCAGTTTTATATGCTTTAATACACTTCTGTTTGTGCAATGCAACTGGCCTAAAGCAGAGCTTAGGTGCCTATTTACCCTCATGCAAAATGGACATCTAGCCGAAAAAAAACACATACACAGCATAGTGATGTGCATGCCCGCCGGGTAACCTTGATAAGCTAGTCATGATCATGGGTGGTTTGGAACGTGGAAGAAGTAAGCATCCATATGTTTACTGGGAGCCAAACTAGCTATCCCGAAACAGGATGTCCCCATGCTGCACTGTTTAGAGGAAGTCCAGTCAGTTTTAAATGAAGTTCCTATTTAAAGTGGATAACCAGTCTTAGTTGGTGCTCAAACCTCAGTTTTCAAGAATTTATTAACAATGTTATATGAAAAAATGTTAATAAATGACCCCCTAAGATTCACTATTAGTGGTCAGTGTTGCAATGGTGTCTTTCTAGCAAAAGTATACTCGGGAGTAGATTCACTTGGTAAATCTTGGAAAATTCCGAGTGCTATGCTAAGAATGCGTACAATGTAAAACAAACACTTTACAATAAATAGACGGGGAAGGAATGGACATTGCATGGTATTTTAAATACACAAGTCATTATTGTGATTTGGAATACTTTATGCCGAATTTTAACAAAATAAATCTTGTATTTAACTTTTCCCCCATCCCTTAAATCACCAATGTACTCTGAAGTGTTTTCACATATGTAAAATGTGACTTAACAACACATGTTGATAAAAGGAGCTTTTAGGTTTGGATTAACAGACTACTGGCCCATACGGCCACCCTGTTGGCCAGGATCACACATACTGAACTGTATGTCTGAAGCTGCCCCTGCTAATGGAGACACATTTTTAGACATTTGGAAGTTTGTTTTCTTTCACAAGAACTGTTAGCGGGTTAAATTCTGCACCGGATTGGGTTTTGAGATGAAGGATTAGGAAGCTGATTTTTTTTGAACAAACATATCAATTTATGGGGTTCTCAAGAAAGAGAACTTAGGATGAAGCAGTCTGTAAAGGCTCTTGACTAACAAATATATAAATTATTAAAATATATTGGAATAAAATGTGCCGCACCTATATAACTGCTCTACCACAACAACCCTCCATTTGTGTTGTGTGATGAGTTGGGTAGGCTCTCAAAACTATGTGCACAAGCAATCATTGGTGACTAGTGATGGGAGATTCCGAAATGCAAAGCTTGGGTACGTACCGAACTTTGCGAGGTCAGATTCCCAAACCCGAACACAGACTTCAGCCAGAAGTCGTATTGGAGTTCGGCACTGTGCTGGCAATAAGAGTATTCTCACTCATGGGGAACGGCGGCCATTTTACTATGGCCCTGGGCGTAGACCAATTCACATGCCGCCACTGCTGACAGGAAAGGGGGTTGCGCGGGGCTTAGGTAAGCTTCACAGCAGCGCAGCACGCTTCCTGTTGCACAGTTCCATTAGTGATAATCAGAATGTTCCCATTGAGAAAATTCCAAAACCCAGTGAGGTGCAAGTCTGTCAAAACTCAGCCTATTCAAGAACTACAGAAGCTCTTAAAATCATTTCAATAACCCTCCACACTTTACATAAAGGACTGTGAAAAGTAAAATGAACATTTACTTACTAATAAGATGGAACTAAAGTTTTCCGAAAAAACATAAATAGATAAAATATAAATATGTACACAAAAAAGAATGCTAAAATGGCTGCTGGTAGTCCCCCCATATTGCTTCACTTTAAAAAAGCTTCAGCTTCCTCTCTAAAGTGGCAAAAAACTCAGGACTGTATTTCCTTGGCCTGTGCCTCGGGCTTGTCAGAGCATTAATGCCCCTGAAGAGCGCACACCAGCCACAAAGAGACTATCATAGCTTGTGTATGTAGAGGAGGGGTCACAAGGGGTTATATGCAGTCCACAGCTGCTCTCGGCTGCCTATCTGAATAGCTGGGGCGGGAGCTTGCACACAACACGAAAATGCTGGGGGTGCGGCCACTTGTGCTCCCCATTGCAAACAGTCGTTTGCCAAATGACATGTCTGATTGGATGAGAACATGCTATGGTAAGCTGTTACTGCCGATCTGGGTGTTTCACACTGAGAGGCATCCCCAATCTGAATGCCCCTGGAAAGGTGATTGGAGGGTTTTGTTCTGCTTTAAATACATCTAGAATAAGTATCTACCTTGTTAGAAACAATCTACCTCGCACATGTAGAACTGGCCAGAAGCATGTGATTATCTTAAAACATAGCAGAAAATGTTTTTTTTTTTTCGATTTTATTGTGTACTGAGAAAAACTCTCAGAGGTGAACCTCAACAAAAAATAATAGGGGTTCTAAAAATCAACTGGATGACCTCCTTAGTCACAGGCAGTGGTCATGCTGTGTTTTAGTTACTAAAACTTTCCATGCTTTGACTCATGCCTAAATAGTAACTTCCCCACAGTACAGAGCAAATAGAAATGGATTATAAAGTGCAGTTTTAAAGGAACAGGAAGAATCTAAAAATAAGACACACAGATTTCGATTATAAATAATCCCTATAGCACTCTATAAATATATCTGCTATAGATGAGCACCAGGAGCCCAATGAATAGTTACAAACACTTTTGAATAGGCTTATTTTAATGTGTTTGATTTCCCCTTAGGAGGCTGTTAAGAAAGATATTTTATTTTAGTTTATTGGAAAGATTCTGCAGAAATGGCTCGTCACAGATACAGGAGAATTTCCCCTTTCCCGTGTACTGAGGGAGGCATCCTGTTCTATTCATTGTGCATTCATTAAAACAATATCATCAAATATTAGATTTGAAAAAATGTAATTGTGGCACTAAGAAGAAGAACAATGGTCAATGGTTTATTGTTTTTAAAACGTAAAAAAAAAAAGATTCCATGACCGGCCGCTGGCTTTCCTCCAGGGCATCCCAAAATCCCTGATCTAGCGTCGCTTGCACAGGCTCGTGTCTAATGATAGCTGGCCACTATCATAATACGGCAGGAGGCTCTCATTCTTTTCAATTCACATAGGCTGCGGCGACTCCCCATTATAGTCAATGAGAGCTGTTTGCCAAAAGATGTAAACATAGCAAACGGCTCTCATTGGCTGAGCTCCCACCATGCGCCATTGGACCGAGGAGAGGTGAGTTTAACTGGGTGAACTGGGGGATTTCACAAAGCGGGGCCTCCCAATTGGAATTCCCCCGGGGAGCAGAACAACACCCGGGAAAGTCAAACATTTTTTAGAATTATTCCACAGTTTCCACGATTTCCTGATGTGGACTTTACAGAAAACACTGTGAACCTCTGACAATCTTTGCTTCTGAGTAACTCTGCCCCTCTAACTTGCTATTTTTATACATATGTTGTTTCACTTAATGAAAATAGGACCCTCCAGCTGTTTATTTCTAATTAATAACTCGCTTTTTTTTACCCCGTTACAACTTATTTGAGATTTGTTGCTGACATCAATTTATAGATGATTTCACTTTTTTTTTCACAAAATAGAAAAATATCTAACTTACAACTTCTGAAATGGTTTCTAGGTTCTACTGTGAATAACATATGGTTATATGGGATTTCCACATCATTGCATTCTTGTTTTCTTTATTTTTGTTCAGTGGATATATATATTTTTTTCCAGTGGATGCCAGATGAGCGGCTCTCACAAGCTGCCATCTGCACCCGCACTTGTCAGTCAGCTCCCAGTTGGTGGGTCCGCGCAGCACGCGGTATATCAAAGCCAATGCGGCTGTGATGCCTAGTGCTGGCTGAGAATGCTGCAAAACAGCTGCTTTTATGAAAAAAAAACAGCGCCTGAGTGAGCGCTGTCCAAAGGGCATTTCAGGTGCCCTGTGTCTGTAGATATCCCAGCAGAAGCCGCATGGACGGCGAAACGCGTAGGATCTACTTGCCATTTTTCAACACCTTGTCAGTTGGAGTAAGGAGTTCCCTGGCGGTGAGGATCGCTGTCTTTATTCTGGATTTGTTAAAGCGCTGATTTTAATGTTCTTTGTGAATGCATTTTATAAGATTAAAGTGTTTTATGCTTTTAAGACATACTACACTAGTGTGGTTTCCTTGTCTTTTCCCCTCTATGCTACCTTGGGAGTTTGTGGAGGAATAATAACTAGGAAGGATACACATTTATTTGTATTCCTGGAGGTCGCCCTGCATGGAGTTCTGAACACCTGGCTTACATGGGAAGACATATTGAATGCTTTGAGCCTATATGTGATTAAGTGGTGCGTCTTTGCCCACAGTATATCTGGTAAGAGTTTTGTGTGGCTGGTGGTGGTTTCACTTAAAGTGGACCAACACCCAGGATTTTGACTATCCTGGGTCTTGGTCCACTTCGGTGGGGCACCCCCGATCGGGGTGCCCCGCTGTGTGAAACCCCCCCTAACCCCCCGAAAAACTCACCTCTCCCCGCTCCCAGCGCCGACGTACAAGGGGAGAGCTGGGACGTCTAAGCGGCGGCGGCCGCCGCCGCCTCCCTCGCGTCACTTTTGACGCGCGCGCCCCCGCGCCGGCCATTCGCAGACGGCCGGCGCGGAGGCGCGCACGCCTACAGGGGCGCGAGGGAGGCGGCGGCGGCCGGCCGCCGCCGAAGATAAGGTAGGTGAGTTGGGGTGCTTGGGGGGGGTTTCACCCCGCGGGACACCCCGATCTCGGATGTCCCGCGGGGTGGGGGGTGATCGGCCCGGGAATCTTATAGATTCCCGGGCCGATCACCCCAGGGTGTTGGTCCACTTTAAGGTTAAGATTAAGAACACGCACCGTGGGACACGCTGGATTCACAGATTTATGAGAAAGCTCTGTGTTATACTTTTGACATTTTTGAACTTGCATGTGTTTAAAGGGATTTTGCACACATTGAGCTTATTGTTATTGTTATTTTTATATTGTATTGTGCGCGGGTATATTTTGTTGTTTATGTGTCTGTAGATAACCCTGTTTTTATTTTTTTTTTGGGGGGGGGGGCTGGGAACTCAAAAATTCAGGAATTGCATTAGGGACACATGGTTTGCACAGCCCAAGTTTGCAATACAACACAAAAGTTTAAAAAATACTTCCAAATACAATTCCAAACAGTCCAGGGACCCCATGGCACAGGCACCAGCCCCCCCCCCCCAAAAAAAAAAATGTAACAAAAGTGGCCAAAATAATTCGAACCATTCAAACCCATTGAAATGTAGGGAACTCAGTGCTGGCGTTGTTGATAGATGGGACACTACTTGCCACTATCAGAGGTGCTCTGGATTTTTGACTTGATAACTACACCTTTTGCAATGGGACCTGGCACTACGTGGCCTTAGCATTTCTTAAATAAACCCCATCATTTATTTTTTTTTCTGCATGTTGCTGCAACGTTTTAGTAAATGTGCGATGCTGCAACTTGCGTCAGTGTAAATAGAAAATTCGAAATGATACTTCTCACCAGTCTCATTTTCACAGATGTGGCATATTCTGGCAGATAATTATTGATAAATCAGGAACCTTGTTAAACTTGCTTTAAATAACCGGCAAGCTAGAGGGGGTTATTTAAGAAACGCTAACGACACGTAGTACCACGTAGCATCAGGTGAACTCCGGGCGCAGTATGTGAAAACCATATATATGAAAGTCAATCTGGTGAGCACCTCTAATAGCATCATGTAGCCTCACATGTATCACTAGCATTGGCTCAGTGTAAAGCGCTGGCGCTGTATGTTCAGCAGCGCCACTTAGCGTTTTAATTAATTATTTTTCTCAATTTTAGGATCAAATTATTGTGTGACCTCTCCTGCCCAGCAACCAAACACTTATATTGTTTTTTTATTTTATTATTTTTAAAGTAGAATTGTATGTGCAGGTCTGCCATTGCAGTGTCAGTGTCAGTGTTAAAACAATGTAATTCCTTATGTTTGGAATGTTCGCTCTGGTGCTGATGTATATGTGTTGAGAAACAGACTAGCTTGATACTAGAGCGCCCAGTTTTAGAGCGATGGTGCTGGTTTTGTGTTTGATTTTCTTAAATATGGGCTTCAGCGCCGAGTGTCAGACGCACTTAACTGGCCCTACCTATCGTTCGCTGCAGCGTTGTCCTGTTATATGTAGCTAGGTTATAGCTCCAGACACAGTGTGGCTACATAGACACTCAAATGGCAATACGTGGCGCTAGTCTTAAATTAGCCTCAAAAAAGTGAGTTCCTGGTGGCCAGTAACTGATCTGAATACTTCTATGTACTTCTAAAAGCTGAGGATTATGTCTTATCTCTGTACTAAAAATGTGGCAACGAAAAAAAAAAAAAAAATTAATAGTACACAAATGCACAAAACATAAAAACAAAATGGCTGAAGAAAGTATTCTAATAGTAGACTCCTCTTGGCACTGAACATGAGAACTAGCCCTGAAACTAGTTAAGCATATGGGATATGGGTAAATAGCACATAAATCATTTTCTTGAGAATTACTAACCCTGGCCTATATTTAGAGGAAAATAAAATGCTGACATATGGCAAAGGCTCAGGAAGGTCTGCTGCTCATCAGACATACGTAATTATATAATAAACATGTCTGTTAAGTAAACTCACTGCATGTACCCACTTCTCATACTGAACATTGTGTGAGAACTTGGTTTAAAGCCAGATATTGGAGCATATTTTTAAATTATGAAGTTGATAACACACTAAAGTACTCATTCAATGAGCAAATTATTTGTAATAAAGCTATTACATAATAATCACATTCTGTAGGCTCTAATGAGAATACAATTTAGAGAATAGAAGTAGAAATAGAAAAGTTTCTTGATAAACAAAAATAGGTAAATGCAAACTAGACTAGTGTTTAGAATGGCAACTTTAGTACATTGTTGCCATTGGCTTATTGCACTAGAAAGATTTAGAAAGCAATGATTAAAAAAAATAAAGATTAGTGAGCCAGTGATATTCATAAGTAATTGTAATTATCTTGGCACTGAATATGAGAACTAGTGATAAACAGCCGTAGACAGAGCAGTCACAGCCCCACTGGGGCTCTGTCATATTTGCTTGTGCACTGTATTTTCCATCTTTGTGCTCTTATTATAGGCAGAAAGAAAGCAACAGTTTTATCTTTAGGGGATAGTGCAACCAGAAACTGTTTTGATAAAAAAAGAGAGAATTAGGGCCTGATTTAGGAAGCTTCTGCACCATTTAGCGCCACTGCATCACGCTATGCCTAATTTAAGACCGGTGTGACAGTAAGCAGAATACATTATAAGGATGAATTTATGACTTTTGCCTTGTGCCACACACCCCGCTTCCCCTCTAATTCTTACGATCAGGTTACTCCACCAGCAGGTGACGACGTTGCAGGGAGAAGTCTTGAAAACGAGCCCCTTCCGGCCTATATATACCTGGGACCTCCCACTGAATCACCAGTTTTTTCTCTCTGCATGAAGCGACAAGACAGAAGAATGAAGTCTCCTGCTTGCAGGTAGCCGGGGTAAAATCCGGCATCCCCTTTTGGTCTATTTATGCCCAGTTCTAGTGTGTTTATTATGCTTAGTTAAATGGAAGCCTCCCAGCCTAGGCTGCGGGCTGGGCAAAGGTAGATGGCACTTTAGGTGCCTAGGAGCTTATCTCCTCCGCTCAACCCCACTTGTGGGGCAATGCGGCTATCCAGCTGGTGATCCGGATTTGGGATGCCCCTGTCCCGATGTCCCTTTAGGTCACCTTCTCCCGCTCGGCCTTCTCCCTTCGCTAGGGGGCGGGGCCGCGCTCTCTGCGGCCTCGCTCTGCGCGTAAAGGGGGCGTGGCCGGGACGCGCTGTCTCCGGGCCCGCCCTTTGTTTCCCTGGTCTCATTAGAGACCTGGATGCTGCAGCCGGTGGGGGAAGAGCTCCATGCGACAGAAACTTCATAGTTAAACGGCCCCACCATTGTGCACGTGGGGCCGTTCTTATGCTATGTGCTGCTTGTGCAGCGTTTTCTCCCTGGGGCATTTCTACTTATGGGGAATATTGTTTATGTCATCCTTCCGGGACTTTAATTACAAAGGGGCATCCCGGGTTGCTTTATGCGTAAAACCCTGGGTTGTTGCGAATACCACAAATTCACCATATGGAGGCTTCCAATGTTACCGGAAATGGCTCCTCGGGGCTATCCAGGTTGTGTGGGGGTTGTGGGGTTCCGCTCCCAGGCGATGATGTCATATTATGCGTTCCATGTGCTCAGCAGAACATTGCGCGCCAGTCCGTTGCTCCGGCTTCTGGCTCCTCGCAACTTCCGTCATCTCCTATCCCCCCCAACCTAGTCCGGACCTCGTGTGACACTGTCAAAAATGGGGATTCGCATTCCGAGGTGCATGTGTGGTTGGCCAACCTCGAGAAAATGATCTCCTCTTCAGTGGCTCAGAAGCCTACGGCAAAGCGGAAGCACCTTGCTCCGGCAGTACCTGCCTCGGAGGATGAGGTACCTGAATTTTTGGATTAATCCGATTGTCCCCCTGATGAGGAGGGGGAACTCCTTGGGGAGTCGGATGAGTCTGAAGACCAGCTATTGTTTGATACTGCTGGTGATCAGGTTGTGGGGGTGTCCCTTGACACTCCTTCCATTTTGGCTCAAATGTTTAAAGTTTTGGCCTTGGATCCGCCTGCGGTGGTCCCTCTGCCAAAAGGTGAGTTGTTTGATGTACCCCAGCCGCGTTTGGTGTTTCCCAGGCAACAGCACTTTGAGAAGCTTGTCCTTAAAGAATGGGAACAACCCACGCACCTGGCTGGAACTCCTCCTAATTGGGATAAGCGTTATCCCTTTCCGGAGGACTTGGTGAAGCTTTGGTCAGTGCCCCCCGAAGTCGATACCCCGGTGTTGGGGTTGACTGGCCCGGCTGCGTTGCACCTTTCTGGCACCACTACCATTAAGGATGGTGAGGATCGTCGGGTTGATCAATTGGCTCGCCATGGTTTTATCAGTGCCGGGTCGACACTACGGCCAATTTGTGCTTCAGCGCTTCTTTTGCTGGCGGTTAGATCCATGATTAGGGATCTGCTCGCAGATCTTGATCCCGCTTGTGATATGATTAGCTCTCTCAAGCAGTGTGAGTCGTTTGTTTCTTTTGCCCTGACTGCTCAGGACGATGCTAAAAGGGCGCTTACAGCGCTACCCTTCTTAGGTTTACACCTTTTTGGCGAGAAATTGGATGCTGTTACCAAGGATGGTAAGTTGCCTCAATTCAAGAAACCTCGTCGCTCCTTCAGGGGTGCGAGTTCCTTTAGTCCCTCCTTTCGAGGAGCCAGAGCGGGCAGAGGGGCTTCCCTTCCCTTTACCGGGGCTGTAGGTTGGTCCCGGGGAAGAGGTCATGGCCATCCCGGTCAGTCCTGGGGCGCCAAGCCCAAACCTACTGCTAAGCCCGCTCAGCAATGAGGGGCTGCCCACACCCGTGCGGGTGGGGGGACACAACTGCGACACTTCTCCCTGGTTTAAGGCCGGGAGTCTCCGGACACATAGATCTGGGAGGTGGTGTCGCCCGGTTACAAACCGGAGTTCAAGTCTCGCCCTCCTTCACGGGTTTTCCTGGAAATGGCGGTCATCCGGCCGGTGCCGCACTTAGAGGTGGTCCTCGATTTTTACACCATTCTCTTCGCAGTCCCCTAGAAGGACGGGTCAGCTTGCCCCGTCCTGCATCTGAAGTTTTTCAAACTTCCCAGGTCCCCCCTTGCTCTAGCCAGGGTGGTGTCCTTTCGGGGAATACGGTCGGATTTCGGTCAACACAGGGTGTTGCTCACTCAGTCCAAGGTTTGTCTGATTCAGGAGTTGGTTTGGATCCTTCTTTCCAATCCTCGGCCGTCTGTTCTGGAGCTGAGAGCCTTCCGTCTGGTTCTTGCTCTTTTGTCCCATCATGGTATGGGCCTTCTGGTTCAGCTACGCTCGGACAGTCAAGCAACGGTTGCTTACTTCAATCATCAGGGAGGGACTTCCTGTCTGGGTGCCCTCAGAGTGGAGTCCCTGATCCTGACCTGGGCGAAGGCACATGTTCCTTGTCTCTCAGCAGTCTGCAGTCCGCTCCGGTGGGGGATACCGGAGGTGGTGCTGATTCCCTTTCGTCACAGTTGCAGGCTCCCGATCTTTGTGTCACCCTCCCAGGATCCTCTGGCTCTGGCGGCGGAAGCCATATGCCTGAGCCGGGGGAACCCGGGTTTTCCTCCGATACTCATGCTAGGCTGAGTGGTACGGAAGCTGGTTCTGGAAAGGGTGTCCGCCATTCTCGTGGCCCCAAGAGGGCCAAGACGAGTGTGGTGCGCAGACATCGTTTGGCTGACAGTGAATCAGCTCATTCTGCCTCTTTGGCCCGATCTGCTCACTCAGGGTTGGGCTGTCTTACCCCAGTTTACCAACGCTGGTTTTGATGGCTTGGCTGCTGAGACCTCCATCTTGAAGGAGGAGGGTCTTTCTGACTCGGTTATTAAGACTCTGATCGCTGCCCGAAAGAGGTCTTCTTCTATCACCTACTATAGGACTTGGAAAGCCTATATCGCTTGGTGTGAGGTTAGGTATTTGCCTTGTAGGGTCTTTTCGGTCTCCAGGATTCTGGAGTTTTTACAATCAGGGCTGGACTCTGGTCTTCAGCTGAGTACTTTGAAAGGGCTAATACTGATGCCTTTTTTGTTATGCCCTGTGGGCCTAGGAAGGGTTTGGCGCCGGCCAAATCTTCCATTAGCAAATGGATACGTCAGGCCATTGTTGCGGCCTATTCTGCTAAGGGGAAAGTTCCCCCTTTTCGTATCACTGCTCATTCTACTTGCGCCGTTGGAGCGTCTTGGGCTTTTCAGCACCAAGCTTCTGTTGAACAAGTTTGTAAGGCCGCTACTTGGTCTTCTGTTCATACTTTTTCTAAGTTTTACAAGGTTAATGTGCGGGCCTCAGCGGATGCTGTATTTGGCCGCAAAGTTCTGCAGACTGCAGTCATTTAAGTTATGCTTCACCTTGCCTTTGGATACCCATCCCTTGCGGACACTGCTTTTGGATGTCCCGATCGTAAGTATTAAAGGGGAAGCAGGGTGTGTGGCACACTGAGAATAATACCATTTTGTGAGTACTCACCTGAAAAATGGATATTATCAGTGTGCCACACACCCCGCTTCACCCGCCCTTTTTGGTATCCTGGATCCTTTATATGGTGAAGCTTTTCTTTATTTTGAGGTTACCGTTGGATTTCCTGGTACCTTGTCTTTCTGCTTTTCAAATAACTGGTGATTGAGTGGGAGGTCCCAGGTATATATAGGCCGGAAGGGGCTCGTTTTCAAGATTTCTCCCTGCACGTCGCCACCTGCTGGTGGAGTAACCCGATCGTAAGTATTAAAGGGGAAGCGGGGTGTGTGGCACACTGATAATATCCATTTTTCAGGTGAGTACTCACAAAATGGTATTTTCACATTATAGAGCGGCACAAGCTACGCCAGTCAAAAGTGGCGCTGAAGCCTAAGCTACCATAGAGAACAATGGCAAGCAAAAGATTGAAGAGTTGTATAACAAGGTAATTGTTTGTGTAACATCGCATTTGCCAACACATGACGGGCAGGCTGATTCATCACTAATGCCAGGTAGCGACAGATGAGCGTCTGTAGCAGGCATTTTCAGAGCGTCCGCTAGTAGTCGCAGTGCTCGGCCGTGAGTCGCTAGTTTATAGCGACTCAGTCGCTGTTCAGTAATGTTGAATACATTGTGAGGAGTCGCTATTTGACCAGTACAGCGCTGTATGGGTGCGCATGTTAGCGACTGCTCATAGCGACCGACTCACACCATATTCATCAAAAAAACAGCCTCACAAATCTCTGGCGCAGAAAAATGCTTGTTTGAAGCCCAGAGCGCAGGAGGCGGTGTGTTTAAAGTGTGTTTTCCAGCATCTATCAACTAGTAACAAAGCGAAAACATATGGAATTACATTGTAGCAACATTGTAACATGAACACTTTAATGGCAGACCTGTAATGTCATTTCTGAATAAATATATAAAAAAAAAATGATAAAATTGTGAAAAACAGCTTTTTCAATGCCAGAAGATGTCACAGCACTATTTGTGATTTTTTGAAAAAAAAAATAAACAAAAACCCAGTTTAACCCTTTAAACGCCAGCCACGTAAAATTTACGTGGCTGCCTCTCCGTCAGTTAACCGCCAGCCACGTAAATTTTACGTGGCTAGCGTTCCCTTACCTTCCGGCCATCGGGGGGGCATCAGCGGGCCAGTTGCTGTGGATGCAGCTTGAAGGGAGTCCAGGGGTCAGGGGGAGGTGACCTGGGTGTGACCCAAGTCACCCGATCGCTCCCCTGACCAATCAGCAGGGGGCGCACGGCAGCTGTCATCAGCCGGCGCCCCCTGCTTACCTCATCCGGTGACGCTGGCGCAGCATGAGTGAGACCGACCGACCGTGAGTGAGACCGACCGACCGTGAGTGAGACCGATTTCCCCCCCCCCCGCTGATCAGCTGGCTTTACGTGAGCCAACTTCAAGCAGCAGGCCCGACGGCTCCCCGCTCACCCTTCCACGGCTTCCTGTCTGCCGCCGCCAGGTAAAGGCGATCGTTATGGAATGCTGCCATCCATCCATCCTGTCACCCCCATGCAGCCATCCATCCATCCTGTCACCCCCATGCCGCCATCCATCCATCCTGTCACCCCCATGCAGCCATCCATCCATCCTGTCACCCCCATGCAGCCATCCATCCATCCTGTCACCCCCATGCAGCCATCCATCCATCCTGTCACCCCCAATGCAGCCATCCATCCATCCTGTCACCCCCAATGCAGCCATCCATCCTCTCACCCCCAATGCATCCATCCTGTCACCCCCATGCAGCCATCCATCCATCCTGTCACCCCCATGCAGCCATCCATCTATCCTGTCACCCTCATGCAGCCATCCATCCATCCTGTCACCCCCATGCAGCCATCCATCCATCCTGTCACCCCCAATGCTGCCATCCATCCATCCTGTCACCCCCAATGCTGCCATCCATCCATCCTGTCACCCCCAACGCGGCCATCAATCCATCCTGTCACCCCTAATGCTGCCATCCATCCATCCTCTCACCCCCAATGCAGCCTTCCACCCTGTCACCCCCATGCAGCCATCCATCCATCCTGTCACCCCCCCATGCAGCCATCCATCCATCCTGTCACCCCCATGCCGCCATCCATCCATCCTGTCACCCCCATGCAGCCATCCATCCATCCTGTCACCCCCATGCAGCCATCCATCCATCCTGTCACCCCCATGCAGCCATCCATCCATTCTGTCACCCCCAATGCAGCCATCCATCCATCCTGTCACCCCCAATGCAGCCATCCATCCTCTCACCCCCAATGCATCCATCCTGTCACCCCCATGCAGCCATCCATCCATACTGTCACCCCCATGCAGCCATCCATCTATCCTGTCACCCCCATGCAGCCATCCATCCATCCTGTCACCCCCATGCAGCCATCCATCCATCCTGTCACCCCCATGCAGCCATCCATCCATCCTGTCACCCCCATGCAGCCATCCATCCATCCTGTCACCCCCAATGCTGCCATCCATCCATCCTGTCACCCCCAATGCGGCCATCCATCCATCCTGTCACCCCCAATGCGGCCATCCATCCATCCTCTCACCCCCCAATGCAGCCTTCCACCCTGTCACCCCCATGCAGCCATCCATCCATCCTGTCACCCCCCCATGCAGCCATCCATCCATCCTGTCACCCCCATGCCGCCATCCATCCATCCTGTCACCCCCATGCAGCCATCCATCCATCCTGTCACCCCCATGCAGCCATCCATCCATCCTGTCACCCCCAATGCAGCCATCCATCCATCCATCCTGTCACCCCCAATGCAGCCATCCATCCATCCTATCACCCTCCCATGCAGCCATCCATCCTGTCACCCCCCAATGCAGCCATCCATCCTATCACCCCCAATGCAGCCACCCATCCTGTCACCCCCAATGCAGCCACCCATCCTGTCACCCCCAATGCAGCCATCCATCCTGTCACCCCCAATGCAGCCATCCATCCTATCACCCTCCCATGCAGCCATCCATCCTGTCACCCCCAGGCGATCATGTGCTCCCTGGCGGCCGCGCTCGCACCCACCTGGCCTCCATCTCGGTCGGCTCTGACAGCCGGCATCTTGATTGGCCTCCTCGCCCTGCCTGCCCCGCCTCAGCCATTGGTTATAGAGCATTGCCAGCGCGGGACATGAGAGCAGGCCGCTGGACTCGCCCACCTGCTGGGTCAGGGACGTGTGACTGACTGAAGTGCTGAGGAAGAGACCCCGGAAGAAAAGGTATTTAAAAAAAAACTAAAAAAAAAATAGATGTTGATTTTGGAGAGGGAGTGTGTGTGTATATGTGTGGTTTTTTTTTCAGTTTGGTCACGGGGCTCCCGAGCGCATGCCCATAGTGCCCCATGACCAACAAGTAAATCTGGCCAGTTCAGTGGTTCCGGCGCCCTTCCCCAGGGGCATCCAGATTTGGAATGCCCTGGAGGGGAAGGTCAGAGACCAACCTCCACAACAACCAGTATAACCAGTGAGTTTCAGGAAGGCTTGCGTCCAGAAATCTTCAGCTACAACAACAAGCCTGGTACGCCTAGAATGCTTGAGGTGTGTACTTTCAGGGAACATGTGGTTTGTGGGGGGTATTTTAATTGAAAAGTGGTGTTTTGGTTGAAAAAGCGCAAGGTGCGCACTTTGTCTGCAGAGCAGGAAATTTCAAGTGAAATGCCCGTTATGCATACGCTTTGCTTTGGGGTAATTGGCAACCCTACCCTTGGAGGTAGCTATGCATGTTGGGTATTGTTCTGTTCAGGGGACCTTGCCATTTCAGATTTCATTAGTTTTTTTTGGTTAGCGCATGTTTTTTATAGAAAAATTTGGTCTTAATGCTGCATTTTTGCTATTTTTTTAGGGAAATCCAGTACAACCAGTGAGTTTCGGGAAGGCTTGCGTCCAGAAAGCTGCAGCTACAACAACAAGCCTGGTACTCCTTGAGTTGTGTACTTTCAGGGAACATATGGTTTGTGGGGGGTATTTCAATTGAAAAGTGGTGTTTTGGTTAAAAAACTGCAAGGAGAGCAAAATGGTGTATTTTCTTTGAAAATTAGCTCAGTCGCTCTTTTTAGTTTTACATGTCTCCTGGGCAGGAAAGGATGTCTACCAATACATATGTGGTACTGTTGCAATCGGGAGGAATAGGGCTTTTACACACAATATGATTTTCTGGAACAACTTGCATGTTTTATTAAGAAAACACACTACAAATTGTAAAAAAAAATTTTTGGGTTTTTTTTTTTTACATATTTTACATAAAAATATTTAAAAAACACTGTCAATCTTACAAACAAGACACTTCATGTTAAAGCCCAGACTGTGCTGAAAAAAACAATATATAATTGTCCAGGGAAATACTGGGAAATCTCTTCAAAAATCACAGTTGAACATGTGGAGCGCAAAATAGTGCAAAATGGTCTGGCAACAAAGGGTGACAAAAGCTCAAGGTAGGCTGGCGGTTAAAGGGTTAAAGAGAAGAAAAGTATCATCCAACCTGTGCAAGGCTGAACGCCGGCGCTGTTCACTGAGGCTGTGAAAATGGTGAATCAGGCGCTACATGCCGCTATCCCAGTCACTAAACAGATTCTGCTTGATAAATGTGTAATTGCGTGCCATGTCCGGCGTTCACCAGTCGCTACCTGTCGCTACCTGTCATTAACCAGCCACTACCTGACGCTATCCCTTCTTAAATAAGGGCCTGAGTCGCCAACAGCTATTGTTTTACAAATTGTAAAAATCACTACCTCCTGGTTATCAACCTCCACTGCATGTTAAAAAAATGATCAAATATGACATGCAGCTTCAAGAAGTTGGTGGAACAGACTAGTGCACAATTGATCTGTTACATTCTGAATAAGGGCTGATGGGTACATACACAGGCTGGCCTATAGAACGAAACCTAGTGCACCAATCAGGAATGGATTATGTGGAGGGCGCACGTCCCAGGGCCTCAAGGAGGCTTTTCAGTTTTTGGCCTGACAGTCCGCAGGGCCGGCATAGAAGTTATCGGCGGCAGTGGGGGCCCTCTGTACCTGGACAAGCCTTCTTTTGTTTTTGCAAACCTGCAGCCAAAGCCACTACAGGGCAGGACAAAATTCTAGATCAGCAAAGCCACCGCCAGCCACGCTACAGTGATGGGTGCGTGCAGAGCTTTCACTGCACATAAGCCAGCAAGCACAGCCACCCCCAGCCACGCTACATTGCAGGGAACGGTTTTCTGCTGGACCAGCTGGGTGACTATATCCCCACCCAGAATGGAAAAGCAGGGGTTCTCCCAAGCAACACGCACCTGCACAATGGTCGCACAAGGGACTCGATCTGACATCCCTGTAAGTAGGCAGTTGCCAGACAAACACAGATCAGTTACTTGGCTGGATTATTATTTTAAAGGAAAAATACTGTATCTGGGGCCTCCACCAGATTTTGTGCCCAGGGCCCGAATTAAATGTGGTGGAGGCCCCTGGGCACAAAATCTAGTTGAGGCTCCAGATTTAAGCTGATTATTTAAGAACAGACTTTTTGACTTGCAGCACCATTCAAAGAACACTCAGGAAAAGATAACAGCACCAAAGGTGATCCCACGACAGATGCTAATGTCATCAAAATTATGCAACATGATACAAAATGCCCACTTTATAAATCATGTTGTCTTTTTAAAGTTCACCTAAACTAGCCCACCTAAAATAGTAGATGGGGAGGCTGATTCATTAATAGCGGCAGGTAGCGACAGATGAGCGTCTGTAGCAGGCGCTAGTAGTCACTGTGCTCAGCCGTGGGTCGCTACTTTATAGCGACTCAGTCGCTGTTCAGTAATGTTGAATACATTGTGAGGAGTCGCTATTTGACCAGTACAGCGCTGTATGGGAGCGCATGTTAGCGACTGCTCATAGCGACCGACTCACACCATATTCAGCAAAAAAACAGCCTCACAAATTTCTGGCGCTGAAAAATGCTTGTTTGTAGCCCAGAGCGCAGGAGGCGGTGTGTTTAAAGTGTGTTTTCCAGCATCTATCAACTAGTAACAAAGCGAAAACATATGGATTTACATTGTAACCACATTGTAACCAATCAAAAAAAATGTGAAAAAAATGCTTTTTCAATGTCAGAAGAGGTCACAGAATTATTTGTGATTTTTTGGCAAAAAAAAAAAAAACAAACAAAAACCCGGTTTAAAGAGAAGAAAAGGTTCGTCCATTAAAATGTATTGGAGAGCGACAGGTAGCGAGAGGTCATACCTGGCGCTGTGCAAGGCTGAACGCTGGCGCTGTTCGCTGAGGCTGTGAAAATGATGAATCAGACGCTACATGGCGCTATCCCAGTCGCTAAACAGATTCTGCTTGATAAATGTGGAATTGCGTGCCGTGTCCGGCGTTCACCAGTCGCAATCTGTCGCTACCTCACATTAACCAGGCGCTACCTGACGCTATCCTTTCTTAAATAAGGGCCTAAATTGTTCCGCTAAACCCCCCTCATGTGATCAGTGAAATATGCTGCTTAAAGTGGACCTCCAGTGAAAAAAATAAACTTTAGTAAAGGTCTCCCTTAACCCCTCCCCCACCCCCACAATGATCAGTGGCATATGCTGTTTAAGAGTGTTTAACCACAAGCAGATGTTGTGGAATATATTTGTAGATGCTGTGATCCTGGACAGCAGGGTGTGCAATGCAATTTGACCCTCATAAGCACAGGGCTGGAGCTAAATGGTGACATAGAGGCTTGGAGTGCCAGTACATCATCATAAGCCTCATTAGAGCTTTCTGGGTGTTGATGAGTCATTACAATGGAGAGGTTTGTACGTCTGGCTAGTGATTTATTATTGCATAGAGATTGAAGGCACTTTTTACTGTAGGACAGAATTTTTCAGAAGCAGGGCTCTCAGGAGTGTAGGAAAAGATGGCAGATGCCATGCAGTTCAGGAGCACAACATCTGCAAATAACCTACATCACTTATATATACTTCTCTTGTGTTTCACAGCGTGACGTGCGCAGAAGGGGGGCTTCCAACAAACACTGGCTAAAAGCATGCCTGGCGGTTTATACACTTGTATAATTGCATTATGTGGAGCGGATAGAGTGAGTAATCAGAACTGGTTGATTAAGTTCCTGGCAGTAAAGAGTTGTGAGATGCAATGGTGTTTTAAGTCATTTTGTATTATTTTGGCTTTAGAATTTCTTTAAATTATAGTTAAGCCAGAATTTGTAACTTTTTATTGTTGCTTTCAATGTGTGTAGCAAACAATTGCAATTATTGGTTACATTTAAACAACATGATGTGGACATTTGCAATGGGGGGACAGACACTAAAACCCACCTAGAAAAGATCTGAATCAGCAAACCCTCAACTCTATTCACATTTCACCAATGGCACAGTGTTTTCAATCTTGTGAGGAGCCATGTGCCCATTTATCCCCCCACCCCCACCATTTGACTGAACCTGCTTTATAACCTTTATGTGAAGTATTGTCACAGGACAGTAAATCATGGTCAGGATGTTGTTGTCTAAGGGCCTGATTTATTAATTTTCCAACAGTGCACCCTTTTTCACACCACTATTTGGGCCATAGTAGAAACAGTGCACTTGTTTTTTGGCACAGTGTTTGGCTTAAAGTGGACCAACACCCAAGGGGGGATCAGATCCCTCCCCGCGGGGCATCCGAAATCGGGATGCCCCGCTGTGTGAAACCCCGCAGGACGCCCAGAAACCTTACCTTATCCCCGTTCCAATGGCGCATGCGCAAGCCGCATCTCGCGCTTCATTCCAGCAGGGCGGGCACCCGCGCCGGCCGTTTGTGATCTGGGGGCCCCGTGGAAGTGGACCAAAACCCAGGATAGTGAAAATCCTGGGTGTTGGTCCACTTTAAACTTGCTCACCATGAAATAAAGTGGCATAGTGTGCCTAACTAGTAGAGATGAGACAGCCTCTACATAGGATGCGCAAGTGTTGCGCCAATATGTTCTTATACATCCATATTTATTGGATGAGTGGCTCAGACTGGCGCACACAAACCACACACATGTGAAAAGGTTATTTATTTCTACAAAGAAAGAAAAACAATAGTGTTATAAATGCAACAGATGTGACAGACATGTACAACAGAGAAGTAAAAAAAAAAGCACCATAAACTACATTTCTGTGCTTTTCCCATGTCCCAAAAACAGAAAATGGGTTAAAAACAGACAGAATAATTTGCCCATTATATGTGCCAAAAAACAGGCGCATCGAAATACAAGTACTCATAACGGCATGGAAGTGGCCATCTTGCCACATACATGAGTCCAGCTTATGAAAATCCCAAACCCACGGTCAACATTGCCTCACATATCATTGCAATCCTCCTTTATTTCTAGTATAAAGCCATCAGCTGTGATGACTCATTGATCTGCTGCACAGCTGAAAGAATTATAACATTTTAGAAGATATATATGTTACACTGACTGAATGGTTTGCGGTAAATCCAGATTCTGCAGTGAACAGTGATAAAGAAACATTGTTGCAGCTTTCCCCTCACACACATAATCCATCTAGCAGCTAGTTATTCAGTGTGTTTATATAACATATTACAAAAGCTGTCTGTGTTTCTGAGGCATTTATCTCTCTGGTGTGGGCTGCTGCTGGCACAGCTCTCCCCTCATGCTTATGTGTGTGACAAGATGGCCGCTCCCATGCACTTCTGCAGCATTTATTCCAGAACATCTGCGTGGAGTTTAGCCCTCTAAAATTGTTTTCACTAAAGGGGGTTGTCAGGGAAGCAATTAACAATTTTTTTTAATTTTTGGTGCTTTAAGTTCCTATAGCAGCTCCCAGAGCATATAAGACTATATGCTTTTATATTTGATTACTGCCACTTAGGGGTTTATACTGCAAATTAGGGGTTTATTTAAGAATCTCTGGTGCCACATAGTGCCAGATGAACATGTGAATGTCAAGTCCCAGTGCAAAAGTTGCAGTTCTGTTATGTCACACAGTTTGCTATGGGGGTGATAGGGGGCTATGTCACACAGTCTGCTATGGGGGTGATGGAGGGCTCTGTCACACAGTCTGCTATGGGGGTGATGGAGGGCTCTGTCACACAGTCTGCTATGGGGGTGATAGGGGGCTCTGTCACACAGTCTGCTATGGGGGTGATAGGGGGATACTGTCACACAGTCTGCTATGGGATGATTGGGGGCTCTGTCACACAGTCTGCTATGGGATGATTGGGGGCTCTGTCACACAGTCTGCTATGGGATAATTGGGGGCTCTGTCACACAGACTGCTATGGGGATGATGGGGGATTCTGTCACACAGTCTGCTATAGGGTGATGGGGGGCTCTGTCGCACAGTCTGCTATGGGGGTGATGGAGGGAATTCTGTCACACAGACTGCTATGGGGATGATGGGGTAGTCTGTGACACAGTCTGCTATGGGGTGATGGGGGGCTCTGTCACACAGTCTTCTATCGGGATGATGGGGGATTCTGTCACACAGTCTGCTACGGGGGTGATGGAGGGAATTCTGTCACACAGTCTGCTATGGGGGTGATGGAGGGAATTCTGTCACACAGACTGCTATGGGGATGATGGGGTAGTCTGTCACACAGTCTGCTGTGGGGTGATGGGGGGCTCTGTCACACAGTCTTCTATCGGGATGATGGGGGATTCTGTCACACAGTCTGCTATGGGAGTGATAGGGGGCTCTGTCGCACAGTCTGCTATGGGGTGATGGGGGATTCTGTCACACAGTCTGCTATGGGGTGATGGGGGAGTCTGTCACACAGTCTGCTATGGGGATGATGAGGGATTCTGTCACAGTCTGCTATGGGGATGATGAGGGATTCTGTCACACAGTCTGCTATGGGGTGATGGGGGGCTCTGTCACACAGTCTGCTATGGGGTGATGGGGGGCTCTGTCACACAGTCTGCTATGGGGTGATGGGGGGCTCTGTCACACAGTCTGCTATGGGGTGATGGGGGGCTCTGTCACACAGTCTTCTATCGGGATGATGAGGGAGTCTGTCACACAGTCTGCTATGGGGTGATGGGGGATTCTGTCACACAGTCTGCTATGGGGGTGATGGGGGAGTCTGTCACACAGTCTGCTATGGGGGTGATGGGGGAGTCTGTCACACAGTCTGCTATGGGGATGATGAGGGATTCTGTCACACAGTCTGCTATGGGGTGATGGGGGGGCTCTGTCACACAGTCTGCTATGGGGTGATGGGGGGGCTCTGTCACGCAGTCTGCTATGGGGTGATGGGGGATTCTGTCACACAGTCTGCTATGGGGGTGATAGGGGGCTCTGTCACACAGTCTGCTATGGGGATGATGAGGGATTCTGTCACACAGTCTGCTATGGGGTGATGGGGGGGCTCTGTCACACAGTCTGCTATGGGGTGATGGGGGGGCTCTGTCACACAGTCTGCTATGGGGGTGATGGGGGAGTCTGTCACACAGTCTGCTATGGGGATGATGAGGGATTCTGTCACACAGTCTGCTATGGGGTGATGGGGGCTCTGTCACACAGTCTGCTATGGGGTGATGGGGGGGCTCTGTCACACAGTCTGCTATGGGGTGATGGGGGATTCTGTCACACAGTCTGCTATGGGAGTGATAGGGGGCTCTGTCACACAGTCTGCTATGGGGGTGATGGGGGAGTCTGTCACACAGTCTGCTATGGGGATGATGAGGGATTCTGTCACACAGTCTGCTATGGGGATGATGAGGGATTCTGTCACACAGTCTGCTATGGGGATGATGAGGGATTCTGTCACACAGTCTGCTATGGGGATGATGAGGGATTCTGTCACACAGTCTGCTATGGGGTGATGGGGGGCTCTGTCACACAGTCTGCTATGGGGTGATGGGGGGGCTCTGTCACACAGTCTGCTATGGGGTGATGGGGATTCTGTCACACATTCTGCTATGGGGGTGATTAGTATATTCCTACCCCATTTTGTACAGGGCTGTTACCCCTAATTTGCCCCTGACACCTGTAAAAAAATATTTTCATTTTGTATTTATTTTTTAGTTTTCTGTGATTATTTTGAGTACTTTCCCTACCCTACCCCATTTTGTGCATCTCCCTAATGTTCACGCTGATTTCGCCTCTGGCACCCATAAAAAAAATATTCATTTTTTAAATCATTTTTATTTATGTATTTATTTATTTTTTGTTTTCTCTTACTATTTTGAGTACTTTCCCTATTTTGTGCTGGGCAATCACCCTGGTGTCCCCCCGCCTCAATTTACGGCCCCTTAGCTCTTACTATTCCTATTTTACAGCAATTTTTGGGCCCCAAGTTTGGGACCTTATTGACTTCAATGGGGTTCAGATCAAGTTCGGGTACCCAAAACGAACTGGCCAAACTTGCGGAACCTGAACCTCTACAGGTTCGCCCAACACTAGTAATGTATTGAATGGCCCGCACAACTCAAAATAAGGACTATCCGTGCTGGCTGGGTGAGGTGGCACCCCAAATAGGGGACCAATATGAAATAAAGAACTGGACTTGCGGTCTCCCAGTACAAACCGCTATTACTCACCCTGAAATATAGCAGCACTACAGAATATATTTGAAAATAACACTATACTTTATTTGATAATCTCATAGACACATACATTTAAAAGAACATGATTAAAAATGGTAACGAACAACCACTGAAGACGGGTGGTGCAAGTGGACCCAAATTGGACTATACCTGTACTAGTAAACCAAATCAATAAGAGCATATATACCGTATTTTTCATCCTATAAGACGTACTTATTTTTCCCCAAAAGTAGAGGGAAAATGTCCGTGTGTCTTCGGGCGAATGTAAAAAAATAATGTAAACTCGTTACCGGCGCTCCCGCTCATTACCGCCGCTCCCGCAGTGTGGCAGGGCTGCCTGCCACACTGCGAGAGGCCAGAAGAAGATAGAGGAGTGCCGGCTCTGTCCCCGTCCCTGCTATTGCTGTCTTTTCCGGCAGGGATAGAGACAGCACCTGCCGCTCCGCCATCTTCTTCTGCCCTCCAGCTGCTGAATGGGAATAGGAGGGGAAATGCCACACTGCCTATGTGGGGAATGGGATGGGGGCATGCCACACTGCCCGTGGGGATGGGAGGGGGGAATGCCACACTGCCCATGAGGAGTGGGAAATGCCACACTGCCTGTAATGGGGTGTTTTAGCACAACATTTGGTTTAAAATATTTTTTTTTCTGATTTTCCTCCTCCAAATTCTAGGCGCGTCTTATGGTCAGGCGCGTCTTATATGGCAAAAAATACGGTACATTTGCAATGTGTAGTGAAATGCGCTGTAATTAATAAAGGACTATATCTCTTGTGCAAAAAGAAACATTTCCTATAGCTGATTTATACATAAAGTGCAAAAAAACCTTGTATAGGGTGCCACAATATTCTATTGCAAGAAACCCTGAGTTTAAAAAGTGCTAATGTGCAGCAGTGCTATGTGCAAATAAAGTGCTCAAAGAGTGATAATTGAATTGTATAATTATCAAAACGTTTTACCACCAGGTAACATGTGTCCAGGTCCACTTGAAACACCCGCTACCAATACCAACGCGTTGCGTGGCAAACCACTTTGTCAGCATCCTGCATGTGGAAAACTAGATCAGATTCTTCTCATCATGGGGTGGTGCTTCAAAGGCCAAGAGATCAGAGATCCTTGTGAGCCAGAAGGAAGGAAAGGGAAGCGATGCTGTTCCAGCTTAACCTGGTCTCCAAGTTTCTACAACAGTCTACCTCCCTAGGTAGATGGATGTTACCTGGCAGGATCTGGTAAATCATTGATTTTTGGAAAATGACAAGATCTGCTTGTTATTCCTGGTGGCCATTCCCACTTAGACAATAGAAACAATGCATTTTTAACACCTACATAGAAGAAGCCTAGGATAAATATTGCTTTCACATTCCTTGATGACTTTCAGCAGTGGGTAGGGAAGGCCAGGTGTTTTAGGTACTGTAGATGTTGATGCATTGCTGATGCACATGCTTTTCACCTATCCCAAACAGCAAATTGTAGAGCTGGTTGTAGAACTGGACAAACTACTTGGAAATGTCCTAGGGCCTTGACCCCACACAGGGTCTCAATTTTGGAGATGAAACTCTGGGAACAGATGTCTCAAGGGGCCTTTGCCAAGAGCCTTATAGTTTTTGCCAAACTTATAAATCTAATGGCAGCATTTGGACAGTAGGAATTTTGTCAAATTTACTCCAAATAGTGGAAATCCTCCTATTGAGCAACCAGTTGAAGTAAGTTAAAGAGGTAGTCAGCCTTGTGCACACCCACCCTGCTTACTACCGGTAAGCCTGATAAAGGGAATACAAAAAATACTCTGACCTGCAGAGGGACAAGCACCTAAATCCCTAGCAGGAGCAGCATTTCCTGGTCCCTTAGTCACCCAATCAGTGCAGTAGCAGCATGTCCAATCATTTCTAAAACGCCTGGGCCGCTATCTGCTATAGTCTGTTATAGTGGTCTACTTGATGAAACCTGTCATCCTGCAATAACAGGTTTACCATAAGCCACCTGAAGATAGCTGCAGGGATCCCCTTTAGACAACTTATTTAGCAATATATTTACATTTGGCAAAGATATTTTTAAACCCCAAATACTCTACATAATGGGTATCAGCTACCTAATATGAAAACTAAAATACAAAAGCTCTTTCTATGTAACCCCATGCCAGGCAATGCCATTTTTCAGTCGGTCTTTGGTTCCTTCTCAGCAGATTCCCATTCGTCTTACTCCCTGCAAATGGAGGAACTAACACAAGTTATTTTTGATGCATACCGGAACAGACAAATGTATTTTATATGATATTTTTGTATAACATGATCTGCTGTGGCTCAGTAAAAAGGCAGTTTGCCCTTGGAACTTGCATTATTATTTTTGGTTTGCAATTCTTCTGAACATTCTTATCAGACATTTGGGGATTTTGATTCCTTAAAGCTGAACCAACAGTCAACAAATGACTTAAACCGGATCAACACTACAAACAGTGCTCATATGCATTCCTCCCAGAGCAATTTAGATTGCTGGACATAAAAATGAATTTCCCTTTTTCTAACTCCTGCTGTAGTGAATTTTAGAAACAAAATGGTGGCTTGTGCATTTGCAGGCCACCTGCAAATAGGAACAGTGTTAAAAAAAAGTTTCAGCATGTCTCAAAATCTCTGCTTATATTTAAATACCTTCTAAATGAAGCCACTTTCTTCATTTTAATTCATGGGTTGTGGCTGTGCTGGGAAGAACATGTCATAGTGCAGCTTTATAGGTCTTGCACATGCTCTGCTGTAGTCAGAGACAGCATTGGGAACAAAGTGCTGAGAGCACTAAGGGACAGAATGGCTATTAGACCATTGTTTTGGTCTTGTAGGAGTGAAATTGAAAGGAGGGCATGTCTTCTACATGGTGCTGCAGGAAATGAAGTAGAAGCACATGGGACAGGCATTGTGGCCTTATTATTGCCGTTGGGTTTACAGTCCATATATTATGTCCATTATGTGATTTGAATCCCCCAAGCACAGACACTCCTGGTCTAAAATGCACCTAACCAGCCTTCCACTGCCTGTGAGTCCAGAATAAAGTAGATACGTGTGTGACACACCTGCCCCAATAGTAGGCAACACCCATTCTCAGAAACCAGTAAGTTTTTGAGCACCAGAGACTTTGCTGGCTGGAGGTGGTTATGTGTCTTTTTTACTTTGTTGCCTGGACAGAGACTTGATGGTGGGCGAGGGGGGGAGGGGTGCAGACATTGTGGTTGTATAGGGCCCAAAAGTTCCAGATGGTGGCCCTGTTCAGGGTACGCTTTAGACAGTGTTTACATTAGTCTAGGAATAGACATAAAATATAATGGCCATTAAACTGTCCATCAGGAAATAAAATACAGAATAGAGGATGTGTGAGCATTTAGAGACTCTGTAGGGACTGTTTTAAATGATTCCTTTAATTAGACCCTTACTTTAGCACCAGATGCAACAAAAACACAACAGCACCCTATAGGTTATGCAAAAACAATTCACCCAATAATTAGCATGACCCTTTTTGAAAGACAATGGCAATTTTTGCACCAAAACCAGCGTAGAGCAATACTTGCACCAGGTGCTGAATAACACCTCGAGATGTGCATTCTTGTTTCTGGAGTAAAAACTGCCATTCCCTCAGGGTCTACCTATAGTAGGTGCTGATTTAGCACCAGGTGTAAAAAGTGCACATCTATTTTATCTTTCACCTAAAGTGTACTTTTTGCATCTAGTGCCGAATCAAAACTAAAGACGTAAGGGTTGATCCATGATCAGTGCACCGGTGAGATTGCGCACGCTATTTGGAGTGTCAAGTTGCGCTCGGGCTGTCACCTCATTAATGGGATGTGCTTTAGTTTTAGCGTCAATTTGCACACTAGCGTTCGTCATTGCGCCAATTTGCGCATGAAATTTTTCGCTAACGTCCTTTTTTGCATACCAAACTGTCTCCGGTGCCTGACTTATGATATGTTTAGAGGGCAGAAAAGCATGCGCAAATGTGCAAAATTGAAGATAAATTTCCCCCAGCAAATAGGTGGAGAAAACTGCTCATTCTGCTGAGTAACAGCCTTATATCATTCCAAAAACACATGCCGCAGCGCCCTGCATGTTTATGTGTTTAAGTGTCAGCTGCAAGTTCTTTTTAGGGATTGAACCCTTTTTTTAGTTTGGGTTTCTACTAAAAAATGAAAAAAAAGTTTTCAAAAAATACAAAAAAGGTCCAAACAACAAAAATGTCGATATTGGGCTGCAAAGTTTAGTAAAAACAAAAACAATAAAACATTATGGTTAAATTATTGTCTTACAGCAGATAGTGGACTGGATGCATAGAGGGAGAAATAAACTCTGGGTACAGCTTTCCCCGGTTAATCCCACCTTGTTAGCGCGGGCCGCCCCCATCTCTAAACCACAAAGGGAGTCTACACCTTTCCTTGTTAGGCACTTCCTGGAAACTTGGGACCCCCTACAGAATAAGCACACACTGGTTCGCAGGCCGGGTCCCCTCATGCCAATTTTTGACAACCCTGCCTTCGAGCCCAGTCTTGGTTCCAGGAGGTTCCTCATATGGGAAGCTTTCAGTAACACCACGTTAGTACACGTTTTAGAGTCAGGAAAGATTCCCATGTTATCAGACCTAAGAGATAGTGCGGGAGACGGGTGTGTCTCGTGGCTCTTACACAGGCAGCTGCGCAACTTTATCATTACCAACAAGCTTTTAGAAACATCCTGTAGCCCATCCACAGAACTGGAATCCTTTATCACCCATGCTGAAACAACTCTTATATGTGGATCTGTATAATCAGCTCAATTTGAAAAAAGACGTGGTCGCGCCCGATTGATTTTGTCCTTGCATTTGCATTGATGGGATGCTTTTAATGATTTCTGACAATAAATGGATGTTTTATGGTAGTGCAGACCGGCATCATTATATTTTGGATTTATCGTGGTTGTGGACTAACCAGGTCGGGCACCCGATTTCCTACCGTTTGCTACATTCATCTATAATCAGCTCAATGTATATTCAATAAGTCAGAGTAAAATATTTGCAGTAACACATTATCCAAGTAAAAGCTGAACCAAAAACAAAGAGGAATAAGTAGAACGAAAGTAATTTCAAATTATTTACAATGAGATTCAGTACTTTTTAAAAATATAAAAAAATATTGCCAGAGTAAATAAAAAAAGTTTCCCCTCATGTTCCTTGTGTCTTCTGTGATGGGAGTGGCTGGGCTCAGTGATGCAAGCATGCTGTGTGCTTTGCATTTAGGTGAGACAGTGTAGAGGCTCTATCTTTTCAGGTCGGGTCCAGTACACGGCGGCCTCCTGTCTGGCCAAATTGAATAAGAGAAACTATGGGCCTTATTTATCAAGGGCTAGCGCCAGGTAGTGTCTGACTAGCGCCAGGTAGCGCCAGCTATCGGCGGCTACCGACTCCTGAACGCCAGGCGGCGGACACAATCACGCATTTATCACGCTAAATGAGGCTAGCGCCGGCGAGAGCGTCAGCTAGCGTGGGATTCATCATGTAGCCGACTGCAACGAACAGCGCCGCTACTAATCCCATCACAGCGCCAGGTATGACCTGTCGCTCCCTGGCGCTCTCCAATGCATTTCAATGGAGCAATCTTTAATTATTCATAATTAATTGATTTTAAGGTTTTTTTGTTTTTTTAACTGTCAAAAATTCTGTGACCACTACGGCAATGTTAGATATTTTTTTTAAGGTAAAAAAAAAAAAGAAATTTGTGCAGAATTGATATTACAGGTCTGATATTAATGTATTCATATTACAAAATGTTTAGAAAAACTTGTTTAATTTTTAAATCAAAAAATATGGTTTGGGGGTTAAAAACTACTTTTAAGCCATCGCCGCCAGCGCTCTGGGGTTTAAACAAGCATTTCACAGCGCGAGAATTTTTTGAGCGTGATTTGTTAATGAATATGCTGGGAGCCATTCCCTACAGCGCGGAACCTGTGAAACAGCGACTCCTAACCCCGTATTCAACATTACCGCACACCGACTGAGTCGCTGTCAACAAGCGAACAACGGCAAAGCACAGCGAATACTAGCGGGCGCTGTGAAAATCACGCTACTGGCGCTCATCTGTCGCTACCTGGCGCTATTAATGAATCTGCCTCTATGTCTAGCACCCGTGCTCCGACTAAAAAATAATTGATTAAAACTTAGCTTTTAATGCTGATCTCTTAAAAATGTTCCAATACCGATCCAAATTGCAATGGTGGAAAGAGGGGAACCCCTCGTGGAGATGCGTTTCGAGATTCACCCTTTAGTCTTGTTGTCTTCCAAACAAAAGTGGAGGTCCTGTGTATAAAGGACCTCTAAGGGCAGGGCGGGGCTCACGCATTATCATTTTATTCTTATATATATACAATAACCCAAACTTTCATTGATAATCACATAGAATATATAATAAGTCAATATAGTGGGCACAAATTATTATGACACTCCAAACCATCAAAATATAGATGTAAACACTATTATGTCGGCTGTGACGCCATATAACCACACATCGTGAGACATCATGTGAGCAGCGTGATTTTAATAACTAAGAGGCCGACAGATGAGTGCCAGTAGCGTTATTTTCACAGCGCACGCTAGTATTCGCTGTGCTTGGCCGTTGTTCGGCTGTTGACAGCGACTCAGTCGGTGTGCGGTAATGTTGAATACGGGGTTAGGAGTCGCTATTTGACAGGTTCCGCGCTGTATGGGAGCGCATGACAGCAAATGGCCATAGCGAACGGCTCCCAGCATATTCATTAACAAATCACGCTCAAAAAATTCTCGCGCAGTGAAATGCATGTTTAAACCCCAGAGCGCTGGCGGCGATGGGTTAAAAGTAGTTTTTTAACCCCCAAACAACCATATTTTTTGAAAAAAAAAAATGTTTTTACAAACATTTTGTAATATGAATAAATTAATATCAGACCTGTAATATCAATTCTGCACAAATTTTTTTTATTTTTTTTTTTCTTACCTTAAAAAAATATCTAACATTGCAGAAGTGGTCACAGAATTTTTGCCATTTAAAAAAAAAAAAAACATTAATAGCAATAAATTAGTAATATTTAAAGATTGCTCCATTGAAATGCATTGGAGAGCGCCAGGTAGCGAGAGGTCATACCTGTCGCTGTTCAAGGTCGCTCGCTGGCGCTGTGGGGTGAGGCTGGAATAATGATGAATGATTCGCTATCTGGCGCTCTGTCAGTCGCTAAGCAGGATCGGCTTGATAAATGTGTGATTGCGGAGGGGAGCCGGCGTTCTCGTGGCGGTGAGCGTCATTACCGTTCGCTCACCATTCGCTACCTGGCGCTATCCCTTGTTAAATAAGGGCCTAAGCTGGTTCAAAATGACTCACAATCAATGAAAATGCAAGACATTAGTAAATAGACACACTGATCTCATACCAGATTGTCCCAATGCCACCAAGTGCACCCACGCTGCTTGAAAGGCCCATAGCACTCTAAGGAGTAAGATAGAATGTCCAACCTCTCAGAAGCTGGAAGTAATAACACTTGCCAATAACAAGCCATGGGGCATGGCCTGCATGAAAATATGCCGAGATACGCCGGGAAACTAAAAGAGAACCTGTCATGTCACTTTTGGGTAATCAATTATTGTTATTGTTGACTATTGACTATTGTTAATTGATTCACCAAAAGTAATTGTGATCTATAGAATATTTTTTTATAATTCAATGAATTTACGCTACGTTCCTCCATTATGTGCAGTTATTATAGCTCTTTGTGGTATGAATACATGATAGGTTCTTGATTTCCTTTGTCTCGCCGTATTCTTATGCAGGGCACGCCCCATGGCTTACTATTGCACATGTTTGAAGAACTATTGGTTCCAGTCTCCTGGAGGCTGATCTTACTCCTTGGACTGCTTCAATATATACCAATGGGACTTTCAAGCGGCGTGGCTGCATTCAATGACATTGGGACAATCTGGTATGAGATCAGCGTGTCTGTTTACTAATGTTTTAATAATTTTTATTATTAATGGCTTTATTATTGGAATCACCCTGATGTACATAGCCACTCATATGATGGGTCACGAGGTGTGGTTACATGGTGTCATAGCTAACATAATAGTGTTTACATTTATATTTAGATGGTTTGAAGTGTCATAATAATTTGTGCCCACTATATTGACTTTATATTTTACATTATATTCTATGTGATTAACAATTAAGCTTTGGGTTTTTGTATATATAACACAATAAAACAATAATGGGTGAGCCCCGACCCTACCTTTATACACAGGACCTCCACTTCTGTTTGGAAGGCAGCAAGACTAAGGGGTGACTGAATTGCATCGCCGCCGAGGAGTTCACCTACTTCCACCATTGCAATTTGGACCGGAATTGGAACGTTTTTAAGAGATCAGCATAAAAAGCGGGGAGGCCGATTCATCAATAGCGCCAGGTAGCGACAGATGAGCGACTGTAGCGTGATTTTTTCAGCGCCAGCCAGTATTCGCTGTGCTTGGCCGGCGTTAGCTTGATGACAGCGACTCAGTCGGTGTGCGGTAATGTTGAATACGGGCTGGGGGGTCGCTGTTTCACAGGTCCAGCGTTGTATGTGAGCGCCTGACAACGAATGGCCAGAGCGAACGGCTAGCTTCATATTCATCAAAAAATCACGCTCCGAATGTGCTGTCGCTGTCCATTCCTTGTTTAAACCCCAGAGCGCTGGCGGCGATCTGTATTAACTAGTTTTTAACCCCTAAACAACCATATTTTTTAAATGTAACATTATACATGTTTTTAGAATCATTTTGTTATATGAATACATTAATCTCAGACCTGTTAGATCAATTCTGCACATATTTTTTTTTTTTTTTTTTTTGACTTAAAAATAAATCCTAACATTGCAGAGGTGGTCTCCGATTTTTTGACATAAAAAAAAAAAATTAAAAAAATAATACCAATTAATTATGATTAATTATAGCTTGCTCCATTGAAATGCATTGGACATCGCCAGGGAGCGACAGCTCATACCTGGCGCTGTGAGGGAATTTGCAGCGGCGCTGTTCGGTCCAGGCGGCTTCATGATGAATGCGGCGCTAGCCGTCGCTCTCGCCGGCGCTAGCCTCATTTTGCTTGATAAATGCGTCATTGTGACCACCGCCGGGCGTACTTGAGTCGGTAGTCGCCGTTAGCTGCCGCTACCTGGCGCTCGTCAGACACTACCTGGCGCTATCGCTTGATGAATAAGGGCATAAGTTTGAATCCAGGGACAACATGGGACTGACGCTGCATTAGGTAAGCTGCCAGGCAAATATTTTTAGAGTTTGGTCAATCCCTTTAATATATAACACCTACAGCACGCAGCTGTATCATTTTAGACTGTGCTGGAATTCTTAAAGTGGACCAACACCCAGGATTTTGACTATCCTGGGTATTGGTCCACTTCCCCGGGGCACCCCGATCGGGGGTGCCCCGCTGTGTGAAACCCCCCAGAAAGCCCCCAAAACTCACCTCTCCCCGCTCCCACGTGGCCGTGCCGTCCAATCGGCGCCGACGGACAAGCTGATTGACAGCAACGTACAAGCAGCTTGCCCGTCGGCGCCTCCCGCGCGTCACTCTTGACGTGTGCGCGCCCGCGCCGGCCATTCAGAGACGGCCGGCGCGGGCACGCGCACGCCTAGAGGGGCGCGAGGGAGGCGGCGGTGGCCGGCCGCCGCCGAAGACCAGGTAGGTGGATATGGGGTGTTCAGGGGGGGTTCACCCCGCGGGACATCCCGATCTTGGATGTCCCGCGGTGTGTGAGGTGATCGGCCCGGGAATCTTATAGATTCCCGGGCCGATCACCTCGGGGTGTTGGTCCACTTTAACAAACAACTAAAATGAAAAAGGGCCATTAGTCATGTGGAATCAGAAAAGCATATATGTGACTTCCAGTACTGGTAACTTTAGCACTGCAAAGTTATTTACTTGAATGTGGCTTCCTAAAATAACAAAACTGCCTTTGAATTTATGTGCTCTGGCAGAATAGTATTTATATTTCTAATAAAGACTGAGAACGCCAAGGACAAATGTTACACTAGATGATGTACAAGGCCATGTCCATGTACTAAATTAGGGTCAGATGATCTCAGTAAATTTTATTAGGAGGGCTTGAGTCAGGTCTACTGAGAGTGAAAGCACTGGTGCAGCTGGAGAGAAGTGTGGGAGAAGAGGAGGAAGATGTCCAACACCCCTTCTGGTTTAGTGTTCAAAAAATGCCATGAGTTCCTGACTTTAAAAGTGTCACATTCTGGCCCAAAATTGGGTAATACTCATGAACCATTATGTGCTATGTACAAACTGAGTTACTATTTGCCAGAAAGCTGTCTTTAATACTATAACCTGAGACCATTCTAACTGGTACTATAAAATAATGTTACATTTCAGCTGATTTTACATGTTATATTTTCTTTTCTTGTCGTAAGAAAAATCTACAAGTGATGTACATTCCTTTTTTTAATCGTATTGGAAATAGCTATATTTTCCCTGCTAAGGTGAGAAGCTCAATGGTAGAAGCTAAGAAAAAATGTAGTTTACTTTAGCAACACTGCCTTGCACATTGTAGAAATGTACTGGGCTGGTTTATAGTAATATAGTAATGTGTGTGTGGGGGGGGGGCTCTTTAGACTTCCTGACAATGGTTTGGTGCAGTGTTACAGTATGCAAACCTAAAGTGATTTATGACTTAAGGAGGATCAAGACCCACGCCCCGATCCATCCATCTTCCCCGGTCCAACGCCATGCATGAGAAGCAGCCGAATCCCTGCTACCCCTTTAGCAGAGCGCCTGCCCGCGCCAGGCACAGTCCCTGTTAGAGGGTAGCAGTGGATGCGGTTGCTGGCGCATTCGGGTCCACTCCCTTACGAAAGGAACTCTGCACCGTGGCATTTTTTCAAGCAGTGCACAGAGGGCAAGACACAGGTCATCTGCACGCTGTGCCAACAGCCACTGAAGAGAGGGAAAGCTGCTAATCATTTCTGCACCTCGTGCATGACCAGGCATCTGCAAACAAAACACAATATGCAGTGGCAGAACCATCAGAAAAACCTGCAAACACCTGAGTTTCCCTCAGCCTCAGCCTCCAGCTTTACCTCCCCAACATCAAGACCACCTGTCTCCCCCCAAAGGCAGGATGTGGGAACCACACCCGCTCCAGCACCAGCAGCAACAGCACCACTACCAAGCATGTCCACATCATCCCAGGGAAGCAGTCAGCTTTCCATCCCACAAACTTTGGAAAGAAAGCGGAAGTTGGGCCCATCTCGCCCATTAGCCTTGGCCCTGCATGTGAGCATTTCAAAATTGCTGACCTTTGAAATGCTGGAGACGGACAGTTTTAAAGATCTTATGGCGGCAGCTGTTCCACAATACGCTGTTCCCAGACCCACTTTTTCATAATTTTGGCAGGAAAATCATTTCAAATGTAACCCCGTTCCAACATGTTTAAAAATGTTTATAAAAAATGCGTCGGGTCGCCCCCCCCCCCCCCCCCTCTAAGCATTACCAACCTGGTGAACCAAGCATAGGGCGTTGTAATTACAAGGCTCAAGGGCTGCCCAGACGTCCAATATCCCTGACCATTACAAGCCCTTATGCCCTAAAGTATAATAATTACTAAATCATCATTTGCCCTCAAGGTCTGGTGCCTAGCACCAGTGCAGGTACTGTAGTATAAACTGGTATTGGGGTCCATGGGAACCCTTAACAGTTCAAAGTGAAAGTGTAGTAAGAAATAATACACACACGCTTTATAAAAAAACATTTTTAATCTTAATTAACTTACTTACCTTCCCCTTCCAGACTCCCATGCATAAATGTAAATATATGCCGCAGGGGTGTTTAAGGATGCTCCGGTGGCATTTAGCAAGGAGGGGACTCCATGATGAGCCTCCAGGGAGCGACTTATATACTAAGAGGAGGGGCCTCTCTGGAATCTCCCCAATGTCATTTATGATGTCACAGAAGGGGAGGGGCTTAAAGGATGTGTCCCCAGGCCACCTCTAGGCCCCTCCCATTCTGTGATATCAGCAATGACGTCAGGAAGATTCTATGGAGAACATGTCTCCAATTATGAAAGCCGGCTCCCTCACTTCAGTCCCTAGCTGGGTAGCGAGGATGAAAGAAGGGGGAACCTATGAACACCCTGCATCCAAATAGCCCCAACTACATGCTGGAGGGGGCCCCAAAGAGCCCAGAAGAAAGAAGAGGAAGACACTGCGGGACAAAGAACACCCGTCAGCCGATAGGGGACAGAAGATGACGGATGGGGATGGGTATCGTTCAAGTATAGGTCAAATTAAGGACAATAAAAAAATGTTTGTTGTCCTACCACATATGGAGGGAAAGCCTGCCAGATTTGCAATATTGACAATATAACTGAACTAAGAAGAATTGCCTTTATTAGGACTGAATGTATTTATGACCTTGATCTGAACCAAATTGAATCACCATCTTTGACCCTTGCTGAAAATGTTCTTTTTTTCACTTACTGCACTAAAATCAGCTGATACATTTCTTTCCAATAGATTTGGCAATTTTTAGAAATGACTGATCCGTGTAAAGTTAGCTTTAATGCTAATTAAATGGCTTAAACAGATTATTTTGTTTGGTGATATATTTTGGCATACAACTGAATGATACACTATAATAAGTAAAGCCATATGGAAAAGAAGACGGTTACAAACTCCAAAAGTGCACATCAGAAGGACAGCTGTTCTTTCTCCATTTCTTGGGAAAATATTGTCTCCTTTAGTACAGAAAGTTAGAGCTGAGTAACAGTAATTCTCTGGAGAAAACCACCCACAGCTGATCTCAACTCTGTTCTTCCCACCGGCTACTCCACTTTGTGACTGCCATACAGATGTAGTCAGAGTTCATCGGCGAGACAGGATGAGGCCCTGGTGACTTACTGACGCATGCATGGTCACTGTCATTTCTCACTAATACTGTATATGTTTTATAAAAAAGTATAACAATTACTAAATCTTCATTTACCCACAATAAACGTTTATCAGTGTAGTAAATAACTCTAAGCTTGTAGTAAACTGCAGACTGGGATCAGCAACGTTAATGGTTCTACAGATTCAGAAAACTGTAGCACAAGATTGTATGTGTTTTCAGCCATTTTATTTGATCTAAATACTGCTCATAGATAAAACAATTATCGGTGTAACTACAAATGAAAAGCAGAATTTTGCTGGGGCTTTTTCATGCTTGATCCCTAGCTTGAGGACTGAGGATGGTGTTGAGTTAGTGGAGGCCAGCAACAAGGATCCCAAGTTAAAGGAGTGTAAGCAAAGACCAGTGTTGAGGACATGAAGCATCAGGGACACCTTCTGTTGACTAAAGGGGAAGAAGATGAAGAGTTTCTTTAATTTATTATGTGCTCCTTATTTTATTTTGCCCTCCCCCGTGTAAGTAAAGAACTAGGTAACGTTTTTTTAGCTGCTCCCTCAGCAATTACTGCTGGTTATGGAGTAGAAGAGGAGAGATATACTTTTAACTATGAATGATGCAGTCTCTTTAAGCCATGTGTGCGCAACATGTGGCCCCTGACCTGCTGTGGGGAAAGGGGAAAGACAAATAGAACTGATTGTATGGAGAATAATGCAGGAGGGGCACATTGGCATATAGAAATGGCAGCAGGGCTTGAAGGAATGCATTGACATTGATTGCACACCACCAACCCTAAGTAAAATCTTTGTCAGAATAATTTTGTAAAATATTTTCTCTATTATAATTTTATGCTTAGTATTGGTGGGAAATTTTATGGGCTGAGTATTGGAAGCATGGTTAAGACTGATGTGGGACTGATGGGGGAGGGCTATAAATAGGTGTCCCATATATTTAGAGAGGTAAACCAATGTGAAAGTTTGTGTAAACAGTGGGTATCTTGATAGTTGTAGAAAATCTTCATTATGCTATTCCAAATGAAACATTTCTCAAACCATACATTGTGGTCAGCCACTAGGTTCCAAATAATTGAGGAGACCCTATTTAGTCAAGTTTTAGCACCACTGCTTTAAACTGACCTCCAGCATCTTGAATTCCCCCACCCTTCTGGCACTCCTTCTCAGCTAATCTGAATTCCGTTAATGATTAAAAAAATACTCACCTTGTCAGTGCAATCCCCCACTGACTGAAGAGAGCCAAGCCAAGCACACTTCCATGGCTGCTGTAGCTATAAAACCTTCAGTAATGCTTAATCACAGGAGGGTCACAGAACCTGCTGTTGCAGTTGTGGTTTCTGTTCCATTTGCAGTTCAGGTGCAATATTTAGACAGGTGTGAATGTAGCCAAACTGCAACAGAAAGCGCAACAGCTAAGATGTGAACCCAACTCAAAGCAGGGGTGGCCCTTTGGAGATGCACTGAATATATGCGTCCCTGTGGGATTCACCTGTTCTCAATACCCTCTCCTATTCCTCGTGCTTTTCTGTACCAGAAAATTGCACTTCACCCTGTATGTTCAGCAGGGGCAAGACCTGCAGGCACATTCATGCTATCGAGGGAGTAGCTACAGAAGTGCCTTCTGTGGCGGGGGGGGGGGGGGTGCTACCAGTTCTACTTTCCAGCACTACAAAGATGCGCTTTTCTACAGCACTGGAGTGCAGCTGCCTCAGATTACCCAGAGTAATAGAACTTGAAAGTGATAAGTATTTTTTTCTACTCTTGCGCCACCATTTTACTATCAGTGTAGAATCTCACAACATTTTGGATTTTAGGTATATTCTTCTGCAGGACAGTGATGTGTACCTATTTGTTAATTTTTAAAACATTTTTAAAAATACCAGATCATCTCAGCACCTTGAGGACATTCCTTTGGCACCAAAAATATATGATTTTAAAAGGGTGGACTTTCCATTTAAGCATCATTTTAGTATAAATACCAACAGTACAATTGTGACTGCACATTGTTCATGTGCAGACAACCCACTTGATTAGAGAGTCAAAAGATGCAGTAGGAAGTAAAAAATAATGCATAAATGTCATACATCACAATGTGGCCTAAATCTTTGCTAGTTTTGTGTCTCTGTATGTCTGAGTTTGGCTTACCAGTCTGTAACGCCATAAATGGGTCTCATAACAGGGAATTCATATCAACAAGATCTGTTGTGGTCCTCTTCATGCCTCACAAACATGCACACTACATCCTAGATAATTGTAAAGAGCTTTGTTAAAATGTGCTGTTTATCACCATACTTTTTTAACATCTTCAACAGTCAATGCTCTTGTACAATATTGTACGCATGATGAAAAATGCACTGTGTGAACTACACATCACCTATTGGGGATTTATCCTCTGAGAATTTGGGTGACAGCAGCAGAGATTAACCCCCCTAAAGTTCTGGATCCAAGTCTGACAATTACCTTTCGAAATGTATTTCAAATTAGATTTGCACAATTAGGTTGTATTTGTTCATATTATTTGTTTTCCAATTGCTCTGAAAGGCATGTATGACACTTTGAAGTATTTCCTGTCAAGCTTTCAACCCATTTCTTTTAGCTTAAACAAAATGTTACCCTTTTGAGCATCTTGATGTTTGGAAAAAGCTTTTGGCCATCAAAAAATAATTCCAGAAGTTCCCGATTCGGGAGAGATTTTAGGAAATTAAGACCAAATCAATTAACTCATTTACTAATTTGTGGAAATATAAAAGACTTAACTTGAAGTTTTTTCACCTAAAACAGGTAAAAAAAAAATAAAAAATTACGTTATTTACCACTGGCCACATGAAACAGCAATCTTGCCACATAAAGTGATGAGCTTCTCCACAAAAGTTTCGTCAAATGAACCCCTTTTGCCACTGGTCTCAGAGCTGCGCCAGCCGTAATGAATATGTTAAACCAAAAACTCTGCAAAAAGGTTTCTCATTACTCGTCCATTAATTCTGATTTGTGACACCATAAGCAATAAGTAATTCTGAATGTGTGATCTGATCTTGCTGATTCAGGAGCAGCGGTCAGTAACTACACATTAACTTGAGGTAATACATGGAAGCTATTCTTTAAATTACATTTTCTACTTATTAATATTTAAGCAGTACATCGACAGATACAGAAAAAATATTACTTACTTATTTATCATTACTGGTATTCTTACCTATATGATTTACGTTTTGCATCTTATTACAGCCAACAAAACACAGATCTAAAGCAGCCTGAAAAGACTTTAGGACCACCTCATATTGTCCCAAATATAGGATGCCCGGCAGTGTAAAAATAAAATCAAACCAGAGAATGAGCTGCAATATCTGTCAGGGTAAGTGTAATCAATAGATTGAGGGGTTTATTTAAGAAATGCTAGCACCACGTAGGACCACGTAGCAGCAGATGTTTTTCTGGCGCACCTCCAGAACGACAGGCAAAATGGGTAGCGCCTATCATAGCAACAGTTAGCTTTCTATTCATTAATGGTGGCTGGTGTTAGTAGAGCACCAGCGCTGTGTGTCCTGCAGTGCCACATCAGGCGCTCAGTGTTGTTCTTCCATACATGTCCATTGATTTTTCTAGTGTTGTTATTTGTACAACTTCTGTTTAGCGTTTTGCAATTTATTGTGGCGACAATCAACTAACAGGTTTGCTCGAGATGTATTTTACCTTCATAAAAGGTGTTTAATATTTTTCTCTAAACTAGTGTTTTTGTGCCTGCCATTCAAGTGGCAGGGCTTTTGTGTCCCCCCCCCAATATCATTCCATGTGTTTTCATTCTGTCCCAGTTCCCTGTGGCTCTTTTTCTGCATTTTGTACAGGTGCTGTGCGCCTTAGTGCCCAGTTCTACAGTGTCCACGTTGGCACTCATTGAGCACCAGGTTTCAGGCATTCATCAATGGCGCTACATCTCATCCTGTGCCTGGTTCTATCTATGTTAAATGTGGTGGCCTTTGAAGCATTCACACCTAGTGCAACCTAGCATTCTCATAAATCCAGCCGAATTGCGGCACTTTCACTTTTTTGTTAGAACACTGTTATTTATGCTCCACTATGACTGTTCTGCTTTTGGTTCCACTTTGTGCACTACCCGTTTGCCTCTGCGGTGAGAAAATGCCCCCCCCCCCCCCGATGCAGGCAAACCCACATCTTAAGCATCTCTTCTAGCGTGTCTGAGGCTGGCTCACCTTCCCAAAAGGGCACCTGGCAACATGTGGACCCTCGTGTCAATGGCCAGATTATTAAGGCAAGTGTATTTTGTGTGTTTCTTGCACATGTTTTTTGGTGTGGGTGTGTCTTTCCTTCTGTTCCCTTCTTCACTTTTTATTAAACCATCTTTATGCCAGTTTTGTCAGTGTTTTCTCAACATGTACTCTTCCTATGTGCATTTGCTTCTGTGTGGTCCCTTCTACTTTATTATAGGCTTAGACTTTTTCTTATCAGTAGCATTTTTTCTGTAAAACAGTCTTAGTGTTTTTGCATCCCTATTGACTATTTTGATGCGTGTTTTCCCATAAATTAGCATGTAGACATAATACGGACATATTATTTGTTAGTTTAATGTATTTTTTTTCTTCTATGTGTTTTTCTCATGTAGGACAAGTGCCATCGAGAATGTGATTATGCCCGACCCTCAGCCTGGAAGGGGACCATTGTGGAACATATCATGGTCACTGGCCCAAGACCATCCAACAAGTGTGGTCAGACTTCAAGTGCCGGGACCCGGCATTGGTCTACTGCCTCTATGATGCCTATGCCTCCGGTAAGTTAAGAATGCAGGACAGCATTGGTTTGTGTAGGAACTCCAGCAAGACTTGTACTTAATGGCTCTTCCTGTTTTTTGTCTCCACAAATAAGCAGCCTCCCCTTCAAAAGCATGGCAAACTTTCTCTCCCGCTCCCGATACCAGGAACCAAACAGATCTATGGGGGGAGGGGACATCTCTCCATGGTGAGGTGGAGGACCAAGGGGAGGAAGGGGATGAGGAAGTTTCAGAGGAGTCAGAAGGTGAGGTGGGGGCTGTGTGAGTCTGGTTGGGTCAGTCTCAGGTGGGGAGTCCCAAGGTGGAGGAGGTGGTGGACTCCCCACTACTCCATGAGGGTGCAGGAGAGGGATTTGAGGAGTATGGCCCCTCGGAGTTGGGTTCCATTGGTCCAAATTGGAGGAGCGAACCCACACTTCCTTCCCTCGCAGCCCTCCCTGGTTGGAGGCCAGCACCTCGCCCCCTAGTGGTGATGTTTAGTAATGTGGCTAACTATTGTGGAAGTGACAAGTTTCTTTTTCATGTATTTCTTGCTTTTGCTTTCATATAGTTTCAGGGCATCAGAGAGCGGTGACCTCCTCCCCACCTCTTATGGTCTTTTCGCCGGAGCCAAACTAGCTAATGTTTTTCCTGTGCGACAATAAAATGTTTAATGACAACTACTAATGTTATTTTTTGTTATCATTTCATATATTTATTCTCACAGCTCAACATATTTCCGCTGGCACATCCTTTGCCCTCCCAACCCACCTTGTCCCCACCAGCATTAAGTTGGGTACAGCAGCATGGGCCAAAGCCAGAGCTGTGATGGTGAGTAACATATACAGAGGGTGCAAACTCTAGCTGCCTTGCAGATGTAACACAAAAGATTTGTAAGGTTTCCTGTCTTTTTTGGGCAGAATATTGCTTTTCTCTGTCCTACGTTATTTCATGTATTTAGGAAGCTTGGAACTATGTTGTACCACTCGCCACTCTACCAACTCTAAAAACTATCCCTCCCCCTTTAGTGTTTTTTTGCACATCCACCCCACATTTTACACCTGCCCCTGCGTGGAGTCTCTCGGTTAGTGTGTGTGTCTCCTCAAATCCACATTTCTTCATGTGTTCTTCATTTGTTTATAGGATATAGATGAGCTTCAGCATGTGTTGCTTCTGCTGGTATATGTTGTCCAGTTGAGCTACACATTGGTCTTTCTTCTGAACAGTTTTAGTGGCACTGTTAGTTGCAGTGTGCATTGCATTATGGATTGCAACATGCACCCCCTTTAGCTTATTCTTGTTCTCATAAAGACAATGCAAAAATGTGAGCTTTCTTTTACCCACCCAAATTTTCTGTATGTTAGAAGTGGTATGCTTACTTCTTCATGGAGGCAATGCCATTTGTTGCTGTAGCAATCAATGGAACATTATAGTGCATGCACCAAACATTTTCGTCAGATTTTAAATGTCCCAAAGTATGATTTTGTTGCCAAAATTAACAGATATCTCCTATAAATGCAAAATTAGGTTAAAACATATGAACAGCATATGTACATTTTGTTCTATTAGTGGCTAAAGATATGTCTAATCATTTTGGCTAAGATTGTTTGGTTGTCAGATGTTGTTGTTAAACCAGGATGCATGTTCAAGTCACACTGGCTTGACAAAATATTTGGCCTGACCACTATTGTGTGCTGATCTCAAAACACTACCTGTTGGTTCCGACAGGTTGACCCTAAATGTTTACAAATGTAAACATTGATGACACCCATATTCTTTTCCGCTCCCCTCAAGCACAAGAGCTGCACTACCGCAACCGGAAGAGCTTACATTTCATTAATATGATGGTTGTCTGTGATCATGAGATGCGGCTTCATGCTGTGAGATTGGGATTTCCGGGATCCTGCCATGACTGTTTTGCATCAATCTGCCCTGAGCCGTAAATTTGAGATCATTTTTTTTGTAATTTTTTGGCACTTTTTTGTTAGATACAATTTTTATCTAACGAAAAAATTCTTGACTGATTCACTTTTCCTTGTTTTAATGAATGCAACAGGGTTCTTTTTTTAATTTTATTTTTCTGTTTCTTCCTTTTTAAAAAAACATGGGGTCCCCCCTAAAGGCTACCAGCATGGGCTCCTAGCATAAGGGCTTGTAACCAAGGGTTCAAAGGTGCTATTGGCGCCCCTGTCCCTGCAACTTACAAGCTCTTATGTCCTTTGGAATGGTCTCGGGGCTCCTCCACACCAATAAGCACCAAGATCTTCTGCATCCCCCATGCCCCAAACAAAGGTGCGGGTAATGTGTCATTAAACTGGCATGGCACCAGCCAAGCCCGGCAGAGGCCATGACAGCTCCTGACCATAGTGAACTGGCATAGGGATCCCCTGGACCCCTTACCAGTTCACCCCAAGTGAAAAAGAAATAAAAATATTTTTTTTTTTCTCAATTTAACTTATACTAACCTGCCCCCGTCTTCCATCTTTTGTCCACTGCTGGCGCTGCCTTCTTTCTCCGGCGAGTCTTCTGTGTCCTGCGCTGTCTTCTTGAACTTCTTCAGGGCTCTTCAGGGCCCCCTCCAGCCTGTAGATGTGATGGTGCTGGCCATCAAAAACTGACGGTTGCACTGCGATTTGAATGAAGGGAAGGTTCCCTGTTCATCCCTGGCCTAGGACTCCATGATGAGCCTCCGGGGAGCGGCTTTTATATTTATAGGTGAGGCTTCTTTGGAATCTTGCTGACGTCACTTATTATGTCATAAAGTGGTGGGGCCTAAAGGAACTACAGGCCCTCCCCTTTTTGTGATGTCATAAGTGAGGTCAGGGAGATACCAGAAAGGCTGTGCTTCAGTTTGCTGTGTTGGCAATGCTTAGAGGGGGGGACCCCACACATTTTGGGGGGATTTTTTTAAACATGTTGGGGGTGGGGTTACATTTAAAAAGAAAATCCCACCAAAATGTTTTTTTTTTTTAAATAGCCCTGGCCCTGAACATTACAAGCCCATACATGCCGCTCCTGTTTATCCCGGCTCTTGGCCGGGGACTCCATGATGACCAACCAGGTAGACGGAGCCAGAAAGGCCTCTCTGGAATCTCTCCGACATCAGTTATGGCATCACAAAAGGGGAGGGGCCTAGAGGGGATTGCACAGGAAAATACCCTCTATGCCCAGCCCCTTTTCTGACTTCAGAAAAGTGAGGTCTGAGAGATTCCAGAGAGGCCCCGCATCATAATATAAAAGCTGCTCCCCGGAGGGTCCCCAGCCAGGAGTTGGAATGAACAGAAGGAGAACCTTTGTTCCCCGTTCATCCAAATTTACAGGCTGGAGGTAGCCCAGAAGAAAGGAGAAGAGGAGCTCACAGGACCAAGAAGACCTGCCGGACCTGAGGAAGATTGCGCCAGCAGGGGACAAAAGATGGAGGACAGGGATAGATGAGTATAAGTTGGATTAAGAACAATAAAATATTGGTGTCCTATTTCTTTTTCACTTGGGGTGAACTGGTAAGGGGTGAACCCCTTGCCCACACCAATGGGAACCGGGCTCTTCCGAAGCCCCAGGGCTCCATTTTACCAACATGGCACCTGCAGAGCCCTGCCATGCCAGCTCCTGACCATGGTGAACTGGTATAGGGGTTCCCTGGACCCCTTACCAGTTCACCCCAAGTGAAAAAGAGTAGAGACAACACACAAAAATATGTTCTTAACTTATACTCACTTGTCCTCGTCTTCTATCTTCGGGGGCCGTCATTCTTGGGTCCGAGGCCTCTTATTTGTCCTGCGCCATCTTCATTCTTTGAGGCTCTTAGGGACCTGTAAATGTGGAGGCCCTGACCATTAGAAGCTAAGGACTGTGCCACCATTTGGATGAAGGGGGAACACATGTCACTTATTATGTCACAAAAGGGGAGAGGCCTAGAGAGGTTGAATTGGAAAATGCCATCTAGGCTCCACCCCTTTTGTGATGTCATAAGTGCTGCAGGGGAGATTCCAGAGAGGCCTCGCCTCTAAATATAAAAGCCGCTCCTCATAGACTCACCATGGAGTCCCAGGCCAGGAGTCTGGATGAACAGGAAGGGAACTTGTTTCCCCCCTTCATCCAAATGGCGGTGCAGCTTCTGTCAGCTGACTCCACCACATCTACAGGGACAAGGAGAAGGCACAGGACACAGAAGACCCGCTGGAGGAGGAAAAAGGCATCGGTGGGAGATGGAAGATGGAAGACGGGGACAGGTGAACATAAGTAATATATATTTTGTGTGGCTTGTAACTTGCAGGGAAAGGGCCACCAATAGCGCAGCCTCTGAGCCCTGGGTTACAATTTCTTATGCTTGGTGGCTGGGCTGACAGCATTTGGTAGCCAATTTTTTGTAAAGTAAGGAACAGAAAATTAAAATTAAAAAAGAACCACACTGTCAATTTCCCAGCTTTAATGAATGACAGTTAATCAGCATTCATTTAAACACAGGAAAATGACAAAAGAAGTCAAATGGCAAAAAATTTAATCTAGCAATTGCATAGCTGTAAAAGTGGCATTCAGTAAAACACTGAAAACTGGAAAAATACAATTTTGGAAAATATTTTTTAAAAGATAAAGGCTCTGGCTTTGAAACCCCCTTCAAAGCAGACTGTGTGACAGAGCCCCCACATCTTCCTATAGAAGACTGTGGGGCAGAACTACCCTCATCATTTTGTAAAATGGGTGTTGGTCCGGTTTGATAAAACAGGGACATCTTCCAAGTTTTACAGCGTACCGTGGGAGGCTACCCACAGCAATGATACAGATAAGAATTTTTGCTTATATACACAGCTACAGTGTAAAAATAAGCAAAAAGAGCAATAGTACATGGATATCAAGATTCATCATGGCCCTAAAATCATGCAGGCACAGAAGCAATTACACAGACAAAGAACTACCCTCTTTGACCTGCCACAGGACTTTTTATATCCACTCTGCCAACTCTAGCCTCTCAAACCCAACATGGCCAGTGTCGGCACATGCTCACGAGGTACCAGAAAAAAAGGCAAAGAACAAAACACACAACCTGCCAGCATTCCTAAACACACAGTAGCAAACATCATAGTGACCCCTTACACACACAGGTAACTGTGACTGGAACATTTGGTCACAACCAGTGGGTAAATATACATGAAGCATCAGGGATGAGCTTTTACAACAACGGATCTGGTTTAAGCAAACTGACCCTTTTTCGGGGTTTTCAAAGTGGGACAGCCCCGTCTGCCCTTCTGTGCGTTGCCATTGGAATGCAAAAAAAAAAATGCTGAGCCAGTGTGTCTGCCGCCACTGCCGCTCACCGCCACTGCCGTTTTTGCAGTTTATCTAGCGTCTTCCTTTTGAAACCCTGCCCATTGAAACCCTCCCCTCTGATGACGTATGGGAAGACCACGTCTGCTGGTCTCCCCCTAGTGGTTGGCAAGTGCACAGTCAGTGCCAACCAGGATGGGTGTCCTTTTATGTGCAGGATGACGTGATGTCATCCTGCTTATTTAAAGGAGTGAGCCTGACATTTTTTCTGTGAGGGAAGGAGCAGTCTGAGGAACAGCTAAGTTTTACAGGGAATCTTGGAGGGGGAGTTGCGATTTTGGGATGCCCTGGGGAAAAGCCAGTGGTTGGCCCTGGAATCTTTTAGAATCTGCACTGGGCTTTGTTCCACTTTAAAGTGCTGCCTTATTTTGAGACATGTCCCCACTGGCTGCCCTGAGGGATGCCCCCACTGGCTGTAAGCTGTACTGAGGGATGCCCCACTGGCTTTCCTGAGGGATGCCCCACTGGCTTTCCTGAGGGATGCCCCACTGGCTTTCCTGAGGGATGCCCCCACTGGCTGTCCTGGGGGATGCCCCCACTGGCTGTAATAAGGGATGCCCCCACTGGCTGTTAGCTGTACTGAGGGATGCCCCCACTGGCTGTCCTGAGGGATGCCCCCACTGGCTGTAAGCTGTACTGAGGGATGCCCCCATTGGCTGTACTGAGGGATGCCCCCACTGGCTGTCCTGAGGGATGCCCCAACTGGATGTACTGAGGGACAGAGATGGGGGGGTAAGGCTGGGCCTTGATTTGTATATTTTGTTTTGTTTTGTAGACCTACTACAGATAAATCTGTTTTTCTGACCTCTAGGTGCTGTACCTTTTCTCTCCCAGCATTAAGGGAACATGCAAGTTTTTAAAGCTTATATACAAACAGGCTTAGTTATATTACAGACCCTCTACTGTATATTAGACTTTTGGTGTTGCCTATATGAAGTATATTTCTTGTAAGTAAACTAAATATCATATCTTTTTGTTTAATGTGCTTTGCTTTTTTTTGTAGATGTACCAGTGTTTTTATCTTTAATTTAATCTTTAATTGTCAATTTACTTTATTTCCCAGGTCTTCAAACACTTTTCTTCTAGAATTCTCTGATGCATTTTTAAGAAGAAATCACAAAAGATTCTCTACTTTTTATTTATGATTTTTGTAGTAAAGGACACAGGACAGGGAAACTATTCTGGGGATTACAGGCAAAGAAAAGCTACGACTTGTCTAAATGAATGTAGAACGTACACTATACTGATTCTTCAAATAGAAGTGGCAACAAAATGTTTCTACATGCTGTGCCTTTCAGCTTTAAAGCTTAACGTTTACTGCATTTGCCCAGATGCATTTACTTTTACACTGGTGCCTAATGTAATTTCCATTTTATGAGTAGAACATTTTCCTAGCGGGAGAACTAACTGCTCTCTTCACAATTGACTGAAAATAATGGCTACCTGTAAGTTTTTTTTTACACACTTAACTATTGTGTTCTTATTTTGTTTTGATTATGCAATTTTTTGTAAATTTCATGTAAAATCAAATTTCAAATTATTAAATAATCTATGTACTTGTAATGGATGGTTGTGGCCAAACAGCGGCTGCTCATGTTTGGAGGGCAATCCCGACAGGTGATTACCCCCCCCCCACACATAGCCCAGGCAACCCCCCAATGCCACAACCCAAAACTCTTCCCTTCCCTGCTCCTCTTCCAGGTTTGAAGTCCTGTCCACTTTTAATGAAAACCTGAACACAAATTGCACTGGCACTCTCTCAGATCAATGCAATCCAACTGAAAACAGCAAAGAGCACAACAAATATAATCCAAATATTTATACATTATACATTTTAATGTGATAAGCACACACTAAGCAAATAATACATGTATAAAAGATTATGACATATTACATATACAGGTCTGAAAGCAGAATACAGGTAAGTAATTACAAACAGAAAATTCAACAGAAAAGACATCAGCCTAATGCGTTCAGATGAGTTGTTGTGCAGTGCAACCTGGGACCTCTGCTGCACATACATGTGACCCACAAAAAGAAAGGCCCCCCAGGTTGTTGTCTGGCATAAACCCACTGCTGGAAACTCCTAATACCCATGGGCATAACTTTTGATCGGAAGGTCGTACAATCGTGGTTCCAGGGTTAAATTAGTGGGCCAGATGCTGCACGTCCAATAAGTTCAAGAACTGGGGGTCAGGATGGATCAGAAATGGAGATCCCCATATCAACTGTTTTATATTAGATATGGAGATGGGGCAACTATATGTGGATACTACTGAATCTCCCGGTTCTGCTTCTGTATTTGGCTTGTGTCTATAACAAAAGGCAGCCCAGTTATTCCTGATTGCATTTCAGAGCCTGAATGACTGAGTGGTCTTTGTCAAGATAGTCTCTTGTGGTTCCATTCAGTCTGACAAAGATGTAAGGGAAACAGCACGGGGTGGGTAGTCTTTGAACTGGGGATGGCATTTGGTTGTTCTCTCAAAGTGAGTGTCAGTTCCCCTTGCTGTAAAAAATGTTGCATAGCAGTAGTAACAGAGGCATTGCAGCAACAGCCTTTTGAGAGAGAACATTATTATTTTCAGAAAATAAAATGCCATATTCCCCATATTCTCTATCTAATAAAACCCATATATATATACACTGTTGAGCAATAGAGGTACTGATGGCGTTGGAGCGCACCCTTCCTAAGATCTGGACCGGTGACTAAGAAATTCCTAACTGGCCCAAAAAAGGAAACCAACAAAGTATAGGAAAGCACATGCCAGCAACCCGCATATTCCCCTTACCGTCTCCACCAGCCATGTGTTCCTGAAGCAATGCTTCATTTCATCAGGCCTGTACTAAGAAAAAGCAGGTGGAAAGAACCTTATCTGTGACCTTCTGATCTGCCCGCTGGTAGAAACATTTTCAAGTATTGCAAGGGAATTGTCTTCAACAGGGGATTTGGTTGGGAATCAATACCAACATGGGAGAATATTTACTCCTCCTTTACCACTATTTTCTTCACTTTATTGCAGCTAAATTCTTCCCAATGTAAACCTTCCTGCATAAGGGGCTATATTGTGTCATTTCAAAATTCAGTCCAAAAATGGGCACTAAATACCATCTTATTGCACACACTTTCAGTGTTATTAATTAACTACCTCAATCTAGCTTTCTTAGGGATGGTAACAATTTCAGTTGTGCCTCCAAATCTGTTGTCTCGCACCATGAGGAACTTAACCTTAATCTTATACGCTACTCCTACTACTTCAGTATTTCTATTGTACAGAGTGTATTGTATGGTCAGAAAGAAGAAGCCCAAGATTTCACTAGCTGTTTGCACTTGTACATCCTGCTGATGGCCCAGGATTCCAACGCATTGTGCTGGAGGGCCAAACTGACAGACTGACTAGGATTGCTTAATCAGTTAGTTAGTCCAGATTAGCTGGAGGGAGCCAGGACCTGGCACCAGGTAGGGCAGCACAATTTTATATTTTCAGATCAAAATCAGGTTTGGCGCACATAGGGTGGGGGTTTGACACAGGAACTGGATGCAGAGGGCCGTATGGCTCCCTGGCTGAGGAGCCATGCAACCTGATGTTTTCCAGTGAAGATAAATTCAGTTACAGTACACACTGCTCAGCATTGGGGGTCACCCTTATCATTTACAATAAACTTCAACCAACTGCTTCCAGTTTCTGTTTTTTATTAATATATTGAGCAAAGGCTTTAGTAAAAAAAATAAAGAAACACAAGCTGTTTTGGGGCACTGAGCTTGGGATAGAAGGTGGTGACTTCTTTTCTGGGTATAGGATCACTTTAACATCATAGGTAATATAGAGGCTGAGGATGAAATAACATGATTACATGAGATCTAGCTGCAGCCAGCTCTCACAAAACTACATGAGCAAGTAAACCCAATGATATTCCATGTTTCACCAACAATCATCAATTTTTCTGCCAAAACAAAATCATAATATTACCATAATTAACATAATTAATGAACATAATTAAACATAAACTTCCCTGAGTCAAGGGGTGGGGGTACTGAGAGTTTGGTCATATGACTAAACACAGTTAGTGATTTGACCAGTTGTCAAAGATGTTCTTATTTGGGACGTATCTTTTGGGACCTGAGGGCAGAAGTATTGCCCCTTAATATCTAAAAATTGCTGCAAGAAGTCTAACTACTGTTACAGTATATCAATATTTTATACAGTGCCATCATATTATACATTATACACATAGTTACATTATATACAACAGTTAGTCACCAATTAACCTGCCATTTTGGGGTCTTTCCAGAAAGAGAATATTTAAGATCCAGATAACATGTTAGTGTAAGGCAAAGAATATAGCCAGTGCAGCGTACCCTGATTAGTGTGGATAACTTTAATAATAATGATTATAGGGAAGTCATAGGCCTCATAGTAAATGTATAACAATGATTGCTAATTTTATTGAGGTGCTTACCCGACTTTCTGTCATACTAGCAGCCATTAATCTGCTGGCGTTTACATTTGCCAGGAGTTATTACAACTTTCAACCTTCCTTCAAAATACAATGTAAAGCAAACAGGCTTATCATATCTCTGATCTGAGACAGACATTTTGCTAATGAAGCAACTATAGAAGCTAAGATGCCAGAAGGCTAATCGGCTAATTTAGTGCTTGGAAATCTTTGTGAGACTTTATTCCAAAAAATGAGCATGTCCAGACATCTTTTAAATATGAATAAAAAAATAGAATGATTGCCCCTTGAGAGCAAAGAAGCATAATTTTGTTATTAATTCTGACATTTTGCAGACATCTCTATGGTGAGTATTAGGGGACAATCAGCAGATGTGATCTTTGTTCTGTCGTACAGTATTCTCGGCTTTGTGCCCCAAGGGCCTTTGTGCTTTGTCATTATTTATACATAACCACAACTGCCAACACAGCCCAAAAAGAGGTGTGGAATGGACAAAATCACTCTATCAGGAGGAAGTGGCCAGTGATGCAAGACTTGCATTAAGGGGAGCCTATGATAAGGGAAATATGACCTCGACCATTGTTAAACTCCTAAATATGTGGAATGGTCTGTCTGCTCTCCTGATCTTCCACGTCCTGTGTGTGATGTTGATAGATCTATACTCATTTTTCTTTTTATTTTGTTAGGTTATAAGGTTATTAAAGTTGAGATAATACATTACATATGCCCATCAAGTTTAACTTTTCTTAGAGACAGTTCAGGCAAAGGCAAAATTAAGGCAGCAAGCAGTTAATCTGATGCCTCTCCTCCATGTCCTGCAGCACCGGGTAGAAGCCGTAGCAGAGCTCCAAAGTTTGCCCTACATTCAATTCCATGCCTCCTGGACCACTTCGGAAAAATGTGCTACAAGCATTTTATATTCACTTTCTTGTATGGTAAAATGAAAAGTTACCGAGATGCAGGTTGCATTTCACACTGTAAGGATCACCCATTGGGATTGCTTAGTATACATATGGGTTGATTCAAAGAAACATGTAACAGCTTGGATTTGGCTCACGATCATCCTATTTTTCACGTCCGCTCGTGCGTTCGTATGAACTTGCGAGTGATTCAATAAGCAAATACGTTTCTATCCTAAAAGATACGTCCGTTCGTATGATATCTCCCGAACTTGCCTCAGTCAGTTGCCAATCGTAAAAATCACGTTCATGTGCTCACCTGTTGCGGCGGCAGCCTGTTTTGTCGGCGGCTTCCATCGTCCAGCTCTTCCAATTACTTGCGTTTGCCTCTGGTTTTCATTGGTTTTTGGCCTCTTAGATTCGTGCGTTCTTATGTATATAAGATCTTGCGCATGCGCACCCTCAACCAGAAACTTACATAAACCCCGTAGCGGCTGCATCCAACTTCATTTCTCGGTCCATAAAACTTACCTAAACCCCTTAGCGCTTGCATCCAACTTCATTTCTCGCTCCCTCAAACTTACCTAAACCCCTTAGCGGCTGCATCCAACTTCATTTCTCGGTCCCTCAAACTTACCTAAACCCTTTAGCGCTTGCATCCAACTTCATTTCTCGGTCCCTCAAACTTACCTAAACCCCTTAGCGCTTGCATCCAACTTCATTTCTCGCTCCCTCAAACTTACCTAAACCCCTTAGCGGCTGCATCCAACTTCATTTCTCGGTCCCTCAAACTTACCTAAACCCCTTAGCGCTTGCATCCAACTTCATTTCTCGCTCCCTCAAACTTACCTAAACCCCTTAGCGGCTGCATCCAACTTCATTTCTCGCTCCCTCAAACTTACCTAAACCCCTTAGCGGCTGCATCCAACTTCATTTCTCGGTCCCTCAAACTTACCTAAACCCTTTAGCGCTTGCATCCAACTTCATTTCTCGCTCCCTCAAACTTACCTAAACCCCTTAGCGGCTGCATCCAACTTCATTTCTCGGTCCCTCAAACTTACCTAAACCCTTTAGCGCTTGCATCCAACTTCATTTCTCGCTCCCTCAAACTTACCTAAACCCCTTAGCGGCTGCATCCAACTTCATTTCTCGCTCCCTCAAACTTACCTAAACCCCTTAGCGGCTGCATCCAACTTCATTTCTCGGTCCCTCAAACTTACCTAAACCCTTTAGCGCTTGCATCCAACTTCATTTCTCGCTCCCTCAAACTTACCTAAACCCCTTAGCGGCTGCATCCAACTTCATTTCTCGCTCCCTCAAACTTACCTAAACCCCTTAGCGGCTGCATCCAACTTCATTTCTCTCTCCCTCAAACTTACCTAAACCCCTTAGCGGCTGCATCCAACTTCATTTCTCGGTCCCTCAAACTTACCTAAACCCTTTAGCGCTTGCATCCAACTTCATTTCTCGCTCCCTCAAACTTACCTAAACCCCTTAGCGGCTGCATCCAACTTCATTTCTCGCTCCCTCAAACTTACCTAAACCCCTTAGCGGCTGCATCCAACTTCATTTCTCGCTCCCTCAAACTTACCTAAACCCCTTAGCGGCTGCATCCAACTTCATTTCTCGCTCCCTCAAACTTACCTAAACCCCTTAGCGGCTGCATCCAACTTCATTTCTCGCTCCCTCAAACTTACCTAAACCCTTTAGCGCTTGCATCCAACTTCATTTCTCGCTCCCTCAAACTTACCTAAACCCTTTAGCGCTTGCATCCAACTTCATTTCTCGGTCCCTCAAACTTACCTAAACCCCGTAGCGGCTGCATCCCACTTCATTTCTCGGTCCATAAAACGTAAGAAAATCACATAATTTACATATGTCTATATGTTTCTAAGTGTGTTGTTTCTGGTTTGTGTAATTTTTTGGGTGTGTGCATATTAGAAAAGACACATTTAGGAAGGCTTCAAATATAATTTATTTAAAATTTTTTCTTTGTTTGTTTTGGAATAAAATTCCAAATTTTTTTTTATAGTTTTGGTTTTTTTTTTTAAACCTTTTTTTTTTTTTGGCCTCGGTAAAACATATATAATTTTTTTATTTGTTTTTAACAGTAAAACACTTTTTGTTTATTTTGTGGGTTTTTTTGTTAAAAAAATATATATATTTTTTTTTTTAAAACAATAAAAAACTTTCTAAAATTTTAACAACTTTAAAAACAAGTTAAACAAAGGAGCCAGGACCAAGGGCACTATTCATCATCCTCTTCTTCATCTGTTGGCCCCAACGTCGCCTGTATGGCCAGCAGCTCGGCCACCAACTCCTTCATTCGTTTTTTTTTTCCCGCCAAGGTTTTGGGGATCATCCCTGTAACCAATAGAGAAAGAAACATAAATAGGAGTCCCAGACCGGTTTGTATGCTGGAAATAGATTTAGGGTTAATCAAATACATGTAAATGCATGACATATGTCCTTCTTCAAAGGGATACAGTTAATGCATTTCCCACAGGTAAGTGTTTAAACTCCTTAAACCGGACCTTCAACATTATTTAATGAAAAACAAAAACTATTCACAAATGATTCTGCCCCACCTCAAAGTTAGTTAGGCTTTTTTGGGGATTACAGCGCCGCCATCTGGACTCTGAAGCATAACACTTAATGAGGAGTGGAGAGTTGGATAAAGTACAGGGGAGTAGGTTACAGTGGTGCGTTGGGAATCCAGAGCATAGCTGGGTTGAGGGAAAGGTCATCACTCACACAATGCATGGCAGCACCTTCCTTTTTTCAATCTGGATCCCATGCTGCCTGTAAATATTGTGCATTCCATATTCCCCAATATTGGTTTTGTTCTGTCTAATAACATGCATTAGATGGGTGAAGGGTGTTTTTCCATGTTTCTAATCTGTAGGTACAGTGTGATGGCTAAGTCTTTGGTTCTTAATACTAGTTTGGGTCCTCTTTAAGCTAACGAAGTGCCCACATGAAAGTGTGAACTACACTTTGGCTACGCCTTTAGTTATGTGTGTGTTATTAGCTAAGCAAACATTAATATGAATAATGGCATGGGGACTTACGGAGTTGGTGGCCGACAGATGGCTGGTTGGGGCCAACAGGCTGCCCTTGGTCCTGGCTCGGCTGTGAAGAAGTCCCTGGAGAAACATGTGACATTTGGTTAGTATTTGTAGATAGTCACTATCCCCAACATATCTGGCTCCCAGTCTGGCTGACATCACTCACCTTCGCCAGGATCGACTTCAAGCATCTCTGCTGCCTCCTCCTCCACTATCTCACCCGCTCCTGAAGCTTCTACAAATACATAATAAAGGATAACTTAGTTTTTGGCCTGCCATGTATATCTTTGTGCCTATACATGAAGAGTGACATACCAGAGCCTTCCCCATGCGTGGCCAGGTATGACTCCACGCCCACGCGCCTTGGCCCCTCCTCTGTGGTAAGGTCCAGGGGCTGGTCTGAGGAGGCCACAGAGGAGGGGTAGGTCCGTCGCCCGGGAGATCCACCACCTTCACTCACAGATGCAGAGTCATGCAGCACTGGTCGGCCTGTACGTCTCCGGGTGCGGCGAATTCTGAAATCCATTTCCAACACTACCAAAGAAAAGTCATTATAAATAAAGGCATAACTTAGACATTTGGAACATATACCATGCAATTGCTTAGTACTTACTTGGGAAATGGATCCCAAAAAACCTCCGCACCCGGGGCATGTGCAGACGCTTCAGGTCCGACCAATGCTGCATTATCTGGGTGTGAGTGAAGGTGGTGCTGGTCACACGGTGTATCTCCGCGATGATCTCCCGGGCGATGTCCCTTTTCTCGCACACATTGGGCGCGAAGTCATACCGGCGCTGAAGCATGATCTGAAAAACATAATGGACACAGAGCTTGTACTTTTACACACAGACCCATATGTGTTGCATCACAAGTTGAGTATTTAATGTCATTAACACACACATTTCGAATGGCCGCCATTTTTGGGGAGTGGCTTAAAGAGGACGTTGACTGTGATTGACAGTCTGGTCTTATGTTATATGTATCACACACCATGTACATACAGATAATAGCCAACATCAACAATCAGGCCACCTGCATCTATGGCATGTTAGGATGTTTTAAAGATCCAAGATGTAGCCTAATGCTTAGGCTTTTGGCCCACGTGTGTGGCTTCCCGTTGTGTTTTTATGGCTTAGGAAAACAGTGTTCCGCAAACATCCGCATCAAGGTCCGAGACAGGCCAGGTTTGACAGCTCGCCCCGCTACTCCACAGGTTAATTAACTGTTGCTAAGCCGGAGCAATTGGCCGAATTAGGACATCAGCATAGACAGGTGAAAACGTGGCCAGGCTCGGCCCTTGAGGATGAAGTGTGAGGAGCCAGTGATTAAACATTAAGAGACCCCAAACTAGTTCCCAACGCATCATTTACATTTAGGCCATCATTGACTATTCTATTAAAATGCACAGGCAGCCACTTACCAGCATGAGGATCTCTTCCTGTTGACGGGTGAAGATAGTGGGCGCCATCTTTAGTCTTCTTCCAGGCAGCAGATAAGTGAAACCCCAGCGGTTTCCTGGTTCCGCACGAACGTACGTCCGTACGAGCGCGTAGTCGTGCGCATAGGCGTCAGACGCTGGGCGCATGATTTAAAGGTCCCTGCACCCAAAGCTCATTCTCTTTGAGCTTTTGGACAAAATGGCACCAAAAAAGGCAGCAGCTAAACGCGGCCAGCAAAGCCAGACCTCTGAGGGCCCAACAACCAGGTCCCAGCAACGACCGAAGAAGCTAAGGTCCCAGAAGGCCCAGAAGGCAAGTACCACCTCGGCCCCACCAAGGGACACTGGACCCTCCCTTTCCCAAAAAAGGGCCCCAAAGGCACGTGCCCCTGCGGCCAAAAAACAGGCCACAGCAGCCACCACCACCTCTGCCCCCAGAAGAGGCCGCCCAAGGGAGCCCACACCACCCATGCTTTCAAGCCGGGCACTTAGCCAACCCAGGCCCCACAGCAGTGCCCGAAGCACATCCAGCCCACACAGAAGGGCCCGAAGCCCCTCCAGCCCGCACAGAAGGGCCCGAAGCCCCTCCAGCCCGCACAGAAGGGCCCGAAGCCCCTCCAGGCCGCGCAGAAGGGCCCGAAGCCCATCCAGGGCCAGAAGCCCCTACAGGGCCCGAACCCCATCCAGGGCCAGAAGAACCCCATCCAGGGCCAGAAGCCCAGCCAGGGCCAGAAGCCCCTACAGGGCCCGAACCCGATCCAGGGCCAGAAGAACCCCATCCAGGGCCAGAAGCCCAGCCAGGGCCAGAAGCCCCTACAGGGCCCGAACCCCATCCAGGGCCAGAAGAACCCCATCCAGGGCCAGAAGCCCAGCCAGGGCCAGAAGCCCCTACAGGGCCCGAACCCGATCCAGGGCCAGAAGAACCCCATCCAGGGCCAGAAGCCCAGCCAGGGCCAGAAGCCCCTACAGGGCCCGAACCCCATCCAGGGCCAGAAGAACCCCATCCAGGGCCAGAAGCCCAGCCAGGGACAGAAGCCCCTACAGGGCCCGAACCCCATCCAGGGCCAGAAGAACCCCATCCAGGGCCAGAAGCCCCTACAGGGCCCGAACCCCATCCAGGGCCAGAAGCCCCCGACCTGGCACCAGCCGGGAACAGAGCCCCCGACCTGGCACCAGCCGGGAACCTAGCCCCCCAAGAGGGCCCCGAATTGCAACCATGACCACATCTACACCTGGAAGTTCGGTGGCCAGCCACGCCAGAACACCCAGTCCCTTGGCCAGTCCAGTCCAGTCATTGGGAAGCCACCAATCCGGCCATTCCCCTACCCAGCCCCAGGCCATAATGTCACCACATGTGTCTGCACACATGGAGGAGCAGCCAAGCCAACCATCTGGCCGCACATTGCGCCGCGGCCAGTTGAGTGGGAGATTCTCCCATGACCAAAATATGGCATTGGCTAGTGGCCTTACATTATACTATGACGAGCTATATGGGAGCAAATCCAAACACACCACCAAGCAGCGCAAGATGGCATTGTTTGAAACCATCCTCCGACAAGTAAATGCAGCGGGGGAAGAGAGGAAAGATGTGTCCCAAATTCAGAAGAAAATCTCTGATCTGAAGTATGCTGTACGGCAAAAAGAAATTAAAAGGCATAATTACAGGTAAATAAATGTTTTCGCTAAATATAATGTTTGGGATGTGCTGTATGCCCCTTTTCTGAATACCAAACGATTTTCTCTTTTCAGCATGAAAACTGGAGGTGGCTTTCCATCTAAATTGGAGTTTACCCCTGCTGAGGAGATTGTGCTTGGACTTCTCCATCCGGTCGCGGTCGGTGGACATGCTGGTCTAAGGGACACAGACTCCCCGACCCGTACCCACGGTGAGTACTATTAAATCTGCATGTTTGCCTGTTTGCTAAATAATCTACAGTTCACTAGTAACAAGATAACGGGATGCCCCTATGGTTTGCCTTGCTTGGCCTCGCACTACTGTGGCTGTTTGTGTCCTCTTTTGGTCCCTGTGAATCACACATTTAGGCCCACAGCCATTATGGCAAAGATCAAATGTCCAATTGTATTGTTAAAGTCATGAAGTTTCGCAAGATAAGTGAGATATTTAGAATCAATCACAAAACACACATCATTATGTATGGGTTGCCTTTTGGTTGTGTGAGTTGTGTTTGAGTTAACTATTTAATTAGCCACCCACAAACATATGTGACCAAGAGCAGCGAGACTCAACTGGCGGCCCGGGGTCCCAATGCGGACCTTGGCACCACATTCAAGGACCCCTGCCCAGACAGCCCTGCACTCAGTTACTTCTGTGTTGACGTGCTCAGAGCTGCCCCCTTGATCGGCCATGTAGTGGTTGGTCTCCTGCCCAATGTCATGGCTCCGTGAAACATAGCATTGCAATATGAAGTACTGCCCAGGAAGTGGCATTGCAAGGTACACAGTAACTTATTTAAATTTTCACTGGCCACAATCGTGTCCCGCTGCCCCTGCTCTGGCCCATGTGCCACAGTCCCCCCATGCCCCCCCCCCACATAAGCCCCATACATTTGTAACAGATTGGCTCCATCCATCACATCACCATCAATACGTTAACTCCCCCCTTTAGACATCCAATCCCTGTCCCCTCAGCTCTGGCCCATCCAGCCCAGCAAGGGCAAGCAGCCTTTATTAGTTGGCACTTTGAAAGCTCCAGCCCCTCCACCAGTGTCTTTATTTTTAACTAGACACCCCCTGCGTCAGCACCATGGCCAGACATTCACCTCTCACCACATACCTTTAAATGGGCGTTTCAAACAATTGTTTGAGTACCCCGGACCTAGCGAATGGTAGGCTAAATCCAAAAATGTGCCCTGAAAGTTGGATGCTGAATGGGTACACTTCATGACTTAGAACTGAGGTCACTTAGCAGTTTGTCCGAGCCATTGCACCTCTGTAAACTTGCGTGGGTTTGAACAAAGGTCACCATTGCTCTAGAGTTGAATAATATTACAAATAGAGCAATATTTGATTACCTATCCAAAAAAAGGTTATGTGTGTGTGTTTACGTGGTATTTTTTTCTCTTCTTCAGCCCAGCATGATCCCTCAGCAAGGGTAAACTCACCCCCCAGTTTGGTTATGCCTACCAGGTCCGTACAGCATCGGAGCCCAGATCAGAGATTTTCGGTAAGTTTATTTAGTAGCATAAATAATAACAAGTGCTTAAGAATGTGTTAAACTGTTGAAATCCTACATTGGGACGCAAACTTAGCCTTTTTTTTTTTGATATGTCCCTACAGACCCGCACACTCATGGAAGAGATCCAGGACATGGAGGAAGATGATGATGTCTCCGTACAGGGCACGTCGGATGAACTCCCCCTGGGTCCCAATTTGGAACTGCTCGATAATGTTTCTCTGGCCAATCCTCAGCAGCAGAGTGAATCTCCATCCATTGTGCTTGCACATGGGGAGACTGACACTACAGTCCCCAGTGTTCACTCTGCTGCTGAGGATTTGCAAAGCAGGCCGGTTGCTGTTGAGGGTACGACACCACGCGGCAGGGCACGCCCAAGAGCCAGGGTAATTGTGCGGCGGACGCCATTACGCCGCCCCACAATTTCCCAGGGGAGGCAGAGTGCCCTGCTTCAATTATGGACCCAACAAAGGGACTCTTATGACGCCCAGCTCGTTACAGAGCGTGAGCAAAGGCATGCAGACATGGTGAACATCCATACCAGTCTACAGGGCATCCTCGCGGAGTTGCGTACCCTCAACAGCAACGTGGCCAATTCAAGTAATGGCATCCAGTCAGCCATGGCTGAGATGACCAATATGCAGAGAAACATTGTGGAGCAGTTTCAAATTCACAATGCTGCCATGGCCCAGGCTAGGTCCCATTCCCATGGACCTCCACCTGGACCTCCACCTGGGTATTATGGGCAGCCACCCTATTAAGCCATGGGTGTGTGGGACATCTTTTCTCTTAACCCCCACTGTATTTACTTGTCCTTTGAGGTTTCAAACAATCCATTTTGTGTTGCTCTGGCAGGTTGTGTTTTGTATTTGCTCCCATATAGCTCCTTAGAGTAATGCTTAAGGCCACTAGCCAATGCCATAGGTCTATGTGGAGTTTATCTGGCCACTTATGGCTTTACCTATGTATTTGGTTGGTGCTCCTCCTGTTTGCAGACATGTTTGTGTGACATTATGGCCATGCCCAAATATCCCTGGGCACAGGCAATATTAATGACTGGACTAGGCTGGCCTTTGGACTGGGTGTCCTTGTTTGGTTGTGCCACTCACTTCCAGGTGTAGATGTGCTCGATGTTTTTTTTAATGTTATCCATTTGTTACCACAGATGTATGTGGACTGATTTCTGTTAACCACTATAATTTTTCATTTGCTAAGTAAAACAAAAATTTAACTTCCAATACTTGTGGCGTTTTTAGTGGGAAGACTTTTGTAACAGCTTGGCCTAAACCAGATAATTTTGGTTGGAAGAGGTGTAACAATGCACAGCGAAAGCTAAGGAAACTACATGAAATACATTAGGCAACAATTAAGGTCGAAATGTTTTACTTAGAGGTAATGCCACATTAGGGCAAAACAACATATGTTTCCAAAAGGATAACACAGACATACAGAATGGTGAGACAGGGAAAAAACTTAACTAAAATGCTGGCTGATCAGGTTGGCTCTAACAGATTGGCCAGACTCACTGGGGGGCCCCTCAAAATTCTCGGCTTCATCCTCGACGGCTGAAGAGGGCAGGCTGTCCACATAACGTGGGACACGTTCCAGGATGGCTAAATTGTGCAAAACAGCACATGCCATTATAATGTCGATCACTTTCTTGGGATCATATTGCAGGGCCCCCCCAGTATGGTCAAGGCAACGAAAACGTGTCTTCAGCAGACCAAAGGCCCTCTCCACAACAGCCCGGGTCTTGCGATGCGCACGGTTATACGCTTCCTGAGAGGCATCCTGGGGCCGCAGCACAGGCGTCATGAGCCAGGGTAGAAGTGGGTACCCGGAATCACCTTAAACAGAGAATTAAATGTAATCAAAAATAAAAAGGCAACACAACCAACACCAAAAAATTCACAGATATCATAATGATGTAAGGTAAAGTGTTCCCAAAAAAAAACAGGGCACATTAGGGCCCCCAAATATTGCACTAAGGTATAACCTAAATAAAAATGGCACTTCTATATACCAATTAATTAACAAACATCTGCACGGCCAAGGGTATTTGTATTTTACATATATGTGTAGTTTTCAGACATGTTACAATTAGGATGCTGCTGAGGGCCTAGCCACATTTCACTGGAAACTACAATGTATGCAGTTTAAGTCCACTTTGACATTTAACGACCAATAGTACAAAAGGAGCCAAATGTCAAAGATCCCTAGCCACATTTCACTGGAAACTACAATGTATGCAGTTTAAGTCCACTTTGACATTTAACGACCAATAGTACAAAAGGAGCCAAATGTCAAAGATCCCTAGCCACATTTCACTGGAAACTACAATGTATGCAGTTTAAGTCCACTTTGACATTTAACGACCAATAGTACAAAAGGAGCCAAATGTCAAAGATCCCTAGCCACATTTCACTGGAAACTACAATGTATGCAGTTTAAGTCCACTTTGACATTTAACGACCAATAGTACAAAAGGAGCCAAATGTCAAAGATCCCTAGCCACATTTCACTGGAAACTACAATGTATGCAGTTTAAGTCCACTTTGACATTTAACGACCAATAGTACAAAAGGAGCCAAATGTCAAAGATCCCTAGCCACATTTCACTGGAAACTACAATGTATGCAGTTTAAGTCCACTTTGACATTTAACGACCAATAGTACAAAAGGAGCCAAATGTCAAAGATCCCTAGCCACATTTCACTGGAAACTACAATGTATGCAGTTTAAGTCCACTTTGACATTTAACGACCAATAGTACAAAAGGAGCCAAATGTCAAAGATCCTTGGGTATAAACTCCAAACCAATATATTTAGGCACAAGGAACTTACAGACATCCTAACTAAAGGGAAAACATTCTGAAGGCCAAAGCGAGACAAGGATTTTTTGGGTAAGTTCCTAATATATGAGCCAAGAAAAAGGCAGTTGGACGCTTCTGTCAAGTTTTCCAAAACAAACATATCAACAAATACAAGATTAATGCCACATTTAATAACACACAAATAGGACACACTTACCAAGCAGCCATGCCCCCGAAAATTCACCTGCCTCAAATCTCCGAAACAACCCAGATCGCCGGAGGATATAGGAGTCGTGGGACGATCCGGGGTAGCCGGCAAGGACACTCATAAACCGCATATCCGGACCAACCACGGCCTGGACATTAAGTGAGTGTCCCATTTTACGATTCCTTAAGGCAAAAACATACAAAAAGGGTAATTGATATTTGACCCAAAATAATAAATTAAACACAAAACATGTCTGCACTCTATTGGGAAATACTAATGAAAAGCCGAGATAAAGCAGCTACACAAATGAGGGATAAACAAATATGCTGCCGCAAAGGAAAACAGGTGACATGACACGTTGGGCAACATAATAACCAATCTCAATACCTATATATATACTCGTCGGCTGCCCTAGGTACGAGTGCCACATGTGTGCAGTCAATTGCACCAATAACGTTGGGCATGTCGGCCACATTATAAAACCCAAGCTTAATGGCGTTTCTGGCTGCCATATCATCAGGAAAATAAATATATTTTTGAGTTATGGCAGCCATGCCTTCCAAAAATTTAGATAGTGCGCGGCTCAGCGTAGGCTGTGACATCCCCACGGAGAGGGCACCCAGCCTCTGGAACGAGCCGTTCGCCAAAAATTGCAGGCAGCCAAGCATCTTGGTCATACCTGAAATTGCATGCCCCTTCCTTGTGGTGCGGGCTAACCATGGCCGCAGCTCACTATATAATTTATGGAGGGAAGCGCGATTAAGCCTGGTCAGCTCGAACAGCTCAACATCATTCATGCTATCGATGTTCATGCGACGACGCAGGGGCAATCTGCTCTCAGACATCTCGATCAACTCAATGCCAAAAAGCATAAGCCCTTGATGTGCCACAAACTCGCTCCGCTCCATCCTACTCCCGAGGCCAAATAGCTGCCGGCAAACATTTCGTAAAGCAGCTCTTTAATGGGCTTCAAAACAATTAGCAATCACCTCTCTGAATTGGGCGCAAGCCCATGTGAAGGACGTAAAAAATAGGATCGGACGCAAATAATACGATTTGGACGGGAAAAACACACGAACTAACGCAAATAATACGATTTGGACGGGAAAAACACACGAACTAACGCAAATTATACGATTCTCGTACGAAATGCGTATGTTCATATACGTCTATGCGCGAACGATCGTACGAATACGAAATGGCCAAAAAAACCAGAAAAAATGACAAACACCCACCCAAACTTACGATTCTCGATACGAAATCACTTAACTTTTGCTCTTTGAATCGAGGGGATATACAAGACAAGTTCCCTCGACAAACACCGGAACATGCTTAGGTGTCTGGTGGTGGCTCTGGTGCTTGGCTTTCTAGCTTATATTATTATGAATGCGCGTTGTGATCTTGGTACTTTGTATGAATTTAGGTTTTATTGTTATAATGTTATCTGAATACTTTTCATAGCTTATTTATTGGTGTAATAGTACATTGGGTTGAATGAACACTTTATGTACTGTGATATAATTTAAATTAGTGCTGCAATATAGCTTAAAATTTTAGTTATTTATTACTTGGATGAGCAATTTTTTAATGTACCAAGTACTTTTCTATAAAGTAAAGTATATATGTATATCTAGTCAGCCATTATGTGCTTTATCTCTGATTTACATTTCTATTTTAATGGTGTGTGTTTTATTACACCGATACAAATTAAAATGTAACAATTCAGCAGTAGTCTGTGAGGTAATTAAGGGGGTTATTTAAAAAGCGCTAATGCCAGGTAGTGCCACGTAGTGCCATGTAGCGCCAGGCGAACGCGGGGCCCGGTATGTGAAAACCATATATATGAAAGTCAATCTGGTGAGCGCCTCTAATAGCGTCATGTAGCATCACATGTATTACTAGTGGTGGCTCAGCGTATAGCACCGGCACTGGGTGTTCAGCAGCGCCAAGTAGCACCTGTCGCTCAGTAGCGCTCTCCCATAAATTTCCATGGTGTTTTATTTGGTAGTGTATAAATAGTGTAATGTTCTAAATTTTTGGTTCATATGATTGGCCTCTCCTGCCCAGCAACCAAACACTTTTATTGTATGTGCAGGTCTGCCATTGCATTGTTACTGTGTTAAAACAATGTTTTCGGTCTGGTGCTGGTGTTTATGTGTTTAGAAACAGACTTTTATCACATAGCTTCTGGCGTTCGATGCTAGAGTGCCCAGATTTAGAGCGCCAACGCTGGTTGTGTGTAGTTTTGTCTTAAATATGGGCTTCAGCGCTGAGTGCCAGACGCACTTAAGTGCAGCGTTGTACTACTGTTAGATGTAGCGTCGTCTTGGGCGCTTTGACCTTGGGACATCACCTAGCGTTCTCAATCTCGAACTGGCTCTGCAGTGAATCAGGGAGAGGGCTTCTACAGCGCCCTCCAGAAATCACATTTATCAATGCTGCACAGGATAGTACAGCGTCACTTGTCCGGCCGCTAAGCTAGGTCATAGCGCCCAACACCCGCTTTGAGCGACCACTTGTGGAAGCTACATAGACGCTCGCATGGCAATACGTGGCGCTAGCCTTAAATTAGCCTCTAACTGATCTAGTGCAAGGCACACCCAGAGTGCCCCTCGCTTCATCAAATAATTAGCATAACCCCCTGTGTCTGTCTACCTATGAGTCAATTCAGCACCAGATGTAAAAAGAACGCTACAATTTTCACCTAAAGTGATTTTTTTACAAATGATGCTGAATTAACACCTTAGTGTTACAATGGTATAAACTTAAAGTTAAAACTTTGAAATGCTCTGGAAAACATTGTTTTATTTATAATGAAATATGTAAGAACGGGAAATATAGTCCATGCCAAAATGGCCTAGATTAGTGGAAAATAACTATGTAATTTATTATCTGGTGCGTAGTCACATTGTAAAACAGAAAACCACAACATGTATTTAAGACCACCGAGCATGCCTATATTAACCATTTATATAGCATGTCTCCAATTTACAAGAGCAGAGTGACTATACTGTGAATTTACCAGAAACCTTTGCCTGCAATTAAAGTTAAGAACGCTTTAAAAAGTTCCATTCCTAATTTGGAACTGAGCCTGTTGTGGCTACAGCACTGTCTAAAGACTATTTTTGAGACAGTGGCTGCTTAAATGTTGCACTATATTTTATCTCTTTACTTATATTTTATTGAAAATACTGATTCTGCACTGTTAACTGACTAGCCATTCCAGCATGGCCTCAATATGGCCTTTATCCAAATTAGCTACAAACATCCAGAGAACATAAAACAGCCAGCCTTTTTTTGACCATTTATCCATTCCGTGAAAGGCATAAATAGTTCATCTTAGGGCCTAATTTATGATGTGCGTCAGTTAGCAACTGTTTTCTGGCTATAGCAACAGCCTCGGAGTAGCCTCCCATCTAATCTGGCGCTGCGCTGGGTACTTCATTGACACTAGCAGACGTTGTGGCAAACACTAATCAATTAGCTTTGATTGTTGCACGAGGTATTGTCTGGCCTATGTCAGCACCTGTTGGACCTGCCGGCCGAATACCGCAGCGCCAATGAGCACCACTTTGTACTGCCATTTTTCTGTCACTCCCCAGCATATTTATGAATTTTTTCCTCCTTAAATCTTTGGCACTGTATTTTTCCAGCGCTGGTTAGCGTTTCGTCATTACAGTCATTACGAGAAAACACTGCTGGGGACAAACTTTACAGTGTGTTTACCCTGCATTTTAGTTGTTGGTATCCAAATGACACATTGTTAAGCAGAAGAAGCCATTAAAATTTTAGTTTTAATAACACAAAAAAAACATTTTGAACCGTCCTGCATTTCCATTATTGACAAGTCCCAAGGCAAGTTCTGAACAAATAAATGTGTTTAATATTAAATATAAGCATTAAACACTACAATCCAGTTCTGCCCATTGTGCTCTATGGGATCTTGAGCAACAGCGCCAGGTCTCATCTGCCGCTGCATCATTTTCGGCGCTAGTGTAAAATAAGGCGCCAGCCGACGGCCACATTGCCGCTGAGGAGCTGAAGCTGTGTGGTGCTCTTAGATTCCTGTAGTCAAAACATTGTTTTTCCTTTACCAGTAATTGGCTGTTTACTAAATATGACTGTTGTCATTTACAATGCACAGCGTTTGCCTTCTCCCTTGCAGACAACTAGTGGAGTAGAACAGACAGCAAAATTTACTATAATAATAGATAATTAAACTTGTGATTTAATAAGTAACTAATAAGTAACTGATGCGATTTCTGCTGATTATATATTGGCAGACAACATGTAAGGGATTCTTTCATCCCTCCACAGCATTTGTGTTGTAGAACATAGGGTACCACTTTTCAAATCAAATCTAAAGTTGTACAAGGTCTCTTTTACAGTGCCCAAAGAGTCTAATTTATGAAGTGCGCCTTTTGGGGCCATTTGGCATTATTTTGATGGCATATGCTTGTCGCACTGTTATATTTTCAGAATGGCACTCCGAACCAGGAATTTGCCGGCCTGTGGTAGCTGGACCCTTGCAGATTATAACAGTGCCAGTGCGTGCTGCTCTGTTCTGCCAACTTATAGGTGCTGCATGCCGGATTTATCTACACACAAAATAGATTGGTGCTGGTTGGCGTTTCTTCATTACAGTCTCAGGATATCACTGGTCAGACAGGCTCCTTTTTAGTTGCTGTGCTCCAAAGTACGCATTATTTAGAAAAAAACAGGCTAAACAATTTTACAAGTAATATATTACATTTGGCGATATCTAAGTCCTGCGTTTACAATACACCAAAATAAGTGCTGTAAAAATAAATTTGGTTACATTTACTTAGGACATGTTTTTGTACCGTGTTAGCAGTCAATGTAAGCCGGAAAATTCAAGGTTAAACTGGACCAACACCCTTTTTTCCTTTGATGGGTGTTGGTCCCTCAGACAGAGAATAAGAACAAGCTCAAGGGGACATCAGGAATGCTGGAGCCCCCCAGAACATAACCCCCAGGACACCCAATATCCTTACTTTCAGTTCGGGATCCCACGATTGGCTGCTGGCACACACGAGGATGCGACCATGGCCCACGTGAACGCCCAGTGGCCAATCACAGGATTCCTTTCCTGGCGCTGGCTTGAGGTGAAGGTAAGGATATTGGGCGTTTCTGGGGGTTATGTTTGGGGGGCTCCAGCATTTTGGATCAACAACCGTTACAGAAAAGAAGCTTGCATTTTCAATCTTAATTAGTAAGCCAATAAATGGTATTGCCTTACCCTTGGATTTACATTTACTTATAATCCAAAAACACTTCCCCACAGTTCTGCCCATTGTGCTCTAGGGTATCTTAACCTACAGCGCCAGTTATACAACTGGCGCAACTTATACAAGAGCCCTGGTCACCACATAAAAATGGAACATGTGTTAAATTTGACACAGACTGGCTTTTTCTTAAATCACACATTAATTACGCTGAGACTAAAACATTGGCACTATGTTTATTTACAGGTGCTGACGTTTGATAAATGAGGCTCCGAATGTTCTTTGGAGGGAGCTGATCTGTTCCAATAACTCTGGAGCTGTCCAGAAATAAAGCAAGTATAGACACAAATACATCTCATCCTTCAGAGACAGTTAAACATAACATTCATGGCTGAATATCTGGCTTTGCAAACAAACATAAGTATGTGGTAAGAACTGGGCATTATTGGTGGCTACTGTGTCACTCCTATGCAAAATAAGAGCAGGAACTAGTAGTAGATACCAATGTTTTTCTAACTAAAGTGGGAAGAGCTTCTTTAGCTTACCAAAATAGTTTTTTACCTCAATTGGTGGGAACTTAACTATGTTTAGAGAATGACTACACCTCAACACACAATAAAGCACATTTTCCATGTGAGGTGCAAAAGGTTACCAATAAGCATAAGGTTGGTGGCACCCCAATCAGCATTTCATCAACTCTGGCAAGCAATCACAATGGTCACCATACACTTGAGAGCTCCTTTCCACAAATATAGGGAACAGGCAGTCATCTCCAGAAATTATGTTTTTAGAATTAAGAAGTTCTTAATGCCAGAAAAATGATTTAATAAAAACACATGAAAGACAATAGACATGCAATAAGAAGAAAAATAGACAATACCTCTGCAAGGAGCAGAGGAGCTGAATGACTGATGGGCTGGCTAAGAACAAGCCATTTACAATTGGTATTGGCCAAGTGGTTACCCTTAAAGCGGACCAAAAGTAAATTTAGACACAAAATGGCGGCACATGCATTTTCAGGCCACCTGCAAACAGGAAGTGCTGCTGAGCTTCCTGTTACTGTGCATTGTTGTTGCTGGGCTCATACGTTCTCAAAGGGTGAACTAATTCAAAGATGGCAAACATATCCAAAGACAGTAGATATACGTTACCAAGAGTTTGCTTGTGCGGAAGAACCGCATAGTTGGCACCAATTGACAGGCTTTCCGGTGTCTCATGGTGTTACTGCCATAATGATATCATAACTCATATATGAGTTAGTAGGAAATGTGCATTTTTTGGTTCCTTTTTTAACTCTAAGCTAAACACTGCATGCCATGTCCCTCAGTCGTAACTATCTAGCTAATGGAATCTAGATATTCAGGGCCCCTGAAAACTTTCATTCCAAGGTCTTTGAAAATACTGGACCTGTTTAAACTAAACAGCTAATGGTTGCTTTTACTAGGTTTACCAGGATTTACCGGGTAATCACCAGAAAAAGGGAACATCCTGTTTGGCAATGAAAGGTGGGGAAGAGGGAGAGACAATGATCTGTGGTATGAAAATGAAATGTGAAATATATTATCCAGAGTTTGGAGCCACCAACCCAGCCATTCTGATCCAGTGTGGCATAGCAATCCAGGGAAAGGAAGAAAAGAGTAACGTGGGGGTTTAGAAACATAGATTAGAAGAAGCCATTCATTTTCAGAGCCCCATTTAGTGGTGGTGGTATCCTAGTTCAATTAGTGGATGAGTAGCAAAAGGGGAAGTTAAAGAGTGAAAAAGTGTGGGTCTCGCATGAGGTTTAGGATCTGGGGGAGGGCACCTTGGAATAGACCAGCTGCCTGGGTAGGTGGCTTCTAGCACAGGGAGAATGACCCATTTTTCCTCTGCTTTAATATCTGGTTCCTCTTTTCCATTGATGCTCCTTCTCTTCCCTCCCTTGGACTGGGACCCCCATCCATGGAACCTCAAAATGAACTGCCTTGGTAGTGGCTCCTGTCTTGCCTGTTTATAAATCGTCTACTACTTATTTTGCTAATACTGGTTTGGGTTTTGATTTGTTTACTGTCTTGTTACCTACACACATTATTTAGCCTCTCTACCACCCCAATAATGTCTGGTAGGTGGGTACCTAGTAAGATAATTTTAATGTAATGTTTTGCACATGATTGCACATGGTCCGACTACAGGAACCATTAAAATCCTTAGTTCTAATAAGCTCTATTCAAACTTCCATTCTGTACTAGTAAGACATTTCATCCCTTGAAAGTTCCCTTGGCTTTGTTCATTTTTTAATTTAATCTCCTTAGTCTTGTTTTATCTGATAATTTGGCTGGTGCCCTCCCCGGTGGCTTGAATCCGACCCCAGCCCTCAGCTAGAGGGGAGCCTATAGATGGTTCCCTGAAAGTTTGACTGGGAGAGGGTCACATAAAGTTAACTATGTAAGAAGTAAAATAAAGAGAGTGTTTTTTTTTTTCATTTTCAGTACCTATCTTCTGTTCTAAACTTATCAGTGGGAATGTTCCTGTACTTGTATAATTAGCCACACACATTTCTCTGGCCATGGTTTCCACAAGCAGCTGCAGATCATTACAGTGTTCCCTGAAGGCACAGCTTTATTTATGAAAAGAACCTAACTTCCACATCACACTGACAGAGCAAACTCATGGAAGTGACTTGCTGCAATGCAACACAAACATCCACCGCTATACAAATAATTCAACTGAACAGACATAAGCCAGTTAAGTGTGCAGTTAACGGTGCACTGTGTGGGAAATTGTGGCCTTAAATAGCAGTATTTGGAAATGTTGATACAAAGGAAATTCACTTGTTTAGACCATACTTGAAAATTGCGATGTACTTTACCATTGTGAACATAAAAAATGTTCAGCGCCAACGTATAGCCAGAGGAGATTACTTTGAATCCCAGCTTCAAACTTAAAGGAGCACTATCACAAAATTATGTAATATTAAAAACCCATATAAACACGTTGGCTAATGAGAGGAGAGGTCACTTATACACCCGAACTGAATAAAACTCCCGCCAAGCTTGTGGTTTCCTCTCCTGGTAGGAATAAATTCCAGGGGTGACAGGTTTAGTGTATCAGGGGTGACAGAACCTGTCACCCAATTTCCTCTTCCTTCCATTAATAAAAATTAAAAACAAGCCTGGCTGGATATTTCTTGATGCAGGGTGTATACGTGACCTCTCCTCCCTCCTTCTAGAATATTTATATGGATTTTTATTGTTGCCCCATTTTATTGTGATAGTGCTCCTTTAACTAATGGATACTGTTTCATTACATACCATAGATGTAGTTAGTTTTTTAATAAGTTCCAAGTCCCATTAGTACCTAGTTAATGGAGGCATCTGGCATAATACTTTACTGTAAATGCCTGCATATAGGTACAAGGTAACGTGCTTAACTCTCGACTTTTGTTGCAGCCAAATACTTAAAATTTTTATACTTTTAACCTGTGAACTTTCTGCGCCACAGACCTTCTGGACTTGTTGCACCTCAGGAGATGTAATCGATGCAGAATTCCAGCTGCTAGAAAAACTACAAAACATCTTTTTTCATGCTTGCCACTCAACTTTTGAATACATCTGCTGATATGAAACCCTAGGACTAGTACTTACTTTATAAACTACCAGCATGAACATGCTTTCAGTTGTTTAAACCCCCCTCCCCACACTCCCCACACTGTACCCTACTTGGTGAAATAAACTGATTCCTGGATAAATATATATATATATATATATATATATATATATATATATATTCTGTAATCTTTTCTGCATTGAATGTGGCTCCTGTCTTTTTCTCAGAGATGAATGTGGCTTCCAAGTTAGGAAAGCTTCTGGACCATTGCTTTACAGTATAGTCAAACAGTATGACAAAGAAGTTCCCAAATTATAATGCAGTCATTAAAATTAAATGAAGCTACATGCCTATAGACTCTCCATGGAAAACTAAAGATTCTCTATAGGCTCAGGTAAATTACCCCCACACTGGGCCTCTTTAGCTCTGAAGGTTACCATTACCTGTACTGCTAGGTGACTTTGCTGGTTATTTAAGAAAGGCTAAGGCCACATACCCCTCGATTCAAAGAGCAAAAGTTAATTGATTTAGGATCGAGAATCGTAAGTTTGGGTGGGTGTTTGTCATTTTTTCCTTTTTTTTGGCCATTTCGTATTCGCACGATCGTTCGCACATAGACGTATATGAACATACGCTTTTTGGACGTCAATCGGATATTTTGCGTTAGTTCGTGTCTTTTTCCCGTCCAAATCGTATTTTTTGCGTCCGATCCTATTTTTTACGTGCTTCACATGGGCTTGCGACCAATTCAGAGAGGTGATTGCTAATTGTTTTGAAGGCCATTAAAGAGCTGCTTTCCGAAATGTTTGCCGGCAGCTATTTGGCCTCGGGAGTAGGATGGAGAGGAGCGAGTTTGTGGCACATCAAGGGCTTATGCTTTTTGGCATCGATTTGATCCGGATGTCTGAGAGCAGATTGCCCCTGCGTCGTCGCATGAACATCGATAGCATGAATGATGTTGAGCTGTTTGAGCTGACCAGGCTTAATCGCGCTTCCCTCCATAAATTATATAGTGAGCTGCGGCCATGGTTAGCCCGCACCACAAGGAAGGGGCATGCAATTTCAGGTATGACCAAGATGCTTGGCTGCCTGCAATTTTTGGCGAACGGCTCGTTCCAGAGGCTGGGTGCCCTCTCCGTGGGGATGTCCCAGCCTACGCTGAGCCGCGCACTATCCAAATTTTTGGAAGGCATGGCTGCCATAACTCCCAAATATATTTTTTTCCCGGATGATATGGCAGCCAGAAACGCCATTAAGCTTGGTTTTTATAATGTCGCCGACATGCCCAACGTAATTGGTGCTGTTGACTGCACACATGTGGCACTCGTACCTAGGGCATCCGACGAGTATATATATAGGTATATTTTTTTTGTTTTGGTTATTATGGGGCCCAACGTGTAATGTAACCTGTTTTCCTTTGCGGCAGCATATTTTTGTTTGGGCTTTTGTGTACATGCCTTATTTAGACTTTTCATTTGTTGTTTTAAATTGTGTGCAGACATGTTTTTTTTTCCAAATGTGTTTTGCCCTTATCACTTACCCTTTTTTTTTTTGTTTTGGCCTTAAGGAATCGAAAAATGGGACACTCCCTTAATTTCCAGGCCGTGGTGGGGCCGGACATGCGTTTCCTGAGTGTCCTTGTCGGCTACCCAGGATCGTCGCACGACTCATATATCCTGAGACGATCTGGTTTGTTTAGGCGATTTGAGTCAGGTGAATTTTCGGGTGCATGGCTGCTTGGTAAGTGTGTCCTATTTTTGGTTATCGATATTTCAGAGGAATCTGTTTTTTTTGGCTATTTTAGCTTTATAATTATTGACATAAACATGAACCTGCATTTTTTTTTTTGTTTTGTTTTGTGGATTGTATTTTTAAACCAAAAAAATGCTTGCCTCACTTTGTCCTTCAGAATGTTTTAACTTTGGTTAGGATGTCTGTAACTTCCATGTCAAAAAATATATTGGGTAGCAGATTGTCCCGAAGTATCTGCTAGTTTTTGGTCCTTTTGTAGTATTGGTCTTTCAATGCCAAAGTGGACTTAAAATGCATACAGTGCATTCAGAAAAAAAAGCATATTTCTAAAAACCCTTGTCCGTGCAGATGTTTTATCATTCTTTGGTTTATTTAAGCTGCATTTTTAGTTATGTACTACATTTGTGCCAATAGTGTATTTTCTAATGTGCCCTGGGTGTATTTTTGGGGCCTTTAGCTTACCTCATTTTGATATATGTCAAATTGTTTGTGTTTGTTGTCTTGCAATTTGTTTATTTTTTGAATTTAATTGTCTTGTTAAGGTGATTCCGGTTACCCACTTCTCCCCTGGCTCATGACGCCTGTGCTGCGGCCCCAGGATGCCTCTCAGGAAGCCTACAACCGTGCGCACCGCAAGACCAGGGCTGTTGTTGAGAGGGCATTTGGACTATTGAAGACCCGTTTTCGGTGTTTGGACCATACCGGGGGCGCCCTGCAATATGATCCTAACAAAGTGATAGACATCATAATGGCATGTGCTGTTCTGCATAATTTTGCCATTCAAGAACGTGTCCCCCGTTATGTGGATGTTCTGCCCTCTACAGCCCGAGAAGATGATGGTGATCTTGCAGCATTTTAGTTAAAGCCTTTTTTTTGTTTTCCATTCTGTGTGTGTGTATTAGCCTTTTTGTTCAATTATTTGTTTGCCCGTAATGTGGCATTACCTTAAATTAAAAAAATGTTTGCCTTAATTGTTGCCTAATGTTTTTCCTGGTGTTTACTTAGATTGATCTTTGCATTTTTACACCTCTTAACCAAAAATGTATCTGCTTTAGCCCAAGGTGATGTAAAATGTGTTTCAACTAAAAACGCAGCAAGTATTGTAAGTGTGTACATTTTTTACTTTTGGCACTTTGAATGGTGGTGCATAACAAAAAACATTCCACATACAACTGTGGCTCAAAATGCATGAAGTTATTAAAATGAAATCTACCACATCTACACCTGGAAGTGAGTGGCACAACCAAACAAGGACACCCAGTCCAAAGGCCAACCTAGTCCTGTCATTAATATTGCCTGTGCCAAGGGATATTTGGGCATGGCCATAATGTCACACAAACATGTCTGCAAACAGGAGGAGCACAAACCAAACAAATGTAAAAAGCCATAAGTGGCACATGTTACTTGCCAACTACACTGCACATAGACCTATGGCATTGGCTAGTGGCCTTAATCATTACTCTAAGGAGCTCTATTGGAGCAAATCCAAAACACAATCTGCATGTCAAACACAAAATGGATTGAGCTAAACATCAAACTACAAGTAAATACAGTGGGGGGGGGGGGGGGGGGAAGAGAAAAGATGTCCCACACATTCCTGGATTAATTAATAGGGTGGCTGCCCATAAAACCCAGGTGGAGGTCCGTGTGGATGGGACCTAACCTGGGCCATGGTTGCATTGTTAATTTGCAACTACTCCATAATGTTTCTCTGCATATCGGTCATATCAGCCATGGCTGACTGGATGCCATTACTTGCATTGACCATGTTGCTGTTGAGGGTCCGAAACTCAGCGAGGATGCCCTGTAAGGTGTTATTGAGGTTGACCATATCGGCATGCCTTTTGGAGCTGTGCCTCAGAAGAGTCCCTCTCCTGGTTCCATAAATCAAGCAGGGCACTGTGCCTCCCCTGGGAAATTGTGCGGCGTAATGGAGTCCGCCGCACAATTACCCTGGCTCTTGGGCGTGCCCTGCCGCGTTGTCTCGTCCCCTCAACAGCAACAGGCATGCTTGGCAAATCCTCAGCAGCAGAGTGAACACTGGGGACTGTTGTGTCAGTCTCCCCATGTGCAGGCACAATGGATGCAGATTCACTCTGCTGCTGAGGATTGGCCAGAGAAACATTATGGAGAAGTTGCAGATTGGGACCCAGGGGGAGGTCTTCGGACGTGGCCAGCATGGATCCATCATCTTCCTCCATTTCCTGGATCTCTTCCATGAGTGTGTGGGTCTGTAGGGACATAGAAAAAAAAAGGTTAAGTTTGCGTTCCAAATCAGTTTAACACATGCTTAAGCACTTGGTAGTATTTTTGGTACTAAGTAAACTTACCGGAAATCTCGGATCTGGGCTCCTATGCTGTACGGACCTGGTCGGCATATTCAAACTGGGGGGTGAGTTTACACTGAGGGGTCATGCTGGGCTGAAGAAGAGAAAACAAAACAAGGTAAACACACACATAAGCATTGTTTTGGTAGGTAATTAAACAAGCCACTATTTGTAATCTTAAGCAACTCTACAGCAATGGGGACGATTTGTAAAATACACTCACTTTAAGATATGTGAAATGGATCTAGTAAACTGCTAACTGACCTCAGTTCAAAGTCAGGAAGTGTACCCAGTCAGCATACAACTTGCAGAGCACCTATTTTGAGTTTGACTACCATTCTCTAGGTCAGGGGTACTCAACCACTTCTTGTAAAGGTCCATTTAAAGGTATCCGGTGAGAGGTGAAGGTCCGGGCATGGGGCTGTCGCAGGGGGTGTATAGTTAGAAATCAGCACACTGGGGGAGGGGCTATAGATTTCCCAGGCAAAACTAATAAAGGCTGCTTGCCCTTGCTGGGCTGGATGGGGCAGAGCTGAGGGGACAGGGATTGGATGGATAAAGCTGGGAGGACAGGAATGGATGATGATGGGATGGATGGAGCAAATCTGTTAGGAATGGATGGGGCTGAGCTGGGGGGGGGGGCGAGATGGTGGGACAGGGGCAGATGGGGCAGAGCTGGGGCAGCGGGACAGGATTGGACAAAGAGAATGATGCACAAAGTTTGTGTGTACCTTGCAATGCCACTTCCTGTGCAGTACTTCATATTGCAATGCTAGGTTTCAGGGAGCCATGACATTGGCCGGGAGACTAAGCACTACATCGCCGATCAAGGGGGCAGCTCTGAGCACGTCAACACAGAAGTAACTGAGTGCAGGGCTGTCTGGGCAGGGGTCCGGAAATCTGGTGCCAAGGTCCGCATTCGGACCCCGGTCCGCCAGTTGAGTATCGCTGTTCTAGGTAATATATGTTTTGGGGTCTTGATTTAAATTGTTACCTCAAACACAACTCACACAACAAATAGACAACACATCCCTAATGATGTGTGTTTTGTGATTGAGTACAAATATATCACTTTTCTTCAGAAACTTCGTTACTTGACACATAATTAGTGTTAATTGTTATTTTACATAATGTATGTGGTCCGAAATGTGTGATTCACAGGGACCAAAACAGGACACAAACAGGCACAGTAGTGCGAGGCCAAGCAAGCCACACCATAGGGCCATACCGTCATCTTGGTACTAGTGAACTTTAATTTTCTGGGCAAACAGGCAAACATGCAGATTAAGAGTACTCACCTTGTGTACGGGTCGGTGAGTCTGTGTCCCTTAGACCCGCATGGCCACCGACCGCGACAGGATGGAGAAGGCCCAGCACAATCTCCTCAGCAGGTGTAAACTCGAGTTTGGTTGGAAAGCCACCTCCAGTTTTCATGCTGAAATGAAAATATAGTTTGGTACACAGAAAAGGTGCATACAGTACATCCTAATAATTACATTTGGATACATCATTTATTTACCTGTAATTATGCCTTTTAATTTCTTTTTGCCGTACAGCATATTTCAGATCAGAAATTTTCTTCTGGATTTGTCCAACATCTTTCCTCTCTTCCCCCGCTGCATTTACTTGTTGTTGGATTTGTTCTAACAATTCCATTTTGCGCTGCTTAGTGGTGTGTTTTGATTTGCTCCCATAGAGCTCGTCATAGAATAATGTAAGGCCATTAGCCAATGCCATATTTTGGTCATGTGAGAATCGCCCACTCAAATTTCCGCCGCCGCAATGTGCGGACAGATGGTTGGCTTTGGGGCTCCTCCATGTGTGCAGACACATGTGGTGACATTATGGCCTGGGGCTGTGTAGTGGAATGGAAGGATTGCTGGCTTCCCAATGACTGGACTGGACTGGCCAAGGGACTGGGTGTTCTTGCGTGGCTGGCCACAGAACTTCCAGGTGTAGATGTGGTAAGGATGATGTCCATTCTTGGGCCTCTTGGGGGGCTATGTGCCCTGCTGGTGCCTGGTCTGGGGCTAGGTGCCCTGCTGGTGCCAGGTCTTGGGCTAGGTGCCCTGCTGGTGCCTGGTCTGGTCGTAGGTGCCCTGCTGCGAGGCCTGGATGGGCTTCTGGCCCTGTTTCTGGGCCTGGATGGGCTTCTGGCCCTGCTGCGGCGCCTGGATGGGCTTCTGGCCCTGCTTCTGGGCCTGTATGGGCTTCTGGCCCTGCTGCGGGGCCTGTATGGGCTTCTGGCCCTGCTTCTGGCCCTGTATGGGCTTCTGGCCCTGCTTCTGGGCCTGGATGGGCTTCTGGCCCTCCTGCGGGGCCTGTATGGGCTTCTGGCCCTGCTTCTGGGCCTGTATGGGCTTCTGGCCCTGCTTCTGGGCCTGTATGGGCTTCTGGCCCTGCTGCGGGGCCTGTATGGGCTTCTGGCCCTGCTTCTGGACCTGGATGGGCTTCTGGCCCTGCTTCTGGGCCTGGATGGGCTTCTGGCCCTGCTGCGGGGCCTGGATGGGCTTCTGGCCCTGCTTCTGGGCCTGGATGGGCTTCTGGCCCTGCTTCTGGGCCTGGATGGGCTTCTGGCCCTGCTGCGGGGCCTGTATGGGCTTCTGGCCCTGCTGCGGGGCCTGTATGGGCTTCTGGCCCTGCTTCTGTGCCTGGATGGGCTTCTGGCCCTGCTGCGGGGCCTGGGTTGGCTAAGTGCCCGGCTTGAGAGCATGGGTGGTGTGGGCTCCCTTGGGCGGCCTCTTCTGGGGGCAGATGTGGTGGTGGCTGCTGTGGGGCTTCCTACCCGTTTTGCCTTTTTTTTGGCCGCAGGGGCACGTGCCTTTGTGGCCCTTTTTTGCGAAAGGGAGGGTCCACTGTCCCTTGGTGGGGCCGAGGTGCTACTTGCCTTTTGGGAGCGTAGCTTTTTTTGGCCTTGCTGGGACCTGGTTGTTGGGCCCTCAGAGGTCTGGCTTGGCTGGGCGCGTTTCGGTGCTGGCTCTTTGGGTGCCATTTTCTCCAAAATGTCAAAGAGAATGAGCTTTGGGTGCAGGGACCTTTAAATAAGGCGCCCAGCGTCTGACGCCTATGCACACGCCTACGCGATCGTACGGACGTACGTTCGTGCGGAACCAGGAAACTGCTGGGGTTTCACTTATCTGCTGCCTTGAAGAAGCATAAAGATGGCGCCCACTATCTTCACCCGTCAACAAGAAGAGATCCTCATGCTGGTAAGTGCCTTGCTCTGCCTTTTAAGCTAATACTGACTGATGTACTACATGTAAATGATGCGGTTGGAACTAGTTTTGTGGATCTTAATGTTTTAGAACAGGCTCCTCACACTTCATCCTCAAGGGCCGAGACAGGCCACGTTTTCACCTCTCTATGCTGATGTCCTAATTAGGGCAATTGCTCTGGCTTAGCACCAGTTAATTAACCTGTGGAGTAGCGTGGATAGCTGTCAAACCTGGCCTGTCTCGGACCTTGATGTGGATGTTTGAGGACCACTGTTTGCCTAAGACATAAAAACACAACGGCAAGCCACACACGTGCCCAAAAAGTCAGAAACCGGGCCTTCAGCGTGATTTACTAAAAAACAATCAAACCTAAAAAACAAGTACACAGCCTATTACATTTCCAAATGGGCCATTTTAAGACAATAACGTATTAGTCTTGCCTCCACTGGCCTGAAACTCTGTTCAAGAATTTCAGATATGCGCGAAGCCATCTGTACTCAGAAGCATCACACTTACTGAGGAGAGGTGAGTGGGATAAGGTACAGGGGGGTGGGTTCTAGCTGTGCTTTGCTCAGACACAGCAGAGCTGTGGTCATGGGAAGGTCATCAGTCCAAGAATGCAGAGCAGCACACACACTTCCAGTTTGCATGCACTTCCTGTTTGCAGGCTGCCTGCAAAGATGGCATTTTACATAAGCCGCCATCTTGGATGTTAAAACCATCATAACATGCCATAGATGCAGGTGGGCTGATTTGTAATGTTGGCTATCTGTATGTACAGGGTGTGTGAAACATATAACATAAGACCAGACTCTGATTCAGAGTGAACGTCAGCTTTAAGGCACTCCCCAAAAATGGCTGGCACTCTAAATGTGTGTGTTAATGACATTACATTCGCAACTTCTGATGCAACACATATGGCTCTGTGTGTAAAAGTAAAAGCTCTGTGTCCATTATGTTTTTCAGATCATGCTTCAGCGCCGGTATGACTTCGCGCCTAATGTGTGTGAAAAAAGGGACATCGCCCGGGAGATCATCGCGGAAATCTACCGTGTCACCAGCACCACCTTCACTAACACCCAGATAATGCAGCATTGGTCGGACCTGAAACGTCTGCACATGCCCCGGGTGCGGAGGTTTTTTGGGATCCATTTTCCAAGTAAGTACAAAGCGATTGCAGTGTATATGTTCCAAATGTATAAGTTATGCCTTTATTTATAATGACTTTTCTTTGTTAGTGTTGGAAATGGATTTCAGAATTCGCCGCACCCGGAGGCGCACAGGTCGACCAGTGCTGCATGCTTCTGCATCTGTGAGTGAAGGTGGTGGATCTCCCGGGCGACGGACCTACCCCTCCTCTGTGGCCTCCTCAGACCAGCCCCTGGACCTTACCACAGAGGAGGGGCCCAACCGCGTGGGCGTGGAGTCATACCCGGCCAGGCATGGGGAAGGCTCTGGTATGTCACTCTTCATGTATATGCACAAAGATATACATGCCAGGCCAAAAACTAAGTGCTCCTTTATTATGTATTTCTAGATGCTTCGGGAGCGGGTGAGGTAGTGGAGGAGGAGGCAGCAGAGATGCTTGAAGTTGATCCTGGCGAAGGTGAGTGATGTCAGCCAGACTGGGAGCCAGATACGTTGGGAATAGTGACTCTATACAACAACTAACCAAATGTCACATGTTTCTCCAGGGACTTCTTCACAGCATAGCCAGGACCAAGGGCATCCTGTTGGCCCCAACCAGCCATCTGTCGGCCACCAACAAAGTAAGTAGCCATGCCATTATTCAGAATTATGTGTTTTTGGCTAATAACACACACATAACTAAAGGCGTAGCCAATGTATAGTTAACACTTTCATGTGGGCACTTCGTTAGCTTAAAGCGGACCCTAACTCGTATTAATAGCCTAGCTAATAAGTATCACACACACTGTACATACAGATTGCGAACATTCCAAAACAGGCTACCTGCATCTACTGCATGTTAGGAGCCTTTAAACATACAAGATGGCGGCATAGGGAATGCGCCATATTTACAGGCAGCATGGCATCCAGATTTGACAAAGTAATGTGCTGCCATGCATTGTGGGACTGCTGACCTTTCCCTGAACCCAGCTATGCTCTGTATTACCAAAGCACAACTGTAACCTGCTCCCCTGTACTTTATCCCACTCTCCTCTCCTCATTAAGTGTTATGCTTCTGAGTCCAGATGGCGGCGCAGTAATAAAAAATGCACCAAAATGTACTTTTATCTGGTGCAGAATCATTTAGAAAGAGTTTTTGATTTTCATTACATCATGTTGAAGGTCCGGTTTAAGGAGTTTCACTACTTACCTGTGGGAAATGCATTTACTTTATCCCTTGGAAGAATGACATATGTCATGCATTTACATGTATTTGATTAACACTAAATCTATTCCCAGCATACAAACCGGTCTGGTACTCCTATTTATGTTTATTTCTCTATTGGTTACAGGGATGATCCCACAAACAGCGGCTGGGAAAAAAAAAAGGATCCAGGAGTTGGTGGCCGAGCTGCTGGCCATACAGGCGACGTTGGGGCCAACTGATGAAGAAGAGGAGGAGGATTAGTGCCCTTGGTCCTGGCTAATTTTGTAATATAGTTTTATATTTAAAAAAAAAAAAAAGTTTTACAAGTTTTTAGCCAAAAAAAAACAAACAAACTATTTTTTAAAAATAAATAAGATTTTAAGGCTTTAGAAATTTGTCATTTCTAATATGCGCTAAAAAATACATTTACACGAACACGAAAATACATGCTTATAAACATATAGACATATGTACATTAAGTGCTTTGGGTAAGTTTTATGCTCGAGAAAATGAAGAAGGATGCAAGTATTAGGGGTTTGGGTAAGTTTTAGGGTCCGAGAAATGAAGAAGGATGCAAGCGCTAAGGGGTTTGGGTAAGTTTTCGGCTCGTCAAAATGAAGAAGAATGCAAGCGCTAAGGGGTTTGAGTCAGTTTTAGGGACCAAGAAATGAAGAAGGATGCAAGCGCTAAGGGGTTTGGGTAATTTTAGGGACCGAGAAATGAAGAAGGATGCAAGCGCTAAGGGGTTTGGGTAAGTTTTAGGGTCCGAGAAATGAAGAAGGATGCAAGCGCTAAGGGGTTTGGGTAAGTTTTAGGGTCAGAGAAATGAAGAAGGATGCAAGCGCTAAGGGGTTTGGGTAAGTTTTATGGTCCGAGAAATGAAGAAGGATGCAAGCGCTAAGGGGTTTGGGTAAGTTTTAGGGTCAGAGAAATGAAGAAGGATGCAAGCGCTAAGGGGTTTGGGTAAGTTTTAGGGAACGAGAAATGAAGAAGGATGCAAGCGCTAAGGGGTTTGGGTAAGTTTTAGGGAACGAGAAATGAAGAAGGATGCAAGCTCTAAGGGGTTTGGGTAAGTTTTAGGGTCCGAGAAATGAAGAAGGATGCAAGCGGTAAGGGGTTTGGGTAAGTTTTAGGGTCCGAGAAATGAAGGATGCAAGCGCTAAGGGGTTTGGGTAAGTTTTAGGGACCGAGAAATGAAGAAGGATGCAAGCGCTAAGGGGTTTGGGTCAGTTTTAGGGACCGAGAAATGAAGAAGGATGCAAGCGCTAAGGGGTTTGGGTAAGTTTTAGGGACCGAGAAATGAAGAAGGATGCAAGCGCTAAGGGGTTTGGGTAAGTTTTAGGGTCCGAGAAATGAAGAAGGATGCAAGCGCTAAGGGGTTTGGGTAAGTTTTAGGGACCGAGAAATGAAGAAGGATGCAAGCGCTAAGGGGTTTGGGTAAGTTTTAGGGTCGTCAACATGAAGAAGGATGCAAGCGCTAAGGGGTTTGGGTAAGTTTTAGGGAACGAGAAATGAAGAAGGATGCAAGCGCTAAGGGGTTTGGGTAAGTTTTAGGGTCCGAGAAATGAAGAAGGATGCAATCGCTAAGGGGTTTGGGTAAGTTTTAGGCTCGTCAAAATGAAGAAGAATGCAAGCGCTAAGGGGTTTGGGTCAGTTTTAGGGACCGAAAAAATGAAGAAGGATGCAAGCGCTAAGGGGTTTGGGTAAGTTTTATGGGCGTCCAAATGAAGAAGGATGCAAGTGCTAAGGGGTTTGGGTAAGTTTTAGGGAACGAGAAATGAAGAAGGATGCAAGCGCTAAGGGGTTTGGGTAAGTTTTATGGGCGTCCAAATGAAGAAGGATGCAAGCGCTAAGGGGTTTGGGTAAGTTTTAGGGTCGTCAACATGAAGAAGGATGCAAGCGCTAAGGGGTTTGGGTAAGTTTTATGGTTCCTAAAGGTAAGTGGTAGCCTGGCGCGAGGCAGTAGTGGTGAGATTGGTAGTGTCAGATAGGGCACACATTGGTTTGTGGAGTGTAGCTTGGATCGCGCATGCGCAAGACCTTATATATATACGAACGAACGAATATAAGAGGCAAAAAAACATTGAAAACCAGAGGCAAACGCAAGTAATTGGAAGAGGTGGACGATGGAAGAGGCCAAAAAAACAGGCTGCCGCCGCAACAAGTGATCACATCAACCTGTTTTTTACGATTGACAACTGACTGAGGCAAGTTCGGGAGATAACATACGAACGGACGGGCTTTTTACGATAGGAAACGTATTTGCTTATAGAATCACTCGCAAGTTCATACGAACGCACGAGCGTACGGGAAAAATAGGATGATCGGCACCAAAATCAAAGCTGTTACATGTTTCTTTGAATCGACCCTATAGTGTCAGGTAGTGCCAGATAAGTGTTAGGTGTCAAGCTCCAGTCAAAAAGGTGTATGTATCAAGTCAATAATCCAGAGCGCCTGTGATAGTGCCAGGTAGTGTCCCATCTATCAAGAGTGCAGGTTATGGGATCAATGCGGGCGCTGAGTTTCCTACAGTGCCAGATAGGACCAGGCTCTCATCATGCACTGTGTGGCCTTATCCTATACATTTCAATGGGCTGAGATGGTTACAATTATTTAAGCATTTTATTAGCATTTTTTACATTTTTTGGGGCTGCTGCATGGGCCACGGGATCCCTGGGCTGGTTGGGATTATTTTTATATGCATTTTTAGCACTTTTTTGTGCTGCACACCTGTGAGTTGAGTTGTGAGAAAGCTATGTCATGTTTGTCTAATGTCCCTAATGCAATTCCCATTTTTGATTAAAAAAAAAAAAACCCTAAAAAATATAACACTGGCAATCCAATAGGCGCTGTGTGCCTGAATTCCATTTTTTTGAGCGCCTAGCATGTTTTTTGATAAATTTTGCCAGCTTGCGGCGCTCTTGGATGGCGCTTGGTGTCACTAGCACATAGGCTTATATAAGCCATGCGCTGCGAACACTGCCTGGCCAGGAATGCCACAGATGACGCTCAAGTGGCACCCGCAGCAATAATAATGAATAAGCCTCCACATATATCACTGTCAGTTTGTCAACTGTTTATGGACCACATTTTAACATTTATAATAAATAATACACGATTCCATACTTGTATTGTGCAAGACGTCCTTTGTGTTGCTTCATTAAAAATTCATAATATGATTATTGTTCCTTAAATATTACCATGTGAATTTACTGAAATAGATAATTAACCGAAAACATATGACCAAATTACAGTCAATTAAATGCCAACAGGAAGGATTAAAAAAGTAATCCCCTTTATTTCCAGAAAATCAGTGTTAGATTGTAGATAATTCAGGTGTACACAATAAATTATGAAAACACAAGGCCCCTGTCTCTAATAACTCACCTGTACATAATGCAGCCAAGCCCACCTTTAAACAACTAAGCCAATTTTGGGGGAAAGCAAAAGCTAATGTATAGCAGAACTCCTTTGTAGATCACTCACCCAGGTTTGAGATGAATGCTATGCTTATAGTAACCAGTCTGTAGATTTTGGTAGACTTTTCCTGAATACTACTGACTTATTTGTTAAGTGAAAGCAAAAGTTCCATTTATTTCCTGTCTTCCTGACTCAGTCGGTGTGCAGTAATGTTGAATATTGGGTGAGGAGTCGCTGTTTGACAGGTTCCGCGCTGTATGGGAGCGCATGACAGCGAACGGCCATAGCGAACGGCTCCCAGCATATTCATTAACAAATCACGCTCCAAAAATTCTCGCGCTGTAAAATGCTTGTTTAAACCCCAGAGCGCTGCCGGCGATGGGTTAAAAGTAGTTTTTTAACCCCCAAACAACCATATTTTTGGAAGAAAAAAAAAACATGTTTTTACAAACATTTTGTAATATGAGTACCTTAATATCAGACCTGTAATATCAATTCTGCACAAATTTGTTTTTTTTTTTCTTTTACCTTAAAAAAAAAATAACATTGCAGAAGTGGTCACAGAATTTTTGACATTTTGCTCCATTGAAATGCATTGGAGAGCGCCAGGTAGCGAGAGGTCATACCTGTCGCTGTTCAAGGTCGCTCGCTGGCGCTGTGGGGTGAGGCTGGAATAATGATGAATAATTCGCTATCTGGCGCTCTGTCAGTCGCTAAGCAGGATCGGCTTGATAAATGTGTGATTGCGGAGGGGAGCCGGCGTTCTCGTGGCGGTGAGCGTCATTACCGTTCGCTCACCATTCGCTACCTGGCGCTATCCCTTGTTAAATAAGGCCCCATGTCTCATTTTAAGTGTTGGTTATAAATTCAGTGCACCTACTGTAGTCAGGTCAGTATTAGCATACCAAAATATTTAACGAATAGCTTTGTATAATACACCTAACTTAACGGGGAAGAAAGTGGCGTTACTAAGATTCCAATATTAAAGTGGACCAAAACTCACTGTGATTGGCGCGGGAATCTATAAGCTTCCCGGGCTGATCAATTCCCTCCCCCCAGGGCATCCAAAATCAGGATGCCCTGCTATGTGAACCCCCCCAGGTTGCCCATGCTATCCCCCTAGCAGGATGCGTACCCGCAACAGGCATTTGTAAATGGCCAGCGCGGGCACGCTCCCTGTTAGAGGGTAGCGGGGGATGCGGCCATCAGTGTGCTTGGAGTCGCTTGTCTTAGAAGAAGGCTTAGACGTGATGTTGGCGTATCCCAGCATGCTGATTGGATGAGCGGCTGGGCGTGCGCCGTAGGAGTTGATCGACGACCTGGAGGATTTCACACAGCGGGGCACCCCTGGTCCACTTTAAGCTTAGAGAGGAAGTCTTCATTTACTTATTCACTAATGTACTTATGACGGCAAATGGCAGTCAAGTATATCAGTTTTGGTAACCATTCAGGGCAGATGTGCAAGCCCACTGGGAAAACCGGATTTGTCTGCAGTCACATGACTGACAGCCATACATGGAATGAAGAAGTGGTAAGCATTGGCTTACTTGGCTTTAGTTCTTCTCTAATGTAGTGTGTTAAAAGAGACCGAAAAACACCCTTTTCTAGGGTAAAAGGTAAAGAGAATGGGGAAGGTGATGTTAGTCACCTGACAAAAGTCTGCAGCTTTCTATTGGTGTATTTAGCGTGGCTTTCCATGCTAAATTAACCCAGAAGCTGCTAAACCAGCGCCACAAGGGTAAGTTCTCTGGGCTTCTTTTAATTTTTGGAAAGTACAATTTAAAGAGGAACATCGGACCTCAAGTCCAGCCCTGGAGTCTTTTAGAGCACCCCCCCTGCAGGGCATCCCAATTTTGAATGCCTCGCTGTGTAAAACTCAACCAAGTGGAATCCAATAGTTCATGTGTGGGCCGCATTCCCACTTGACGGTACGTCCACCAGCAAGAGGGGACCTGGGATTCAGTTGGTGGCACGTTTGGCTCTATTCAACTCACTAGCAGCTCTGACATCAAGGTATCCAGTAGAGCTGTATGGAGCCAAGCGTGCTAATTGGCTGGCGCCCTGTGCCTACACCATGGGATTGACAGGATGCCCTGTCAGAGAGAAACAACTCTCACAAGAGTGATAATCCTTGGTGTTGTTTCTTTTAAATATATTTTAAATTCAAGCCTATTTAGGCATAATACCAAATTATTGTTATTTTGTTCTCTAATGCATTTCTCTGCATATTTTATCACATAAAGTCTTGAAGACATCACAAACCTTCTTTGCTTAATAATAGTAAACAATCACTTTATTCTAGCAACAGTATTCTCCTTGTACTCCGCATATACTTCTTGCTCTTTTGAACATTTAAAAAGGCTATACAGGAACTGTCACGTAAGCAACAACTTTCTATTCTACCAAAGTATTTGAATACATTGCTGCTAGTCTTTGGGGAATCATTTGGACCTGTTGATACAGGCTAATGAATCAGAAGTGAAGGAGGATGAGCTTTGATGCTCTCAGGACTTTGGAGAGACTGTAATGTTTATTTAGGTTTAGCCTGTGAGGCGTGAAGGGATGCAGCTGGAGATCTGGCCTGTTGCTGTACACATTTCCTGCTCCAGTGACAACGCCAGTGCTCACATACCAGCCACCTCATTCTCAGCCTCAGTACATCAATACCAGCTGATAGGACAATATCATATCTGCCCGGGGATCGGCTGGTATCACTGAGTGCACCTTAAAGCTCTCACTGTGTTATTAAACATGCCTGGGATAAGCACACATCTATCCTAAGATAAAGAGTGCATACAGTATACACATAAGGGCAGACTAGATGGACCGTATGCTCTCCTTCTGCCGTCAACCTTCTATGTTTCTATTACTTCTTTCTACTTCCTTGCAAAGAAAGTCTTACTGAAGTAACTTGTAGCATTGAGGTTTATTGTGTTAAAATGACCATGAAGGCAAAAATTATTTGATGTCTGAATTAACTAAATTACATTAACATAGATGGCCCAGACTGAGTATTGCTGTTTGACCTCTTCCAGGTTCCCTTTTCCCCTGAGAGAACATGTAGAAGAACATAGATGGGTCATAGGATGGGCAGGTAGACAGTGACTTTTAAACTGGTGAAGGAGTCAGGCCTCTTACCTGTTGACAAGTAGAAGAAATGGTAAAATGCACCCTCTTAGGCCTCCAGTTTTCAATGTAGTGCTTTTTAACTTACCTTTCTGGGTGCATTGAAAACCAACATCCATCTGATCCTCCTGTGTCTTCTGCAGGGCAGCCCCATCCTGGCAGCCATCAGCCTCCCAGCAGACACTGCATCACCACTCATATCCTGCACCTGCCCAGTTTCATTGTATAGGCTGCAATGACACTTGGGAGTAAATGCTACAAGATATGAAAAACAGCTTTTGGATTGACGTCAGCAGATAAAGCAGCTTCATTCAGTCAATGGCGGCTAAGCCAAGAGGGGGAGGAAAAGGGTCTAGAAAAGCAGCAGGATGCAAAAGGTATCTCTGCCAGGTTTAGGTCCCCCGATTCCAGATGCAATAATGTGTGAAAGGTAAGGATATGTTGAAAACGCAAGGTTTCAGACAGTAGAGCATCCCATACTGGGATGGCCTTGGGGGAACCTAAGCCTGGAAGGGGGAAAACTCCATATTTCTGCTGCTTATGAGCAGGTAGGGATCTGAGGGAGCCCTTTGCTATTCAAAAGTCACAGTGATCTGCAAAATCTCCCCAATCACTCCACCCCCTAGGGGTAGTCTGGTACCCCTTCAGTGAAGGGACACGTCGTGGAATGGCACCTCTAAAGCTAGAGGCCATACAGTCTGTATGCTTGGTGTGCCAGGCTGAGGGAAGTCTAGAGGGAAGCTAGTTAGAAAAAACTGACTCTCTTGGCCAAAAATGCCTCATGCAATCATTTCTAGACAGAAGTAGTAAGCCTTCAGCTATAATGACTTATCACTGAATAAAATACTTTGTATACATTATATCCCCTGACTGAGCATTTTTGTTGCAGTCGCCACCATAAAAATACATTATAACAGCTATCTTCACAAAGTTTTCTTATGCTACATTAGCTGTTCATTCAGTGCTTGCGTGTATGCAAGGCAAGTTCCTCCTTGTTTCTGAGGCATATATCTCTCTTAATTTAGTGTGAACTGCTGCTGGCACAGCACCCCTCTAATTCTCATGTGTAAGCACAACATCTGCATGGGGTTAAGTCCATGCAAACTGCTTATGCCACTCTTCATAAGAAGGGAAGAAAATTACTAAAATGTCTTTTTTTGTCTTGTCTTTAAGATTTTTTAGTCTTTCTCAGAACTGAAATCCTTTAGTCAATCTCAGTTCTCTTTAAATTGAGAGGAATCTTGTTCTGTGGGCCATGGCCTAAAACAGTTTACATATTTGCTGTGCCAATTTACATTGACAATAAAATAAATGTATGGCTCTCACTTGATGCCTTTACTTTTATCATCTAAATGTATTGTTTGTTTTAACAAAACAGGGAATGCAAAACAGACAATACAAACAATACAGATATAAAGCTGATCAAGAGTATGTCATTAAATTGTGTATAGGACATGGAGAATCATGGCACAGAGGGGTATAAATGCCTAAGCTAATGCCCATCCATACGCTCCCCTGTTAATAAATGTGTCTCTAAAAATGCTGATATTTATCAGGTCATTAACGAGTAGCCTAACTCCGAATTTTCACCTACCGGGTTTTGTCAATTGGCCCCGGGGCATCCCGATATGTGAGAATCCCCCCCCCCCCCCCCTCCGGCTCACTTGCACTGAAAGAATGGAGAGCAGCAAGCATGGCCATTCCACTCTGGCTTTCAATACCTGGGCCAGCCATTTGTGTGTGTGTGTGTGTGTGTGTGTGTGTGTGTGTGTGTGTGTGTGTGTGTGTGTGTATCTGTGTGTGTATCTGTGTGTGTGTGTGTGTGTGTGTGTGTGTATCTGTGTGTGTGTGTGTGTATCTGTGTGTGTGTGTGTGTGTGTGTGTGTGTGTGTGTGTGTGTGTGTGTGTATCTGTGTGTGTGTGTATCTGTGTGTGTATCTGTGTGTGTGTGTGTGTGTGTGTGTGTGTGTATCTGTGTGTGTATCTGTGT